>OX451737.1:889272470-890472470 GCA_948472305.1 Vicia faba
GGTTAAAGTGGTTTGGCTAGGAGGTGCTGGTGAAAGCATGACTTGGGAGTTGGAGAGCAAGATGCAAGACTCCTATCCTGAATTGTTTGATTGAGGTAAATTTTTGACGACGAAAATATTCTAAGTGGGGGAGAGTTGTAACGCCTGTAACTTAATTAATTATTTAATTAAATTATTTTTGGAATATTTGTGAAGTTGTGTTATGATTAATTGGATTTAATTATTTTATTAAGTGGAGAAATAATATTAGAGATATAATATTATGTGGTGAAATAATATTAGAAGTATAATATTTTTGATGTGGACCTATTTTGAAGGATAGAAATAATAAGGGGGTGTATTGGTTTTAAGCCCAATAAGGAATAATAGAATAATAGGGTTATTTTATTGTTGTTGGAATAGAAAGAAAGAAGCAGTAGAAGAATAAGGATTGAGGAAGAACGTGCAAGCTGCTAGAGAAAGTTGAGAACAACAAGCACGAGAATTCAACCGGAAATTGTAGAGAGACCTTCAATCCAAGGTAAGGGTGGGGTTCTGACTCTATAATTGGGTTTATGATGATTGGTATATGGGGTTAGTGGTGATTGTTGTCTTGTTCTTGAATTGAGAATATATGATTGATGTATGATGAGAATTGATGAATTTCGATGAATATTGATGTCTTGATGCTGTTAAAATGATGTAGAATTATAAGGTAATTATGGGCGATGAATTGTCATGATTAGATTAAGTTTTAGGGCTTTAAATATGGAACCATAGTGAGATGCAGAGAAGGAAAAACGCAGAATTATTGCAGTGATGAAAAACACAGAATTACGCTGGAACGATACCAGGTGTTGCTGTATTAGAATGATGAATTAATTTGGAGAATAAAATTTGTCAATACTATTCTTAGTTAGGTTGACATCAGGCAAAGAATTAGGACAATAGGATGAATAGAAAATAACAGTTCTGATGTTAGACGTAGGTTGTTAGAAGTTGCGTGGCTTAGTGAAAGGTAGAAATTCTGAGGTTAGAAGTTGCGTTGAAATTATTAGAAAGTAACAGTTCTGATGTTAGAAGTTGCATGGGTTAGAAGCTATACTGTCAGAGGACTGTGTCATCGGAAGTTGTATTAGTCAGAGTTTGTATTAGTCAGAAGATGGGGTTAGTCAGAAGCTGTTATGATCAGAAGTTGTATCTGGTCAGAGGTTGGGTTAGTCAGAAGTTGTGATGATCAGAAGTTGTATCTGGTCAGAGGTTGGCTTAGTCAGAAGCTGTAATGATCAAAAGTTGCATCTGATCAGAGGTTGGGTTAGTCAGACGTTACATTAGTCAGAAGTTATAGTAGTCAAAAGATTGTGTCGCCCAGAGGTTGTTTCATTAGAAACTGTGTTATTAGTAATGGTGTTGGTTAGAGGTTGCGTGGTCAGAAGTTGGGTTGGCCTTTATGTTGTTTTCGAACAGAACGATGAATATGAGATGCTTAGAAGCTGTTGTTTGAGCTATAACAGTAGGATAGTGTTGGTCTTGATGTTAGAGTTACAGAATGACAGTGTTGATTTACTGTGGAATTAATGTACAACTGAGTTGTTAGTGAGAAGTTATTAGTGATGTTTGATGATTTATAATAAATAAATGATGTTTGATGATTTATAATAAATAAATGATGTTTAATAGATTATTTTGATGATATGAGATGTTGATGACGAGACGTTGAGATGCATTTGAGATGTTGTTAATTTGAGATGTTTTTGAGATGTTAATTTGAGATGTTAATTTGAAATGTTTTGATATGATTTGGGATGTTGTTAACTTGGGTGTTATTATTACATTCATGGTTGTGTCGCACACATTGCATTTTTGAGATGGAGCTTATGCTCGTTGAGATGGCATGTATTGGCGAATTTTGAGATGAAGGTTATGCCTTGTTGATGCCTCTATTAATTGGCAAATTTTTGAGATGGGAGTTCTGCTCCAATGGTACCACATGCATCTGCATAGTATTGAGTCGCATTATATGATTGAATAGAGAAGTGTATTTTGATGTTGATGAATGTGTATATGCGTTGTAAATATTGTTGATTATGAGATAAGAAGTGGTGATGTTATTGATCTAATTTAATATATTAATTATCATGCACTTTATTATATTGTTAGATATCTCACCCCTTCTGTTTGAATGTTGCCCTTATGTTGGTAACGTGCAGGTAATCGAGAGTGAAGGTTGTATTCCTTCAATAGTTTGAGTCGGTGTCATTCTTCTGATATGTAACACTCGGGGGGATGAACGCTTGCTGTTTTTGATTGTTGATTTTCAATTGTTGAACTTTAAATTGATTATTATTAAATATGTGATGTTTCGAAGTTGCTGTTTTGTTGTTAGAGATGTTATTAAGAATTCCGCTGCGTAGATGTTGAGTTATTTGATTAAAGATGTTATGTTGATGGTTCACCCGATGTTTTAAAAAGTGTTATATATCCACGATGAATGCAATGAATTTTGATAGAAGAATTTGTGATGTCCTGATTCGTTTGCATGATATGAATTTTATAACTCTGATTTATTTATATAATTGTTGGGGTAGAATTGGGGTGTTACAATCAGGTTAGCTTCCTTGAAGTCCCAGGAAGCTAATGCAATGATTAGCTTGAGAAATGGATGGTTGAAATGGTCTGGAGAAGTCAATGTGCAGAGCTCTATTTTTGAAAATGGAGGATGGTATTAATGGTGTTACAGTTCTGTAACAGGGTGTGGGATCAATTCTATATGATGTTTAGAAACTTTAGAAACCAAAAGGCCAAGAAACGCACGAGTAGATTATGAGTTTCAAGTTTTTGGTCAGTTTGTGTGAAAAAGGAAGTATGAGATGTGTTTCTGAGTTCTAAGTCTTTTCAGGGCATGAGCATTCGTGTGTTTGTGGTCCAAGGTTTGTGTATGTATAAACAAAAGTGTTTTAGAGCTTTGAACAATCAGAAGTATAAGTTTTTAGCTTTTGGCTAGGTTACTTGATTTTGAAGAAAAGAGGGAAACAAGTTTCAAGATAAGGTACAAGCATGGGCTGGGTGATTGTAAGTGTCTAAACCATTTCTTATAGGTTATAGGGCTTGTTTGATCAGAAGAGAACAAGTGCAAGGCTCAAGAACAAGTTTTTTACAAAAAGTCACTTTATCAAAATGGCAATGTAACCTTTCTTCCAAAAATGGATATAAAGCATGTCCATGCATTGAATGCTTGAAGTGAGACCTATAGAAGCTGTTTAAACCATTAATTATGGAGTGCCTAAGAATTTTGAGGCCTGCAAAGTAGAGTTTATGCAGCATAGTTTGAATTTTGAACTTGGTTCATCACAAAATGACTGGTAATTCAAGTGATAAAACCCTAACTTCATTTATTCGATTCTCCCTACTCAAAAATGATCTTAAGGAGTTCTTAGACATTTTGGAAAGCTTGAAATGTGCTCTACAACCCATATTTTAAGTGGTTTTGAAGATTCCACTTGGAACTATAAGAAAAATTTCCATGAAGTTGGGTCAAAATCTTGACCAAATTAGGGCAAAATTTCACTAAGTGTTTAGTTTCATGACCACATGTTCTTAAAATTATAACTCTATATCCAAGAACTTTTGGAAGAATTTGTGTGAAGCAAAGCTGTATATTTCATGGAGATATATAACTTTCATGTTGGAAGTTTTTCTTGAATCATCTTACATCATGGTGAAAATTTTGCTCAAAGTTATGAAAAAATAAGAAATTTTCAACACTTAGAAAATTTTCTAAGTTTAGAAATTTTGACTTTTCAAAATGAAATCTTGACTTTTTGATTTATTGATGAATAAGTTTCATATTTTGACATGTTTTGATGAATTATGATCTTTGGTATTTGAATTTGACCAAAAAGTCAAAGTTTGACTTTCCGGTATACAGTTGACTTTTGATCAGTTGACTGATAAATTCATCTGCCAATCCAATGGACTTGCAATGTTTTGAGCCATGTCATTAGGTCAAAATGATGAAATTGGACTCTTGAGATCATGCCTTGAACCAATTGATCATTTTCTAGGTCAAAAATCAGAAATTGCCCTTTCCTAGTCAAAACCCTAATTTTGACCATTTTGCCCTTTTGGAGATTTGATCAAATTTCTTGAGGAGTTGTGGTCCAAACTTGATCAAATGATACATATGAGTTTAAAATTTTTATATGGATAAAAAATTATGAAGTTTTACTTTTGTTGTACCCCAATTTATGCCCCTAAGATCCCTTCATCATACCATGTTGATTCATTCACAACAAGATCACACTAGGATTCTTGGTTCCCCTCCCTATATTTAGCTTTGCCCTTTTGAGGAATCACCAAGAACCTTGAATTATGTTCTTTTGTGATCATGAATATTGTTTTTGTCTTGATTTCTTCTTTTAACTAAATAAAATGCAATGTTGGTTTGTCTTGCTTGTTATCCATGTAGGTAAAGACAATGGGATTTAACAAGTTACCCCATGGGTTCATGAGTTTATTTTCATGCCCTAGTCAATAAAGCTTGAGAAGTTCAAACCTCACCATTGGATTGGTTTTGGAATAATTGGCATGGCAAGGTTGTTTTGGTTCATCACATTTCAAGGTTATCAAATTTGGTTGAAAAGCACAAGGGATTGATTGGAGAAGTTGTCATGGTCGGACAAGATTTTATTCCATTTGGTCACAAGTGCATATTTATCTCAATATTCAAGATATGTAAGTGGTTTTGGTGGCTATGAGTTCTCATTATCATCCTCAACAACTTCTATTTACAAATCATGTGTGTTGGTACAAGAAGTTTGTTCAAAATTGTCAAAGTTCCTCAAAGCATTCTCTTGATCTAAGGAGCTAGGGTTTTGAACTTCAAAGGAATATATCTTGCTCATCTATTGGTATTTTTGAGTGATTCCAAATACATATTTCTCTTCAAAGGTTTATCAACAAATCACTTCAAAAGTTTCAAGGAGTTGTCATGAGGAAGATACTTAATGAGGAAGAAAGATTACAAGTCCTCCAGATGAATCCCCAATTTTCCATGTGTGACTTCAAATGATCATAACTTGGTCAATTTTTAACACCTTAAGCCCATTCTTTTTCCATGATTATCTTGAAGGTGTGAACTTTATGCTTTATTTTATGTGCAAAGTGAGAAAATGGATGGAAGTTGCCTTAAGGATGCAAGACATTATAGTTCATTTCATGATTTTTTGCCAACTTCAACAATTCATAACTCTCTCAATTTTTTGAGATTTTGGATGGTTCAAGTTTCAAAATTTCATTCAAGAGATCTATTTCATTCCATATTTTTTGGTCAAGAGCAAATTCCAAGTGGAAGGCCATGTTTGGATGTAAGACATTATAGGTCATTTTTGAAGAAGAACTTGAAATATTTCCAAGTATGGAAAGTCAACTCTTTTTCTCCAACTTTGACTCAACATAACTTTCAGCTCAAGTATCCACTTGATTCCATTCCTTTTCCATTGCAAAGCTTGTAACCTCATCTTTCTAAAGCATCAATAATCATGCCCTAAGACCCCTTGAGTTGAGAATGCCGTGATTTTAAAATTGGTAACTTAGAACTGAAGTTTCCTCACAAGTCAGATTTTGAAATCTTTGTTTTGGCTTATAATCACAAGTTTCCACGCGTTTTTGCCTCTAAACATGTTTAGTGAACTTCCAGAATGGATTAGCACAACAAAACGCGCGTTTTGGATGAGTTTTGATCAAGTTTGAAGTCACACTTTTCTTGTTTGCAACTTCACACGATTTACCTCCAAACTTCATCATCTCACACGCTTGAACATTCCATTTGATTCCCTATAAATAGAGGGCCATTCCCCATTCATTTTCGAAAGCTTGGATAGCCAGAATCACCCTGCCAAACTTGTTCCATAACTCAGAATTCAGTAACTTCAAAATCCATTCTCAAGCCTTTTTCAATCTAATTTTTCCATCAATTCACCTTCCTTAATCTTCCCTGAAGCTAACCAAGTAATTACATACAAGAATTGTGCCCTATACTGCTCCATAGAAGTCCAGTTTCAGAGCTCTGCAACTCAACTTCAATAGGTAGATTCCTTCATCAATTCTTCAAAACTTTGATATCATTGTGTTTCTCTCATTGCCCTGGTTCTAGTCACAACACTTACCTTTTACTGGAAACACGTTTTGACCATGAAATTTCAAATCCATTTTCAAAACTTTCCTTCCAAATTGCTTGAGCTACAGTTTATATGAATTTGGCGCGAGGGTGTGGTTGTTTTCGTCTTGAAGAGACGAAGCGAACGACATAGGTATGAGCTTCTGATTTTACAGTTTGAAAGACCTGTAAATAACGTTGGTTGGAGGTTGAAGATGACCTACGTGTCATCTTCCAACCAATGATGGCACGCCACTTGTTAGTTTTGAAAATCTAATTTATATTTGATTCTGTACTTTATTCACTAATGACCATGATATGCACAACGCGCCAAATCCCTTGGATTTGATTACTAACGCGTTTTGACTCTCATCCAATGGTCCACATATTTTTACATTTATTTTCTTTTCTGATTTTTATATTTTATTTGTTTTAAATTTCAAAAAATCATAGAAAATTTATTTTAAGTCCAAAAAATCTAAAAAAAATATGAAAAAATATTTTGATTATTCTCTTTCTGATTTTTATTTTTTCACAATTTAATTTTGTGTTTTGGTATTTTTTATAAATTTACACTTTATTTGAAATGTTTTAAATGTTTAAAAATAATTTTATACATTTTTAAATTCTGAAAAAATTACAGAGTGATCCAATGATATTGTGACAAATATTGGTGACCTTATTTTATTTTTTGTTTCTTTCTTTACTATTTTTTATCATTTTTGGTTTATTTTACCCATTTATTTTAATTTTAAAAATAGTTTCTGACTTTAAAAAATTACCAAAAATTTTGTAAAATTATTTGAGTCTTTTTCTGATTTTTCTATGGTCTTACTTTTTATTTCTTGATTAATTTGAACATAGTTGATATTTTTCTCTTTATTTTCTATTTTTAAACATTATTTTTAAACCCTTTTGTATATATTAAAATGTAATATCATTTTGTGACTATTTTATGGCTGATCTTGGGTTAAATTTTGGATCATGAACTTTATTAACATCATTGGATCCATGGTGTTGATTTTAACTCCACAAAAATGGATGAATGATTTTAATAATAGTTTGATTAAATTTAATTCAAAAGTGGTTTGTATATTCTCTCTCATCCCTCTTCATCTCATCCCCTTCTTATTGCACTAAATATTGTTGGAGCATGATCTCTATATGATGTCTCAGAACAAATGGTGTATAGATTGCTATTGACCGGCCTCAAAATAGGTGCGACTTCATATAAGTCCACTTATGATTGCTTAACATAGCGCTAAATTGTATCCCGATTCGAATAAATGATCATTCATGGCCCAAACTTTTATTTGCAAGCCCAAGTATGTTAATTTGATCTCTTTGATCCAATAACCTTGAGATTCATTGTGTGGAGGCTTTGGTTCTACCAATCCTCTAATGGATCTACAACATCTTTGGTCAACGCGGATCACTTAAACATCGTTGATCATTAAATGACACTTGTGAGAATTCCAAATGGATGATATACTTGACAAAAAGCAAATGCAACTTGTTGTGTGGAGGCTTTGGTTCTACAAATCCTCTAATGAGTTCCAAATACAAGCTTCAAGATGGTCATCCAACTAACCACTAATTATTTACTTGTTTTACTTTATGCTTTTATTTTTTTTATGCTTTATGTACCATTTACTTTTAACATTTACATTTCATGCCATTTTTATCTTTGCTCATTTGAGCATTTACTTTCTTGTCATTTTTACTTTGCTCACTTGAACTTTTCTTTTCTTTTTTTATGATACTTAATAATCAACATAAACCATAAAAATATTTAATGGTACTTGGACTATTTGGTTACTATCCTTGGCATTATGGAGCATGGGACTTTTTTCTTGGACTTACGATTAGAAACCTTGGCCTATCTTGGAGACCTTGTGATCTTATCTGATTATTTTGTCTGGAGTTCTTGAGGTTTACCTCAAGACATTGAGTTTCTTATTTGTTTTTGTGTGCAGGTTTTTGTGATTACACCCTTTGTTTGTAATCTGGAATTCACCCGTATACAACCGTTACTCTGCCCAATTTTTGTGAAGACTTAATACTCTTGAAGTTTGGTTCTCTCAAGAGGTCTAGTATTTTTTTGCTTGATTGGTTTCAATCTAAGGAATGAGAATTCGATCTTGGCTCATAATGTCAAGTATTGGCTTCTTGCTGGTTAGATGGTTATTATCCCTAGCTTTTACCTTATGCTTTAGGATAATCCCTTCTTATCATCCCATCTTCTTTAATTTCAAAAATCTTCTTCCTCCTTTTGAAAACTCTTCTTATTTTTAAACTTGAACCACTTTCATAATAAACTTGGACTTATGTCCATGCATTTTCAAAACATTTTCATAAATAAACTCCAATCAACTTAATAATACCTTGACATTTTTTGTGAGAAGACTAAAAGTTAATGAATCTCATTTCAAACCATTTTTTCCACTTTGGCTTTTATCTTTAAACTTTTCTCAAAAGATTGAACTCTTGTCAATCCTTGTAGTGATGCAAACAACTATACTTCTACAATATGAAGTGAAGAGAGATATTTTCCACTTGGGTGTTGAGTGAGGCATTATTGATTTTAAGATCTAGGCCATATCCTCCACTTTGAGATGATGCAAATTCTCCTTTCTCATAATTGTGGGTAGTAGGTATGTTTTCCACACGGACAGTGATGATGATGTTTTATCTCATAAAATTAACCAACACATTTGTGTTTTAAATTTTTAAAAGAAGAACTACGTGTACCCTGATCCCCTATTGCACGAAAAGGTAGTACGTAGGCACTAAAGGTTCGCAACCGCGGCGGGTGCAAAAATTATAAAATAAATATATTTCTTTTCTCACCTCCACCATCCATTTTTATACAACATTTTTCATAGTCAAAATATACAGATTTCACAAAGAGGTTCATGCGGAGTACCGTAGATGTTTAGGGTGCTAATACCTTTCCTTTTCATAACCAACCCCCTTACCTTGAATCTTTCCCCTTCTTTTTGGGTTATTCGCTCTTTTCCCATTTCTTTGGAAACAATAAAGCATGGTAGCGATTTTTATTTTGATTTGTATAAAGTCTAGTCAACCCAATGGCTTAGTCTTAAACATTTCTACCGCTACAGAAAAATGGCGACTTCACTGGAGACAAATTGACCTTTTGTTGGTCTATCCCTAAGTGGGTTAAGCCTATCTTTGTTTTTATCTATATATGTGTTATTACAGTTTTCTGTGTTATATGTTGTATATGTTTGTTTGGATTTTCCTGGTTTTCATGGTGCTTGGTGATTACTCATAAGTCCTATACCCGGACTTGGGCAAACTTTAAGATAGGACAGGCAGTATAGTCATGTTAACTTTGAGGGAGTAATCCCAAAAAAGGAGGCATGAGATCCCCCACTCAGTGGAGGCTCCTTTGACTGTAGTGTCGTTTACCGAGTAATCGGGAAGACGTACTGCTTTAGACCTGGGAGCTTGCTGAAACTGAGGTGTTGTACCCAAAAATTTTCCCTCTCATTTATCAAGATTTTTCTCACAAGACTTCTTGGACTCAAGACAAGATTAGGGTTTGGCCAGCTCAAGACATCTTATCTTGCACTGATCACCCAAAATTTGGGTTTGAGTTTGCACAAGGATTTTTGGACCATCAATGCTTCATATGACTTCCATACATCATGTTGGACCCCTAAGATTGCTCATGTTAAGTTTCAAGCCTTGAATCACATTTTTGATCAGTCAATTGGACAATTGACCTAAAAATCAGTTGTATTGAGGAAAAAGTAAACCATGGCCAATTTACAGTCAAAATTCATAATTTTTGATCCACAACAACATTTTAGACTCATATGTACCATTTGATCAAGTTTGGATCACAACTCCTCAAGAAATTTGATCAAATCATCAAAAGGGCAAAATGGTCAAAATTAGGGTTTTGATTGAGAAAGGGCAATTTCTAATTTTTAACCTAGCCAATGACCAATTTGGTTCAAACATGATTTCTAGGGTTCAATGGCATCATATTGACCTAATTACATGGTTCAAAAGATCTCAAGTCCATTGGATTGACAGATGAATTTTCCAGTCAACTGATCAAAAGTCAATTGTACACTGAAAAGTCAAACTTTGACTTTTTAGTCAAAATCAAATGCCAAGGGTCATAATTCATCAAGATATGTCAAAATGTGAAACTTGTTGACCAAGAAACCAATTTTGAAAATTAGGGTTTTGAATTTGAAAATTTTCATAACTTAGAATTTTTCTAAGTATGGAAATTTTCTTATTTTTTCCAAACTTTCCACCACATTTTCACCATGATGCAATTTGATTCAAAGAAAAATTCCAACATGAAAGTTGTAGTCCTCCATGAAATATACAACTTTGCTTGACAAACGTTTCCCAAAAGATGCTTGGATCTCAAGTTATGAATTTGTGAACATAGGTCCATGAACTAAATAACTTAGTGAAAATTTGCCCTAATTTAGACAGATTTTTGACCCAACTTCATGGCAATTTTTCACCTAGTTCCAAGAGGTATCTCAAAATGCATTTCAAATATGGATTGTATAGAACATTTCAAGCTTTGTAAAATGTCCAAGAAATCTCCAAGATCATTTGTGGTTAGGGAGAATCGAAGAAGAGAAATTGGCATTTTATCACTTTTGTTCATGCCATTTTCACAAAGTATCAAGTTGCAAATCTGATCTTGGATGCTTGTACCTTGCATTACAGGTCCTAAACTCATTCTACTCTATAACTAAATGCAAACTCAGAGGTTAAAGGCTTTATTTTCACTTTTGAAGCATTGTACAAGTTGTAATTCCATTTTTGGCCAAATGTGCACAATGCCATTTTCATAAAGGTGAGCTTTTGCAATTTTGTCAACCTTGAGCCTTAGACCTGTCCCTTTGATGCAAACAAATTCCACAGGCCTCAAGCAATGTATAACAACTCTTATCATCCCTTGAGGTAGCCAGTACAAGCATGTTGCATAAGTCATGTCACTTTACTTAAAAAGCAAGAAAGTGGGTGAAAAGAAAAAAGTTTGCACATCAAATGAAGAGTGGACTTTGTATCCATTCTATACAAGTATACAAACTTGTCACAACTCAGAACACGAATGCTTAACCACTGAAACACTCAAGAACTCCAAAAACACAAATTTTTGCCCAAACTCAGCAGTTCTGCAAAATCATAGCCATTTCATTTTTGGCTCGTGCGTTTTGCCTTTTAACATTTGAAACACTTCATTCACATTATACCAAAGCATTCCAAGCATTCATCCTGCATCTGTAAGCCCTGTTTCAGACATTGCCATTTTCAAACTTGCAGCTTGCAGCTTGACTTCTACAGGGAGTTTTGGCCATCCACAAAGCAAGATAGGTATTAGAATAGTTTGAAGGAAGTACAAGGAAGCTCACACGATCCTCAGGCCTCACTCAAAGTCCCCACATTATCATATCCAAATCCAGCTGAAGGAGGTATTTTTCAAAACTCTATCTATCTATTTAGGCATCCTCAAGCCACGATTTGTGAAGCAAAAATGTAGTCCTTAACATGGTGAAGTTGTACATATGCATACTTTCCATTTATATTAACTGTGCCATCAGAATTTGAAGCTTGAAGTTCCTGGATTTTTTAGGTAACAAATTAGGACTGATAAAATTCTCCCTGATCTTTTAGAGTTAGATTACAAATTTTATATGGTTGGAATCGTGATAAAAAATGTTACATGTTTTATGTTATGGGTTTTTGTTTTTGTGCAAGCATTAGCAAGTTACAGATTTGAACTCAGAACGCGCGAAGGAGAAGAAACCAAGGACATGGACGAAGTTGTTATGGGCTTTTTGTTGCTTCTGGCCTTTTTGGTTTTGCTTTTCACACCCCCTGGATTACTTTTGCACCCCCCTGATCATTTTCTTATATTTTTCCATTTTCTTGCATATTTTTATATTTATTACTTGCATTTATTTTTTCTAATGATAAAAAATACTCAAAAATAATTTATTTATTTCCACACTTTTATTTTATTTTTTTATTATTTTTTGGCATAAAAAAATAGTTTATTAGGATAGTATACTTTATTTTCTTAAATAACTTGTAAATAATAAAAAAAAATACTTAATATTTTTATTATGTTATTTATACACATTAAATATTTATTTTTCATACATATTTAATTTTTAATATTTGTACATATTATTATTTATTATTTTCTTGTACAAAAAATGGACAAAATATTAATATAGAACATATATTTTCTTTAATAAAAAAAATTAGGGTTCCCCCTTTCAAAAAAAATAATAATATTTTTTCTCTTATTTCTAGGGCTTAAATAAATCATTTTTCTCATACAAAAAAAAAATCAAATACAAACACATTTTACATAAATACATTTTTGTTGCATTTTAAATACTTGTTCATTTATTTAATTCATACAATATTCAATTGGTTTGTAATAGTATTTTTAGGGTTTATTTTTATGCAATATCCCCATTCAAAAACTTGTATCCCCCCTCCCATAATAATTGTTGTAATAGTTTAGTTTACTTTTACGCAATTTATTGCTTTCATATCCCATGTTTAGTAAACTAGGGTTTGTATGATAAGACCAAAAACAAACAAATAGAAAAGACCTAATCCAAGACAAATCAATTGCATGTAAAATGACACACATTGCACACAAGCACCCTTAGGGTTTCACCCACTTGGTTGCCTAAATTAAAATGGCCATGTTACACATGCGAAGTATCTTGGCAAAACAAAACAAAAATAAGATCATAATCCCTCTGTGATAGGGTGGGAAGAACTGACTGTTTTTGGAATGCTGGTTTGCGTTTTGCGTTTGTTTTTGCAAAATGTCGCGATAAGCAAGAGTCGTCACCGACTTTTATTTTATCCAACAAGGAAAGGAAAAAAAGCACAGAAAAATTCCTTTTTCGAGATGTTTCTCGAGTTCGGGGGGTAGATTATAGAAAGGGAAGGTGTTAGCACCCTTTCTATCTGTGGTTATCCACGGGCTCTTAGGTACTTGCTCAATTATTTTCAAAATTATTTTCTTTGTGCTTGTGGGTTTGAAAAAGTTTTTGTTTGAAACTTTGATTTAACTCTTGCTTCTGTCCTCAATAGTGTAATGAAGTGTTTTGAAAACTTTGTTCGAAAAGTGTAAGTGTGAAGAGTTTTGTTTTGAAAGAGCAAGTATCTAAGAGCTATCTACCTACTCGAAAAAGGAATCGGTCTATGCTAATTTCCTTTAGACTATGTTATCCCACGATTAATGAGTGGGCAGCACCGTCGTTGGAGTTTGAGGGTCAATTTGAATGAGGGACATACGGTCACTAAAGTAATGTTAGGATGCCTTAGCGGTAACCCTAATGTCTTAGATCATTTGTTTGAGGCAACAATATCCGAGGCAACCATTTCGAGGCAACTATGATCTTTTAGACAAGAGGGTGACCTCTAAAACGACCTATACTCAATGACCGTGTACGAAGGCAACCAAGTGGGGTGTACCCTAAGAGTGCACATGTGTGAGTGTGTCATTTTCAGTTTATTATTATCTTTATACATGTTAACGGTGGTCTATTTTGATTTTAAGATTAACATTCAGTCTTGTCATGCAAACCCTATTATCAAACATCTATCAGTTATAATTTGCGGAATAAAAATGCGGAAATTAAATTACAAGGCGTCGGGTATTTACATCGCCAAAGACAAACCCTTTGAAAAATAAAATAAAGCGGTAAAAATAATTAAATAACCTATTTAACTATTACAATCCAGAAGCAGGTACATTATTGGATAAAAAAGTAAATCGCGACGCAAAATTAAATCGAGCGCATGATTAGGGTTTTGACCCTTTTGGTTAAAGAAGAATATTTTTTTGTTGTTTTTATTTTAAGAAATAAATAAATCCTAAGTTAATTACTAAATTAAATTAATAAATTAATTAAATGAAAAATAAATTATTTTTGGAGTTTTTGATTATTTAGGAAAGAAATTATAATAATTAAATTAATGATTAAAAACTAGTTAAGTCTAATTAATTTTATTTATTTTTTCAAAAGGAATTAAAGTTTTCTAATTAAAACCTAATTAATTAATAAATTTATTAAGAAAAATAAAATATTAAAATTTGATTTGAAAATAATAAAAAAAACATTTTTTTGGTGATTTTATTTAATAAAAGAGGAATTTTGTGATTGGTTAGAAACTAAATAAAAATAATGAATCGATTAATAAAATAAACAAAATAAATAAAGAGAGCAGTTTAGGCCTGATTAAGTGGTGTTGATAGCAATTTTGTGAGCCCAATATTGCTGGCCTTTTTGACTTTTTTGGATCCAGTGTGCATGCATTGACTAGTGCCTTGGTGGTCCTTCAATCCCTAGCCATCAGATCTGGCCATTGGCCATCTGGCTCTTGGATGCATGAGGGAGTATGGTATACTACAAACTGAAGCGTGCATACAATCACCTGAAAAGAAAAAATATTGAGAAAGTGGGGGACCTGGGATTTGAACCCAGGTCCTGAAGGAGATTGCTTCGCTCGCTTTGCCACTACACCATACTGCTTTATTTGTTATATTAACACAAATCAATAATAATATAATAAAACAAGAATTATTGGTCAGAAAAAAAATAAAACGCGCCAAGATTTGAAATGGCCAGTGGACGGAGGACACCTCATCGTCCCTGTCCTCAGACCTATAAAAAATACCTGCGGATTTGAATCTGCAGCTAAAAGCGCAGGCCTATTCTAAAATTCTCTCCAGGCCATATAAATCCATTCCAAGAACATGGTTCAATTCGTCATGGCCTCCTGATCAAAACCATGTTCTTCTTGAGTCTCAATTTTACCTGAAACAAAAGTCCCTAAAAACAACAACAAACCCCTAGCCATGGCGTTTTGCAAAACAGGTCATATGAATGAAATTAAATGATGCAAAAAGTTTGGAAACGTTCTTATGATCATGAATATGCCATTAGTTTTCTCAAATGATGCAAGAACAAGTCAAATCGAATTCAAGAACAGGGGTCGTTTTCATGAGACTTACAGCGCTTGTAGAGGCCTGAAAATGCTTAGTTTTGATCCAGGTAGCTTGTGTGAATGCTCAGGAAGCGATTGGAACCAGTCTCGTGTATTGAAACTGCCTCTAACCTGGACTTTGATCTCTCACTTTTTTGTTAATTTTTGCACTTTCAGTTCTGCCTCTCTCCACGATTTCCAACCCTTATTTTCGTGTGTTTAGCTTCCTTATGTATTATGCTTTGCATTAGGGTAAGAATCATGGTCCAAATCTCTCAATATCAATGCACATGAATTGGATTTGATTCCACCATTAAACCTTTCCAAATTTGATTCAAATCATATCTTCTTGTGCACTTATGCCTTGATACGAGTTTGGAGATGTGCTAGATGTCCATTGAAGACTATAATCAACAAAAAATCTTTGGTTATCAATTTTTTTGATTTTATGTGATTTAATTTGATTTAAAATGAATAAATTCAAATAAAAATCAAATTAAATAATAAAAATGAGATATGGACACATGGATGAAGCTAGGGCACGTTTTAAATAATGCAAACTCAAATCAAGTGGAAAAGAATGGGCCCATTTGACAAAATTTGAAGTTTTGGGGCTAGTTGACTTTTGGCAATTTTGCAAAAAAGTCCAACTTCAACAATTCATAACTTCTTCAATTTTGAACTTTTTGAGATGTTCTTAGACTTTTTAGAAAGCTTGAGATGTCCTCTAACCAACCCTTTTTTTATCATCTCATTTTTATATTCCATTCTCAAGTTATAAGCTTTGGAAAAAAAGGTGTTTTTGTTGACTTTCAAAAATGACCTATAATGTCCAAATTCATAACTTCTTGTGAGTGAATTTTTTGATCTTGGGGTATACAGTTGGATTGTAGGGAATTTCATCCTCTTTAAAATGAGCTTTGGATGGGTCATTTATAATAAAGTATGAGAAAGTTATTCTTGGTCAAAGTTGAGTTGACTTTTCCTACAAAACCCTAATTTAGCAACTTTTGAGTCTTGATGAATTTTGAGCAATCCTTGATAAATCATGATCAACCCTTTATCAAATGATGAAATATACTTCAAAATGAGAATGTTGGAAAAAATCTTAAAGTTTGACTGTATGTAGGTCACAGTTGACTTTTGCCCTAGCACAGTCGATTTTTGGACCTTTGAGCAATTGACTGAGCAAACTTCCTCTGCAAGGCTTGAAATTTGACATGGATGATCTTGAGAACATATTAGGACATTGGGGAGAACTTGAGGTCATTTGGATTCAAATATCTTGATGCAACACAAAACCCTAATTTGGGGTTGATTGCCTTAGGAGATGGCTTGTCTGTCCAACTCTTGAGCAAACTTGAGCAACTTGGAGATTTTCCTTGCAATGTTTTGAGAAATATGGGAGGGCAAATTTTGGGGTACAACAGCTACCCCTATTCAATCTTCTTAAACCTGAGGATGTAGATTGGCTTTCATGCCTTTCGTGATCCGAAGGTGGAAGATGATTGAACACTAGAGTGCCCAGAAATTTACACTCGCATGAAGTGGTAGTTGCTTCGTGATGTCGAGAATGGGATTACAGATGCCATTTGGAGGAGTTTCGATCACATAAGAGATTCCTTAGCGAGAGCTTGCATACCTACTATTGAGGAAGATTCCACTGGGGAAGTCTGATCTTTGTTGAGATTTAGGAACTTGCATGTACTTCAACTGAGAGAACATCTCTGTTGAGTTTTAAGAACTTGTCCGTAATTCAACTGGGGGAAACATCTTCATCGAGATTTAAGAACTCGTCCGTAATTCGACTGAGAACACTTCTCTGCCGAGATTTAGGAACTGCATGTAATTCAATGGAGGAACTTCGTCAAGATTTATGACCTTGTCTGTAATTCAACTGAGGATAATTCTGTTGAGATTTAAGAACTGGTCAGTAGTTCGACTTTGGGGAAACATCTTCATCGAGATTTAAGAACTCGCCTGTAATTCAACTAAGAAAACTCTGCTAAGATTTAGGAACTCGTCTGTAATTCGACGGAGGAACTTTGTAGAGATTTAGGACCTTATCTGTAATTCAACCGAGGATAATTCTATTGAGATTTAAGAACTGGTCAGTAATTCGACCTTGGTGAAACATCTTCATCGAGATTTAAGAACTCGCCCATAATTCAACTAAGAAAACTCTGCTGAGATTTAGGAACCTGCCCGTACTTCAATGGAGGAATTTTGTCGAGATTTAGGACCTTGTCTGTAATTCAACTAAGAAAAACTTTGTTGAGATTTAAGAACTTGTCAGTAATTCGACTTGGGGAAACATCTTTATCAAGATTTAAGAACTTGCCTGTAATTCAACTGAGAAAACTCTGCTGAGATTTAGGAACTCGTCTGTAATTCGACGGAGGACTTTGTCGAGATTTAGGACCTTGTCTGTAATTCAACCGAGGATAATTCTGTTGAGATTTAAGAACTGGTCAGTAATTCGACTGAGGGAAACATCTTCATCGAGATTTAAGAACTTGCCCGTAATTCAACTGAGAAAACTCTGCTCAGATTTAGGAACTCGTATGTAATTCGACGGAGGAACTTTGTCGAGATTTAGGACCTTGTCTGTAATTCAACCAAGAAAAACTTTGTTGAGATTTAAGAACTGGTCAGTAATTCGACTTAAGGGAAACATCTTCATCGAGATTTAAGAACTCGCCCATAATTCAACTGAGAAAACTCTGCTGAGATTTAGGAACTTGTCTGTAATTCGACGGAGGAACTTTGCCGAGATTTAGGACCTTGTCTATAATTCAACTGAGAAAAACTTTGTTGAGATTTAAGAACTCGTTAGTAATTTGACTGGAGGGAAACATCTTCATCGAGATTTAGGACTTGTCTGTAATTCAACTGAGGATAATTCGGTTGAGATTTAAGAACTCGTCTATACTTCAACGGAGGAACTTTGCCGAGATTTAGAACCTTATCTGTAATTCAACCAAGGATAATTTAGTTGAGATTTAAGAACCGGTCAGTAGTTCGACTTGGGTAAAAGCTTCATAGCTGAGAACTTAATTGCATCCTTCCTAAAAAGTAAAGGTTAGCTGTATGAAATGCATGATATGTACCAAACAATGATGTTCTCAGAATAAATGAGATTGTGTTGTATGACACGTTTATGCATGTGTCATGATGTATGAGAATGTGATGTTTGTAGCTGGGGAAAATAAATCCTGGATAGCTGCAGGAGAAAAGAGTTGGATTCTTCGTTTCCGCTGGGGATGGCGAACGAAGATGATTGCGAGAATAAACCTGCAGGAGAGGATAACTCCATTAGGGAATAAACTGATGAGGAGACTACTCTGTAGGGAATATATGCTCTGTTGAGGATTCCACTGATAAATTCCACTGGGGATGAATTACCGTTGCTGGTGATACTGAATCCTGTTGGGGATTGACTTCTTGTTTGTGAAAAGGAAAGAACTCCACTGGGGATGATCTTTTAGTTGCGACTTCACTGGGGATAACCTTTTAGACTCTAATGGGGATAATCCTTTGAGTTCTGCTGGGGACAATCTTCCAAAGTCTACTGGGGATGACTCTCCAAATTCCACTGGGGAAGCTTTTTCAAACTGCGCTGGGAAAAATTTCAAACTCTACTAGGGAAATTTTGTACTCTGTCGGGGAATATTCTTATACTCCATTGGGGAATATTAAGACCTTTCAGTGCTGATGGTAGATAAAATTTGCTTGGGGAGAATATTACTGATTCATTCACAGTTGCAAGTCTCAGCTGGGGAGAGTTAACATTATTGTCTTACTCTACGGGGAGTGAATGCATCTCAACCATATTCTTCAGCTGAATTTACCTTGTACCTGGTGGACAGAGCAACTGTACAGTTTGGACAATTCTTATTTGCCCCTATTTCTGATATTACAAGTAATGGTCTTTTGTTTCGCATGTAAATATTTATGAGCAGCAATTAATGTCAAATGCATATATCAAAAATGAACATTGGACGTTCGTTGCAAAACAAAGCAGAAAAAGGAAAAAACAGTTTGAAATTTCTCTGAAAATGAATTGTATTGATTTTGAAGTTTGGCCTGTAAATAGGCGTTTTTGTACAAGAGGCTGATGTCCTAGTAAGAGAACGCCGCTGAATAATAGAATTTACACAATTTGTGAAAAAACTAAACAAAACAGCTATGTGAATAATCCCACTGGGTTCCAACTCTCATATTGTCTTTATGTTCTCGAGCATCTCATCACTTTGCTACGTGGTTGAAGGTAGATCAGATTGATTAGTGTCGTCCGAGCTTAATAGTTGATACCGAAGTCTGGTTGCAAGGTGATCCAATGAGACATAGTGTTACGCTTTGATCCCTAATTTTTGCCTGGACTGCCCTTTCGGGTTTTCAGTCCACCGAGATACCCTTTTTTGCCCAAGCCTCCCTTTCAGGTTTTCGACTTGCCGGGTGTACAGATTTTTTCATTTTCATCCCTTATTTTTGCCTGAACCCTTTTGGTTCGCCGGGAAGCCTTTATTTTTGCCTAGGCTAGTCAACCTAGTGGGTCTTTGATCATGCGTAGTATCTTTTCACTATGTCTGCATTGACGGGGTGAGGAAGGTCGTCACCATCCATGGTGGTTAGAATCATAGCTCCTCCTGAGAAAATGTTCTTAACCACAAATGGCCCTTCGTAAGTAGGGGTCCATTTGCCCCTGGGATCACCTTGAGGTAGTATGATGCGCTTGATAACCAGGTCCCCAACTTGATACTCTTGTCGTCTAACTTTCTTGTTAAATGCCTTGATCATCCGTTTTTGATACGTCTGACCATGACAAATAGCAGTAAGTCTTTTTTCGTCGATTAGGTTCAGCTGATCAAGCCGGGTCTGAATCCAGTCATCTTCGCTCAAACCTGCATCCTTCATAATCCGAAGAGAGGGTATCTGAACTTCAATGGGCAAGACAGCCTCCGTGCCATAAACCAAGGAATAGGGTGTTGCTCCTGTTGACATCTGTGCTGAGGTACGGTACCCATGAAGAGCAAAAGGTAACATCTCGTGCCAGTCTTTGTATGTCACCGTCATCTTCTGCACAATCTTCTTGATGTTCTTATTAGCCGCTTCTGCAACCCTATTCATCTACGGCCGATAAGGAGAAGAGTTGTGATGTTGTATCTTGAACTGTTTGCAGAGCTCAGTGATCATCTTATTGTTGAGATTCGTACCATTGTCTCTTATGATCCTTTCTGGTACACCATATCGACAAATCAGATTATGTCGAATGAATCGTGCCACAACGTTCTTGGTTACGGTAGAAAAGGAAGCTGCTTCAACCCACTTCGTAAAGTAATCAATAGCTACCAGGATGAAACGATGCTCGTTGGATGCCGTAGGTCTGATCTTGTCGATCATGTCGATGCCCCACATTGCAAAAGGCCAAGGAGCCGTCAAGACGTTCAGGGGAACTGGAGGTACATGCACCTTATCAACATAGACTTGGCACTTGTGACAGGTCCAAGAATGCTGATAACAGTCGACTTCCATTGTGGACCAAAAATATCATGCCCGAAGGATTTTCTTTTCCATGGTATGTCCACTGGAATGAGTTCCGAAAGTACCTTCATGTAACTCTGTCGTGATCCTTTCTGCTTCGTTCTTATCCACACAACGCAGTAAGGTCGAATCATGGTTACGCTTGTAAAGAATTCCATTGTTGATGAAGAATTTTGCCGCGAACGTCCTCAAAAACTTCTTGTCATTAACAGATGCACCCTCGGGGTATTCCTGAGCCTCAAGATACCTCTTCACCTCATGAAACCAGGGTTTATCCGTTACCTCTTCAGTCTCAATGTCACAATAATGTGCAGGTTCGTCCAACCTCTTAATGGTAATCTGGGGAGCCTCGTTGTCCCAATTGACTTTGAACATAGAAGACATCATAGTCAGTGTGTCCGCTAACTGATTCTCCTCTCTATGGAAGTGTTCAAAGGTTATCTCCTCGAAGTGTGGGAGCAATGTCAACACACGCTCTTTGTAAGGAATAAGATTAGGGTGTTTAGTATCCCACTCGCCTTTGATCTGACTGATCACGAGATCGGAATCTCCGAAAACACTTAAGAACTTAATCCTTAGGTCAATTGCTGCTCGAAGACCCATGATGCATGCTTCATACTCCGCCATGTTGTTGGTGCAGTTGAAACATAGTCTGGCGGTAAACGGAGTATGAGAGCCTTTAGGAGATATGATCACGGCCCCAATTCCATTTCCCAAAGAGTTTGAAGCTCCATCAAAGTACATAGACCATAGGGATCCCTCCTCAAGTCCTTCATTAGGTCCAGGTTCTTCACAGTCAGTCACTATCATGATATTTTCATCCGGAAACTCAAAGTTCATAGACTGGTAATCATCCACTGCCTGATGTGCCTAATGGTCTGCCACCACACTTCCCTTTATTGCCTTTTGGGTCGTGTACTGGATGTCATACTCAGTCAAAATCATCTGCCATCTTGCTATTCTTCCGGAAAAGGCAGGCTTTTCGAAGATATACTTGATTGGATCCATCTTTGATATCAATAGAGTAGTGTGAGTCAGCATATACTGTCTCAGCCGACGAGCAGCCCATGCCAAAGCGCATCAAGTTTTCTCAAGCAAAGAGTATCGGGTCTCGCAGTCGGTAAACTTTTTGCTAAGGTAATAAATAGCATGCTCTTTTCGGCCAGACTCGTCATGCTGCCCCAACACGCACCCCATTGAATTATTGAGTACTGTCAAGTATAAAATCAAAGGTCTCCCTTCGACTAGAGGCATCAGAATGGGTGGATCTTGGAGATACTCCTTGATCCTCTCGAAAGCGGCCTGACATTCATCGTTCCATCTTACCACTTGATCTTTCTTCAGTAACTTGAAGATTGGCTCACAAGTAGCAGTCAAGTGTGAGATGAATCAGGCAATATAGTTCAGACGGCCCAGAAAGCCTCTGACTTCTTTTTCTGTTTGCGGAGCTGGCATTTCCTCTATAGACTTCACATTTGCAGGATCCACTTGAATACCTTTATCGCTTACGACGAAACCCAGCAGCTTACCAGATCTCACCCCGAAGGTGCACTTGTTCGGGTTTAACCTCGACTTGTACAACTTCAACCTGTCAAATAGTTTCTGAAGATGGTCCAGATGTTCTTCTTCAGTTTGGGACCTTGCAATCATGTCGTCGACGTATACCTTAATCTCATGATGGATCATGTCATGGAACAAAGCGACCATGGCGCGCTGATACGTTGCCCCAGCATTCTTCAATCCAAAAGGCATGACCTTGTAGCAAAAGGTACCCCCATTGAGTAACAAAGGTTGTCTTCTCCATATCTTCGGGAGCCATTTTGATCTGATTATAACCGGAGAAACCATCCATAAAGGAGAAGACCTTATGCTGCACTGTGTTGTCAACCAGAACGTCGATATGAGGTAGAGGGAAATCATCCTTGGGGCTCGCCCTGTTCAGATCCCTATAGTCAACACACATTCGAACCTTACCATCCTTCTTCGGCACAGGAACCACGTTGGCCACCCACTGTGGGTAAGAAGTAACTGCTAGAAAACCAGCGTCAAATTGTTTCATCACTTCAGCCTTAACTTTTTCAAACATCTCCGGGCGCATTCAGCAGACTTTCTATTTCACTAGAGGACAGTCTTCCTTGGTAGGCAGGCGGTGAACCACATATCGGTATCCAACCCAGGCATATATTCATAAGACCATGAGAAAATCTCAACGTAGTCACGCAGCATCTGAATCAAGCGTTGCTTAACACCAGCTTCCAGATTTTCACCGACCTTGACCTCTTTCTTGTCTATCTCTGTACCCAGATTTACTGATTCCACTGGCTCTTCATGCGGCTGTATGGCCCTCTCTTCCTGAAGTAACAGTCTAGCAAGTTCACCAGGCAATTCGCAATCATTTTCACCTTCGTCTTACGCTAAGTTGATCGGGCTTTTGAAGTCATAACCGGCAATAGCAGAGTCGTTATCAGTGGGATCCAGAGTGGATGTAGACCTGTATATGTGAGTGTGTGTAAAATAGTTATTTTGCAATATATAATTAAAAAAAACAAGGAGCGCAAAATTTGAAATGCAAGAAACATCCAATGCTTTTATTAATGATATATGTAGATGACACACATAAAGCCCTCACAAATGAAAACCACGGTGCCCCGGGTAAGACACCGGGCCATAAAGTTAAAAATTGTCTGTTACAAATTCAAAACAAAAGTCTCATTACTGGGTAATAAAATAAATTGGGATGAAGTCCTTTGTTGTCCAGTTGCTTAGTCCACCATCAGTAGTAGGATAGATCCAACTGTCGAACTCAGATTCTTCAACATTGTCTTCAATGACATTCACTCCTAAATTGTTGATAAATAGGGAAGGTCTTCCGATCCGTGCATTCCAAACAGCCCTTTGAGCTTCTGCAGTGAAACCCAAACCAAACTTATTAGTCTTATGTGCAAAATCAGGGAGTTGGCCCCAATTTGCACACCCACCTTTCTCAACAACAGCCCGGGCATCCTTGAAGGAAGCCATCTTCATTGGAGGATCTTCAACAACAGTCTCAGTTGATGCCAGCGTCTGGGGAACCTCTTCAAAATGATGAAACGGGGTATCAATGAACTCCCCATCCATCTCTACATATCATAAGGAGTTGAGGTTGCTTACCATGTACTCCTCCTCCCCTCGTACCGTAACAATTTTCCCTTTGACTGGGTATTTCAGCATCTGGTGGAGCGTAGAAGTCACTGCCCCAGCTTTGTGGATCCATGGGCGACCCAGCAAACAAGAATAGGATGGCCGAATGTCCATCACATAAAAAGTAGACGCAAAGATCTGAGAACCAACCTTCACTGGAATATCCACTTCTCCATGTACCATTCTCTTTGACCCATCAAAGGCCCTAACAACAATGTTACTTGGCTTCAACTCTAAACCTTCACAGTCCAACTGGTCTAGAGCTTTCTTAGGTAAAATGTTTAATGAGGAACCAGTATCCACCAATACATGAGCTAGAGTAGTGCCCCTGCATTCAATGGAGACATGCAGGGCATCATTGTGATTCCTCCCCTTAGCAGGCAAGTCTGCGTCCGAGAAACCTAACCCATTATCCGCTGTCAAACTAGCCATACAATCTTTAAACTGATCAGCTGATGTTTCCTGTGGCACATGCGCAGTCTTCAGGAAGGCAATCAGAGCCTTGGCATGGGCTTCTGAGCATAGCAACAGAGACAACATAGAGATTTTGGATGGGGTTTGCCCCAGCTGCTCGACTATATTGTAGTCGCTCTTTTTGATAATCTTCAAAATTTCTTCCATCTCTTGTCTAGAGGCTTCAACAGTAATTCTCTTCGGTGCCTCCGTCCGGGCAGGCTCATCAGTGATCCCTTTGCCCCAAGTATCAGATGACTCGACAACAGGGGTAAGAATGGGAACTTGGACAGGGATAGCATCAGGTGCACTAGCAGGCGTAATGACAATAGGCGTCCGAACAACTGGTGGAGAGATCTCAGGGGAGAAAAGTCTTCCGCTGCGGGTGACTTTGGCAGGTCCAACAATATTGCTGACGTCAGTATCAGCCTCTTCAGTACTCAAGTCTTGCTTAACTTCGTGATAATATACGTCAGCCCCATAATTCCACGGGACAGCTTTATTGGATGTATAGGGGATAGGCCTAGGAACAGTAATGATTAAGGGAGCGATTCTTGGAACAGATGTAATTCTAATAGGCTTTCTCGAGGAAGCCTTGGAATAATTGTCGAAAATGGTGATTATAGCAACTTCTTCAATAGGAACCAAAGGAACAAAAGTCTTCTCAAACAGAATTTCTTTATTATCCATCAGGCGTTGGAAACCTGACTTCAAAAGATGGCAACCGGTAGGTAGGACGGAACACATATGGCAACCTTCATCACAACCCAGAAATAAACCGGCTAGCAGAAGGTTCTTCTTCACAGTCATCAATGGAGTAACAATGTATTTCACATAAACCACAAACGAGTCTTCATCTACAACATTCACTCCATGCTTGGGCATAGGAGCAGTCACAACATTAGGTATTTCAGGCGCTTCGAACTCAATCTCCTTTGCATCAATCAAGTCCTGTACTTTGTTCTTCAAAACCCAGCAGTCATTTGTATCATGCACCGGGCTATCAGAATGAAAAGCACAACGGGCGTTTGGGTTGTACATTGGTGATGTTGTGTTGGGATTCTTTGGGGCCTCCTTCGGAATCACCAAGTTGGTCTTCAATAACTGTGGCAAAATTTGGGATAAAGTCATGTTGAGCTGAGTGAATTATCTTCGCGGTCTCTCGGCCCTTTGCTGATTGTTGCGTTGTGCGGCAACAGTTGGTCTTGAAATAACAACCGCATTAACAGCTTGGCGGCGTTCAGGTCTATTCTGGCCTTTTGAACTGTAAACAACATTGGACTCCTTCTTAAAAGGCTTCTTCTCGGTGCCTGATGAAGCACCCTTTTGTATCTTGCCAAATTTGATACCAGCCTCAATTATTTCCCCTATTATAATCAGCTCTGTAAACCCGGATGATGAACTCCCAATCAGATGGTTGAAATACGGACCAGACAGGGTCCCCAAAAACATATCCACTAATTCCCTATCAGCCAGGGGTGGTTGCACTCTTCCAGCAAGGTCCCTCCACTTCTGAGCGTAATCTTTGAAACCTTCACCCGCACCCATGGACATACCCTAAAGTTGGGTACGCGTGGGAGCGAGGTCGGCATTATATTGGTACTGCTTGTAGAAAGCAGCAACCAAGTCTTCCCAATTACGGATACTAGCTCCTTCCAGCTGGTAAAACCATTCAAGCTGAGTCCCTGAGAGACTGTCTTGAAAGAAGTGGATCCAGAGGTTCCTGTCAGCGGTGTATGGCTGAATTTTCCTAACATACGAACGGAGGTGCGGCTTTGGACAAGAAACCCTGTCGTATTTAGCAAAGGCTGGTTCTTTGAACTTGTGGGGAATCACCACCCCAGATGACAAGCCTAGATCACCAAAGTCCAACCCAGGGACCTTCTGAATCTCCATCGCACTTAACCGGTCTTCAAGCTGTTTATATCTATCCTCCGCAGGAGGATACTGGTCTTCGTCAAAGTCAGTCTCGTGGTCAGATACCACAGGGCTAGGCACCCTCCTTTCTTCTTGGTTTTCTCCCCCTCCAGATGAGTGGGATAGATTGACTTCATCTCGCAGCCTGTTTCCAAACCTGTGACCCATGTTCAATAGGACCGTCTTCTTCTTCTTCTTCTTCTTCTTCTTCTCTTTCAAGATAAGGGTCTTCAGATCTTGCTGACCCTTGGCTAAACTCATGAACAATTCCTGGAACTGGGCATTTTGGGCTTGCAGAGCCTTGATTGCTTGTTCAGTTGATGTTTCAGAGGACATGATGCTGAAATAAACAACAGAGAAGATAAGAGACCTGTAATGGGTACCTGTTATAAGGTGCATGGGAATGATATGCGCATGATATGATTTCAAAGACTTTAGGGATTCAAATTCGTAAACCACAATGAAACACACTTTTATTAGATAAACTTGAAATTCAATTGTTCAACAAATGCCTTTAAGGCGTTACAAGAAAGAAAAGTTGAAAAGTAAAGCAATGGTACAGTGGATCAAAGAACTGGACTAAGACACTCATCATCTGTTCATCCATCTTGGAGGTGACCAAACCAAAGAGGTGCCCATGTCTTCTGATAAATGAAGAAGTATCTGGCATCTTTGCAACCAATTCCTTAAGCTGAGTGGGAATCTGGACAAAGTTGATCCAAATAGTGTTTCTACGCATAGGTGCCATGACCTACAAAACAGAACAAAAATGAATCCCCTCTGTCTTTGAAATAGGTTAGTCCAATGCAATATGCATGCAATGTCATGATGCATGATGTCATGATAGAAACACATCACAAGTATTCACAGATAGCAAACATGGTAAGGGCAACCAAGTCACACAGATAGCCCTTAGATTTCAAGCTGGCAAGGAGTTTAGGTATTACCCTCTTTCAGTTTAGTTGGTTCAAACCTGTCCTAAAATAGTAACCGGGTTCTAGAGGATCTCAATATCACTGACCACCCTCGATCGGTCATAATTCTAGTTTAGCAACCTTTTCTTGCGGCCGGAATCATCGCGAGAGTTTGGTCTCAATTAGTGTAGCATACTGCTACTATTCTATGGCCAAGTTGGTCAATTAAAGGTGCTAAGTTCAGTTGGTGCTTAATGACCCCTTAGCAGACCCATATTCTCCTCGTTGCGCCATAAGGGATATCGGTACAAACTAAAGTGCCACACCAACATAGCTACTGCTTCAACCGTATCGGTCTATGTCGTACAGTTCCCTCACAGTTTATTGCTACTAACCTAAAGGGTATCCCCCAGATCCGGGTTAGGATCTATAGTAACTCTGATTCAACCCACAAAGATAAAGCATACAAGTTAAGCAATTGAAAACATTATGAACTATTCCTAAGGTACACCCCGCTTATTAATAGTCCCCAGCAGAGTCGCCAGTTCTGTGATACGGTGGGAAGAACTGACTGTTTTTGGAATGTTGGTTTGTGTTTTGCGTTTGTTTTTGCAAAATGTCGCGGTAAGCAAGAGTCGCCACCGACTTTTATTTTATCCAACAAGGAAAGGAAAAAAAGCACAGAAAAATTCCTTTTTTGAGATGTTTCTCGGGTTCGGAGGGTAGATTATAGAAAGGGAAGGTGTTAACACCCTTTCTATCAGTGGTTATCCACGGGCTCTTAGGTACTTGCTCAATTGTTTTCAAAATTGTTTTCTTTGTGCTTGTGGGTTTGAAAAAAAAATTGTTTGAAACTTCGATTTAACTCTTGCTTCTGTCCTCAAGAGTGTAATGAAGTGTTTTGAAAACTTTGTTCGAAAAGTGTAAGTGTGAAGAGTTTTATTTTGAAAGAGCAAGTATCTAAGAGCTATCTACCTACTCGAAAAAGGAATCGTTTTATGCTAATTTCCTTTAGACTATGTTATCCCACTATTAATGAGTGGGCAGCACCGTCGTTGGAGTTTTGAGGGTTAATTCGAATGAGGGACATACGGTCACTAAAGCAATGTTAGGATGCCTTAGCGGTAACCCTAATGTCTTAGATCATTTGTTTGAGGCAACAATATCCGAGGCAACTATGATCTTTTAGACAAGAGGGCAACCTCTAAAACGACCTATACTCAATGACCGTGTACGAAGGCAACTAAGTGAGGTGTACCCTAAGAGTGCGCATGTGCGAGTGTGTCGTTTTCAGTTTATTTTTATCTTTATACATGTTAAGGGTGATCTATTTTGATTTTAAGATTAACATTCAGTCTTGTCATGCAAACCCTATTATCAAACATCTATCAATTATAATTTACGGAATAAAAATGCGGAAATTAAATTACAAGGCGTCGGGTATTTACATCGCCAAAGACAAACCCTTTGAAAAATAAAATAAAGCGGTAAAAATAATTAAATATCTTATTTAACTATTACAATCCGGAAGCAGGTACATTATTGGATAAAAAAGTAAATCGCGATGCAAAATTAAATCGGGCGCATGATTAGGGTTTTGACCCTTTTGGTTAAAGAAGAATATTTTTTTGTTGTTTTTATTTTAAGAAAGAAAGAAATCCTAAATTAATTACTAAATTAAATTAATAAATTAATTAAATAAAAAATAAATTATTTTTGGAGCTTTTGATTATTTAGGAAAGAAATTATAATAATTAAATTAATGATTAAAAACTAGTTAAGTCTAATTAATTTTATTTATTTTTTCAAAAGGAATTAAAGTTTTCTAATTAAAACCTAATTAATTAATAAATTTATTAAGAAAAATAAAATATTAAAATTTGATTTGAAAATATAAAAAAAACATTTTTTTGGTGATTTTATTTAATAAAAGAGGAATTTTGTGATTGGTTAGAAACTAAATAAAAATACTAAATCAATTAATAAAACAAACAAAATAAATAAAGAGAGGAGTTTGGGCCTGATTAAGTGGTGTTGATAGCAATTTCGTGAGCCAATATTGCTGGCCTTTTTGACTTTTTGGATCCAGTGTGCATGCATTGACTAGTGCCTTGGTGGTCCTTCAATCCCTAGCCATCAGATCTGGCCATTGGCCATCTGGCTCTTGGATGCATGAGGGAGTATGGTATACTACAAACTGAAGCGTGCATACAATCACCTGAAAAGAAAAAATATTGAGAAAGTGGGGGACCTGGGATTTGAACCCAGGTCCTGAAGGAGATTGTTTCGCTCGCTTTGCCACTATACCATACTGCTCTAGTTGTTATATTAACACAAATCAATAATATTATAATAAAGCAAGAATTATTGGTCAAAAAAAAAAATAAAACGCGCCAAGATTTGAAATGGCCAGTGGACGGAGGACACCTCATCGTCCCTGTCCTCAGACCTGTAAAAAATACCTGCGGATTTGAATCCGCAGCTAAAAGCGCATGCCTATTCTAAAATTCTCTCCAGGCCATATAAATCCATTCCAAGAACATGGTTCAATTCGTCATGGCCTCCTGATTAAAACCATGTTCTTCTTGAGTCTCAATTTTACCTGAAACAAAAGTCCCTAAAAACAACAACAAACCCCTAGCCATGGCGTTTTGCAAAACAGGTCATATGAATGAAATTAAATGATGCAAAAAGTTTGGAAACGTTCTTATGATCATGAATATGCCATTAGTTTTCTCAAATGATGCAAGAACAAGTCGAATCGAATTCAAGAACAGGGGCCGTTTTCGTGAGACTTACAGCGCTTGTAGAGGCCTGAAAATGCTTGGTTTTGATCCAGGTAGCTTGTGTGAATGCTCAGGAAGCGATTTGAACCAGTCTCGTGTCTTGAAACTGCCTCTAACCTGGACTTTGATCTCTCACTTTTTTGTGAATTTTTGCACTTTCAGTTCTGCCTCTCTCCATGATTTCCAACCCATATTTTCGTGTGTTTAGATTCCTTATGTATTGTGCTTTGCATTAGGGTAAGAATCATGGTCCAAATCTCTCCATATCAATGCACATGAATTGGATTTGATTCCACCATTAAACCTTTCCAAATTTGATTCAAATCATATCTTCTTGTACACTTATTCCTTGATACGAGTTTGGAGATGTGTTAGATGTCCATTGAAGCCTATAATCAACAAAAAAATCTTTGGTTATCAATATTTTTGATTTTATGTGATTTAATTTGATTTAAAATGAATAAATTCAAATAAAAATCAAATTAATAATAAAAATTAGATATGGACACATGGCTGAAGCTAGGACACGTGGGAAATAATGCAAACTCAAATCAAGTGGAAAAGAATGGGCCCATTTGACAAAATTTGAAGTTTTGGGGATAGTTGACTTTTGGCAATTTTGCAAAAAAGTCCAACTTCAACAATGCATAACTTCTTCAATTTTGAACTTTTGGAGATGTTCTTGGACTTTTTAGAAAGATTGAGATGTCCTATAACCAACCCTTTTGGTCTCATCTCATTTTGATATTCCATGCTCAAGTTATAAGCTTTGGAAAAAAAGGTGTTTTTGTTAACTTTCAAAAATGACCTATAATATCCAAATTCATAACTTCTTGTGAGTGCATTTTTTGATCTTGGGGTATGAATATGGATTGTAGGTAATTTCATCCTATTTAAAATTAGCTTTGGATGGGTCATTTCTCATAAAGTATGAGAAAGTTATGCTTGGTCAAAGTTGAGTTGACTTTTCCTACAAAACCTTAATTTAGCAACTTTTGAGTCTTGATGAATTTTGAGCAATCCTTGATGAATCATGATCAAATCTTGATCAAATGATGAAATATACTTCAAAATGAGAATTTTGGCAAAAAATCTTGAAGTTTGACTGTATGTAGGTCACAGTTGACTTTTGCCCTAGCACAATCGATTTTTGGACCTTTGAGCAATTGACTGAGCAAACTTCCTCTGCAAGGCTTGAAATTTGACATGGATGATCTTGAGAACATATTAGGACATTGGGGAGAACTTGAGGTCATTTGTATTCAAAGATCTTGATGCAACACAAAACCCTAATTTGGGGTTGATTGCCTTAGGAGATGGCTTGTCTGTCCAACTCTTGAGCAAACTTGAGCAACTTGGAGATTTTCCTTGCAATGTTTTGAGAAATATGGGAGGACAAATTTTGGGGTACAACACCCTTGATGACTCTATACAAAGGTTGCCTAAAACAAAATGATCTTGATCCCTCAAAAAATGCTAAGATACTTGGCAACATTGCTATCATGGTCATACGATGACCCACACCGGTCCCGTTTAACATCCAAAGATAGGGTTGTTTACCAAATCAATGGTAAATCAACAATGTCAAAGGAATAAAAATGTACAAGAAAGACATTTGGGTAGGTAGATAGCTTCTAAGTTATTTGCTCCATTTCAAACAATCCTTGCTATTTTCAAAAACAAACACACACACACTTCAAAACATTTCAAAACATTTTCAAAAACATTGAAACATTTTTCAAAAGACAAACATCTTTGTATACATTCTTACGAATGAGAATCATTACAAAGATTGCCTAAACAAATGGCATCTTTTCAAAATACTTTCAAAATCATACCAAACATTAAGCACCATTTCAAACAATTTCAAAGCAAAGCAAGTGATCTAAGCAAGTAACTAAGAGCCCATGGAAAACCATGGATGAAAAGGGTGCTAGCACCTTCCCTTTTCATAATCTACCCCCCGAACTCAAGAAAACATATCAAAGGTCTTTCCTGTCCTTTTCTACCTTTCCTTTTGGATAAAATAAAAGTCGGTGGCGACTCTTGCTATCCGCATATTTGCAAACACAAACGCAAACCCTCAAGTCAGTTCTCCCACCGTATCACATGAGGACTGTAGAATACCAAACTCATCTTGGCCTTTTAGGTGTAGTGCGGAAGCTATGACAGAGTAATTCGGAAATAGTTGTCACGCGATACTACGCTCGGATGAGTCTTTCTTGAGAATATTACTAACTACCGAGTTAATCGGGAAGTTGGTAATATCTGAAGGAAGGATGTAGACTCTGGGAACCTCTAGAACCTTATTCGGTAGGTGATAACTTTTAGACCGACACCTTATGGGTAGTACCTTCAACCTCATGATCGTGACGTTGAACCTATGAACCCTATATGTGTGATCTTATGTGTGATTGTTGCATCATGCATCCATGTACTCATAAGCATCTTTTGAAGAAACCATATTTCAAGGGATTTAAAGGTTGACCATTTGTGAATATCTCAGGTACTTTCTAACCATGGATTCTGGAAATAGAAAGACCGGGAAATACAGTTTCAAGGATCCCAAGATAGATGAGTTGATCAGTCTAATTCCCGAGATCGAGTGTTCTGTCGACTTTCGGAAGAAGTATGGATCCATTATTCCTCTTATGAAGCTGAAGATGAAGGAGGATATTCTCTCGACCTTGGTCCAGTTCTATGATCCGATGTATCATTGCTTTAATTTTCCCGACTATCAGTTGATGCCCACATTGGAGGAGTATTTTTATCTATTGGATTTACCTGTTACCGATCGTGTTCCTTTTACTGGTTTGGAAGGTGAGCCAAAACCACATGAGATTGCTGCTTTGATTCATCTGGGGAAATCTGAGGTGGAAGACCATATGACTACTAAAGGAGGAATTAGAGGATTACCAGCTCAGTTCTTATTGGATAAAGCTTGTTACTTTGCCAGAATGAAGAGTACAGTTTCTTTTAAGGCCATCTTTGCTCTACTTGCTTACAAGTTGTAGGATTTTCATGATTGTAAACTCACTTCCTACATTGTTGGGTGATGCTTATTACTTTATTCATCTTCAGAATTCTTATCATGGGGGGATGATCATCTGTTGCACGCCTCTGTTGTACCGATGGTTTATCTCTCATATGCCTCAGTCTGATGCTTTTTGGGATGTCAAGAAGGAACCCCGTTGGGCTCCTAAGATCATGGCACTTACTCACTCGGATATTGATTGGTATCATCGAGCTTACCAGGATATAGAGATTATTGACAGTTGTGGTAGTTTCCCCAATGTACCTCTTCTTGGTACAAAGGGAGGAATTAACTATAACCCTGTTCTTGCGCGGCGACAACTTGGTTATCCGATGAGGGATAAACCGAATAGTATTTATTTGAGTAGTTTCTTTCTGAAGGAAGGAGAAGACCATAGGGAAGCTAGGGAGCAGATTGCGAAGGCCTGGCGTCACATTCATAAGAAGAGTAGGAAGGATTTGGGACCTAGGGGTGTTGTTTCTTTGGAGCCATAACTTCAGTGGGTCTGATCGAGATCTATTCAGTTAAAGATGTCGTATACCCGGGAGACACCCATGCCTGATCTATTTATAAAGACCACCCCTCCCTTATTAGATGATCTAGAAGAGCTGCAACTTGCTTTGGTTAGGATGCAACAGGAAAAGGATGCTTGGAAGAACAAGTTCCAAACTTTAGAGAGTTCCTATAAAACAGACTTGAAGGAGAAAGACGACTTGATTGAGATCCTTGAGAGTCGAGCGGTAGAGTCTTTGGAGAGGCAAGGGGATTTATTTTCTCCTAAGCCTCAATCAGGTGCTGATTACTCACTTCCAGATTCAAATGATTGGAAGGAGGTTGCCATCAGACATGCGGAAGAAAACCAGAGGTTGAAGGCTCAGATTTCCAGGCTCAAGGGGAAGCGTCAACGTATAGAGTGATCTCCATTAGTTCTATTTCTCAAGGTTTCAGATTTTATTTTCATCTTGTACTTGGGATCATTGAAACTTGTAATCCATTTTGAAGATATTATAATAAAATTTTCAGTATTTCAAACGTGTTATTACTCTGATATTTGCAATGTGTCTATAAATATATAAATCCTTTGAAATATTAAATAACAAAGTAAAAATAATCATGTGCATTACTAATCATGCATCATATTGCACATTTTTCTTGCATTTGTTATGTATATCCAGGTGTCTTACCAAGCTTCTTGACTTCGTTCAGCAAGTTGACTCATCACTACAACACTCGGGCTAATTTCAGAAAGAAGATGGACAACTTAGAACAAGAGAATCGTGAACTGTGCGAGGAAGTTTCTGCTTTGAAGGCCGGCATGGTCAATCTGACTACTCTGATGGAAGCTCTGGTGGCTGCTCCGAATCAGCCACCGAGTGTTCAACCTCAACCAACAAGGGCAACTACTGAAGCTCCGATTGTTCCCGTATCTGCTACTCCAGCTGTTGTTCAGAATCGCATTCCCCAAGGTTATCCATGGGGAATGCCAGAGAATTTTACACCTGAAGGTTTCAATCTTGGTCCTCGAGATACTCCAGTTGTTCAGACTATTGTTACTCCTACACTTCCTGTGGTGCATGTTCCTGTTGCACCTCCTTCGGTGAATATGGTTCTGTTTGTTAATGATGATATGTGTCGTCCTTTCCCTTCACCGAGTGAAGACTTTGGTCTTTATGATAGAATGGATGATTTTTAAGAGCAGTTTGGTAAAATGCAAAGAGAGATGAAGGCCCTCGGGGGAAAAAAGCTATTTGGGCAGAATGTGAATGAGTTATGCTTGGTCCCGAATGTTAAGATATCTGCTAAGTTTAAAGTCCCGGAGTTTTAGAAGTATAAGGGCAACACTTGCCCTCGTGATCATCTGGTGATATACGTAAGGAGAATGTCTACCCATACTAATGATCAGCGTCTGTTGATTCACTTTTTTCAGGATAGTTTGACTGGTGTTGCACTGAAGTGGTATATGAGTTTGGATAGTGCCAATATCCATACTTTTAATGATTTGGGAGAAGCATTCATCAAACGATACAATAAAAACGTGGACATGGCGCCTGACCGTGATCAACTCAGAGCCATGGTTCAGAAAGACAGGGAATCGTTCAAAGAATATACGCAGAGATGGCGTGAGGTAGCCGCCCAGGAGATTCCTCCCATGGAAGAGAAGGAGATGACTAAGATTTTCTTGAAGACGTTGGGTGCTTTCTAATACGAGAGGATGGTAGCAAGTACGCCAAGTGACTTTACTAAAATGGTTGGAATGATTATCCGCTTAGAAGAGGCTGTAAGAGAAGGCCGTTTAACAAAGAGTGAAGGATCTGGAGGTGCGAAGAAGCCATCTTATAGGTTTACCAAGAAGAAAGAAGGAGATGCAAATGCTGTTATACAAGAGAGGAAGGTAAACACTCCTAGAAGGAATTATCAGCGTCATCAACAAGTCGCCTCAGTTACTCCCGTTATGAATATTGCTCCAACTACCGTTGCTTATCAGAGACCGTCCCAGCAGGGGAATCAAGGGTATAATAAAAAAAGGGAGAGTTATTACCCTATTCCCATGAGCTATACAGAGTTACTACCAGCATTGATTCAGAAGAAGTTGGTTCAGACCCGACCACCTCCCGTCGTGCCATCACCATTGCCTTGGTATTACAAGGCAGACCAAACATGTGCTTTTCATCAGGGAGCACCAGGGCATAATGTTGAGAATTGTTATCCTTTGAAGACTGAGGTACAAAAATTGGTGAAGTCTGGTGTTCTATCTTTCAAGGACGTGGGACCTAATGTGAAAGATAATCCTCTACCCAAGCATGGGGGAGTAAATATTGTGAATATGGTATCCGGTTGTCCAGGCGACTTCCAGATTTTTGATATTAACCTGGTTATAGGAGATTCGGTGAAAATGCATGCAGGCCTCTATGAATTTAGTAATTATACGCATGACTATGCCGGTTGTGCTATTTGCAGTACAGACATACAGGGTTGTGATAAGATAAAGGCTAATTTACAGGAGATGATGGATGAGGGCCTAATCCATATAATCAGGCCTAGGGAAGAGTATGAAGAGGAAGTGAATATGGTTTCTGGATGTCCTGGAGAATTCAGAATTTTTGATGTAGAGTATATGAATTAGGACCTCGTGCAGTTGCATGCTACCTTCTACCATACGGCTGGTCAGGTGGAACACCAATATGGATCTTGCCGAGTTTGTTATTGAGACCCCTGAGGATGTTCAATCGTGAATAAGGGTGTTCAGTTATTGTTAGACAATGGAACTGTCAATGTCACAAGTCAGAGGGATGATTACCATGAAGTTGATATGGTTGAGGTTTGTTTGACTGAAGAAGAGTCAGATGAAGAGTATGCCTCCACAGATGAGTATTTCTCTTTAGAAGAAGATTTGTTTTCCAGAAATGACTTATTAATGACTGATTATGTTGAAGAAGGGGTAAACGTCATTGTGCCTTGTTTTGGTGCACCTGCCCATTTTGAAGTTGAGTATCATAGCAAGCCAGCTGTTACCCCATTGGTGATTAGTTTGCCGGGTCATATCCCCTACAAGTCAGATAAGGTTGTGCCTTACAAATACAACGCTACAATCTTAGAGGATGGAGTGGAAGTTCCCATCCAGCCAATGCCTAATGTTGGAAATAAAGCTGAAAATAGCAGGGTGGCCCGCAACGGTCGTGTGTTTGCACCAGTTGTTCGAAGAGATGTTGGTGCTGGAAAGAAAATTGTTGAGAATGATGAACCTAAGAAGGCTACGGGTGAGACTAGTGGAGCTACATTAGAGAAAGAAGTGGATGATATTTTGAAGATAATTAAGATGAGCGACTACAAAATTGTAGATCAGCTACTGCAGACTCCTTCAAAAATATATATCTTAGCTTTATTGATGAACTCTTCTGCTCATAGAATCCTTAATGAGGGTACTAGACTAAGCTTTTGTGGAGAGTGATATGCAAATAGACTAATTCAGCAGCGTAATAGGAAACATTACTTCATGTAATAACTTGAGTTTCTGCAATGATGAATTACCACATGAAGGAAGGAATCACAACTTGGCCCTCCACATCTCTATGAACTGCAAGAATGATTCACTATCCAATATGCTGATTAATAATGGATATGTGTTGAATGTTACACCGAGGAGTACGCTTATGAAGTTGAAATATTAAGGAACTCCTATGCGCCCGAGTGGCATCATTGTGAAAGCATTTGATGGGCCAAGGAAATATGTTATTGGTGAAGTGGATTTGCCTATTCATATAGGATCACATTTGTTTCAGATAACTTTCCAAGTCATGTACATTGTTCCCGCTTATAGTTGTTTGCTAGGACGACCGTGGATACATGAGGCAGGGGCTGTCACTTCAACTTTACACCAGAAGCTGAGGTTTGTACGTGAAGGGAAAGTAGTGATCATAAATGGGGAGCATGCATTGTTGATATCTCATTTGTCATCTTTCATCATTGTAGAGGCGGATGAAGCTGCTGTTGGAACCCAGTTCCAAGCCTTATCCATTGAAAACATAAAACGAAATGAGAATTCCATGGTTTCGCTGAAGGACGCGCAACAGGTTGTGCGTAATGGTCATAATGAAGTTTGGAGATGAATTGTGGATCCACCTGTGAACAAGAACAGAAATGGCTTGGGGTTCTCTTCGAAGAATGACAAAGGTAAGGGCATGAAGCCGAAGTCTGTTGCAGACAGGTATCAAGACATTTTTCGTATCAGGGGTTATCTTCATTCGGTTGTTTCCAGGATTAACGCCATTGTGGAAGATGAAGCAGATCAAGAAATGTTGAATTATATGATGCACAGAGTTAGGGTTCAGAACTGGATCACCATTGATGTTCCCTCTTGCATACATGTTTCAAAGTAATTTGATTTGTTAATCTTTTTGAAAAAGCTTTCACTCTGCCCAAGGTAGAAGTATTAATGTTGTAGGGCTTATTTGTTTGCTGTGACTTTTAAAATCAATAATAAAAGTTGTCTTTGTTTCCCAAATTATGTCTTTATTTTCTGCTTTTTCTTGGAAAATGGTAATCAGAAAAAACCTTTCAAAATAAATAATAACTGAAATTCAATTTGCATGATCACTTGTTATATGTGTCAGTTTCTAAATGCAATCACAAATCATATGTGCAGATTAATTAAAAAACTCGTTGAATACAATGACCCTGCACCCTCTCCCAACTTTGAATGCCCTGTGTATGGGGCTAAAGAAGAACATTATGATGAGATTTCAGAAGAGGTCTCACGGTTGCTTAAGCACGAGGAAAATACCATTCAGCCATATAAAGAGCCATTGGAAGTGATCAATTTGGGTTCAGAAGAAGACCTGAAGGAAGTCAAGATTGGAGCATTGTTGCATCCTGATGTGAAGAGCAGGTTGATTGAGCTGTTGAAAGAGTATGTGGATATTTTTGCTTGGTCTTATCAAGATATGCCTGGTCTAGATACAGATATTGTAGAGCACTGTTTGCCGTTGAAGCCAGCGTGTCTGCCAATTAAACAAAAGTTGAGAAGAAATCACCCAGATATGGCAGTAAAAATCAAAGAGGAGGTTCTAAAGCAGATTAATGCTGGTTTTCTTGTGATGTACTGTGTATCCTCAATGGATTGCCAATATTGTCCCAGTACTGAAAAAATATGGAAAAGTCCACATGTGCGTAGATTACAGAGATCTAAATAAAGCTAGTCCAAAAGACGATTTTCCATTGCTACACATTGATATGTTAGTGGATAGCACAACAAAATTCAAAGTTTTCTCGTTCATGGACAGATTTTCTGGGTATAATCAAATAAGAATGGCTCCAGAGGACATGAAAAAAACAACGTTTATCACACCCTGGGGAACATTCTGTTACAGAGTGATGCCTTTCGAATTGAAGAACGCTGGTGCAACGTACCAGAGGGCTATGACAACCCTATTCTATGATCTGATGCATAAGGAAATCGAAGTATATGTTGATGATATGATTTCCAAATCCCAGACTGAAGAAGGGCATGTAGAAGATTTGTTGAAGTTGTTTCAGCATTTGAGGAAGTATCATCTCTGCTCGAATCCAAATAAGTGTACCTTCGGTGTTCGATCAGGGAAATTGTTGGGTTTCATTGTTATCCAGAAAGGAATTGAAGTTGACCCTGATAAAGTCAAGGTGATTCAAGAGATGCCTGCACCAAGAACTGAAAAGCAAGTCAGAGGTTTCCTCGGGCGTTTGAATTATATTTCCAGATTCATCTCCCACATGACTACAACATGTGAACCGATCTTTAAGTTGTTAAAGAAATATCAAGGTTGTGTGTGGATGGATGGTTGCCAAAGGGCATTTGAAAGTATTAAAGAATATCTGCTTGAACCTCCTATCTTGCTCCCTCCTGTAGAAGGAAGACCATTGATTATGTATTTGACAGTGTTAGATAAATCCATGGGATGTATTCTGGGACAACAGGATGAAACAGGGAAGAAGGAGTTTGCCATTTATTATCTCAGTAAAAAATTCACTGATTGTGAGTCACGGTATTCCATGCTGGAAAAAACATGTTGTGCTCTGGCTTGGGCGGCAAAGCGTTTGCGGCAGTATATGTTGAATCACACTACTTGGTTGATCTCTAAAATGGATCCAATCAAGTACATTTTTGAAAAGCCTGCTCTTACTGGGAGAATTTCCCACTGACAGATGTTGTTATCTGAATATGATATCGAATACCACACTCAAAAAGCTATTAAAAGCAGTGTGTTGGCAGATTATCTTGCTCACCAACCAGTGGAGGATCACCAGTCTGTAGAATACGAATTCCCCGATGAGGATGTGATGTTCCTGAAAGTGAAAGATTGTGATGAATCATTGCCTGAGGAAGGTCCTGACCCTGAACCTCATTGGAGTATGATATTTGATGGAGCTGTGAATACTTATGGTAAAGGAATTGGTGTTGTGATTGTCACTCCTCATGGATCGCACATTCCTTTTACTGCAAGGTTAACATTTGACTGTACTAATAATATGGCCAAATACGAGGCTTACATCATGGGTCTCGAAGAAGCTATTCATCTCAAAATTAAAACTATAGATGTGTATGGTGATTCAGCTTTGGTAATAAATCAGATTAAAGGAGAATGAGATACTCGTCACCCCGACTTGATCCCTTACAAAGATTATGCTAGAATATTATTATCCTTCTTCAATAAAGTTGAATTCCATCACATTCCTAGAGATGAAAATCAAATTGCGAATGCTCTGGCAACTCTGGCTTCTATGTACCAAGTGAATACTTGGAATGATATACCCCGAATTACGGATCAACAACTGGATAGGCCCGCTCATGTGTTCACAGCAAAGGAGGTAGCAGATGAAAAACCTTGGTATTATGATGTCAAGAATTTTCTTCAGACTCAGGAATACTTGCTTGGTGCGTCTAAGAAAGATAGAAAGACATTGAGAAGATTGGCAGGCAGTTTCTTCCTCAGTGAAAATGTGTTGTACAAGAGAAATTATGACATGGTCTTGCTCAGATGCGTTGATAGACACGAAGCAGACATGTTGATGCATGAGATTCATGAAGGTTCATTTGGCACTCATGCCAATGGATATTCGATGGCTAAAAATATGCTAAGGGCGGGTTACTATTGGCTGACAATGGAGTCCGACTGTTATAAATTTGCAAAGAAGTGCCATAAATGCCAGATTTATGCAGACAAGGTCCATGTGCCTCCGACACTTCTCAATGTGATTTCCTCCCCATGGTCTTTCTCTATGTGGGGTATTGACATGATTGGAATGATAGAACCCAAAGCTTCAAACAGACACCATTTTATCTTGGTAGCAATTGATTACTTCACCAAGTGGGTGGAGGTTGCTTCATATGCCAATGTTACTAAGTAGGTGGTTGTGCGCTTCATTAAGAATAACCTTATATGTTGGTATGGTGTGCCGAGCATAATCATCACTGATAATGACTCGAATTTAAACAACAAGATGATAACAAAACTGTGTGAAGAATTCAAGATTTTCCATCATAATTCATCTCCATACATGCCAAAGATGAATGGGGCTGTCGAAGCTGCTAATAAGAATATCAAGAGAATTATCCAGAAATAGTTGTTACTTATAAGGATTGGCATGATATGCTCCCTTTTGCTCTACATGGATATCGAACATTTGTCTGCACTTCAATAGAAGCAACCATGTTCTCCCTGGTGTATGGAATGGAAGCTATACTCCCTGTCGAGGTTGAGATTCCCTTTTTGCGTGTGATAATGGAAACCAAATTGACAGAGGCTGAATGGGTCCAGAACAGGTTTGACCAATTGAATTTGATTGAGGAGAAGAGGATGACAGCTTTATGTCATGGACAGTTATATCAGAAAAGAATGAAGAAAGCTTTTGATAAAAAGGTCAAATCTCGTGAATTCAGAGAAGGCGACCTCGTGCTCAGGAAGATCATGTCTTTCAACGCTGATTCTAGGGGCAAGTGGACTCTCAATTTTGAAGGCCCGTATGTTGTCAAGAAAGCCTTCTCTGGCGGTGTATTAATTCTTGAAACTATGGATGGCGAGGAGTTCCCACGTCCCATGAATGTTGACGCAGTCAAGAAATACTTCGCCTAAAGAAATAAAAGAACAACTCACTAAGTTGAAAACCCGAAAGGGAGGTCTAGGCAAAAATTAGAGACCTAAACAGAATAAATTTCCCGCTAAGTTGAAAACCCGCAAGGGCAGCTTAGGAAAAAGTTAGGGACTTTCTTGGCAAGTAACTACGTCAGACAAGACTTGATCGTTGAAGCAACAATATTCTCAGATCCTCACCATACTTCAACAGAAGCTGCTGCTCAGGATTTCAAAAGTTGTTAGAGGGGATAGTGGTCATCGTATCTCAATGTATCTTTTCCATTATATATGACCATTTTTCAAACTTTGTAATCATCTATGGAGTCTCGCCATTCGCAGACTACCATTCTATTAATGAAATTTGAGCTTTTACCCAATTCTTTGTATTTCTTATTTTATTTAGCTTGCAAAGACTCATTTATTTTTGATAATAACTTTCAAAGCAAAAAATATTAAATAACAAAATTGATTTTTCAAAAAAAAAAGATTTTACAATCTGCTTTTACTTTGAGATTTGTGACGAAACAATGACAACAAAAATGGTGATCCCAGGAATGGACAAATTCCAGTTGTTTTGAGAAGTTTTTGTTCCTCTCGGGAATGTTTACTCGGGATGTTCTCGCCGTACTGGGTTTATAATTCTGGTATCCTCGGTCAAGTTTGGATTCATTTCTCCTTTTTTCTGAGTTTTCATGATGTGAAGTTTCAATCCACATTTTCTCCAGTGAAGTTTTCGTTTGGCCTAATAGAAGTTCTTTTTCCAGAGAAGTTGGTATCATAACCACTCTTGAAGAATGCAGGTCACTGGTTTCTCTAAGTGAAAGACATATTGTGGTTTTCCCTTTGTGGATATGGTGTTAACCTCCCCAATGAAGTAGGCCTGAATTCCCCCAGTGAATGTTTTGATGTTTTGGTGTCAGTCTGCTTTACTTGAGATCGGTTTTGCAATCTCCAGTAAGAATGTTACTTTTAAAAACACTTGTTTCCCCAGTGAAGCCTGAAGAAGGATGTTTTATCCATGTATCTGTACTATTCTGTCACTTAGTTTTGCTTACTTCTGGATTATGTCGCTCCCCAGTAAAGCTAAAGCAGCCAGTAGGTTTTGTTTCCTCGGTTGGCATTTACTTTTTCTTGGAATGATCATCTTGGATGAAGTTTAGCCGAGTGTTGTTAGTGCCCGAGGTGGTTTTGCCTGGTTATTCCCAATGTTGTATATCTGTTTTGTCAGCATACGCACAATAATACTCCTACATTCATACATACATCATGCATAGCTAAAATTGGCAAATCATTGTTCATTGACATTTATTAATATTTTTGTTGATATATCATCCTGTTTTGCAGAGTTACGTTGTCATCTCTTTAATAGAGTGTTGGCCTTAAGCAGAAAGCGTATATTCTTTCAATTTCCCCACTGAGTTGTCCCTAGTGGAAGATTTTTGCTTTAGCCTTCCTATACAGCTCCTGGTTTGGATGGATTTGGTTTTCCCTCTTGAGTTTATTTCTTAAAGGATGTATTTTGGTTGACCGTTTCGTTCCAGTTTATTTCTGGTTTGAATCTGTGGTTCCATAACAATATTATTTACTTTGGATTTCTGAAAACTTCAAGTTTTGGTTGGTGCATTTATTTTGCACGAGAAGACTTTATCTCCTCGGCAGGAATATCGTGGCATCTCTCCAGGAAGTCATATTTCTTCCCCCAAGAAGTCATATTTCTTTCTCCAGGAATTCATATTTCTCTCCCCAGAAAGTCATTTCTTTTTACAATCCTCCATGACAACAAGTAGCAGGTCTCTTTATTTGAGTAACTTGTGTTACCCTGTAAAAGTCGACGTAACTTTTTTTTTTGCTATCTCCTCTATGAGTAAATAGTTTGCAGTTTGTCGTCAGATTACGCCAACGGATGGCAAGACTTTCAATATCACAGAAACAACTCATTATGAAATTTTTGCAAGTGGAAGTCTCTTTATTTGAGACAGCTTATATATTATCCTTTCCAGGCAGAGTGCCTTGGTTAAAGAAGAAGTTGAGACCCGTTCTAGGTGAAACGCCAGAGTCTTGGGGAAACTTGTTATCTTTTTTCTACCTTCAGTGAACATTGGTAGTTCATTGTCAGTGAACGGCGATGTAATGATATATATTCTCTTTCTACCTTCAGTGAAAGTTGGTAGGACATCGGCAGTGAATGTCGATGTTTGTTATCTTTTTGCTACCTTCAGTAAACATTGGTAGTTCATTGTCAGTGAACGGCGGTGCTATGATATATTTTCTTTCTACCTTCAGTGAAAGTTGGTAGATCACCATCAGTGAAAGTTGGTGTTTGTTATCTTTTTGCTACCCTCAGTGAATGTTGGTAGTTCATCGTTAGTGAACGGCGGTGCTATGATATATTCTCTTTCTACCTTCAGTGAAAGTTGGTAGGACATCGGCAGTGAACATCGATTTTTGTTATCTTTTTTCTACCTTCAGTGAATGTTGGTAGTTCATCATCAGTGAACGGTGATGCAATGATATATATTCTCTTTCTACCTTCAATGAAAGTTGGTAGGACATCGGCAGTAAACGTCGATGTTTGTTATCTTTTTGCTACCTTTAGTGAACGTTGGTAGTTCATCGTCAGTGAACGGCGGTGCTATGATATATTCTCTTTCTACCTTCAGTGAAAGTTGGTAGATCACCATCAGTGAAAGTTGGTGTTTGTTATCTTTTTGCTACCCTCAGTGAATGTTGGTAGTTCATCGTCAGTGAACTGAGGTGCTATGATATATTCTATTTCTACCTTCAGTGAAAGATGGTAGGACATCAACAGTAAACGTCGATGTTTGTTATATTTTTGCTACCCTCAGTGAACATTGGTAGTTCATCGTTAGTGAACGGCAGTGCTATGATATTTATTTTCTCTCTACCTTCAGTGAAAGTCGATAGGACATCGACAGTGAACATCGATGTTTGTTATCTTTCTCTCTGCCTTTAGTAAGCGTCGGTAGCTTCGCCTTCGGTAGAAGTTGGTGTATCCTTTGACCATTCTACCATCCTCTTTGATTCAGGTCTTTTGATCCACCAGTGATTTATTTTCCTGGCGGGGTTGCTCCCTTGTTTCTTTATTTTGTTACATCCCCAATGGTGATTTGCGTCCCTTTGGAATTGTCCATGTGCATTCATGATCATAAACATTTGCATGGCATATTAGGACCAAAAATAGGGTTTGTTTTTTATTTAAGTGTCTTCGATCGTGTCGACACAAATATTTTAACCTTTGTATCTCTGGATAGAAGAAACATAAATAAGGGCAGCTGTTGTACCCCAATTTTTCCCCCTAAGATCCCTTCATCATACCATGTTGATTCATTCACAACAAGATCACACTAGGATTCTTGGTTCCCCTCCCTATATTTAGCTTTGCCCTTTTGAGGAATCACCAAGCACATTAACTTATGTTCTTTTGTGATCATGAATATTGATTTTGTCTTGATTTCTTCTTTTAACTAAATAAAATACAATGTTGGTTTGTCTTGCTTGTTATTCATGTAGGTAAAGGCAATGGGATTTAACAAGTTACCCCATGGGTTCATGAGTTTATTTCCATGCCCTAGTCAATAAAGCTTAAGAAGTTCAAACCTCACCATTGGATTGGTTTTAGAAGAATTGGCATGGCAAGGTTGTTTTGGTTCATCACATTTCAAGGTTATCAAATTTGGTTGAAAAGCACAAGGGATTGATTGGAGAAGTTGTCATGGTTGGAGAAGATTTTATTCCATTTGGTCACATGTGCATATTTCTTTCAATGTTCAAGATATGGAAGTGGTTTTGGTGGCTATTAGTTCTCATTATCATCCTCGACAACTTCTATTTACAAATCATGTGTGTTTGTACAAGCAGTTTGTTCAAAATTGTCAAAGTTCCTCAAAGCATTCTCTTGATCTAAGGAGCTAGGGTTTTGAACTTCAAAGGAATATATCTTGCTCATCTCTTGGTATTTTAGAGTGATTCTAAAGACATCTTTCTCTTTAAAGGGTTATCAACAAATCACTTCAAAAGTTTCAAGGATTTGTCATGAGGAAGAGACTTAATAAGGAAGAAAGATTACAAGTCCTCCAGATGAATCCCCAATTTTCCATGTGTGACTTCAAATGATCATAACTTGGTCAATTTTTATCACCTTGAGCCCATTATTTTTCCATGATGATCTTGAAGGTGTGAAATTTATGCCTTCTTTTATGTGCAAAGTGAGAAAATGGATGGAAGTTGCCTTAAGGATGCAAGACATTATAGGTCATTTCAGGATTTTTGCCAACTTCAACAATTCATAACTCTCTTAATTTTTGGAGATTTTGAATGGTTCAAGTTTCAAAATTCCATTCAAGAGATCTATTTCATGCCATCTTTTTTGGTCAAGAGCAAATTCCAAGTGGAATGCCATGTTTGGATGCAAGATATTATAGGTCATTTTTGAAGAAGAACTTGAAATATTTCTAAGTATGGAAAGTCAACTCTTTTTCTCCAACTTTGACTCAACACAACTTTCAACTCAAGTATCCACTTGATTCCATTCTTTTTCCATTTCAAAGCTTGTAACCTCATTTTTCTAAAGCATCAAGAATCATACCCTAAGACCCCTTGAGCTGAGAATGCCATGATTTTGAAATTGGTAACTTGGAACTGAAGTTTCCTTACAAGTCAGATTTTGAAATCTTTGTTTTGGCTTCTAATCACAAGTTTTCCATGCGTTTTTGCCTCTAAACATGTTTAGTGAACTTCCATAATGGATTAGCACAACAAAATGCGCGTTTTGGATGAGTTTTGATCAAGTTTGAAGTCACACTTTTCTTGTTTGCAACTGCACACGATTTCCCTCCAAACTTCATCATTTCACACGCTTGAACATTCCATTTGATTCCCTATAAATATAGGGTCATTCCCCATTCATTTTCGAAAGCTTGGATAGCCAGAATCATCCTGCCAAACTTGTTCCACAACTCAGAATTCAGTAACTTCAAAATCCATTCTCAAGCCTTTTTTAATCCAATTTTTCCATCAATTCACCTTCCTTGATCTTCCCTGAAGCTAACTGTGATACGGTGGGAGAACTGACTTGGGATTTGCGTTTGTGTTCACAAATGTTTCGGTTTAGCAAGAGTCGCCACCGACTTTTTATTTATCCTAAGGAAAGGTCAAAAAGCACAGGAAAGACCTTTGAGATGTTTTCGTGGGTTTGGGGGGTAGATTATGAAAAGGGAAGGTGCTAGCACCCTTTTCATCCATGGTTATCCATGGGCTCTTAGTTACTTGTTTTAGATCACTTGCCTTTGCTTTTCAATTGTTTGAAATGGTGCTTTGTGTGTGTGGTTTTGAAAATGTTTTGAAAAAGATGCCTTGTCTAGGCAACCTTTGTAACAATTCTTGTTTGAATGTTTTACAAAGGTGTTTGTCTTTTTGAAAAGATGTTTCAATGTTTTTGAAAATTTGTTTTGAAATTGTGTTTGTGAAGTGTGTTTGAAAAATGGCAAGGATGTTTTGCAAGATTTTTGATCAAGTAACTAAGAGTTGTCTACCCTATTTTACTCAAAGATTTTTCTTATGTTTTTAACCCTTTTAACAGTGTTGTTTCACCATTGTGTTTGATGAATAACCTTGCGTTAGGATGTTGAACGGGACAGGCATGGGACGTTTGTATAGTCATAGAAGGCAATATATGGGACGTTTTAGCAATGTCGTTTTAGGGACTAGATCGTTTACCGAAGGCAACATCGAGGGTCATCGAGGGACTACGATCTTTTATTGAGGGTCTTTGCTAAAATGCCCATGCTCGAGGGAGATGACCATTTTCCGAGGCAACAAGTGAGATTACCCTAAGGGTGCATGTGTGCAAAGTGTGTTTTATTGCATGCATTTGTCTTTGATTTGAGGTTGTCTACTTGTTGGTTTTATCTTGCCATACACACCTAATTACTAGCATTTGTACAAAGTAAATAAAATGCAGAAAGATAAAATCCTACGCTATTACAACCATATCGAAAGGCATAAAAAATATGAAGGAAAAAATAAGATAAAAGTAAGAAAAATGAGTGTCTTTCGACCCAGGCAGTAGCAGCCTTCGATTTGCATTTTGTTGGCCTCCTTCGATTAGGGCCAGCACCAGTGAGGTTCTGTCCTTCGACTGGCTTGGAAGTCAATGTATGGCGAAGCCTTCTGGTTCTTCCTTGTTGTCTTCTTCGACTGGAGGTTGAAAGAAGTGAGGGAATGCCTTTTGATTAGGGGCTGGAAGTCAGTGAAGGCATGCTCTTCGTTTGGGCCTAGAAGTCAACATGGTTTTCCTCCTGGTTGTCTCTTTCGTTTGACCTGGAGAAACAGGGTAGAAGCCAGAAGCTTCGTTTCCTATTTCCTGTTTCCTGTTTCCTTCATTTCAAGCATTAAATGGCAACATGGCCTGAGGCCATGCTAGTATTTGTCTTGTAAACAGTTTAATAGTTAAAGCAAGTTCAGGTAAACAGAAAGCAAAAACGAAAGGGTTTAGCTCTGAAAACATATTAAGTAGGTGGAAACTAAAAGAACCAAAGTGTTATGTACATGTTTTGAAATGAAAAGGAAGACTATTCACATACTATGCCATGAAACGAAAGGTTCAAGGGTAAGAGTGACTTACCTTGCTTCAGGCCTTGAATGGATGTGGGTTTCGAACTTGAACTGCTACCTGGATGTTTCTGGAATTCGAAGAGTAGTCACAGGGGGTTTGCTTTTGGTTCGAAGAGTTGTCACAGAAGGTTGTTTTTGAGTTTGAACAAACTTCTATGTGTGGGGTGTTCTTCAGAATCAAAAGAGGTGAGTGTTTGGGATTCTGGGTTTTGATTTATCAAGTGTTGATGAACTTGAGAGTATTGTTGTGTTTGAGAAAATTTGGGGGATTCGTTCCTCTGGTCCAAAGATCCTCCCTTAGCTTTGCATAAATTCCTCTATTTATAGAGAAAAAGAATGGACATGTTTTCAACAGCCAGCCTTGCAAAATAATAAAATAATAGGTAACGTGAAAGTACATGTGGGGGGCCTCTTGGCAGTTGGGGTGCAGAAGATGTGACTTAGGCCTCTGACGTTGCTTGTGCTCAGACCAAATTCAGGTTGAAAGTTGCTTTTGTGATAAAGTACTCTCTATGAAAAGAAAGAGTATGTAGCCTTTAACCAAGAATAGTAGTATCTAAAAGACAAAGTTTAAAACCCTTGTACAAACTTCTGATTATGTAAAGATTTGGACGCAACATAGCCTGGCAAACGATATTTGGTCTTAAGTCGAATGCAAGAGTGAGATCGAAGCACACCTGTTTGAAGGAAGCCTTTGCCTCAGTCGAAGCTTGTGGTCGAAACAAGCTAACTCGAAGGAAGTTATTGCCCAATCGAAAGCTCATGCTCGAAGGAAGCATATTGCCCAATCGAAAGCTCATGCTCGAAGGAAGCATATTGCCCAATCGAAGCCTGGGTCGAAGCAAACATATTTCCCAATCGAAAGTCCGTGTTCGAAGGAAGCAATGTTGCCTAATCGAAGCATGTGGATCGAAACAAACATAAAGGGAGTCATTGCCTTTTAGCGTGAGGGAGGTTCCTGGCTTCTGAGTCGAAGGGTATTCCAAAGTTGCATTCGAAGGAGGCTCCTGCTCAAAATGAAGGATGTACCTAAACTTGCATTCGAAGAAGGCTTAGAGTTCAACATGAAGGACATATCCAAGTTGCATTCGAAAGAGGCTTTTGCTAAAAACGAAAGATGTAATCCAAGTTGCATTCGAAGGAGGCTCTTGCTCAACTGAAGTTTTCATCCAGGCACACAAAAGGTGAGTGCCCAAACGAAGACTTGCCTTGCAGGGGGTACATGTGACCAATAGGTCATGGCCTTCGATTGCAAGCATGCAGGCAGCAAAAGACATAAACGAAACCTGCAACAAGAAGTCACATGCACATGAGAAAGAGGCACGCTAGCAGCCACTTTGAGAAATCGAAGGAGGCCAAGAGTCAATCGAAGGATGTAGAATCGAAGGAGACCTGTTTTCCTCCAAATTTGTCAAAATGTTATTTTTATCTATTTTCTCCCTTTTTGACAGTTTCCTTTTAATTTTGGTACTGGAAAATCCCAATGCACTTGTGCAAGCTAAAATCCTAAGAATCTTTATGAGAAAAGCCTTGAGAATTGAGAGGGCAAATTTTGGGTACAACAGTTGCCCCTGTTCAATCTTCTTACACCTGAAGAGTTAGATTGGCGAATCTGCCATTTGTGACTTGAAGGTGGAAGATGATTGAACACTAGAGTGCCCAGAATTTTGCACTCGGTGATGTGATGGTAGAGGTAATGGGCTTAAAGATGCCATTTGGAGAGGTGATAAAATCATGTTGGAGATGGGCTTGTAGATGCCATCCAAGAATTCCTGTTGAATTGTAATTTTGTAAGTTGAAAGAAGGAACCTGTGTAGGGTTGCCTGATGATGAGTCCGTGTAAAACTGCATCTTGGAAGGAAGGAACCTGTGTAGGGTTGACTGATGATGAGTCCGTGTGAAACTGCATCTTGGAAGGAAGGAACCTGTGTAGGATTGACTGCATCTTGGAAGGAAGGAACCTGTGTAGGGTTGCCTGATGATGAGTCCGTGTGAAACTACATCTTGGAAGGAAGGAACCTGTGTAGGGTTGACTGCATCTTGGAAGGAAGGAACCTGTGTAGGGTTGCCTGATGATGAGTCTGGGTGAAACTGCATCTTGGAAGGAAGGAACCTGTATAGGGTTGCCTGATGATGAGTGTGATCGGTGGATCTGGAACTGACTGTTTAACACTGGTTCGCGAAATGTCGCAGAAGCAAGAGTCGCCACCGTCTTTTATTTTCTCCAAATGGAAAGGACAAAAGCACAGAAAAATTCCTTATTGAGATTGCTCTCGGTTCGGGAGGTAGATTTATAGAAAGGGAAGGTGTTAGCACCCTTTCTATCTGTGGTTATCCACGGGCTCTTAGATACTTGCTCATTTGTGTTTTCAAAATGTTTGTTTGCTTTTCAACTGTGGGTTTAAAAAAAGTTTCGTTTAAAATTTCAGTTCGACTCTTGTATCAGTCCTCAAGAGTGTTTGAAAAGTCGTTTTTGAAAGCTTTTTGCAAAGTGTCGGTGTGAAAAAGAAGTTTTGATTTGTTTTGAGATTAGAGCAAGTATCTACGAGTCGTCTACCTACCCTAACGAATTCGTCTGTGTAAATGTCCTTAAAGTAGTGCCATCCCACCATTGAGAGGTAGGTAGCACCACCGTTGGAGGTATTCGAGTCAATTCGAGGGTTCGGGACATTATGGTCACCAGAGCAATAGGAAGACACCTTAGAAGCTACCCTCATGCCATGTTCATGGACATGAGGACTTACTAAAACGTACTCTACTCGACGACCACTTTTCGAGGGGCAAGGCAACAGTGAGGCGTACCCTAGGGGTGGTGTGTGATTCGTGTGTCATTTTCAATTATGTTTATCTTGTCCATGCATTGGTGATCTACGCTTTGTTTTTATTTTTGGCACTCATTCTTTCATGTGGTTATTAACAGTTAAAAGATGCGAGAAGGTAAAAGTCCTACGCTATTACAAAGGCGCGGGTCTACATCGCCAAATTAACCCAAGACCCGATTTGAATAAATAAACATGCGGAAAATAAATACCCTAATTAATCTATTACAAGGCTTTGGAGCAAGTACATGAAATTTATAAAAAGAAATAAAATAAGCGCGCGAAACGAAATTATAATCGAAAGCGAGGGCGTTGGACCCTTTTAAAGAAATTAAATTGAAATTATGACATTAATTAAATTAAATAAAGGAAAAAGACTTATTTTTGATATTTTTTGTACTTTATGAAATTAAGAAAATTAATGGAATTAAAAAGTTACATAAAACCCTAATTCTAAATTATTTTTAATTTATTAAAAAATGTTTAAGTTTGACCTAGTTTTAACCTAATTATTTAATGATAAATTTATTTACAAAATAATTAATAATTAAATATGGTAAAAAGAAAAGAAAAAGAATAAAAGCATTAAAAACCCTAATCTCTATATTTTTTAATATATTAAAAAGAACGTTGAATTAAACCTAGAAGTAACACTAAATTAGTTAACAAAATTTAATTACAAAAACTATTTATGAATTAAATATTAAAACATATTTTTATTTTTTGACTTTCTTATTTTTATATTTATTTTCTGTGTTATAAAAAATTATTTGGAGGAATTAAATGAAAATAAATAAATTAAAACAAAAAAAGAGAAAAAGAAAGGAGAAAAAGATACAAACAAAAAAGGGGGTTCTGCCCCAATTATGGAGGTATGATCTTTAATCTGGCCCAATGAATTCAAACCTTTTATTGACTTTTCTGGGACGCGTGTGGCTCTGTTGACCAATGCGTATGGTAGTCCTCCTATGCTGACCCTTGGATTGATGCTGTTGGACGCGTGGCCAGCTTGAGCGTAGGGTGCATGGTAGATTTCTAGGGGTGTACTGCATGGAATCATGTTAAAACAAAATATATTGAGAAAGGGAGGGGACCTGGGAATCGAACCCAGGTCCCATTGATTGCATGACACCTCACTTACCAACCAACCAAGCGCGTTCGTTTGTAATATTAATGGAACCTGATTCATATGAGAGAGAACAAGTGCTATTGGTAAACATAAAAGAAAATGCGCGAATATTTGAATGGCCCTATATGGTTGAGACACCTCAGCATCTTCTCCACCACACCTTTGCTTTTGCCTGAAAAAATACATCAAATAGCGGGGGGTTTTGAACCCCCACAATCTTGGACAACAAAAATAGCGAATAGAAATTGGCCAATGATAAATTGAGCGCGATGGGTGCTTTAGATTCGTTGGAATGCTACGAGTTCAATGGTCCTAGTCTCATGTTCTGATTTTACCATATGCAAAAGTCCCCAATTTCACATCTTTGAAAACCTAGAAAACTTCCATGGCAGATTCTCGTACAGGGCACCAAAACTCAATTAAATGATGCCAATAGATTTAGAACAACCATATTAGTATGAATCAACAAGAAAAATGCAAGGATGATGCGTATAAATTAAAACACGAATATGAAAAAAGTCAAGAACAGGGCGGCCTCATTCTACCGATTCTTTGTGTATGGAGGCTTGAAATGTATTGGGTTATGATCAGAGAGGTCTCAGCAAGCTTTTGAGATCCTTTCCACGCCTTGAAATGCCTTGAAACTATGAAAACAGTTTTTGAGGAATTTTGGAAAAAAGTGCAATGTGTGTGTTCTTCTTGGGCGCAGCTTTCAGGTTTTTAGCATTAGGTTTTGGTTTATACTTATGTGAGGAATGAATTAGGGTAGAAATTTCAACCAAGAACCTTTGTAATCAATGCTTTTGAGATTTGATTTCCATGGATCTTTTTCAATCTTTTCCATGCCCTTTTGATATCAATCATGGCCAAATCTTTCCATCTTGAGTGAGCACGAAATCTTGGAGATATGATAGACCTATTAGCTGCATAAAAAGATTTAAAATGCATGCTTGAGTATTTTTGTCATATTTTATTTAATTAAATGAATTAATGGTGATAAAAATTCAAATAAATAATAAAAATGATGAAATAAATCCCCTTTGGGTCAAATGGTCGTGCATAGCTTTTGGATGATGATTCTTGGAAGAAAATGTGGCCCATTAGCAATTTTGAGGCATTTGAAGCAAAGTTGACTTTTAAAAATTCCCAAAAATTTCCCAACTTCCACAAGGCATATCTTGCTCAATTTTTAAGCTCTGATCATGTTCTTGGACATTTTGGAAAGGTCTTGAAGTCCTCTAACCAATGCCTTTGGTCCCGTGTCATTTTGATTTACCAATCTCAAGTTATGGTCTTTGACTTAAAGTGCCTTTTTGTTGACTTTTGAAAATGACATATAATGTTGAGATTGATAACTTTTTGTGAGAGCATTTCTTGGACTTGAAGTGTGAAGAGGAGTTGTAGGAAATGTCGTTCTCTTCAAAATGAGCTTTGGATGGAATTTTTCTGATAAACCATGTGGAAGTTATGCCTTGGTCAAGTTACAGTTGACTTTTTCAACTGTCCAAATATGGAAACTTTTGCATCTTGAGACTTTTTGAGCCATGCCTTGAGAATCATGATCAAGCATTGATCAAATGATGTTTGTGGCTTCAAAATAAGATGTTGACCAAAAATTTGGACTTTTGACTGTCAAATAACCATTTTGCCCCTACAGTTGACTGTTGAGCAATTAGGGTTTCTGACTGTGCAATTTTGTGCTGTGGGTCTTGAAACTTGACATGAGGATGCTTGACCATGTTTGTAGGCATGTGGGACTTGATTGGACCCTTGAAAACTTCAATTTCTTTGACAGAACCAAAACCCTAGTTTTTGACTGTTAGGAGGCCCTTGAACTGTGCAACCCTTGGGAGATTTTGAAGCATGTTCTTTGCAAATCTTGAAGAATATGGGAGGGCAAATTTTGGGGTACAACAGTTGCCCCTGTTCAATCTTCTTAGACCTGAGGATGTAGATTGGCTGACGTGCCTTTCGTAATCCGAAGGTGGAAGATGATTGAACACTAGAGTGCCCAGAAATTTGCGCTCACATAGTAGTGTGATGGTGGGAATGGGCTTATAGATGCCATTTGGAGATTAGTGGATAGGAAGATGGGCTTATAGATGCCATGCTGCGAGGTGATGGATAGGTGGATGGGCTTATAGATGCCATCTGGGTGTCGATCGCGTAAGAGATTCCTCAGCGAGAACTTGCGTACCTGAAAAAGAAAATGATTACCTGGCCTGTTACAGGAGCTGGTCTTCAAACTCTTTGTATATATGCACTGACTGGTTACAGTAATTGAATCTGGAGCTTCAAACGGTGATGAATGAATCAGGGATGGTTACTACCTCAACGGGATGGTGAGAGAACCTTAGACGATTACTACCTCAACAGGAACGCTGAGAGAACCTGGGGCGATTACTACCTCCTCAGTAACGGGGAGAGAATCTTGGGCGACTTCAACCTCAACAGTAACGCTGAGAGAATCTTGAGCGACTTCAACCTCAACAGTAACGCTGAGAGAATCTTGGGCGACTTCAACCTCAACAGTAACGCTGAGAGAATCATAGGCGACTTCAACCTCAACAGTAACGCTGAGAGAATCATAGGCGACTTCAACCTCAACAGTAACGCTGAGAGAATCTTGGGCGACTTCAACCTCAACAGTAACGCTGAGAGAATCTTGAGCGACTTCAACCTCAATAGTAACGCTGAGAGAATCTTGGGCGACTTCAACCTCGACAGTAACGCTGAGAGAATCATAGGCGACCTCAACCTCAACAGTAACGCTGAGAGAATCATAGGCGAATTCAACCTCAACAGTAACGCTGAGAGAATCTTGGGCGACTTCAACCTCAACAGTAACGCTGAGAGAATCATAGGCGACTTCAACCTCAACAGTAACGCTGAGAGAATCATAGGCGACTTCAACCTCAACAGTAACGATGAGAGAATCTTGGGCGAATTCAACCTCAACAGTAACGCTGAGAGAACCTTGGGCGACTTCAACCTCAACAGTAACGCTGAGAGAATCTTGGGCGACTTCAACCTCAACAGTAACGCTGAGAGAATCTTGGATGTCTTCTACTGGGATAAGAATCAGGGAGATCTTAGGGTCGATCTGACTGAACCAGAGAAGGCCTTTGACTGGATAAGAATCAGGAAAATCTTAGGGTCGATTTAACTGAATCGGCCAAGGTCTTGGAATCTTCAACTGGATAAGAATCAGGGAGATCTTAGGGTCGATCTGACTGAACCAGAGAAGGCCTTTAACTGGATAAGAATCAGGAAAATCTTAGGGTCGATTTAACTGAACCGGACAAGGTCTTGGAATCTTCAACTGGATAAGAATCAGGGAGATCTTAGGGTCGATCTGATTGAACCAGAGAAGGCCTTTGACTGGATAAGAATCAGGAAAATCTTAGAATCGATTTAACTGAACCAGACTAAAGTCTTGAAACATAGCTGAGAACTTAACTGGATCTTTCCTGAAAGGTAAAGGTCAGTCATATGCAATGCATGATATGGATCAAGCAATGATGTTCTCAATATAAATGAGAGTTGTAAGATATGATGCATATATGCATGCTATAATGTATGGAAATGTGATGTTTATGAACGTATGTTTTCGTCCTAGGAAAATAAATCCTTGACGGATGTCGGGAAGTCATATCCTGGGCTGATGTTGGAGAATAATGCTTTGTTGTCTCCGCTGGGGATGATAGTTGCAAGAATACCGGTAGGAGAAGATAACTCCGTTGGGGGATAAACTTGGCGAATAGAACACTCTACGGGGAGAAAATTACTCTAGCGATCTTGCTGGGGAGCAATTCTCTGTGGGGAGAGAGGTACTTTGCTGGAATGTTGATGGTAACTTCGTTGGGGATACCATTAATATGTTGGAGATGTTAATAGACTTCGCTGGGGATAAGGAAGACTTTGCTGACGGCGATCTTTCCATGGCTTTTGGCTGAAGATAACCTAGTTATATCCTGGTAGGGAAATAACCTTTGAATAAAGCTAGGGGACGCGTTCGTGCTCTGTAGAGGAGAAGCTTCCAGAATCTACTGGGGATAAGCTTACTGCTGGGGAGATGATTCAAACTTTCCTGGGGAAATCTTGATTGGACTCTCCTGGGGAATTTTGAGATATACTGGAAGTAACTCCACTGAATGCCTGGTATACCGCCGGGGAACAATCTTAGATCAAGACTGTCGGGGATGCCTGTTAAAAATATTTGTATGCTTTGCTGAGGAATGTTGAGATCTGCGGGGGATAACCAACTTCCTTAAGGCTGATAATAGCTTTGCTTGGGGAGAGTGCATTGACTTGCTAGCTCACTCTCTGGGGAGTTGAGATATACTGGTTATGTTCTTCAGCTGAATTCACCTTGATACCTTGGCGGACAGAGCAATTAGATCGTTTGGACAACTCATCATTGCCCCTGTTTCTGAGGTGGGAGAGGAAGACCTGTGAGGTGCTGATAGTTGTTGATGGACAAACCTTCTTCTGGTAGGCAGGTGACAAGATGACAGGACATAGTCGTACGCTTTAATCCCTAACTTTTACCTGGACCGCCTTTTCTGGTTTTCAGTCCACCGGGATACCCATTTTTGCCCAAGCCGCCTTTTCAGGTTTTCGACTTGCCGGGTGTACAGATTTTTCATTTTCATTCCTTATTTTGCCCGGACCCTTTTGGTTCGCCGGGAAGCCCTTATTTTTGCCTAGGTATGTCAACCTAGCGGGTCTTTGATTTTGCGTAGTATTTTTTTCGACTATGTCCACGCTCTTAGAATGCAGGGAGGTGCCCCTGGCTGCTTGTGTTGCCATGTTACCAGAAGATGTCTGATCGTGCAAGATTTGTTGCTGGAATTCCTGTCCAATGCCCCAAGTGTCACAGATGGAGAGTTGCCCCTAGCTATTTGTCCTTTGAGAGATTCTCCGAATCTTGATTGGACTGCCCCAGATGACGGACCATGATCATGCCATGCCCCTTGATTGGAAGTGCTTCTGTTCATTAGGCATTCGTCGTGCGAATTTCTATGTTGTTCAAACAAAAAGTCATATGCAAACAAAGTTATGTTAAAAATGCAAAGCTTATGTCTGTCTTGAAGATTTTGAAAATGCATTCTTTTTCATAAAACAGATAAATGTTTGTAAAACGTGATGTCAACTCCGTATTTACCGTAGGCCTTAAGGAGTCAGGATACCTTTGTAACAGTATGCTTTTGAACTAACCCTTGCTTCAGCTAGGACTTTTAAGGGTTATAACGTGGCTTGGTTCACGGTTTAAGAAACAAAGGATAAAGGCTCAAATTATTTTGTACCCACCCGTTCTTCGTGATGTTCTTCAAACCTAAGCTCAGTTGATCGTGCATTTGACTTTGTTCGAGTCTTTGTCCTGATATACCAGTGATGGTCCAAATATTGATGATTTATTCTGAATAGGCAGTCATTTTTTTTTGTGTTGAGGGTTTGTATGGCCTCTTTCTTTTTGATTTTGCTATCCCTATTTTTTTTGCCTGAACTGTTTCTTTTGTGATTACAGTCAGCGGGATGCCCCAGTTTTGTAAGTCTCCTTCATGGGTTTTGACTTAATGGGTTTTTTATTTTTGAGATATAATGACTGCCTATCCTTATGATTATTCAGAATCATCATTGTCTTCTCTTTTTTTCGTAAGGACCTCTTTAGTGTCATTTGTTGTGCACTTGGATCAACTGAGAGAACTACCCTGCCCCAGGTTATGATAAAGGGTTTTATTTTTTGAAAAGAAAAACTCCTACTTCTTTGGCTCAGAGGGGTTGACGAGGGATTATCTTCCTTATAACTCCAGTGTTTAGGGATTGAAACAATGCCTGTACCTCATCAGCGGGGTCTGTTCGAAAGCATACTGTAGATTGTGGTATCGTTTTCGTCATCCTCCCTCAAGAGGCTTAGAATTATTAATCGAGCATTGATCATCAGAAAAAATATGAAAATAATTTGCATATAGTGAATACGAATATATTGCTTTAAAACAGACATATGCGATGCATTAATGAAATAACAACGTTTAACATGAGTAAATGTTTGAACAAAAGAAAATTACAACTTGAAAATCCTAATGAACAAAAGTCTTTTCATCTCAGGGCTTGTTACTTCAAATGGTGAGCCTTGGAGGGATGGTAGAAAAACTCAGCCTGACCATCTTGTGTGAACTCCAATGCTCCTTCATCAATCAGGTCCTGGATCTTGTTCTTCAGAGCCCAACACTCATTGGTATCATGTCCTGGACTGGCAGAGTGGTAGGCACACATTTTATTGGGATGATAGGTAGGAGATGCTGTGTTGGGGTTCCGGGGATGAGCCCTTAATGTGATCAGATTCAATCTCAACAGGCGTTGTAAAGCTTGAAACAGCGACATGTTAAGCTGAGTGAATTGCCTCCTGGGCTTGTCTGGCTGAAGCTGGTGAGGTTGATGCTGAATTTGTGACACTGGGGCCATTTGAGGAGCTCTCCCCTTATCTCCTTATCTCAAAGATGGTTGAATGATGACTGGCTCTTTACCCTTAGACGTTTTCCCCAATTGGTTACCCTGAAGCAGTTGGTTGATGAGAACTCCGAGCTCTTCTTGTCTTTGAGCTAAACCTTGAATGGCAGTCACCTGCCCCAGCATCTGGGCTTTCATTGCATCCATCTCAGCTTGCAGGTGTTTCAGCCGTTCATCCTCAACATTGTTCCTGACCAAAGTCCCCATGAGAAGTGCTCTCAACTCCTCCTGCCCCTTGGATAGATTCAGGAGGATTTCCCCGAACCGAGTCTCTTGAGTATGAAGGTCCTGGTTATCTTGTTGAGAAGCCATTGCTGAAATAAACAGCGAAGAAGGTAAGTGATCTGTAACCAGGATACCTATAATGCAATGATGTATATGTATGCATGCAATGTTTTCAAGAATCTCGCGGGGTAAACAAGAAAATTGTTGGCATTTGAATTTGTAGCTTGATTGAAGGAACTGCATATTATTGAGAGTCCTTCTTCAAGGGTCAAAGGCTCACCATATCCAGTGGGTCATAGCCCCTGACAACCTTGTCTAGAGGAAAATAAATCCCCTTTGCCCCTTGCTAGACAGTTTGATTCATCATGACCTGCATCACAAACCTTTGAGATCCTTGAAATGGATTAGTCCTTATGAAGGATGCATGCAATGGTATGATGTTATGCTATGCATGGGGTACTGTAGGTAAACCCTGTTATGAGTTCCAATTAAGGACATAAACAAAACCTGCAAGAAACTCAGTAAACCCTGTTATGAGTCCTAATTAAGGACTATAAACAAAACCTGCAAGAAATTCAGTAAACCCTGTTATGAGTCCTAATTAAGGACTATAAACAAAACCTGCAAGAAATTCAAGTATCAGATAACAAGCATGCAAGTAGCCAAGTTGGAAGGCACACAAGTCACACAAGAGAAACCCTTAGAGTTTAGGCCAGCATGGGGTCTAGGTATTACCCTCTTGAAGTTGGTGGGCTCAACCTGTCCTATCAGAAGTAACTGGGTTCTAAGGATCCCAATATCATTGACTACCCTCAATCGGTCATAACTCCAGCATCGCAATCTTTTCTTGCGGCCAGAACCATCACGAGAGTTTAGCCTCAATGGGTGTAGCATACTGCTACTGTTCTATTGGCCAAGTTGGGTCATTTAAGGTTCTAAGGTCGGTTGGTGCTTAATGACTCCTCAGAAGACCCATATTCTCCTCGTTGCGACACAAGGGATATCGGTACAGACCAAGGCGCCACACCAACGTAGCCACTGTTTCACCCGTGTCGGTCTACGCCGGACAGGTCCCTCACAGCTTATGCTACCTAACAGGGTATCCCCAGATCCGGGTTAGGATCTATGTAACTCCGATGCAACCCACAATAATAAAGCAGACAAACACAGCAATTAAAAACACAAGTATTAGCTATCCTAAGGTACACCTCACTTTAAGTTTCCCCAGCAGAGTCGCCAGTTCTATGATCGGTGGATCTGGAACTGACTGTTTAACGCTGGTTCGCGAAATGTCGCGGAAGCAAGAGTCGCCACCGTCTTTTATTTTCTCCAAATGGAAAGGACAAAAGCACAGAAAAATTCCTTATTGAGATTGCTCTCGGTTCGGGAGGTAGATTTATAGAAAGGGAAGGTGTTAGCACCCTTTCTATCCGTGGTTATCCACGGGCTCTTAGATACTTGCTCATTTGTGTTTTCAAAATGTTTGTTTGCTTTTCAACTGTGGGTTTAAAAAAAGTCTCGTTTAAAATTTCAGTTCGACTCTTGTATCAGTCCTCAAGAGTGTTTGAAAAGTCGTTTTTGAAAGCTTTTTGCAAAGTGTCGGTGTGAAAAGAAGTTTTGATTTGTTTTGAGATTAGAGCAAGTATCTACGAGTCGTCTACCTACCCTAAGGAATTCGTCTGTGTAAATATCCTTAAAGTAGTGCCATCCCACCATTGAGAGGTGGGTAGCACCACCGTTGGAGGTATTCGGGTCAATTCGAGGGTTCAGGACATTGTGGTCACCAGAGCAATAGGAAGACACCTTAGAAGCTACCCTCATGCCATGTTCATGGACATGAGGACTTACTAAAACGTCCTCTACTCGACGACCACTTTTCGAGGGGCAAGGCAACAGTGAGGCGTACCCTAGGGGTGGTGTGTGATTCGTGTGTCATTTTCAATCATGTTTATCTGGTCCATGCATTGGTGATCTACGCTTTGTTTTTATTTTTGGCATTCATTCTTTCATGTGGTTATTAACAGTTAAAAGATGCGAGAAGGTAAAAGTCCTACGCTATTACAAAGGCGCGGGTCTACATCGCCAAATTAACCCAAGACCCGATTTGAATAAATAAACATGCGGAAAATAAATACCCTAATTAATCTATTACAAGGCTTTGGGGCAAGTACATGAAATTTATAAAAAGAAATAAAATAAGCGCGCGAAACGAAATTATAATCGAAAGTGAGGGCGTTGGACCCTTTTAAAGAAATTAAATTGAAATTATGACATTAATTAAATTAAATAAAGGAAAAAGACTTATTTTTGATATTTTTTGTACTTTATGAATTTAAGAAAATTAATGGAATTAAAAAGTTACATAAAACCCTAATTCTAAACTATTTTTAATTTATTAAAAAATGTTTAAGTTTGACCTAGTTTTAACCTAATTATTTAATGATAAATTTATTTACAAAATAATTAATAATTAAATATGGTAAAAAGAAAAGAAAAAGAATAAAAGCATTAAAAACCCTAATCTCTATATTTTTTTAATATATTAAAAAGAACGTTGAATTAAACCTAGAATTAACACTAAATTAGTTAACAAAATTTAATTACAAAAACTCTTTATGAATTAAATATTAAAACATATTTTTATTTTTTGACTTTTTGATTTTTATATTTATTTTCTGTGTTATAAAAAATTATTTGGAGGAATTAAATGAAAATAAATAAATTAAAACAAAAAAAGAGAAAAAGAAAGGAGAAAAAGATACAAACAAAAAAGGGGGTTCTGCCCCAATTATGGAGGTATGATCTTTAATCTGGCCCAATGAATTCAAGCCTTTTATTGACTTTTCTGGGACGCGTGTGGCTCTGTTGACCAATGCGTATGGTAGTCCTCCTATGCTGACCCTTGGATTGATGATGTTGGACGCGTGGCCAGCTTGAGCGTAGGGTGCATGGTAGATTTGTGGGCGTGTACTGCATGGAATCATGTTAAAACAAAATATATTGAGAAAGGGAGGGGACCTGGGAATCGAACCCAGGTCCCATTGATTGCATGACACCTCACTTACCAACCAGCCAAGCGCGTTCGTTTGTAATATTAATGGAACCTGATTCATATGAGAGAGAACAAGTGCTATTGGTAAACATAAAAGAAAATGCGCGAATATTTGAATGGCCCTGTATGGTTGAGACACCTCAGCATCTTCTCCACCACGCCTTTGCTTTTGCCTGAAAAAATACATCAAATAGCGGGGGTTTTGAACCCCCACAATCTTGGACAACAAAAATAGCAAATAGAAATTGGCCAATGATAAATTGAGCGCGATGGGTGCTTTAGATTCGTTGGAATGCTACGAGTTCAATTGTCCTAGTCTCATGTTCTGATTTTACCATATGCAAAAGTCCCCAATTTCACATCTTTGAAAACCTAGAAAACTTCCATGGCAGATTCTCGTACAGGGCACCAAAACTCAATTAAATGATGCCAATAGATTTAGAACAACCATATTAGTATGAATCAACAAGAAAAATGCAAGGATGATGCGTATAAATTAAAACACGAATATGAAAAAAGTCAAGAACAGGGCGGCCTCATTCTACCGATTCTTTGTGTATGGAGGCTTGAAATGTATTGGGTTATGATCAGAGAGGTCTCAGCAAGCTTTTGAGATCCTTTCCACGCCTTGAAATGCCTTGAAACTATGAAAACAGTTTTTGAGGAATTTTGGAAAAAAGTGCAATGTGTGTGTTCTTCTTGGGCGCAACTTTCAGGTTTTTAGCATTAGGTTTTGGTTTATACTTATGTGAGGAATGAATTAGGGTAGAAATTTCAACCAAGAACCTTTGTAATCAATGCTTTTGAGATTTGATTTCCATGGATCTTTTTCAATCTTTTCCATGCCCTTTTGATATCAATCATGGCCAAATCTTTCCATCTTGAGTGAGCACGAAATCTTGGAGTTATAATAGACCTATTAGCTGCATAAAAAGATTTAAAATGCATGCTTGAGTATTTTTGTCATATTTTATTTAATTAAATGAATTAATGGTGGTAAAAATTCAAATAAATAATAAAAAATGATGAAATAAATCTCCTTTGGGTCAAATGGTCGTGCATAGCTTTTGGATGATGATTCTTGGAAGAAAATGTGGCCCATTAGCAATTTTGAGGCATTTGAAGCAAAGTTGACTTTTAAAAATTCCCAAAAATTTCCCAACTTCCACAAGGCATATCTTGCTCAATTTTTAAGCTCTGATCATGTTCTTGGACATTTTGGAAAGGTCTTGAAGTCCTCTAACCAATGCCTTTGGTCCCGTGTCATTTTGATTTACCAATCTCAAGTTATGGTCTTTGACTTAAAGTGCCTTTTTGTTGACTTTTGAAAATGACCTATAATGTTGAGATTGATAACTTTTTGTGAGAGCATTTCTTGGACTTTAAGTGTGAAGAGGAGTTGTAGGAAATGTCTTTCTCTTCAAAATGAGCTTTGGTTGTAATTTTTCTGATAAACCATGTGGAAGTTATGCCTTGGTCAAGTTACAGTTGACTTTTTCAACTGTCCAAATATGGAAACTTTTGCATCTTGAGACTTTTTGAGCCATGCCTTGAGAATCATGATCAAGCATTGATCAAATGATGTTTGTGGCTTCAAAATAAGATGTTGACCAAAAATTTGGACTTTTGACTGTCAAATGACCATTTTGCCCCTACAGTTGACTGTTGAGCAATTAGGGTTTCTGACTGTGCAATTTTGTGTTGTGGGTCTTGAAACTTGACATGAGGATGCTTGACCATGTTTTTAGGCATGTGGGACTTGATTGGACCCTTGAAAACTTCAATTTCTTTGACAGAACCAAAACCCTAGTTTTTGACTGTTAGGAGGCCCTTGAACTGTGCAACCCTTGGGAGATTTTGAAGCATGTTCTTTGCAAATCTTGAAGAATATGGGAGGGAAAATTTTGGGGTACAACAATGAGTCCGTGTGAAACTGCATCTTGGAAGGAAGGAACCTGTGTAGGGTTGAATGCATCTTGGAAGGAAGGAACCTGTGTAGTGTTGCCTGATGATGAGTCCGTATGAAACTGCATCTTGGAAGGAAGGAACCTGTGTAGGGTTGACTGCATCTTGGAAGGAAGGAACCTGTGTAGGGTTGCCTGATGATGAGTCCTTGTGAAACTGCATCTTGGAAGGAAGGAACATGTGTAGGGTTGCCTGATGATGAGTCCGTGTGAAACTGCATCTTGGAAGGAAGGAACCTGTGTAGGGTTGCCTGATGATGAGTCCGTGTGAAACTGCATCTTGGAAAGAAGGAACCTGTGTAGGGTTGCCTGATGATGAGTCCGTGTGAAACTGCATCTTGGAAGGAAGGAACCTGTGTAGGATTGTCTGATGATGAGTCTGTGTGAAACTGCATCTTGGAAGGAAGGAACCTGTGTAGGGTTGCCTGATGATGAGTCCGTGTGAAACTATATCTCAGAAGGAAGGAACCTGTGTAGGATTGCCTGTTGATGAGTCCGTGTAAAACTGCATCTTGGAAAGAGAAGGAACCGGTGTAGGGTTGCCTGATGATGAGTCCGTGTAAAACTTCATCTTGGAAAAAGAAGGAACCGGTGTAGGGTTGCCTGATGATGAGTCCGTGTAAAACTTCATCTTGGAAATGAGAAGGAACCGGTGTAGGGTTGTCTGATGATGAGTCAGTGTAAAACTTCATCTAGAAAGGAGGAACCGGTGTAGGGTTGCCTAATGATGAGTCAGTGTAAAACTGCATCTGGAAAGAAGGAACCTGTGTAGGGTTGCTTTATGACGAGTCCGTGTAAAACTGCATCTTGGAAAGAGAAGGAACCGGTGTAGGGTTGCTTCATGACGAGTCTGTGTAAAACTTCATCTTGGAAAGAGAAGGAACCGGTGTAGGGTTGCTTCATGACGAGTCCGTGTAAAACTTCATCTTGGAAAGAGAAGGAACCGGTGTAGGGTTGCTTCATGATGAGTCCGTGTAAAACTGCATCTGGAAAGAAGGAACTTGTGTAGGGTTGCTTCATGACGAGTCCGTGTAAAACTACATCTTGGAAAGAGAAGGAACCGGTGTAGGGTTGCTTCATGATGAGTCTGTGTAAAACTTCATCTTGGAAAGAGAAGGAACCGGTGTAGGGTTGCTTCATGACATGTCCGTGTAAAACTTCATCTTGGAAAGAGAAGGAACCGGTGTAGGGTTGCTTCATGACGAGTCCGTGTAAAACTTCACATTGGAAAGAGAAGGAACCAGTGTAGGGTTGCTTCATGACGAGTCAGTGTAAAACTTTATCTTGGAAAGAGAAGGAACCAGTGTAGGGTTGCTTCATGATGAGTCCGTGTAAAACTGCATCTGGAAAGAAGGAACCTGTGTAGGGTTGCTTCATGACGAGTCCGTGTAAAACTGGATCTTGGAAAGAGAAGGAACCGGTGTAGGGTTGCTTCATGATGAGTCTGTGTAAAACTTCATCTTGGAAAGAGAAGGAACCGGTGTAGGGTTGCTTCATGACGAGTCAGTGTAAAACTTCATCTGGAAAGAAGGAACCTGTGTAGGGTTGCTTCATGACGAGTCCGTGTAAAACTACATCTTGGAAAGAGAAGGAACCAGTGTAGGGTTGCTTCATGATGGTCAAGTAGATAATTGTCCTGTCTGGTTTCAGGTATTAATCTGGAACTTGAAGAGGTTGATGGTAGCCATTTGTTGATTGACCTTTTTCTGAAAAAGGTAAAACGTTAGTTGTATGCAATGTCATGATGTATGAAATGCACGATGTCATGATGTTCTCAAAATAAATGAGATTGCGTTATATGCACTTATCATGTATGTAAATAGGATGTATGAAATGCGAAATGTTAATGAATGTACTTTTGTCTGGGAAAATAAATCCTTGACAAATGCTGGGGAGTCGTTAAACCCTGGACTATTGTTGAGAAGTTGGTGTGTCTCCAAACTTTGCTTAGAATACTTCTACCAGTGATTCTTGTTTTGTTGTTTGAGGAGAACTCCGCTGGGGGAAGTTGAAAACTCTGTGGGGAGTATGTTTATTTCTGCTTGGGAAAAGAGTTTAGGAGTCTTAGTCGTCTGTTGCTCTACTGGGGAGTCGAAGTTGAACTTATATCTGGTCGGGTCCAGGTTTCGCAGTAACTTGCTGGGGATTGTAGAGTAGTCTATTGGGGAAGAGGAGTTGTGGTCCTTTAATTTGTAGTAGTCGGCGAGGCAAACTCAAGCTGGGGATTTCTACCATTTGTTGGAGAAATAAACCATGTCGTCAGTCTGCTAGAGAGGTGATGAACTCGTTGGGGAAGTCCTCAAGGATTCTTGAGGTTGATTCAGCTGGGGAAAGGTTTTCAGAGATTAAACCCTTGCTGGGAGTCATCCTATGAGAAGGAATTTGGGGAGACTTGTCATTGCCCCTAGTAGTGAATGTTTGTGGCATTGCCAAAAAGTTTGATTGTATGTAACCCTTTGTCGGGGTTGACGTTCAATGCCCCAAGTGACGGAGATGGAGACTTGCCCCTGGTTACTCTGCACTTCTTCAGAGATTTCTTGAAATCTTGACTGGACTGCCCCAGGTATGCTGGATAGTGACATGTTAAGTCCCCCTGTTGATAGGAGATTCGTCAATGGAAGTGTCATCCTTCTTGAATTGATTTTGTTCACTGAGAGAGCTTTTGTTCACTAGATATTCATTGTGTGAATTTCTCCGCTGTCAAATAAATAGCCAAATGCAAACAGTGATATTCAAGTGATGCAAAGTTTATGCTTGTCTCAAAGTTTTGAAAAATGCGTTTTTTAGCAGAAAACTTTTTATAAGACAAATTCAACACAAGATTTAGGGCAAAGCCTTACAGTAGTCAGGATACCTTTTGTAACAGTATGCTTTCAAACTAACCCATGCTTCAATTAGGACTTTTGATGGGTTGTAACGTGGCTTGGTTCACAGTTTAAGAAACAAAGGATAAAGGCTCAAAGTATATTTGTACCCACCCGCTCTTCGTGATGTTCTTCAATCCTAAACTCAGTTAATTGTGCGTCGAACTCTATTCGAATTTGGAACGACGTTTTGGTGATGGTTCACACAAGTTGGATTTTGGAAGGCAGTCGTCATTTGCAACATTTTTCATGTTGTTGAGGATTTGTAGCGACCTCGTCCTTTTGATTTGTTATCCCTAACTTTTGCCTGACTGTTCCTGTTTTCGAGATTACAGTCAGCGGGATGCCCCAGCTTTCTTAAGCCTCCTTTATAGGTTTTGGCTCAGTGGGCTTTTCTCTTTTGAGAGATTGACTGCCTATGAGATAAGGAACCACCACTGTCTTTTGATTCCAGAGGAATGCTTTTGATTTCGTTCGTTGTATTATGAACTGAGAGTTTTGCGACTTCAATGCGCATCTTTTTGAATTAACTGAGTGACTACCCTGCCCCAGGTTTAAATTAAAGGTTTCAATTTGTGTTTAAAACAGAAAATTCCTACTTCTTTGGCTCGAAGGGGTTGACTAGGGATTATCTTCCTTATAACTCCAGTGTTTAGGATTTGAAAGAAACGCCTGTACATCATCAACAAGGTCTATTCAAAAGCATACTGTATGAGATTATGACATTGTTTCGTCATCCTCCCTCTAAAGGCTTGTAACTTTTAGCAAGAGTTGAATGTCATAAAGAAAGCATAATTATAGTGAAAATGAAAGGATGAATTCAAGACAAACATATGCAATGCATTAATGAAACAAAGTTTGACATTAATAGATAATTGTTTGAATACAAAAGAAATTACAACTTGAAAATTCAAATGGAACAAAAGTCTCCCAGTTAGAGCTTTGTCATTTCAAGTGGAGGACCTTCATTATGGCTATCTCAGTTTGTAGCCACTCCAACTGGTCATCTTTGTCGTCCCCAGTATTTCCCACGATCATGCCCCTGGTGAGGAGCGCCTTGACCTCTTCTCGTCCCTTGGATAGGTTCAAGAACATCTCTTGAAGTTGAGCGTTTTGAGCCTGGATGTCCTTGATAGTCTGCTCTAGGGCCATCTCTACTGAAATAAACAGTAGGAGAATAAGGAAACCTGAAAAGGAAAACCTGTTATGATGTAATGCATGATATGTGGATGCATGTTTTCAAGAATCTCTCGGGGTAAACACAAGAAAAATGTTAGAGGTTGAACTTTGATCAACATCTTTGATTGGAGAACTTCGTATCGGTGGATGTCTTTCCACTAGAATCAAGCTCACCATGTCGAGTGGGTCATAGCCCCTGATTCGAGTTGTTGCACTTGATCTTTGATGGCGTTTGTTTAGAGGGGAACCCTCTTGCCCTTTGGTAGATGTTTGGTTCAACGTGACCCTGCATCAAAAGACCCTCGAGATCCTTGAAATGGTTATTAAAAATGCTATGGTATGATGTTATGATGTTATGTACATGTATGCAAAAGCAAGTAAGTGTATATACAGGTAATCATATTCACACAGAGCAAACAAGTCCTTAGGTTTAGGCTTGCATGGGGTTTCATAGGTAAGTACCCTCTTGAAGTTAGTTGGCTCAACCTGTCCTAAAATAGAAACCGGGTTCTAAGGAGCTCAATATCACTGGATTATTTTCTATGTTCATTGTTTTGGTTTAGCCACTTAACTGGCGACCAAAATATTCCAAGAAAACAATCCTCAATGAGTGTAGTATCGAGTATCTACCAACTTCGGACAACACCAAAGCCGGTTATATCACTACCCCTAATGAAAGGCCAAGATGGTCAAGTAAGGTTCTAGTTCATTAGTGCTTAGTGACATCACTCAGCGGCCCCGTATTCTCTTTGATTGACTCAAAGGCTACCGATACTCACAAATATGTCGCACTAATATAGCTATTGCTTCAACCGTGTCGGTATACCCCGCACAGTTTCCACAATGTATTGCTATTTACCTATGAATGTTTCCCCAAATTCGGGTAGAGGATTTCAAGCCCAAACAAGAGAACCAAAATGTAAAGCAATCAAAGCAAATCAAAATAAGCATGTAAAGGTGATCTAAAACCCTAAGGTAACCCCACTTTTAGAAATTTCCCCAGCAGAGTCGCCAGTTCTGTGATACGGTGGGAGAACTGACTTGGGATTTGCGTTTGTGTTCGCAAATGTTTCGGTTTAGCAAGAGTCGCCACTGACTTTTTATTTATCCTAAGGAAAGGTCAAAAAGCACAGGAAAGACCTTTGAGATGTTTTCGTGGGTTCGGGGGGTAGATTATAAAAAGGGAAGGTGCTAGCACCCTTTTCATCCATGGTTATCCATGGGCTCTTAGTTACTTGTTTTAGATCACTTGCCTTTGCTTTTCAATTGTTTGAAATGGTGCTTTGTGTGTGTGGTTTTGAAAATGTTTTGAAAAAGATGCCTTGTCTAGGCAACCTTTGTAACAATTCTTGTTTGAATGTTTTACAAAGGTGTTTGTCTTTTTGAAAAGATGTTTCAATGTTTTTGAAAATTTGTTTTGAAATTGTGTTTGTGAAGTGTGTTTGAAAAATGGCAAGGATGTTTTGCAAGATTTTTGATCAAGTAACTAAGAGTTGTCTACCCTATTTTACTCAATGATTTTTCTTATGTTTTTAACCCTTTTAACAGTGTTGTGTTCACCATTGTGTTTGATGAACAACCTTGCGTTAGGATGTTGAACGGGACGGGTATGGGACATTTGTATAGTCATAGAAGGCAACATATGGGACGTTTTAGCAATGTCGTTTTAGGGACTAGATCGTTTACCGAAGGCAACATCAAGGGTCATCGAGGGACTACGATCTTTTATTGAGGGTCTTTGCTAAAACGCCCATGCTCGAGGGACATGACTATTTTCCGAGGCAACAAGTGAGATTACCCTAAGGGTGCATGTGTGCAAAGTGTGTTTTATTGCATGCATTTGTCTTTGATTTGAGGTTGTCTACTTGTTGGTTTTATCTTGCCATACACACCTAATTACTAGCATTTGTACAAAGTAAATAAAATGAAGAAAGATAAAATCCTACGCTATTACAACCATATCGAAAGGCATAAAAAATATGAAGGAAAAAATAAGATAAAAGTAAGAAAAATGAGTGTCTTTCGACCCAGGCAGTAGCAGCCTTCGATTTGCATTCTGTTGGCCTCCTTCGATTGGGGCCAGCACCAGTGAGGTTCTGTCCTTCGACTGGCTTGGAAGTCAGTGTTATGGTGAAGCCTTCTGGTTCTGCCTTGTTGTCTTCTTCGACTGGAGGTTGAAAGCAGTGATGGAATGCCTTTCGATTAGGGGCTGGAAGTCAGTGAAGGAATGCTCTTCGTTTGGGCCTAGAAGTCAACATGGTTTTCCTCCTGGTTGTCTCTTTCGTTTGACCTGGAGAAACAGGGTAGAAGCCAGAAGCTTCGTTTCCTATTTCCTGTTTCCTGTTTCCTTCATTTCAAGCATTAAATGGCAACATGGCCTGAGGCCATGCTAGTATTTGTCTTGTAAACAGTTTAATAGTTAAAGCAAGTTCAGGTAAACAGAAAGCAAAAACGAAAGGGTTTAGCTCTGAAAACATATTAAGTAGGTGGAAACGAAAAGAACCAAAGTGTTATGTACATGTTTTGAAATGAAAGGGAAGACTATTCACATACTATGCCATGAAACGAAAGGTTCAAGGGTAAGAGTGACTTACCTTGCTTCAGGCCTTGAATGGATGTGGGTTTCGAACTTGAATTGCTACCTGAATGTTTCTGGAATTCGAAGAGTAGTCACAGGGGGTTTTCTTTTGGTTCGAAGAGTTGTCACAGAAGGTTGTTTTTGAGTTTGAACAAACTTCTATGTGTGGGGTGTTCTTCAGAATCGAAAGAGGTGAGTGTTTGAGATTCTGGGTTTTGATTTCTCAAGTGTTGATGAACTTGAGAGTTTTGTTGTGTTTGAGAAAATTTGGGGGATTCGTTCCTCTGGTCCAAAGATCCTCCCTTAGCTTTGCATAAATTCCTCTATTTATAGAGAAAAAGAATGGACATGTTTTCAACAGCCAGCCTTGCAAAATAATAAAATAATAGGTAACGTGAAAGTACATGTGGGGGGCCTCTTGGCAGTTGGGGTGCAGAAGATGTGACTTAGGCCTCTGACGTTGCTTGTGCTCAGACCAAATTCAGGTTGAAAGCTGCTTTTGTGATAAAGTACTCTCTATGAAAAGAAAGAGTATGTAGCCTTTAACCAAGAATAGTAGTATCTAAAAGACAAAGTTTAAAACCCTTGTACAAACTTCTGATTATGTAAAGATTTGGACGCAATATAGCCTGGCAAACAAGATTTGGTCTTAAGTCGAATGCAAGAGTGAGATCGAAGCACACCTGTTTGAAGGAAGCCTTTGCCTCAATCGAAGCTTGTGGTCTAAACAAGCTAACTCGAAGGAAGTTATTGCCCAATCGAAAGCTCATGCTCGAAGGAAGCATATTGCCCAATCGAAAGCTCATGCTCGAAGGAAGCATATTGCCCAATCGAAACCTGGGTCGAAGCAAACATATTTCCCAATCGAAAGTCCGTGTTCGAAGGAAGCAATGTTGCCCAATCGAAGCATGTGGATCGAAACAAACATAAAGGGAGTCATTGCCTTTTAGCGTGAGCGAGGTTCCTGGCTTCTGAGTCGAAGGGTATTCCCAAGTTGCATTCGAAGGAGGCTCCTGCTCAAAACGAAGGATGTACCTAAACTTGCATTCGAAGGAGGCTTAGAGTTCAACATGAAGGACATATCCAAGTTGCATTCGAAAGAGGCTTTTGCTAAAAACGAAAGATGTAATCCAAGTTGTATTCGAAGGAGACTCTTGCTCAACTGAAGTTTTCATCCAAGCACACAGAAGGTGAGTGCCCAAACGAAGACTTGCCTTGCAGGGGGTACATGTGACCAGTAGGTCATGGCCTTCGATTGCAAGCATGCAGGAAGCAAAAGACACAAACGAAACCTGCAACAAGAAGTCAAATGCCCAGGAGAAAGAGGTATGCTAGCAGCCACTTTGAGAAATCGAAGGAGGCCAAGAGTCAATCGAAGGATGTAGAATCGAAGGAGACCTGTTTTCCTCCAAATTTGTCAAAATGTTATTTTTATCTATTTTCTCCCTTTTTGACAGTTTCCTTTTAATTTTGGTACTGGAAAATCCCAATGCACTTGTGTAAGCTAAAATCCTGAGAATCTTTATGAGAAAAGCCTTGAGAATTGAGAGGGCAAATTTTGGGGTACAACACTAACCACATAATTACATTCAAGAATCGTGCCCTATACTGCTCCATAGAAGTCCAGTTTCAGAGTTCTGCAACTCAACTTCAATAGGTAGATTCCTTCATCAATTCTTCAAAACTCTGATATCATTGTGTTTCTCTCATTGCCCTGGTTCTAGTCGTAACACTTACCTTTTACTGGAAACACGTTTTGACCATGAAATTACAAATCCATTTTCAAAACTTTCCTTCCAAATTGCTTGAGCTACAGTTTATATAAAATTGGAGCGAGGGTGTGGTTGTCTTCGTCTTGAAGAGAAGAAGCGAACGACATAGGTCTGAGCTTCTGATTTTACAGTTTGAGAGACCTGCAGATCACGTTGGCTAGAGGTTGAAGATGATCTACGTGTCATCTTCCAACCAATGATGGCACACCACTTGTTATTTTTGAAAATCTGATTTATATTTGATTCTGTACTTTATTCACTAATGACCATGATATGCACAGTGTTCCAGATCCCTTGGATTTGATTACTAACGCATTTTGACTCTCATCCAATGGTCCACATGTTTTTAATTTTCTTTTCTTTTCTGATTTTTATATTTTAATTGTTTTAAATTAAAAAAAATCATAGAATATTCATTTTAAGTCAAAAAAATCTAAAAAAATTATGAAAAAATATTTTGATTATTCTCTTTCTGATTTTATTTTTTCACAATTTAATTTTGTATTTTGGTATTTTTTATAAATTTACACTTTATTTGAATTGTTTTAAATGTTTAAAAATACTTTTATACATTTTTAAATTCTGAAAAAATTGTGGAGTGATCCAATGATATTGTGACAAATATTGGTGACCTTATTTTATTTTTGTTTCTGACTTTACTTTTTTTTAATCATTTTTGGTTTATTTTACCCATTTCTTTTAATTTTAAAAATACTTTCTGACTTTAAAAATTACCAAAAAATTTGTAAAATTATTTAAGCCTTTTTCTGATTTTTCTATGGTCTTACTTTTTATTTCTTGATTAATTTGAATATAGTTGATATTTTTCTCTTTATTTTCTATTTTTAAACATTATTTTTAAACCCTTTTGTATATATTAAAATGTAATATTATTTTGTGACTACTTTTTGGCTGATCTTGGGTTAAATTTTGGATCATGAAGTTTATTAACATCATTGGATCCATGGTGTTGAGTTTAACTCCATAAAAATGGATGAATGATTTTAATAATAGTTTGATTAAATTTAATTCAAAAGTGGTTTGTATATTCTCTCCCATCCCTCTTCATCTCATCCCCTTCTTATTGCACTAAATATTGTTGGAGCATGATCTCTATATCATGTCTCAGAATAAATGGTGCATAAAATGCTATTGACCGGCCTCAAAATAGGTGTGACTTCTATATAAGTCCACTTACGATTGCTTAACATAGCGCTAAATTTTGTCCCGATTCGAATAAATGATCATTCGTGGCCCAAACTTATGTTTGCAAGCCCAAGTATGTTAATTTGATCTCTTTGATCCAATAACCTTGAGATTCATTGTATGGAGGCTTTGGTTCTACCAATCCTCTAATGGATCTACAACACCTTTGGTCAACGCGGATCACTTAAACATCGTTGATCATTAAATGGCACTTGTGAGAATTCCAAATGGATGATATACTTGACAAAAGGCAAATGCAAGTTGTTGTGTGGAGGCTTTGGTTCTACCAATTCTCTAATGAGTTTCAAATGCAAGCTTCAAGATGGTCATCCAACTAACCACTAATTATTTATTTATTTTACTTTATGCTTTTATTTTTTTATGCTATATGTACCATTTACTTTTAGCATTTACATTTCATGCCATTTTCATCTTTGCTCATTTGAGCATTTACTTTCTTGTCATTTTTACTTTGCTCACTTGAGTTTTTTTTTAAGATACTTAATAATCAACATAAACCATACAAATCTTTAATGGTACTTGGACTATTTGGTTACTATCCTTGGCATTATGGAGCATGAGACTTTTTTCTTGGACTTAGGATTAGAAACCTTGGCCTATCTTGGAGACCTTGTGATCTTATCTGATTATTTTGTCTGGAGTTCTTGAGGTTTACCTCAAGACATTGGGTTGCTTGTTTGTTTTTGTGTGCAGGTTTTTATGATTACACCCTTTGTTTGTAATCTGGAATTCATCCGTATACAGCTGTTACTCAGCCCAATTTTTGTGAAGACTTAATACACTTGAAGTTTGGTTCTCTCAAGAGGTCTAGTATTTTTTTTGCTTGATTGGTTTCAATCCTAGGAATGAGAATTCTATCTTGGCTCATAATGTCAAGTATTGACTTCTTGCTGGTTAGATGGTTCTTATCCCTAGCTTTTACCTTATACTTTAGGATAATCCCTTCTTCTCCTCCCATCTTCTTTAATTTCAAAAATCTTATTCCTCCTTTTGAAAACTCTTCTTTTTTTTAAACTTGAACCACTTTTATAATAAACTTAGACTTATGTCCATGCATTTTCAAAACATTTTCGTAAATAAACACCAATCAACTTAATAATACCTTGACATTTTTTGTGAGAAGACTAAAAGTTAATCAATCTCATTTCAAACTATTTTTGCCACTTTGGCTTTTATCTTTAAACTTTTCTCAAAAGATTGAACTCTTGTCAATCCTTGTAGTGATGCAAACAACTATACTTCTACAATATATAGTGAAGAGAGATATTTTCCACTTGGGTGTTGAGTGATGCATTGTTGATTTTAAGATCCAGGTCATATCCTCCACTTTTAGATGATGCAAATTCTCCTTTATCACAATTGTGGGTAGTAGGTATGTTTTCCACACAGAATATGACGATAATGTTTTATCTCATAAAATTAACCAACACATTTGTGTTTTAAATTTTTAAAAGAGGAACTACGTGTACCCTGATCCCCTATTGCACGAAAATGTGGTACATAGGCACTAAAGGTTCGCAACCGCGGCGGATGCAAAAATTATAAAATAAATATATTTCTTTTCTCACCTCCACCATCCATTTTTATACAACATTTTTCATAGCCAAAATATACAGATTTCACAAAGAGGTTCCTGCGGAGTACCGTAGATGTTTAGGGTGCTAATACCTTCCATTTGCATAACCAACCCCCTTACCTTGAATCTTTCCCCTTCTTTTTGGGTTATTCGCTCTCTTCCCATTCCTTTGGAAATAATAAAAGCGTGGTGGAAATTTTTATTTTGATTTGTATAAAGTCTAGTCAATCCAATGGCTTAGTCTTAAACATTTCTACCAATACAACTATAAATTGGCCATAGTTGAATTTTTCTCCAATACAACTGATTTTTAGGTCAACTACTCAATTGACTGAGCAAAAATGTGATCCAAGGATTGAAACTTGACATGAGCAATCTTGGGGGTCCATAATATTTTAGTCATCAATGCTTAAGGTCTTGGACCCAAAGAGATCTTGTGAGAAAATTCTTGATAAGTGAGAGGGAAAATTTTGGGGTACAACACCTGGGTATCGAACCCATGTCCTTCCCAGTTTGCACACTTACTTTTTACCATCTGTGCTGTTTGTTCATCCGTTTATATAAATAAAATCATAACATTATATTAGTAAAGCAAGGCATATATATATATATATATATATATATATATATATATATATATATATATATATATATATATATATATATATATATATATATATATATATATATATATATATATATATATATATATATATATAATTCAAAATCAACACACGCGCGCTGCACAAGCCAATGGGAAAGAGACGCCTAGATTTTGAGATTCGAAGGAATCAGTTTCCAATGCCCAAATAATGGTAGGTCTTTATCCCGACATTAGGGCTCGCGTGTAAGGATTATAACATGTCTAACACTTCATCATAAACACACACAAACACATTAGAATGCACAGATATGCTTAGATCAAAAGATTGAATCTCAAAATTATACCTATGGCCGGTATGCTTCAATCTGCAGTTTTGGGCGGAGAACAACTTGCTTATAGGTTCAAATGCCTCCCTGGGAATCTCAGAAACACATAAATGGTCTTTGTTTGGACGGAGGGAGCTTGCAAAGCTGGTTTTGGATTTTGACAACTTATGAGATTTTTTAGAGTTTTGAGATGGTTTTCTGAGGCAGTGTGTCTGTGTTCCTTGATGGGCAGTGTATGTCTTGTATTTATAGGGGTGTGGTGGTGAACGAAAATGGCATGAATCAGCCATTAACCATGGCTTTGAAAGAAAAATTGAAAGATTTAAAAAGTTTCCATTTTGAGATATTTTCTACCATTTTGGACTTTGAGTGAACCTAGACAGATTTCATCCCATTAGGTGTTCGTTTCCACTTTTCACATCTTGATTCTTTCGAATGCTCCCAAGATTTGTTCTTTTCGATGGCTCTGAGTTCCAATTCGAATTGCTCAAGGCTTCATCGTCATGGCTTCTTCGATTGAGTCATCATCTGCATTGGTTGCTTGATCTGGAAAACTCTCATATCCAATCAGCCTAATCGAACTCAGTATCAAACGATTTAGCCGGACATGGTTTTGAACATAAACATGCTAAACATAATTAAGAACAACATGCTTGCCAATTATAAAACGGAAAAATAATAATAATAAAACGATAAATTAGAACCTATAAATGCGAGAAATAAAGAAACTTAAATTGAAATGAAACTGGAATTAACTTCTATTAATGACAGTAAAATTGTTGATCCAAGCGCACACAAAAGTCCTAGTACTAATGGTGTGATAGTTTCCTCAATGTGATAAACTACCACTTTTACAATGTAATTTCTGCCTAAAACTACGAACAGCGCTTCCGCACACAAATTTGGATCCCCCAAAAATAAGTAAGCTAGCCCTATATATAGAGTTACATGCTGAACAACTGTATTTGATCGTGTAAAAAAATGCTTGAGAAAATCTAGGGAAGTGGCCCAGACTGAGCCTGAAGCAATTACGGCAAAACTACACTTTACACTTGTGGCGAGGCCACAGGGCTGTGGTGGTCGCCACACACTCAAAGTTGCAAGATGACTGAACCTGTGGTGAGGGCCACAAGTCTGTGGCCAGGGAAACAAGTCCGCGACTAGGGCCAAAGCTTCATAAACTGCATTTTCTGCTCTTTTCTTCCTTTCTTCCAATCTTCCCAGTTTCTTCGCCATTTCTCATTCTTTTTTCGCATGTGGGCTCTGTGTTAGAATGTACCTGAAATAGAATAGCAATATATGCTTAACAATACATAAACAAGCAAAAAGCAATAGAAAAATTCATGTGAATCAAGTCGAATATACAATATAGTTTGACGTTATTAATTGACCATAATTAAAGCTTTCAAATTTTAGATTTCAGATGAGGAGATTAGTAGCTCGCCTATCAAAGATTTGAGATTTGAATATTCAACATAAGAATACAAGTTTCTTGTCGAAGTTCGTAGGAATCAAAAGTCGATTCCCACAAATAATGCCACTATTTCACGATGGAACTATAAATGCGAGTTGGATCAATGCGATCAGTCTTATGATTTAATGCACTAAGCTTTTCCGGTATGGAGACACTTAAGTGTACCTGTAAGGTTAACACTCCAATGCCCAAATCAGTAAGAGAATGAGAAATGGTGAATAATGGAGATAAATTTGAATTACTTGTAAAATGACATACTCCTTTATCTCTATATAGAAAAAGTGATTATATCTGCTTCGCGTGGAATGTGACATGTCATGTTGGAGATCGTTCAATTGATCTAGACGGTGTGTGATGAGTTAGAGTCTGAGATTATATATGCTCAAGAGAATGATGATCCTCTTTTCTTACGTATGATCCCAATAACATTCACTATCGGGCATCTCTTATTGTGATTTCTAGGAGGCCCTGAACATGTGCCATAGTCAAAAGCTTTACTTGATAGTTGAAACCAACCCACTGTCAGATAGGACTATCAACACCCATAAGTCGTTTGACTTATGAAGTTGTTATATTCTAAGCCACATTGTCAATTATAATTTTCAAAATGAATTGGCGATTTATTCACGTAAAGATTCACACTACCGACATGATAACAAATTATAGGATAAATGATTCATTCAAAAGAAAAGAAGAAAAAAATTTAAAACTAAAAGATTTATCCAAAAGAGAATGAATCTTAAAGGTTTACAAATATATAACCCTCTTTACTTAAATATTTTCTCTTTCATTTTTGTTTTGAGACAACCAAATGTCCAATAAAACAAACCAAATTACAACGACTCAATCCAAAATATCATCACAGAAAGTCAAGGAATAGGCGGAACCTCACTAAAAATGTTTCACATTTGATCTGAGTTACAAATCCATCACTTGTTGTGAGATATGATCGAACAACTCACCGTGACACAAATCGGATCCGACGAGGACGATTTTAATCGTCTACCATATTTAAGCACTGTCACACGCCAAAACACGTATGATCTCATTCTCACTCTTGCAAGTTACACCTATTGACTTCAATGATTTGATAATTAAAGCGTTGATCTTCTAAATTTACCACGCTTCACCGTATTAAATTTGTACCGTTGCGCTAGAAGGACTCACTCCCTCCACATCACAAATCTCTCGTTTAATAAACAGAACAATTTTCATAAAATATATTTAAAATCTATTTACATTTAATTTTTTAGATATATTTTATTTTATAAATAAGTATTTTATAAATAAATATGAAAATAGAAAACACCACCTAGGTTTGTTTAAAAGTGAAAATTTAAAGAGCGACGCAATATTATTAGTGATTTATTTATTTGGTGACTCACTTATATTTAACAAGCTCGATAGAGTGCGAAGAGGGGGGAAGTGTACAAAAAAAAATTAGCGGTATTCAATTCTTTACTATCTATCTGAGTCCGAAGAGCAAGAAAACCCCCCAAAGCGTAAAACCCTAGAAATTTCGAATTTCAATTTCAATCTCAAATTCTCAATTTCAGAGTTTGGGATTGAGAGACGAAGCTGCCATGGATTTCGACGAGTACGATTATCTGGAGAAGACAGTGGAGGAGGAGATAGATGAGAAAGATTCTTCTAAGAAGGGGAGGGAGAGTATCGACAGGACCGAACGGAGCTACAGAAAGCGCGATGAGATCGAAGATGGCGCCGAATTGAAGAGGAGTAAGAGGTCCAGCGGTGACGACGATGAGCATGTCTCCAGGAAGGATAGAGATCGGGACGATGACCGCGACAAGGAGCGTCGTAGGAGTGGCAGGGATAGGGATAGGGACAGAGACGGTGAGAGGAGTAGCAGAGACCGAGGCCGAGACAGGGAGAAGGATGTGGATAGGGAGAAAGATAGGAGAGACAAGGATAGAGAAAGGGAAAGGAGGGAGAGGGAGAAGGAGAAGGAAAAGGAGAGAGAAAGGTCCAGGAGGAGCAAGAGTCGTTCGGAGCGGGAAAGAGAGATAGAACGGGAGGAGAGGGAGAGGTCTCGGAGAAGCGTAAGTCGTTCTGAACGTGATAGAGAGAAGGAACGGGAGGAGAGAGACAGGTCCAGGAGGAGCAGAAGTCGCTCTGAGCGTGATAGCATCAGAGAACGAGATTTCGACATGAGAGATAGCCGGTAACACACTCTCCCTTAACTTAATCTTAATTCTTGTTTGTTAATTAATTCGATTCTTTATAAACTTTTTGCTATGATTTTGGGTAGTCATACCTTTGCAAGTGTTTTCTGCTTAGGTTTAGTTGTTAATTTGTGGTGAAAATTGTTAAATTTGATTACTAAATGAACAACTGTGTTGTTTATCAGTTATGCCATAACTAAAATTGACTGATTATTTGATGTGCACTCCTTTGGAATGAGTTTTATTGCTCTGCAACTTTACTTGGCTTAACCCTGTTCCTTTTGCTCCCCGGTTATTCAATTCTTTGATACAATTTTTGAAAAGCATATGGCATACCATTGAAAACTGTCACTACCCATTACATCCATCTATTTATCCATTTCTGGAAGAGCACAACCATACCACCAGGTGGGTTAGATGTAAAAAGACCACATCCCATTTTTATTTAACAATGCAATTATATTTTCACAAAACTATCCATACATAATCTACCCAAATAAACTAGTAAACAGTGATTTCATTTAATAGATAAAGATAAATTGATTCTATAAGTTCATTGGCTCTACTACCAACCATAAGTCCATAACTGATTTTAGGGTATATCCTTGTTAAATGGACACCATCCTAAATGTTTTGCTATATCATGATTAGTCAATGCTCAAGTTATCACACATAATCTGAGGAATCTGTATGGGAATGTGCAGTTCTGCAAACAATGATTGCAAACAGAGAATTTTCAGCAGCTGTATTTGCCAAAAAACTGTACTCTGCCTCAGTCATCAAGCGCACAACTTAGGTCTGCTTTCTAGACCACCAAGATTCCGGGTTTGGGCCAAAGTAAATGCAGGGTCCTGAAGTTGATTTCTGATCACCTGGGGCCAGGCTGCATCATAATAATATTTAAGAGGGACTGGCTGGCTCATGTCAGCTGTGTGTTTTTTGCAGCAGCAACCCGTGACTGATAGTCCCTTTCAGATGCCTCAGGGTGATCTTGAGTTTTTGACTGCCTTCCTATGATTCTCCAGTGGTAATGACATGAACTGGCATGATTTGTTCACTGCAAATTGATCTCAGGCTGGGTTTTATTGGCTTACTGCTAGGGCACCCACCATTTAACTGTAGAAAGTAGGACCATGCAAATAGTTGGCTCCAAGTCTGTATAATTTTTTATGTTATCATGGAAGGGGAGAAGATGCCCTTTGAATCAGTCATGTGAGTTCCATCCTAGAGATTCTTAATCTTGTTGCTGATGAAGTCCTTTAGTAACTATCCTGGCTGCATTAATTAATGGTCTCATCAGGGTTTCTTTATTTTTTAAAACCCACTTGTGGTCTGAAGGAGAGGAAATGGAGACCAGGTCTGATTTTGAAGCAACATGTCATATTCTTTCATGGCAGTAAACCAGTGAGGTTCTGCCAAAGTTGCTTAGCAGTGCTTGGTTCTGTGCGTTCCTTTAACAAAGTAGGCACCAGTCAGGGATGGGAAATGCCATTCTCTGCTCTAGTCTGCATGGCTGTGAGTGTCAATTTGAGTGTATAACAATAGATTCTGAAGCAATGAGTACAGTTAAAATTTTGAGACTTTTACCCTCTCAAAATTACTGTTGGGGGCTTAATATTAGCCAAGTAGGTTTAGTATGCTTGTTTGAAGTTGCTTTAGTTAGAAAATGAGAGGAAATCGAGAAAAAAAATGAGGAAGTTGGAAGAGAATTTGAGAGAATCTGGGCTATGATCCATGAATATGTTTTCATTACATTAGCTGACTGGACGGAAATGAATCATGTAGAGAGACACAACTCTCTTCAACATTTGTTGTTACTTAATTTTATCTAGATTTTAGTTAGTCTTACAAATCATTATTACTAACACTAGGTTAAAAACTATACATATATACAAATAAGCAACAAAATACTAAGTATGAACTATTACAATGTCATGAATTATACAATCTGAACTCTGAATATCATGTTCAAATTTGCTGAACTTTTCTATGCTTATAATGGCTGTATTTTAATTTGAACTGCAGGAGACTTAGGGAGAAGAAGGAAGCTGTGGAGCCTGAGGCAGATCCAGAGAGGGATCAAAGAACTGTTTTTGCCTATCAGGTAACTTGGTTGGCCCTGTTCTGTTTTTGTCTTGGATTATATGATCTGATATAGTTGGGTATTTGGTGTCCTTTTCTGATTATTGCCAATGTGTTGTGATGATTTCAGATGCCCTTAAAGGCAACAGAACGAGATGTTTATGAATTCTTCTCAAAAGCTGGCAAGGTCGGTATTTTCATAAATTTGTTATCTGTTTTTACTATTTAAAACTTGTGAGGTAATTAATGTTTTCATTGGAACTTTCTGCCGTCGAGTGTAAACCATATATTATTATTTTATGTTATTTCACATGGTATATGATTGTGTTAACACTGACACTTCTAAATGTCAGGTGTCCCACACATGCAGGTGTCCATCACCGACACATGATTACATTCAATTAGATCATTTCCTTAAATTATTAGCGGTGTCAGTGTCTGTCTTTGTGTCAGTGCTTCAAGATAGTCTCCTCCTGCACTAGTTTCAAGTTATCTAGTGACTGTATTGTGCTCAACATTCTGTATCAATGTGGGGAGTGCACTAGTGGTTATATTTGAATATTTCCAACTCCTGGAAGTAGTACTTTAAAGTTAAAATAAAAATAAGAGCATTAGAAATAAAGATAAGGTTGTTTGGTGATTTTTTAGCTCAAAATGTATTTGTTATATAGAACTTGAGTTAAATAATAAAAAATAGATAAAATATCAAAGGTTTTCTACCTGATTTGAATTCCTCTCAACTACTTTCTGAAAAGTTCTTTATATCTAGTTTTTATATATAAAAGATAAGTTCCTTTTTTAAATAAGACCTTTTTTAAAGATAATGTTTGGCCTAGCTTCTTTTAAGGAGAAAAGAAAAAAGAAGTCAAGCCAAAATAAGCTGTAGTTGTTTGGTTCCTTGGTGTGAATGTCTTGTATCTTGACTTACTTTGTTAAGTGATATTTACTTGGTTATTTTTTATTTCTGACGTACCTCGTTTCCAGGTGAGAGATGTTCGACTGATCATGGATAGGAACTCAAGACGATCTAAAGGAGTTGGGTATGCTTTTAATTGTAAAATATTTTATTCCACTCTTCATATGCGTGCACTATTGTGGTATTAGGATATCAAGTTTCAAGAATCATGTTTAACTGTACTCTTAAATGAACTAGCAATGCGATAATGATGAGGGATGATGGGAATACCTTGCACACATGTTTATTCAATTCATGCTGCGTACTCAAGGTAGATGACATGTTCCTGGTTTTATTTTGGTCCTTTCCCAATTTGTTTCCTCTATGTTGACATACACGCACAGTGAGGATTTCTTTCTTATGTTGTTGAGCCTTTTCAGTTTATATCACTTGAACTGATTATGAGGTATATTATCTTGATAAGTTTGAGGAGGAAGTTTTATCCTGCATTTCCTTTCTTCTTTTATTTCTCCTCTTTTTTGGGGTGGGAATAGCCAGTTGGTTATGATGCTCATGAACTTGGTTTGTTTGTCTCTTAGAATTGATTTGACTAGTGAGGCACAGTACTTCGTCAGCTTTAAGTTGGTTATGTTTCCTGAAAAATGAATTTTTCGTACACACACAAGTGAAGATGAATTGGTGGTTTCCTAATCCTCCCAATCTTGCTGGTTTAGTGCAGTCTTTCCTCTCTAATTTTGTCTTCTCTTATTATTTCTTGATTGAAATATATGTTTCAGTATGTGTTTTTTACCATCAGACTAACACTTTCTTTACATGAGTCAGATACATCAAAAGATACTCTCTGGTTGAGCTGTCTTCACTTGAGTTTTTGTTTCACTACACCTCTTTGCCATGCTTTGTAAGTTTTGATTGCAACTGTTTGTATATTGTAGTTCTGAAAAGTTGATGCAAGTATTTGATGAGGTTGCAGGTATATTGAATTTTATGATGCAATGTCGGTGCCGATGGCAATTGCTCTCTCTGGTCAACTTCTTCTTGGACAACCTGTAATGGTCAAACCTTCTGAGGCTGAAAAGAACCTAGTTCAATCTAATACTACTACTGGAGCTGCTGGTGTGGTCGGACCATATGGAGCCGTGGACAGAAAACTGTATGTGGGGAACCTTCATTTCAATATGACCGAGAGCCAGTTGAGAGAGGTATTTTTTGTCTTTCCTGTCCAGTGAATCTTGTCAGTGCCAGCCATTGCTAGGAATTTGAAATGACAGTGTTAAATGATTTTTTGAAAATATACCTGTCAAAACAACAAAGTAGTTTTCTTCTGAATTGATTTAGTCTGATGCCAGACTTTAACTAATAAGACTGTTCTGTTTGATAATTTGTCCCTGATCAACTTCTGACATTTTTTTTTAATTTTAGATTTTTGAGCCATTTGGTACTGTGGAGGTTGTGCAACTGCCTCTTGACCTGGAGACAGGACATTGCAAGGGTTTTGGATTTATTCAAGTTCGTTACTGACACTTCACTTTTTTTTTTTTGTTTCTGATAAAATACTGTTCCTTACCTTTTTCCCTTGTCAATCCCAATCCTTGGACAGTTTGCCCACCTAGAACATGCAAAGGCTGCCCAGAGTTTAAATGGAAAATTGGAAATTGCTGGCAGAACTATCAAGGTAGATTTGTTCACTTTGTTTATATACTTTTTCTGTGTGGGTCTGCTTGCCTGTTCTTATATTTGTATCTAATGCTGTTTATCAAACAGGTTTCATCTGTAGCAGACCATGTTGGAGGCCAAGATACAACAGCAAAATCTGCAGATTTTGATGATGATGAAGGCGGATTGGTAAGTCTACACATAAAACTAAATGAATAGTTTCCATAGGACAATGTGTCACTCTATCTCCTCATACAATAAATATACTTAGGTGTATGGTTATTTACTCAGCTTGTTAGGGTTGATTAACAAGTTTTGTTTATTTAACATTTTCATTATTATTTTAGTAACTGTAAATTCTAGCTTAATTGTTTGTATAGACTTGAGAAGTGTACTGAAGTTTTAGTTCTATTGAAGTTGACTATATTTTAGACTTAGTCAGAAACTGCAACTTTTGCACCATATCTTGGGCCAGGTGTTTGTATTTTAGAGCTGCTATGGTCTCTTTTCCTACTGGGGTTCTTTTATTTCAATTCTCTTCCCAGTTATGAGTTTCGTGCTCATTTATCGTGCTTTTTCTTACTTTTACACAAACAGGCTTTAAATGCCCAATCAAGAGCATTGCTTATGCAGAAGTTGGATCGCTCTGGAATTGCTGCAAGGTTCATCTAAATATTTTTTTATTCTTTAGATATGCGGTGCCCATTATCTTAACATATTCCAAAAACTGCAGCATTGGCTTACCCATTAATGGGTCAGTTCCCGCCCAGCAGGCTATTAGTTTGCCTATTGGTAATCCTGGATTAATGCCAGCACTAGCTCTACCAACTCAATTTATGCCTACTCAAATGGCTGAACCTGTCGGAACCCCCAGCAACTGCTTGCTGTTGAAGAATATGTTTGATCCATCAACTGAGGTTAGTTTTGACGGATTGCTTATGGATACTCTATAGTTTCATTTAACTGAATTATTACTAATATCCATTATTACAATCTGCAGACAGAACCAGATTTTGATCTAGACATCAAAGAAGATGTAGAAGAAGAGTGTTCTAAATATGGGCGGGTGAAGCATATCTATGTCGACAAGTAAGTTTGTAAATTAGTGTACTCATTCATACATGCGTACTCCATTATTTTTTTAATTTCCAATATCATTTTGTGCATAGCTGCGAGTTTATTTATTGATTCAGTTTGTATACAGAAATAGTGCAGGTTTTGTGTATTTGATGTTTGAAACAGTGGAAGCAGCAAGTGCTGCTCAGCGTGCAATGCACATGCGGTGGTTTGCGCGCAAAATGATTTCGGCCATATACATGGTAAGCATATGTCTCTTATCCCGCTCCACTTGCTTTTAACTTCAAACAAGAATTTTAATGATTTTTTTGTTGTTGCAGCAACCTCAGGTATATGAAGCCAAGTTTAAAGGGGTTGTGTGAAGAACTGCTTCCAGGCTTTTTGTGGCTCTTAAGGACGACATTCTGCTTATTTATTTTTCTCATACTAGTTTCAGAGACGGAGTTTAAGTTTATGATTTCAGATTGCTGACTTGTATCATTAAATGTATGATTACAGAAATTCAACTGTGGTGATAGTCATGATCAATAGTTGACTATTTTGTATCTTAATGTATTTTATCCACTTTTTTGGACTCTATTCTACTGGTGGCTACTATACTCACTCATGTTGTGGGAGTACTATTTTCTATATTTATTGAACAGCCAAGTTGTAAAATTTGCGATTGTAAAATGTAGTATAGAGATTTTGCCAGTTGTGCCTAATTTAAGCGACTTCAACAACAAAAAAAGAAAGAAAAGAAAGACGAAGGGTCGAGATAGTGGTAACTACTAAATGAACATGGTGTCAAATGTTCAGGGTTCAGTTCTGTTCAAACATGATCTAATTTAGATAGGTCTATGAATGCCTTAGTACGGTGAGTAGCTTCATAAATACTGATCCAGAAGGGATTGTCAAGACTTACGAGTTTTAAGTCGAGCAGTAATTGAATGTAAAGTGGAGGGGGAGGGGGTACATGCAAGACACTTTGATGTCAAAGGTTCAGAGTAAGTGCAAACAAGTATGAGAGTAAGAGAATGAATGAATATCCGATCCTCTCAAGTGAGGATATTTATATCTCTCAGCGCTGGGCCAAAGTTCTCATTGCTAGGTTGAGTAAGTAGATCCAAAATAGAGACTATCAGGTCCTACGTGTGTAGTGGGGGCCAGCACGTGGTCCTCAACCTCAATGGACTCCTCCGAATAATTAGGAGGATATGGATGCAGTTTTTTCAGAGTCAAGAGGACTTCGTGACATTTAGAGGTATTGGGTGTCAGTCCTACGAGGAGGATGCTCGCGAGGTCTTTCTGACCGTCGTTGGTCCTCCTCGTCACTCGTGAGGTTGTCTCCGGAGGATATATTCTGGTTGACGACAGGAGAAAAAGATGTACGCGAGGAATTCCTGAGCGTCATTGGTCACCCTTCATATGCTTTCAAGTGTCTTTTTATCTCGAACAAAGAAATATCACAATTGGTAAAGAGATAAGATTTGCAAAGATAAGGTCACATGTTCGAATTTGAAATATTACACTTTTAACTTTTTTTTATTTGTTACTAATTTCATTTCCATTTTAAATTATATTCAAAATAAAAAAAAAACTCCAAAAAAACATGTCTTTAGTTTTAGATAAAATCGATTAGACCTTGTACATAATTCAAACATTTTTCTTAATCAAATTAAATTAAATATTTTCGCAAATAATAGAATATACATCCTCGAACAATCGATTGGCCGGTTTAATGTCTCACCAATTAAGTATTCAAATCAAAACAATTAAAATTTATTCGAACTTTGGTTTTGCTCAATGCAATAATCAATATTAACTCGCTCGACTCGATAAACAAATCAAATCAATTACTTCGCCTAACACAATCAAATTCCAATAAGGATAAACTCCTTATCGACCAAAATCAATTACTTCACTCAATACAATTTAATTCAAATAAAGATAAACTCTTTATCAATTAACCAAACATCCTACGGACTACAAAATTGGACTCTGATTCTTCGCAGGAGGATACGTTGGCACACGGTTAAAACCAAGGCGAGTCCCTTAACTAAAAAATTAAATCTCTTCTTATACACTAACAAAAAATTCCCATTAAGCTATGAAATCTAAAATAGGATGCCCCTTTAAAACAAGACAAATGAAGGGTATTTAACACCTTTCTTTCGTCTAACCAACTCATAAATTTAGAATATCTAAACAATTAGGGTTATTCGTTCTTCCCCGTCCTTAGAACAAAAAGTAGTGGTGGAGACTCGTATTTTTTGCCGGTTACGACAGTTGGCAACTCTGCTTGGAAGATAACCCTAGGGTTAAAGTTTCTTTTCTTTTAGGTCTAGGGTTTTCTTGGGGTTCTTTCTATTTTGGACATGTTTCTCTTTTCATATCTACTTATTTGTTCATCTGTCTGTTTATTTATTTTATTCATATTATTCATGCTGTTGGTGAGATTTAATTTCAAATAAAAGATTAAACCTTAGAAGAAGGATTTTCAATTGGGCAACGGGGTTTAACATCTCCATGAGTTTTTGCGATGACTTCACCTAGAGTAGGTCGAATTCCTAGAAATATCTTTTAGAGGGCTAGACTCTCTTGGAGGTAGGACTTTGGGACTTGACCAATGACTCTTCGTATAATCCTAAAATAAAATCTCACGGTGAGACATCGTACGACCTAAGAGACGAAAGTATCGGTTCACAAAGAGACTCCACCTAAAGGAGACCCTTGTGTCTTTTCCCTTTGGTGTTATCTATGACACCCTTAAGGAAGCAATCCTTATGGGGAAGGTAGAATATTCGTAGGAAGAAACTAAGAACCTACATACTAAGGACACCTCTTATTATCCCACCACCAAATTGCATCACCATGCATCACATACATTTTGCATTTAAAAATATTCATTATTTTTGCATTTTTCGTGTACCTTATTCATAGGATTTCCTTGAAAAATAATAAAAATAAAAAAGATTTTTGGTGAGCATCTCAAAATGAATACTAATAACAAACAGATCATTCACATCAGTGCCACAATGCCAGATATGAAGAAGATCAAACTGATTAGGGGGAAACTAATAGAGAAAGCTATGAAGATGTTTGTTCGATGCTATGAAGATATCATTGAGCTTACAAAGGTGATCATACATGTGGAAGCAATCACTACTCTTGCCCAGTTCTATGACCCTTCGCTAAGGTGTTTCACTTTCCAGAATTTTCAGTTGGCATCTACTTTGGAGGAATTTGACAGGATTTTGGGATTCTCCAGAATTAAAGATGCGGCTTACATAGGAATTGGAATTACTATCAAAGTCCGAGACTTGGATAAGGAGTTAGGGACACCATTCACTGACCTGTTACTCAACTATAAGAAAGATGGAAAAGTGTAAGGTATCAAGAGGTAGTACTTAGAATCCAAGGATCTTTATTTTTCCTATAAGAAATAATGGTAATCTTGTGTGGATTGTTTAGCACTAATTATTTTTGGTTTAGTTTTGTTTCCAAATACTATGGATTATATTGATTCGGCAACCATTAATGTATTTTGGACTGTGAATGTATTGAATGCTGATCCTACTCCTACTTTGCTTGCTGATGATTATTACTCTTTTCATACTCGTTATAAAAAAGGGAGAGGTGTCCTACATTGTTGCATTACTCTTCCATATTCTTGGCTCATTACTCATCTCTACAAGGAGGACTATATGGTTAAATATCTGAACAAGAATGAATGGTCCCAAAAATTGAGGGCTCTTAGTGCTAATTCAGTCTTGTGGTATGCTAGGAAGTTGAACATATGAGAGATTATCTATAATTGTGAAAAATTTCCAAATGTTCCCCTAATTGGAACAAAAGGATGTATCAACTATAACCTCACTTTGGCTTTACGTCAACTTGGGTACCCTTTGGAAGATAAACCTTCCAACGAGTAAATTCAACCATTGGTTCTATATGATATGGGTAAAAACGACCCCATTACTTGCAAAGATCGTCCAAGCTTGGAGTAGAGTCCACAAGAAAGGTGCTAAATTTGGAAGGAAGAATGTCGTAGCAAAGGAACCTTATACTCAATGGGTTTTGGAGAGAGTCCAAATCAATAAGCTACCATTTAATGTTGATCCTACATACACACCAGATGCGCTAGACCCTCTTCCGATGTCTATGGAGGAAATAGAGGAATTAAAAAATTCCTCCGAGCAAGCTCAAAAAGAAAAGGAAGACTTGGAGCATAACCTCTATGACCTTGCTTACGAGAATAATAAGTTTCAACGAGAGCTTAATTTGAAAGATCAACCGATTTAAAACAATTGTAAATTGGTTGAGAAAGAAAGGTCTAAATGAAAGCACACGACTGAGGGGTTTCTAAGTGCTACTTTCAATCTTGATTCCCACAATCAACGGTTGGATGATGACGCAAGAGAAATTACCAGACTGAAGAAATGGTATGATAAAGCGTTACAAGAAAAAAGAGAGTTGGAAGAGGTTATGAGAATCCAAATTCAAGGATTACAAGAAGGTACTCAAGATCAAGAAGAACATATTCAAATCCTTCTCACAAGTCTCAGAAAGCTAAGAAGCAGAGGTGAGAGAACACCTTAGAAAAATGAGAGCAGAAGAACTTCTCTCTCAAAAGGTGGAGGAGTATGAACAAGTCTGTCAAGAGTTGAAAGGCCTCCGAAAATATTTCCTTATACAAAGGTGTTGTACCCCAAAAATTTTCGTCCCATTTTTCTTCAAGACATGCTCACAAAGGGTTCTAAAATGCTCAAGGATTCTCAAGAGTTGACCAGTCAAACCTCCTCCTAAGCAAAGAGTCCACAACTAGGGTTTCATCTTGCACAAGGAAGAATGGGTTTTAAAGGTCTCAAATGATTTTCATGGTTAATCATAGGTCTTCAACAATGTTCATGTCAAGTTTCAAGTGTTGCGCCACAAGTCTGCTCAGTCAATGGCTCAGATAATTGAAATTAACTATATTGAGTAAAAAGTCAACTATGGTAAACATACAGTCAAACTTCAAGATTTTCGGTCAACATCAACATTTTGAAGTGATATTCATCATTTAGTCAAGGCTTGATCATGATTCCTCAAGGAAAGCCCTCAAATCATCAAAAGTCCAAAGTTGCCAAATTAGGGTTTCCTTAGGAGAAGTCAACTAAACTTTGACCAAGTATAACTTTCACATTTTGAAGGTTATTCAATTCTCTATAACTTTGTATTTATTCTCAAGTTCAAAAAGTGCTTCATTTGAAAGATATGAGCTAATACATTACAAGTCATTTCAAAAGTCAACAACAAGACACTTTTTGTCAAGGCAACTTACATCAAGATAAAGTCTCCAAATGCAAAAATGACCAAAAGAGAAATTGTACAGAACATCTTGAGCTTTCCAAAAAGTCCAATATCGCCTTCAAAAGATGAAATTGAGAGAGTTATGACCAGTGCAAGTTGGGAAATTTTGAGGAAATGCATAAAGTGCAAAGTGAGCAAACTTGAAATTTTGAACTATTGGGCCTATGTTTTAGAATTCAAACACGTCCATGACCATATGGAAACCTCCTAAGCTCACTAATATATTTCCTTATGTTTTATTATTATTTTATTTATATTTATTTTGTTTTTATTCAAATAAACACAAAATAAATCAATAAAATGGAAAACCATTGGGCCAAGCACATGATGGGCTTCTTAAGGCCCAAAACAACTCAGCATAACATGCCAAAACCGTGTAGAACTCAAGAAGGCAAGGAGAATCTCAAAATTAGAAGTATTTTAATGTGTTTTGTTCTTGTCCCATAAGCCATGATTGCTTTGTTTCTTCCATATTTGGTTCACCCTCTTTCCCTTCTTTATATAAGTACAAGCAAGTCAGATACAAAGGCACAAAAATATTGACTAGAGAACCTCTTGAAAAGATTACAAATATTCAAAGCATTAGGGAAAACGCGAAATCCCTGTTGCATCTTTTCTCACTCAAAGCCAGCGATCCAACCATCCTCCTGAGACTTCCAGGAGTTTATCCAGATCCTTTGCTAAGCCAAGACATGTCTAGAACAGACTAACCAGGTTATACCGGTATTGGTAGAATTTATAAACTAAAACTTTTAATTCACATATTGTTAATCAATTTGATGCATGTGTACATGTTCAGAATCATGCTGGTGACTGTTTAGGACCTTTAGTTACGAGCCCTAACGCATGAATCAAGTTACGCCATGGCTAGGGCAAATAATTTGTGAAATTTCATACTCGGTGATACAAGTCGTGTTGGACGAAACTGAGCCTATCATTGAACTCGCAGGATCTAATATAGTTGATCTATGTTTTTTCTTTGTTCATTTTGATGGATTTTGCAGGTTTTGAGAAAAACACCCCATCAAAGCTGATGGTGTTTTCCACCCTCCATGATGGTTTGAAAAATGCAGAGAAGGTCAATGTAGGCGTGGCAGAAAGAGGTGACATGATTGGGTGATTCAAAATCCCAGGGTCCTACCACGCACGCGTTTCTTTGTTTGTCTGATATTAGTTTTCATTTTCTAATATATTGATTAGTTTGCATTCCAATACCAGATGAAACAACCGTTCCAATGGTAGAGTGGAGCGCATAAAGGCATTGGTGTACCGGGACAGGGGTTCGATCCCTGCCCCTGGTATTTTATTCTCTCACATTTTCTGTTTGCAGATTCAGTACAAAGCAGGTCCACACACGCATCATACATCTTGCCATCCTGACCATCACAATGAACCTAGATCCAGCGTCTCAGATGCAAGCACCTCATCATGAACCTTTAAGGATCATCCTCACCAGATCCAGCGCAACAATCTGGGCTCATTGTTGGACCTATGGATTTCTGATTCCACACTCCCATTTTTACTATTTCAGGCCAATTCATTTCTTTTTGTTTTCTTCTTTATTTTATTTCTATTATTTTCTTTTTTATCAAAGTAAAAACACAAAAAAATTTTCTAAAATAAATAATTAAATTGATGAAATTTTATTTAATATTATTAATTATTTTATTAATTAATTTCATTAAATAAAAATAATTAATTTAATTAGTAATTTAATTAATTAGGTTTTCTAGGCTTAAATTAATCAAATTCTTTTTAATTAATTAAGTAAAATTAATTATATATTTTTAGAATTAATCACAAACATTTCTTTTCCATAAGAAACAACAAAAAACAATTTCTTTTCCCGTTTCTCGTTTTACTGCTTCGCGTACTTTGTATTCGCATTTTTCCCAAATTATGTAACTGTTAAGAGATGTAATAGGTAAATTATGAATTACTTTACTTTTCCCCCCATTTTATGGTATGTAACCCCATCCCCAAAGCATTGTAATAACATATATTTTATTTCTCGCACTTTACTTTTCGCACATATAACTATGCCTGTATGTATATATAACTGTATAGTAATTAGGCGTGTATGATAAGATCTAAAATCAAACGATAGCTAACCCTAACCTCAAAGATTAAAATAACTGAATCACAACACAATTTGACCACCCGCACCTCTAGGATAACCCCCACTTGTTGCCTCGGATAAAAAGCAATCATGTCCCTCGAACGTGGGACGCTTTAGCAAAGACCCTCGATTAAAAGATCGCAGTCCCTAGATGACCCTTTGATGCTGCCTTCGGTAAACGATCTTAGTCCCTTACGATAAATTGCTAAGGCGTCCTACGAGTTACCTTTATGATTGTACGATGACCCGCGCCTGTCCCTCAAACATTCAACGATATGGCTTCCTACTAACTAATGGCAGGACATCACTATCTAAAGGAAGAGGAAAATAACACGAAAGACTTTTTGAGTAGGTAGATAGTTCTTAGTCGCTTGCTCACAAACAAAAAGACATTTCTCACACAAAACACTTTTCTAAAATATTTTCAAAATAAACACTTTGTATTCATTCTCAACTGATACGAGAATCATTACAAAGTTTTCCGAACTTAGGCATTTTCAAAATATTTTCAAACACACATTCACAAAGAATTTTTCAAAGTGAGCTAGTGATTAAGAGCCCGTAGATAACTACGGATGAAAAAGGTGCTAATATCTTTCCTTTTCATAACTGTGATACGGTGGCAGAACCGTCTATTATACTAGTTTTGTGTTTGTGTTTGCAAATTTTGTGGTAAGTAAGAGTCACCACCGATTTTTCTTTTATCCAACAAAGGAAAGGGTGAAAAGAACAGAAACGGACCTTTCGAGAGTTTTCTTAGTAAGGGGGGTAGATTATGGAAAGGGAAGGTGTTAGCACCCTTTCCATCTGTAGTTTTCTACGGTCTCTTAGATGCTTAGCTCATTTTTTAAATACCTTGTGCTTTGTGTTTTTGAAAAGTATTTTGAAATTTTCCTTAGTGTGGCGATTCACTTTATGATAACTCTTGTATCAGTCCTCAAGAGTGTTGACAAAGCGAATGTTTTTTTGAAAGTGTTTTGAAATGTTTTGTGTAAGTGAAAAATGTTTGTTTTTGAGCAAGCGTCTAACAGCTATCTACTTGTACTAAAAAATGTTGTTCTTTTTCTCCTATCCTTTAGACAGTGCTATCCTACTATTAGTGAGTAGGTAGCCCTATCGTTGGATGTAAGAGGGACATCCAAAGGGACATTTTTATAGTCACAAAGGAAACTGGGAAATAATCTTTAGTAACCACCCTAAGGTTCTAAAATCATATTTTTTCGAGGCAACATCGAGCGGGTCATTGAGGGACTTATGGTCTTTTTGAACCAGAGGGTAGCCACTAAAACCTCTCACGTTTCGAGAGTTGTGACTATTTTCCGAAGGCAACCAAAGTGGGATACCCTAGAGGTGTATATGTATGTTGTACCCCAAAATTTTCCCTATCACTTATCAAGAATTTACTAACAAGATCTCCTTTGACTCAAGACTGCACTAGGGTTGATCAATTCAAGACACCTCCTTAAGCACTGATGACCAAAATTAGGGTTTGAGTTTGCACAAAATTTTTTGAACTTCCAATGCCCCATATGACTTTCATGTATCATTATGGACCCCCAAGATTACTCATGTCAAGTTTCAAGCCTTGGGTCACACATTTTTGCTCAGTCAATTGAGCAGTTGACCTAAAAATCAGTTGTATTGGGGAAAAAGTCAACTGTGGCCAATTTACAGTCAAACTTCATAATTTTTGATCCACATCAACATTTTAAACTCATATTTATAATTTGATCAAGTTTGGACCATAATTCCTCAAGAAATTTGATCAAATCTTCAAAAGGGCAAAATGGTCAAAATTAGGGTTTTGACTGAGAAAGGGCAATTTATGATTTTTGACCTAGAAAATGATCAATTGGTTTAAGGCATGATTTCAACAGTTTAATTGCATCATTTTGACCTAATGACATGCCTCAAAACATTGCAAGTCCAATGGGTTGACATATGAGTTTTGCAGTCAATTGATCAAAAGTCAACTGTATACTGAAAAGTCAAACTTTGACTTTTTGGTCAAATTCAAATGCCAAAGATCACAATTCATCAAAACATTTCAAAATATGAAACTTATTCATCAAGAAATCCAAAATTCAAGATTTCCTTTTGAAAAGTTAAAATTTCTAAACTTAGAAATTTTTCTAAGTGTTGGAAATTTCTTATTTTTTCATAACTTTGAGTAAAATTTTCACCATGATGCAAGGTGATTAAAGAGAAACTTCCAACATGAAAGTTGTAGATATCCATGAAATATACAACTTTTCTTCACACAACTTCTTCCAAAAGTGCTTGTATCTCAAGTTATAATTTTAAGAACATGTGGTCATGAAACAAAACACTTAGTGAAATTTTGCCCTAATTTGGTCAGGATTTTGACCCAACTTCATGGAACTTTTTCATATATTTACAAGGGGAATCTTCAAAATAAATTCAAATATGGGTTGTAGAGAACATTGCAAGCTTTCCAAAATGTCCAAGAACTCCTTGAGATCATTTTTGAGTAGGGAGAATCGAAGAGATGAAGTTAGGGTTTTATCACTTGAATTACAAGTCATTTTGTGATGAACAAAATTAAAATTCAAAGTTATGTTGCATAACCTCTACTTTGAAGGCCTAGAACTTGTTAGGAACTCCATAATTAATTACTTGCAAAACTGTTAGAGGTCTCATCCCAAACATTCAATGCAAGGCCATGCTTTATATCCATTTTGGGAAGAAAGTGCACATTGCCATTTTGATAAAGTGACCTTTTGCACAAAAATTGTTCTTAAGCCTTGCACTTGTTCTATTCTTATCATACATGTATCATAACACAATAGAAATGTTTTAGACACTTACAATCACTCATCCCATGCTTGTACTACACATTGAAACTTGGTTTCCCACTTTTCTTGAAAATCAAGTAACATAGCAAAAAGCTTGAAACTTGTACTTCTGACTTGCCAAACTACTCAAGACCTTTTGTTTATACATACACAAACCATTGGCCATAAATGACACGCATGTTTAAGCCCTGAAAACCCTTAGAACACAAAATTACCAAAGACACTTCAAAACTTGTCATTTCTGAGTTTTGAAGCCAATCTCCAAATCTACTCGTGCGTTTCTTGGTCTTTTGCTTTCAAAAGTTTCTAAACAACATACACAAACAATCCCAACCCCTGCAGCACTATTGTAACACCTCCATCATCATCCACCATTTTAGAAAACAGAGCTTTGCACTTGGACTTCTCCAGGACTCCTCAGACACTTTCAACTTAAGCTAAGCATCCCTTTAGCTTCCTGGGAACTTGAGGAAGCTAACCCAATCATTGGAACTCACTGAAATTCGCTCGAACTTCAAACCCGATACCCTCTTGCAAGGTATGTTTTCTAACTTTGGAACTTTTCATACATGCATCATCAATGATTTATTTGTGAATGAAACATGTAGATATCATTGCCCTAAAGCTAACCAGGTTCATAGTTTTCATTAATTTTGTTTGAGCTTAGAGAATTTTATGATTGGCATTTCTGAGATTTTTAGGATTCAGATTAGGGCCAATGAAATTCATGTTTGTCTTTGATCTATAGCTTTAATGCTTTATATTTCTGAAATCATGAGGAAATTTGCTACAAGTTTCATGTTTACAGTTTTCATTTTTGTTGAGAAATGAACAAGTTACAGTTGGTCTGGCTGGAGGTTGAAGAGAAGTGTAAATCAGGGTGCATTTTGTATCATATATTTATTATTTTGCTTATATTAACGGATGTATAGCCACCCCAGTGGTAGAAGCGCGCGCCTGTAACCTTTGGGACCTGGGTTCGAGCCCCAGTGGTACCCTTTTGATTTTTTTTTACATTGTTTTGCTTTCTGACTTCTTCTTTTGGCAGGCGCTGGGCCTCATTGGGCCTTGTTGTTTTTATTTTTCTTGCTAACCCCCCTGTTTCATTTACACACCCGTGACCCAATTTTATTTCCTTTTTCTTATTTTTTATTTATTTATTTGTTTTCTTAAATATTTTTCTAATATTAAAAAATCATAAAAAATATAAAAATAGTAGATTTTTATTTTGGCATAGTTTATTTATTTTTTCTCACAAAAATTATTTCATTTAATCAATACTTTATTTATTTTACTAATTATCTTGGTAAGTTTAATTAAAAAATAGGTTTTAGTTATTTTCTTTTACACCAATTAAAATATATTATTTTAATATAAAAAAGGCCAAAAATATTTTATAACACTATAATTATTTTCAAGACAAAAATACCAAAAATACCTTTCTTAAGCTTAATTTCTTTTTAATTAATTAATAGATTTAGGGTTTTATTTGAAATCTTTTCTTAGTAAATTTAGGTCTAATTAATTATTTTATTTTAATTAATTAGGATAAAATAAATTCCCCTTTCCTAAAAAATCCAAACAAATATCCATTTACTTTACATTTCACATTTTTGTACATTTATTCATCTTGTACATTATTTATTTCAATTCTTGTACAAATTCAATATGATTGTAATAGATTAATTAGGTTTATTTTCTTGCAATCCCCATTTATAATTTGTACACCCCCCTCCGACAAGTATTGTAATAGCGTACTAACTTTAAATTATGCAATTTATCGCTTTATATACAAATGCTAGTAATTAGGGTTTGTATGGAAAGACTAAAACCAACCAAATAGAAAACCCTAATCAAAGACAAAATCAAGCATGAAAAATAATACATTTGCACACAAGCACCCCCTAGGGTAAATCCACTTGGTTGCCTTTACAAAATGGCCATATTATGCATGTGAGTTATCTTAGCAAAAACAAAGCAAAAATATAAGATCATAGTCCCTCGATGACACTATCTAAGTTTCCTTTCAAATGATCTTAGTCCCTAAAAGAAAATGCTAAGACACCTTGCAACATCGCTAATCATGGTTATACAATGACCCACTCCCGTCCTGGTTACATCCAAAGATAGGGTTACTTACCGATTCAATGGTAAGATAACAATATCAAAGGAAAAGAAAATGAATAAGAAAAACTTTTGAGTAGGTAGAATGCTCCTAATTACTTGCTCCATTTCAAAACAAACATCCTTGCTATTTTCAAAACAAACACCTACACTTTCAAAACCTATTACAAAATTGAAAACATTTCCAAAAGATCAAACATCTTTATATACATTCTTACGAACGAGAATCATTACAAAGATTGCCTAAACAATGGCCTCTTTACAAAATACTTTCAAAAACCACACAAAGCACAATTTCAAACAAAAGCAGGTGATCTAGCAAGTAACTAAGAGCCCATGGAAAACCATGGATGAAAAGGGTGCTAACACCTTTCCTTTTCATAATATACCCCCCGAACTCAAGAAATAATCTCAAAGGTCTTTCCTGTGCTTTTTTACCTTTCCTTTTGGATAAAAGAAAAGTCGGTGGCGACTCTTGCTAACCGCAACATTTGAGATAAAACGCAAAACACCCAAGTCAGTTCTCCTACCGTATCACAGAATTGGCGACTCTGCTGGGGACAATTCTAAAAAGTGGGGTTACCTTAGGGTTACATCATATTTACTTGCTTTCTTTGTTTGACTTATATGCTTTACATTATGGTTCTTTGTTTGAGTTTGAATCCTCTACCCGGATTTGGGATACCTTATAGGTAAGTAGAAATACATTGTGGAAACTGTGCAGGGTATACTGACATGGTCTAAGCAATAGCTACGTTAGTGTCACATATTTGTGGGTACCGGTAGCCCTTGAGTTAATCAAGGAGAATACGGGGATGCTGAGTGATGTCATGAAGCACTAATGAACTTTTAGAACCTTTACTTGACCAACTTGACCTTTAGGACGTAGTGAGATGACCGACTTTGGTGCAATCCGAAGTTGGTAGATACTCGATACTACATTCATTGAGGTTTGTTTTTTTGAGATATTTCGGTCGCCATTAAAGAGGCTTGTGCTGAGACAATGCTCAAAGAAACAAAGTGATATTGAGCTCCTTAGAACCCAGTTACTATTTCTAGGACAGGTTGAGCCAACTAAACTTCAAGAGGGTACTTACCTATATGACTCCATGCAAGCCTAAACCTAAGGACTTGTTTGCTTTGTTTGTGTATAAATACTTGTACATAACATCATGAACATCATAACATCATATTCATTCACTAACCATTTCAAGGATCTTGGGATTTATCTTTGTTCTGTTTTGTAGGACATGGATTCTATTCACAGGAAAACCATTCAAGTCAATCTTGTAAGGATCCCTCCACAACTTAAGGAGCTAGCTTCAAGGATTCCAGAAAATTCTCCATTCATCGAGAGACATGGTCTCCTGCTCAACTTGGTCACTTCCAACACTGATGAAGACATGATGAAGGTGCTCTTTCAGTTCTTTGATCCTTTACACCATTGCTTTACATTTCCCGATTATCAACTTGTGCCAACTTTGGAAGAATTCTGCCAACTCTTGAGGATTCACATTCTCAATCAAATACCTTTCAACGGTATGGAAAGAGACCCAAAGCCAAAAGATATTGCTCAAGCTCTACACTTGCAGTCATCTGATGTCACAACTAATTGGGAAACAAGGATTGGTGTCAAAGGCTTCCTAGCAAAGTTCTTGTTTGAGAAAGCTCGAAACTGTTGGAACTCTTTGGATTTGTAAGCCTTTGAGGAAATTATGGCTCTCCTCATCTATGTGATGATTTTGTTTCTAAATCCTGACCAACTCATAGATGTGAACACCGTTAAAATCTTCATATATCGTAACCCGGTACCTACTTTGCTAGGGGACATTCTACATTCTTTTCACACTCGCACTATGAGGAAAAGAGGTGTCCTTATATGTTGTACTCCTATCTTGGCAAGATGGTTTATTTTGCATCTTCCCCAATCTGTATTAAAGAACGAGCAAGGTTCAAGATGGTCACAATATGACACTCAAACATTCAGACATCCATTAGTGTTCCCGATCTATAGAGAATGTTACTATTGTCGACCGTTGTGAAGAATTCTCTAATGTCCCTTTACTTGGCGTTAGTGGAGGTATCACCTACAACCCCCTGCTTAGCCTTAAGACAGTTTGGTTACGCCCGAATGGATGACCCTAATGAGATTCTCATTCAAGGTTTGGTATTTAACTACGAGAACGACGTTCAAGGTCTTCGCTAGAGATTTATCCGAGCTTGGAGGATGTTGAACAAGGTAGATAGCAAGACATTGGGGCATAATAATTCCATCCCTCTCGAGCCTTACCTCAAATGGGTACGCACTCGTGCTCAGAGTCATATGATGCCTTATCCTTCCATTCTCCCGGTAATCATTGCGCCTGTTAAGGAAGGAGATGTTCCATACACTATCCTACATCCTGACATGCCCACCTCTCTTGAAGACTTGCAAAGAGATTGGATACAACTCAAGGGGGAGCGATACACCTTCGAAGCCCAATTCTGCGCTAGCGAGAAGAAGGTTTTGGAACTCACTAAGCAACTCCATGAGGAGCGGAACTTGAATGCCTACATCACACCAAAGAGGATGCGTTTTATCTTAGAGTTTTTGTATTATTTTTCCCAAAGAGGCATTGATGTACTCAAGCTTTAATTTATTAATATAACGTGTGTTTCCCTTTTGTCTAAAACAAATTTGAATCTTTAAAATCCTTGAAATCACTGCATGTGCATTCACCATTCATCATAACATAAGCAGGTTTCTTGCAATAAGTCTCCTCATCTTTCTACTGTTTATTTCAGTAAGATGGATCTCGAGAAAATGGTGAAGGACCTCCAAGCACAAAATGCTCAGTTTCAACAGATGTTCTTAACTCTAGCCAAAGGACAAGAAAAGTTGAATATCTTGCTGGTTGAAGAGAAAAAGAAGAAAAAGAAAATAATCGGAGTTCTGAACATGGGTAGAAGATTCCAAGGGCAAGCAAGAAGGACTTTAGACTTTGCTACGTCATCTGGTGAGAAAGACAATCAAGATGGGAAAGGCAAGGAAGCAGTTGTCCAGCCAGATTCAGAAGAGGAAGAGGAAGAAGAAGACTATTCTGAAGAACAATATCCTCCAAATGACGACAAGTATAAGCATCTAGAAGAACGATTAAGTGCAATGAAAATCCAAAAAGTGTCTGGATTGGACTTTGAGGAGTTAGGGTTAGTATTTGGCATAGTCATTCCTCCAAAATTCAAAGCACCAGTGTTTGCCAAATATGATGGAGTTTCATGTCCCAAAATGTATCTCCGGTCCTATGTGAGGAAAATCTAGCCCCATACCGCTGACAAGGATTTATGGGTACACTTCTTCCAAGACAGTCTGTCTGGAACTCAACTTGATTGGTTTTATTAGTTAGAAAGAGCCAATGTTCATAACTGGGAAGATCTGGCTGCTGCCTTTTACAAACAACACCAATACAACACTGATCTTGCACCCACCCGTACTCAACTCCAGAGTATGGCCATGGTTTCAAGTGAGGGCTTCAAAGACTATGCGCAAAAATGGAGGGACTTATCAGGAAGGGTCCAACCTCCCCTATCTGAAAGAGAGTTGGTAGACATGTTTTTGGGCACCTTGTCTGGTCCCTTCTTTAATCACTTAATTGGGAGTTCATCAGCAGGATTTACTGAATTGATATTGACCAGAGAAAGAGTAGAGACCGGGATAAAGAATGGGAATATTTAAAAGGATGCACCCTCTGCTGATGTAAGGAAACCATTCATTAGAAAGAAAGAAGTGGTTGCTATATATCCTCAGAGAAATCAAGATAGGGCTGAACATCATTCAATAGTGGGGGCTGTCATGATTCCTAAACCTGTGCCTGCTCAACAAAGAGGCAACCAGCCAAGAATGGAAAGGCCAGTTAGATAATTCACCTGAATTAATATGACATTATCTCAAGCATTTCCATATTTGTTAAGATTCAATCTAGTGACTTTGAAAGAAGCTCCAAAGAATCCTAACACAACCTCTCCTCACTATCATCCTAATGCCCACTGCGCATACCATTTCGAGAGTCCCAACCATGACACTAACAACTGTTGGACTCTGAAGAACAAAGTACAATACCTTCTTGAAGCCAAAGAGATTGAATTCGATGCACCAGAAATTCCCAATTTACTGCCCCTATGCCCAAACACGGCTCTGATGTCAACGCCGTTGAGGAAGATATGTTTGTTACTTCAGTTGATGAACTTGTGAACCCACTCCTGACTATAAAAAAGAACTTTTTGAATGCCGGTGTATTCCCAGGCTGTGATGAAAGTTGTCATTTATGTTTATCCTCACCAACCAGCTGTCATTTGTTAAAAGCAGGCGTTCAATGCCTAATAGATAACAAGGAGATTTTGTTCGAGAAAACTTCCGCTCCAACTGTTTCTTATAATGATGTTTCAATTGTGACCATTTCCAATAATTCTTCCAGGGTCTCCACCAAAAGACCCGTTAGAATTACATCAGTTCCTAAAGTAGCTCCTTTGATAATTACAATTCCTAGACCAATCCCGTATTCGTCAAACAAAACCGTCCCGTGGAATTATGGAGGTGATGTCTACTACCACGGTATCAAGCAAGATTGGCTAGCTGCTGAAGATTTAAGCTCTGAGAAAGTTGACTTTGATATCAGTAATATCGCAGGGACTAGCAAGATCACCCTAAGAGGAAGGGTGTTCTATCTAGAAATTGCTCCTCCAAAAGCTATTTCTGGACCCATAATCATTCCTGTTGCCGTTGCTCCTCCAAAGGCTATTCCTAGTCCTACAATCATCTCTAATAATACTCCTGTTGACAAAACTGTTACAATCCCTGTTATCACCCCTACTGACATTCCTGCTGCCGTGTTAACCGAGACTCGAGGTAAAGGTATTCTGGTTGAGCCTGTCCAGACGAAGGCACAATCAGTAGCTATCCATGATACCTCCCAAAAAGAGATGGAGGAAATTCTAAATATCATAAAAAGAAGCAACTACAACATAGTCGAGCAACTGGGGAAAACGCCATCAAAAATTTCCATGCTGGCTTTATTATTATGTTCTGAGGCTCATGCAAAGGCCTTGGTAAAATTCCTGAAAACTGCCCATGTACCCCAAGAAACATCTATCGATCAGTTCTAAGACTGCGTAGCCAGCTTGACCGCAGATAATGGTTTAGGTTTTTCAGATGCTGATTTAACGCTAAGGGGAAGGAAGCATAACGAGGCATTGCATGTCTCTGTCGAATACAGGGGCACGACCTTAGCTCATGTTTTAGTTGACACCGGTTCGTCTCTGAATGTGTTTCCTAAAAAGGCTCTTGATAGGCTTGACTGTGAAGGATTGACATTGAAGCCAAGCAACATAGTAGTGAGAGCCTTTGACGGCTCAAAAAGGATGGTACATGGGGAAGTGGACATCCCCATAAAAGTTGGAACCCAAACTTTTGATTCAACTTTTTATGTAATGGATATTCGCCCCTCATATTCCTGCTTGTTAGGCCGACCGTGGATTCACAATGCTGGTGCCGTTACCTTTATGTTGCATCAAATGCTGAAATATCCAATTCAAGTGAAAATCATCACCGTTCATAGAGAAGAAGAGTATATGGTCAACCATCTAAATTCCTTCAGATATATGGAACTAGATGGTGAACTTATTGAAACTCCATTCCAACACTTTGGAGAAGTCCCACAGACTGTGGTAGTAACCAAGGTTGTATCTCAAGTTCCTAAGATTAAAAGGCCTCCGCTCAAGATGTCATCTTTGAAGGACGCCAAGGCAGTGTTAGAAGAAGGTGGGTGCACTATTTGGGGCCAACTCCCGGATATCCCATACAAATTTGACAAATTTGGTCTGGGTTTCACTTCAGGTGCCCAGAAAGCTGTACGCCGCGCTCGTGCCAGAGGACCACCCTTGAAGATCAGCAACCACCAAGTCAACACCATGGAGGATGATGAAGACATCTACAATCTGGAGGATTGGATTTTCCCAACTGTCAGTGGAGGGCTCAACAACTAGGAAGCTAGATATTTCATCCCAATCACTTTATCCCACAGTAATTTGTCTTTAGATTTTGTCGGATCTGTAATATTAAAACAATTCAGACTCTTAAAACCTTGTGTCTTACCCGAGGCACAATGGTCCATTTGTAAGGGTTATTATCTCATTTCCATATGGCATCAATGAATCATGGGTGTTTTTGCATACAAACTTTGTGCTCATTGTTTTTTTTTTACATTTTCATTTCCTTCAAAGATAGTTATACTCTTACACACACTCACACTCACAATGCAGGTCTACATCCATTCGGGATCCTATGGGTAACGATTCTGCTATGGCCTTCTGTGATTCTGAAAATCTAATCTACCAAGCCGAAGACGAAGGTGAGGAAGATTGTTAAGTACCAGGGGAACTCGCCAGGTTACTGCAACAAGAAGAGAAGACCGTTCAGCCCCACGAGGAACCATTGGACACAATTAACCTAGGTACCTAAGAAGACAAAAGATAAGTCAAGGTGAGTGCCAATATAGAACCCAATGTCAACGTCTGATTCAGTTGCTACACGAGTATGTTGAAGTCTTTGCCTGTTCGTATGAAGACATGCCAGGACTTGATGCATATATTGTGGTACATCGTCTACCAATAAAAGAAGGATATCCACCGGTAAAATAAAAGGCCCTTCTAATGCGACAAACATGTCAGAGAAGATTAAAGCATAAGTAATGAAACAATTCAATGCCAGATTCTTGGCCGTCACTTCCTATCCGCAATGGGTTACCAATGTTGTTCTCGTGCCCAAAAAGGACGACAAAGTATGAATGTGCATGGACTACAAAGATTTGAATAGGGAAAGCCCTAAGGATGATTTCCCACTTCCCCACATTGATGTTCTTGTTGACAATACGACACAACATAAAGTGTTTTCCTTCATGGACGACTTCTCAGGCTACAACCAAATCAAAATGGCGCCTGGGGACATAGAGAAAACAACCTTTGTCACACAATGGGGCATATTCTGCTACAAGGTTATGCCATTCGGGTTGAAGAATGCTGGGGCAACCTATCAACGTGCCATGGTAGCTCTATTTCACGACATGATACATCACGAAATAGAGGTCTATGTGGATGACATGATAGCTAGATCTCAAACATAAGAAGATCATCTTGATCATTTACAGAAATTCTTTGAGAGACTAAAGAAATACAAGCTGAGGTTGAACCCAAATAAATGCACGTTTGTAGTGAGGTATGGTAAACTCCTAGGCTTTGTTGTCATTAATAAAGGAATCGAAGTGGATCCTGCCAAGATGAAAGCGATACAAGAGATGCCTGCTCCTCGTACTGAGAAGGAAGTCAGAGGATTCTTGGGACGTTTAAACTACATTTCTAGATTCATTTCTCACCTGACAGCTACTTGTGAACCAATCTTCAAGTTACTGAAGAAAGATCAAGTAGTCAAATTGAATGACGAGTGCCAAACTGCTTTCGACAAGATCAAAGAATGCCTTCAAGAGCCTCCTGTTTTGATGCCACCAATCGAGGGAAGACCTTTGATCATGTATCTAACCGTTTTGGAAAATTCACTGGGGTGTGTGCTGGGGCAGCATGACGAGTCTTGCCGAAAAGAGAATGCTATTTATTACCTGAGCAAAAAGTTTTCCGACTGTGAAACAAGATATTCACTGCTCGAGAAAACTTGTTGCGCTCTGGCATGGGCTGCTCGTCAGCTAAGAAAGTATATGCTGACTCATACTAACTTATTGATATCTAAAATGGATCCAATAAAATACATCTTTGAGAAACCTGCTCTCTCTGGGAGAACAACGAGATGGCAGATGATCCTGACAGAATATGACATACAATATACTACCCAGAAAGCAATAAAGGGCAGTGTACTATCTGATTACCTTGCTCATCAAGTTGTGGATGACTACCAGTCCATGAAGTTCGAATTCCCAGATGAAGACATCATGATGGTAAACAATTGTGAAGAATTCAGACCATATGACAGACCTGAACAAGGATCCCAATGGACCTTGGTTTTTGATGGGGCGTCCAATGCACTCGGAAATGGTATAGGTGTTGTACTCATATATCCTGAAGAATGTCATACTCCCTTTATGGCAAGACTCTGCTTCAATTGTACAAACAACATGGCAGAATACGAAGCATGCATTTTTGGTCTCAAAGCTGCCATAGATTTGGGGATCAAATCCTTAAATGTATTCGGAGATTCAACTTTGGTCATCAGCCAGATCAAAGGAGAATGAGACATAAAACACCCTAACCTTATCCCCTACAAAGAACATGTGCTGACATTGATCCCACATTTTGAGAAGATTACCTTCGAGCATTTCCCGCGAGAAGAAAATCAACTAGAAGACGCACTAGCCATAATGTCATCCATGTTTAAACTTAAATGGGATAACGAGGCTCCCTAGATCACCATTGAACGAATGGATGAACCAACTCACTGTCACGAGATTAATACTGAAGAAGTAGTGGACCACCCTTGGTTTCACGAAGTCAAGAGGTATTTTGAGGCTCAAGAATATCCAGAAGGAGCTTCAGTCAATGATAAGAAGTTCTTAAGGAGATTCTCTGCTAAGTTCTTCCTTAGTAATGGCTATAGAGGTAGAAATTTTCAAGACTAAGCCATTGGATTGACTAGACTTTATACAAATCAAAAATAAAATCGCCACTGCGCTTTATTGTATCCAAAGGAATGGGAGAAGAGCGAATAACCCAAAAGGGGGAAAGATTCAAGGTAAGGGGGTTGGTTATGCAAAGGGAAGGTATTAACACCCTAAACATCTACGGTACTCCGCAGGAACCTCTTTGTAAAATCTGTATATTTTGGCTATAAAAAAAGTGTTATATATAAAATGGATGGTGGAGGTGAGAAAAGAAATACATTTTTTATGATTTTTGCACCCGCCGCGGTTGCGAACCTTTAGTGCCTACGTACCACCTTTCGTGCAATAGGGGATCAGGGTACACGTAGTTCCTCTTTTAAAAAGTTTGAAACACAAGTGTGTTGGTTAATTTTAAGAGATAAGAAATCATCGTCATTGTCCGTGTGGAAAACATACTTACTACCCACAATCATGAGAAAGGAGAATTTGCATCATCTCAAAGTGGAGGATATGGCTTGGATTTTAAAATCAACAATACCTCACTCAACACCCAAGTGGAATATATCTCTCTTCACTACATATTGTAGAAGTATAGTTGTTTACATCACTACAAGGATTGACAAGAGTCTAACCTTTTGAGAAAAGTTTTAAAGATAAAAAGCCAAAGTGGCAAAGTGGTTTGAAATGAGATTAATTGACTTTTAGTCTTCTCACAAAAAATGTCAAGGTATTATTAAATTTATTGAAGTTTATTTATGAAAATATTTTGAAAATGCATGGACATAAGTCCAAGTTTATTATGAAAGTGGTTTAAGTTTTAAAATAAGAAGAGTTTCAAAAGGAGGGAGAGGATTTTTGAAATTAAAGAAGATGGGAGGAGAAGAAGAGACTATCCTAAAGCATAAGGTAAAAGCTAAGGATAAGAACCATCTAACCAACAAGAAGTCAAAACTTGACATTATGAGCCAAGATAGAATTCCCATTCTTTGGATTGGAACCAAGAAAGCAAAGATACTAGACCTCTTCAAGTGTATTAAGTCTTCACAAAAATTGGGCAGAGTAACGGCTGTATATGGGTGAATTCCAGATTACAAACAGAGAATGTAATCACAAAAACCTGCACACAAAAACAAACAAGCAACCCAATGTCTTGAGGTAAACCCCAAGAGCTCCAGACAAAACAATCAGATAAAATCACAAGGTCTCCAAGATAGGCCAAGGTTTCTAATCCTAAGTCCAAGAAAAAAGTCCACTACTCCATAATGCCAAGGATAGTAACCAAATAGTCCAAGTACCATTAAGAGTTTTTTAGGGTTTAAATTAATTATTAAGTATCTTGAGAAAGGAAAAGAAAAGCTCAAGTGAGCAAAGTAAAAATGACAAAAAATATAAATGCTCAAATGAGCAAAGATGAAAATGGCATGAAATGAAAAATGCTAGAAAATAAATAGTACATAAAGCATAAAAGAGTAAAGGCATAAAATAAACAAGTCAATAATTAGTGGTTAGTTGGATGACCATCTTAAAACTTGCATTTGGATCTCATTAGAGGATTGGTAGAACCAAAGCCTCCATACAACAAGTTGCATTTTCTTTTTGTCAAGTATATCATCCATTTGGAATTCTCACAAGTGCCATTTAATGATCAACGATGTTTAAGTGATCCGTGTTGACCAAAAGTGTTATAGATCCATTAGAGGATTGGTAGAACCAAAGCCTCCACATAATTAATCTCAAGGTTATTGAATCAAAGAGATCAAATTAACATACTTGGGCTTGCAATCATAAGTTTGGGCCATGAATGATCATTTATTCGAATCAGGACAAAATTTAGCGCTATGTTAAGCAATCGTAAGTGGACTTATATAGAAGTCGCACCTATTTTGAGGCCAGTCAAAAGCAATCTATGCACCATTTTTTTTGAGACATGATATAGGGATCATGCTCCAACAACATTTAGTGCAATGAGAAGGGGATGAGATGAAGGGGATTTAGGGTAAAACAAAAAAATAAACCACATTTGAATTAATATTTAATCAAACTATTATTAAAATCATTCATCCATTTTTGTGGAGTTAAACTCAACACCATGGATCCAATGATGTTAATAAAGCCATGATAAAAAAATCAACCCAAGACAGCCAAAAAATAATCACAAAATAATAATATAATTAATATATACATTAAAGGGTTTAAAAATGTAAAAAAAGGAAAATAATGAGGAAAATATCAATTATATTCAAATTAATCAAGAAATGAAAAATAAGACCATAGAAAAATCAGAAAAGAGGCCAAGTAATTTTATAAAAATTTTGATAATTTTTAAAAGTCAGAAACTATTTTAAAAAATTAAAATAAATGGGTAAAATAAACAAAAATAGTAAAAAATAGTAAAGTCAGAAACAAAAATAAAATAAGGTCACCAATATTTGTCACAATATCATTGGATCATTCCATAATTTTTTCAGAATTTAAAGATGTATAAAAGTATTTTTGAACATTTTAAATAAATCAAATAAGTGAAAAATTCATAAAAAATACCAAAACATAAAATTAAATTGTGAAAAAATAAAAATCAGAAAGAGAATATTCAAAAATATTTTTCATAATTTTTCCAGATTTTTTGGACTAAAAATGAATTTTCTATGATTTTTTGAAATTTAAAACAATTAAAATATAAAAATCAATAAAAGAAAATAAAAGTAAAATATGTGGACCATTGAATGAGAGTCAAAACACGTTAGTAATCAAATCCAAGGGATCTGGCGCGCTGTGCATATCAAGGTCTTTAATGAATAATGTACAAAATCATTAATAAAATCAGAATTTAAAAATAACAAATGGCACACCTTCATTGGTCAGAAGATGACGCGTTGGTCATCTTCAACCTCCATCCATCACGAATTACAGGTCTCTCAAACTATAAAATCAGATGCTCAGACCTATGCCATTCGCTTCGTCTCTTCAAGACGAAGACAACCACACCCTCACGCCAAATTTATATAAACTGTAGCTCAAGCAATTTGGAAAGAAAGTTTTGAAAAGGGATTTGAATTTTCATGATCAAAACGTGTTTCCAGTAAGAAGTAAGTGTTGCGACTAGAACCAGGGCAATGGGAGCAACACAATGATATCAAAGTTTTGAAGAATTGATGAAGGAATCTACCTATTGAAGTTGAGTTGCAGAGCTCTGAAACTGGACTTCTATGGAGCAATATAAGGCACGATTCTTGAATGTAATTATATGGTTAGCTTCAGGGAAGATCAAGGAAGGTGAATTGATGGAAAAATTGGATTGAAAAAGGCTTGAGAATAGAATTCGAAGTAGCTGAATTCTGGGTTGTGAAGTAAGTTTGGCAGTGTGATTCTGGCTATCTAAGCTTGGGAAATTGAATGGGGGATGACCCTCTATTTATAGGGAATCAAATGGAATGTTCAAGCGTGTGAAATGATGAAGTTTGGAGGGAAATCGTGTGAACCTGATGCACGAGCAAAGTGTGATCTGATTTGCATCAAAACTCATCCATTCCTTGCGTTTCAAGGCTCTAATCCACTTTGGCAACTTGGTTAAACATGTTTAGATCACAAACGCGTGATAATTTGATGTTTAGAGGCCAAAACATGAATTTCAAACTCTGACTTATGGAGAAACTTCAGTTCCAAGTTACCAAGTTCAATCCAATGGCATTTTCTCCTCAAGGGGTCTTAGGGCAAAATTCTTGATGCTTTGGAAAGATGAGGTTACAAGCTTTGCAATGGAAAAAGAATGGAATCAAATGGAAGCTTGAGCTGAAAGTTACATGGAGTCAAGGTTAAAGAAAAAGAGTTGACTTTCCATACTTAGAAATATTTCAAATTCTTCTTTAAAAATGACCTATAATCTTTTGCATCCAATCACGGCCTTCCACTTAGAATTTTATCTTGATCAAAAAAGATGGAATGAAGTAGATACATTGAATGATATTTTGCAATTTGAACCACTCAAAATTTCCAAAAATCGAGCAAGTTATGACTTGTTGAAGTTGGCCAAAAATCATGAAATGGCCTATAATCTTTTGCATTCTTAAGGAAACTTCCATCCATTTTCTCACTTCTCACATAAAAGAAGGCATGAAGTACACATTTTTAGGATCATCATGAAAAAATAATGGGCCCAAGGTGATAAAAATTGACCAAGTTATGACCATTTGAAGTCACATATGGAAAATTGGGGATTCATCTGGATGACTTGTAATCTTTCTTCTTCACCAAGTTCCTTCCACATGAAAACTTCTTGGAACTTTTGAAGTGATTTGTTGGTAACTCTTTGAAGATAAGAATGTTTTTAGAATCACTCAAAAATACAAAAAGATGAGCAAGATATGCTCCTTTGAAGTCCAAAACCCTAGCCTCTAGATCCATAGAATGCTTTGTAGAACTTTGCCAAGTTTGAACAAACTTTTTGTGCCAATATTCTTCATTTATGAATAGAAAATGTTGGGGATGATGATGAGGATTCATGGCCACCAAAACCACTTCCATACCAATTCTTCCAAAATAACTTCAATGGTGAGGTTTGAATTTCTCAAGCTATTGACTAGGGCATGGAAATAAACTCATGAACCCATGATGCAACTTGCTAGACCTCATTGCCTTTACCTACATTGTTAACAAGTAAGACAAACCAATATTTTATTTTGTTAATTAGAGAGAAAATCAAAGAAAAATATCCATGGTCACAAAAGAGAACAAGTTAAGATGCTTGGTAACTCCTCAAAGAGCAAAGCTAAAGATAGGGAGAAGAACCAAAAACCTAATGTGATCTTGTTGTGATTAAAATAATATGGTATGGTGAAGGGATCTTAGGGGAAAAAATTGGGGTACAACAATGGAATTCTATATAAACACAATCATGACTCTGTTTTGCTCCATTGCATAAACAAGATTGAAGCAGAAAAGATCACGGCTGAGTTACACGAAGGCACTTTTGGCACCCATTCCAGTGGGGATACAATGGCAAAGAAAATTCTATGGGTAGGCTATTGCTGGTCTACCATGGAAGCAAATTGCTATCAACACTCTCAAACCTGCCACAAGTGTCAGATTTACGCTGACAAGGTGCACGTACCTCCAGTTCCCTTGAATGTCTTGACGGCTCCTTGGCCCTTTGCTATGTGGGGCATCGATATGATTGGGGAAATCAAACCAATAGCCTCCAATGGACACCGCTTCATCTTAGTGGACATTGACTATTTTACAAAGTGGGTTGAGGCAGCCTCTTTCGCTTCCGTGACCAAGAATGTTGTAGCCCGGTTCATTAAACATAATCTCATCTGTCGGTATGGTATCCCGAAGAGGATCATCACAGACAATGGTGTAGTTGTTTAGTTATTGGCATGCATTTTTGGTAAAACCAGGTGTGTGAATGTCATGACTGATGTCATAACATTCTAGTTTATTAGGTACTGATTTATTAGGTACCTTTGCAGAAAAATATTGTCATACAGGTGCTGCTGTTTATGAGTGTGTATCTGAGCATTTTGCAAAAAGATCACATTTACCAAAATCAGTAGACAGGAATTCAGATGTCATAACAAATGTTAAGACATCCCGTTCTAAACTAACAGTTATGCAGTTTGGGTAATTCTGAGTTTTTTCAGGAAAATGACTCAGTCTTTCCAGAACAGAAAATCTCGTGGACTTGGGGTTAATCTAGCTCAACCCTAACCTGGTTGATAAAGTCCTGTGACCTAGTCTTAAGGTCAAACGGAATTAACCCTAGCTTTTTGTGGAAACCCTAACTGAAGATGCAGCTGCTATATATTCAACAGGGCTGCTGTTTGGAATTTATCCCTTTTTTGACAGAAGATCATTTAGAAGCTGTATAGTTTTAACTATTGTAATCTAAGCAAGTATCATTGTGATAAGTGACTTGGAATAGGTTTTAATTGTAAGGGTTGTGTATCACTCAAAGCTTTGAAGCAAGAGTGTTTTTGTGTCTCTTGACTAAAGCTTTGAAGCAAAGTCAAGTTAGGTTTATGTATCACTCAAAGCTGTGAAACAAGAGTGTTTGTGTTGCTTGATTAAAAAGCTGTGAAGCATAATCAAGTGTATGTTTTGAAGAGTGTCTTCATCAATTCATTAGTCAATTGTTTTAAGTATCACTGCTGTGATTGAGGGGGAGTGAGTAGGAACTCAGGTTTAAGTTGTACTTAGATTGAAGTTGCATTGGGTAGGTCTTAAGTGAAGGAGATAAACTGGTTGGTTTATTCCTGAATTAATATCTCTTATAGTGGATTTCCTCCCTGGCTTGGTAGCCCCCAGAGTAGGTGTTGTTGCACACTGAACTGGGTGAACAATTGACTGTGTTCTTTACTGTTTTTGTATTTACTGTCTTATAGAAAGTCAGATACGGTGTCATAACATTGAACGTGACATTGAGTATCTGCAGCCAGAATTTCAATTGGCATCAGAGCAGGCACCCTGCCTGTATTACTGGGTGAGATCTAGGGATATCACTTTCTGGCACTATGGACAAAGAAGGAATTTTTGGAAATAGACCACCCATTATGGATGGAACAAATTATGACTACTGGAAACCTCGTATGATTGCCTTCTTAAAATCTCTGGACAAAAAGGCTTGGAGAGCTGCTGACAAAGGATGGAACCGTCCCACCATAATTGAGAAAGATGGGACAATCAGTCTGAAGCCTGAGGAAGATTGGAGTAAAGAAGAAGATGAGTTAGCCCTGGGAAACTCCAAAGCTTTAAATGCCTTGTTCAATGGAATTGATAGAAACATATTCAGACTAGTACATCAATATGAACTAGCCAAGGAAGTTTGGGACACTCTCAAAACTACCCATGAGGGCACTTCCAAAGTAAAAATGTCAAGGCTTCAGATGTTGACTACCAAGTTTGAGAATCTAAAAATGATGGAAGATGAAACCATTCATGAGTTTCGCATGAACATCTTGGAGATTGCCAACACCTCAGGAGCACTGGGAGAAAATATGTCAGAAGAAAAATTGGTGAGAAAGATTCTCAGATCCTTGCCTAAAAGATTTGCAATGAAGGTAACTGCCATAGAGGAAGCCCAGGACATCAGCAAGTTGAAAGTGGATGAACTTATCAGGTCTCTTCAGACTTTTGAGATGGGGATCACTGATAATGGTGACAAGAAGAACAAGAGCATAGCACTTGTATCCAACACTGATGTTGAAAACAAGGAGGATGAAGAAGAAAATATTTCAGAAGCTATAGCCATGCTTGGAAGACAATTCAACAAACTCATCAAAAGAATAGATCCAAAGTCAAGGTCTAATGTTCATAACATTCCCTCTGACATTGACAGTTCCAGCAGAAGACCAAGGTCAGAAGAGAAGGGAAATCAAGGCAGAGGAATTCAATGCCATGGTTGTGAAGGATATGGGCATATTCGATCTGAATGTCCTACCTTTCTTAAGAAACAAAAGAAAGGAATGACTGTTACTTGGTCTGACTGTGATTCAGAAAGTAATTCTGAAGAAGAATCTGCCAAACTAGTTACTGCTCTAACTGGTGTTTGTACCTCTGAAAGTGACACTAGTGATGAAGAAGTGACATTTGAAGAACTGGCTGATACTTACAAGAAATTGTGTATCAGAAGTGCTGAAGTCTGTGTGCAGAATGAGAAACAATCAAAACTCATCATAAAGCTGGAGGTTGAAAAAAGGGCAGACCTTGAAACTATAAGTCATCTAGAAGGGGAAGTTCAATTGCTGAACTCACAACTGAACCAAATGACCAAATCTGTCAAGATGCTGACTAATGGAACAGACAAATTGGAGGAGATTCTTCAAGTTGGACAAAATGTGGGAAACAAATCTGGACTAGGATTTGTGGAAGCTAAGAAATCCGGTGCAGACAAGAAGATCAGGCCTGTTAAACAAATGTCAAAGCAGATGTCTCAACACAACTCTCAACATCAGGAACAGAGATATATGAAGAAAAAGTACCAAAGATGGAGATGTCATCATTGTGGGAGGTATGGCCACATAAAGCCTTTCTGCTTCAAATTGCATGGATACCCTAATCAAAACTCAGGTGTTAAACCTAAGTCAAAAAGGGTACCACATACTCCTCAATGGAATAAAAAGGCTACTGTCCTGATAGCCCACACTTCCCTGAGAGTCTCTGCAAAGGAGGGCTGGTACTTTGACAGTGGGTGCTCTAAGGACATGACTGGAATAAAGAACATTCTCAATCATGTTAAACCTCACACCACTAGTTATGTGACCTTTGGAGATGGTGCTAAAGGTGAAATCAAAGGAGTTGGTAATTTGGACTGCCCTGAAGTTCCAAATCTGAATGAAGTACTATTGGTAAAAGGTCTGACTGCTAATCTCATTAGTATCAGTCAATTGTGTGATCTAGGATTCAAGGTCAACTTCTCAAAATCTGAATGTCTAGTAATTAATTAAAAACTAGAAGTTGTAATGAAAGGAATCAGATCTAAAGATAACTGTTACTTGTGGCAGCCTGAGAACACTAATAACTCCACTATGTGTTCTATTACCAAAGAAGAAAAAGAGATGAAACTGTGGCACCATAAACTTGACCATCTTCATCTAATAAGAATGAAAAGAACTATCTCTATAGAAGCAGTGAGAAGGATTCCAAGACTGAAAATTGATAAAAGGAGGGTTTGTGGTGAACATCAAATTGAAAGGCTTGGTAAAAAGAGATATGTCTATGATGTGGTGAATAACCTTGAAGTTTTTAGAGAACAGTGCAAGAAAACCCAAAAAGAAGGATGTATTGTCAGAATCAGAAGTGATCATGACAAGGATTTTGGAAACAACAAGTTTAATGAATTCTGTTTCTCAGAAGGAATGAGTCATGAAGTCTCTTCTCCTATAACTCCTCATCAAAATGGAGTTGACAGAAGGAAAAATAGGATCATACAGGAATCTGCCAGAGCTATGATTCATGTCAAAAGATTGCCTTTTCAACTCTGTGCTAAAATAGTTGCAGCTGGTAGTAGCTGTTCTCAAATTATCTGGACAAAACAGATGCTCACTGAGTATAATGTCTCACAAGATGTGACATTGTATTGTGACAATCTGAATACAATCAATATTTCCAAGAACCCTATTCAGCATAGCAGGACCAAGCACATTGACCTTGTAGAGAAGAAGACAATTAAACTGGTACATGGTATCATTAAGCTTCAGCTGGTTGATTTTTCTACCAAGGCTCTTGATGGAAATCAACTTGAAAACTTGAGGGGCAAGATGGGTATTTGCCAACATGAGAAATTATAGCAATTAATTTTGCTTAAAGCAAGGGTTGAAGGAGTTATTTTTGTTAAGTCTATTTTTAGTGGGTTAATCATATGTTTTTCCAATTCTTTCAAAATTATTAAGAAGTTGAATAGACTCTCATTTGCCTCCTACCTCTCACGACTTTACAACCTATTCCCTTCTCTCAATCAAAGTTTTCTCTCAAATTGCTACTGGTGCTCTAAGTCAATCAAAATGTCTCAAACATCATCTTCAACCAAGGCGACCACTTCATCTTCATCATCTGACCAAGATTCTCGAGCAATCACCACATGCATTGATTCTGAAGTCCTGGAGATCACTCCTCTCAGAGAAATGGCAACTGACCCCTCCAAAGTCAAAAAGCTGAGAACTAGGAATGCAGGAAGAGCTCAAGCTACTACTTCCGGTAATCCTTCTCATCCTTCTTCCTCTGTACCAAATAGGGAAGGATCAGCTCAAGTACATCAAGCAATTTCTAGGCTTGTTACAAGAATACTAAGCGAAAACCACTCTGTACCAGGGATTTCTGTCCCATTAAATCAAGAATCAGCAAGCCCAAATGTTGAAGCAAATGTAGATGTCTCTGAGAATGTTGTGACACCAAATGACAACATTCAGAACCCTTCAGAGAAAACTGTTGATCCACCTGTCATTGATGTGGACGAGGAATACTCAGACAATGATCTAATTGCCAATGTAAACCCTAGCATAGCTAGGAGAATGATGAAAAGAAAGGGCAATCAGAATGCTACACAATGTATGACCAAAGAGAAACCTGCTAATAAGAAATCCAAGGCTGAAGGCAAGACTGAGGTAGAATCTGTGAAAACTGGTCAGTCCAAAGGGAAGGTGAAAGCCCAAGTGCATACTGGTAGACAACCAATTACAAAGAAAAGAAAAGAACCTGAGTCTTCTGATTCTGATGAGGAATCAAAGTTGAGATTGATGCTGAAGAAATTCCTATCACAAGGAAACTCCCCTCCGGCAAAATGGCTAGGGTTCCTGAAGTCACAACAGACAACATCTCTTTTCACCACCCTGACAATGCCAACAAATGGAAGTATGTTTGCTTGAAGAGAATAGCTTTAGAAAGAGAGCTAAACAATGATGCCATGGAGTGCAAGGAAATCATGGACCTGATTAAAACTGTTGGACTGATGAAGACTGTGGTAAAATTTTCCAAGAGCTATGAAAATCTTATCAAGGAGTTCATAGTTAACTTGTCTGATGAATGTGCTGATGGAAGGTCAGCTGACTTTGAATGTGTTTATTATAGAGGAAGAAGGGTTAATTTCTCTCCATCAGAAATTAACAAATTTCTTGGAAGATCAAATGAGGATTTCCCTGAACTAGAAGTCACTGACAATGAAGTTTGTCAAACCATCACAGCAAGACAAGTCAAGTGCTGGCCCTTGAAAGGCAAGCTGAATGCCAGCAAACTAAGCATGAAATTTGCCATCCTGCACAAGATTGGTGCAGCCAACTGGGTCCATACAAACCATAAATCTACTATCTCCACAGGATTGGGGAGATTTATTTATGCTGTGGGAACCAAGACTGAATTTGACTATGGCAGGTATATTTTTGAACAAACTCTAAAACATGCTGGTAGCTTTGCTGTCAAAGGCCCTATTGCCTTTCCCTCCCTCCTGTGTGGAATTATCCTTGCACAGTACCCTGATATCCTGGTGGCAAGAGATACTGCTTGCAAAAGAGCTCCTGCTCTTGGGTTACACTACAAGCTGTTTCAGGGATCTCATGCTCCTGATATTGTCATAACATCAGTTGAGACATCATCTGTGAAGACTCAGTCCAAAACATCAGATGTTATAGCTGTATTGAAAGAGACCTGTAAAGAGCTGGAGACTAGGAAAAAGACCCTAGAAAACCTAATTGCCAGGTTAGAAAAGGAGGAAGCTGAAGGAAACAGAAGGGAAGAGGGTGCAGAAGCTGAAGATCAACTCAATACTGAAGAAACTAGCTCCTCTGAAGGGGACAATACTTAAAGGTTGGTGGAGTTGTTGCTGGTTCCTGGTGGAGTTTGCAAGTGTGTTCAGATTTTAGTTGCTGTTTTTAATACTTTTGGGATGACTGTATAATTTTTAAGAACATGTATCTTTGGCCCATTTGTGGCTAAATAGGGGGAGATATTATTCTGTGGTCAATTACTGTCAATTACTTGATAGACATTCTATTTTTCTGCAGTCATATTTATTCTGCTGCTATCTATCTCTTATTGCTTATGGGCTTTAGCCAAAAATCTGCCAAAGGGGGAGTTTGTAGTTGTTTAGTTATTGGCATGCATTTTTGGTAAAACCAGGTGTGTGAATGTCATGACTGATGTCATAACATTCTAGTTTATTAGGTACTGATTTATTAGGTACCTTTGCAGAAAAATATTGTCATACAGGTGCTGCTGTTTATGAGTGTGTATCTGAGCATTTTGCAAAAAGATCACATTTACCAAAATCAGTAGACAGGAATTCAGATGTCATAACAAATGTTAAGACATCCCGTTCTAAACTAACAGTTATGCAGTTTGGGTAATTCTGAGTTTTTTCAGGAAAATGACTCAGTCTTTCCAGAACAGAAAATCTCGTGGACTTGGGGTTAATCTAGCTCAACCCTAACCTGGTTGATAAAGTCCTGTGACCTAGTCTTAAGGTCAAACGGAATTAACCCTAGCTTTTTGTGGAAACCCTAACTGAAGATGCAGCTGCTATATATTCAACAGGGCTGCTGTTTGGAATTTATCCCTTTTTTGACAGAAGATCATTTAGAAGCTGTATAGTTTTAACTATTGTAATCCAAGCAAGTATCATTGTGATAAGTGACTTGGAATAGGTTTTAATTGTAAGGGTTGTGTATCACTCAAAGCTTTGAAGCAAGAGTGTTTTTGTGTCTCTTGACTAAAGCTTTGAAGCAAAGTCAAGTTAGGTTTATGTATCACTCAAAGCTGTGAAGCAAGAGTGTTTGTGTTGCTTGATTAAAAAGCCGTGAAGCATAATCAAGTGTATGTTTTGAAGAGTGTCTTCATAAATTCATTAGTCAATTGTTTTAAGTATCACTGCTGTGATTGAGGGGGAGTGAGTAGGAACTCAGGTTTAAGTTGTACTTAGATTGAAGTTGCATTGGGTAGGTCTTAAGTGAAGGAGATAAACTGGTTGGTTTATTCCTGAATTAATATCTCTTATAGTGGATTTCCTCCCTGGCTTGGTAGCCCCCAGAGTAGGTGTTGTTGCACACTGAACTGGGTGAACAATTGACTGTGTTCTTTACTGTTTTTGTATTTACTGTCTTATAGAAAGTCAGATACGGTGTCATAACATTGAACGTGACATTGAGTATCTGCAGCCAGAATTTCAAATGGTACTAATATAAACAATACTATGATCACCGCCCTGTCCGAGCAATTTAAGATCCAGCATCACATTTCTTACCCTTACCAGCCAAAGATGAATGGTGCTGTCGAAGCCGCAAATAAGAGCATCAAAAAGATCATACAGAAAATGACAGTCACATACAAAGACTGGCATGAGATGCTACCATTCGCTCTCCACGGGTATCGTACCACAACTCGCACATCAACCGGGGCAACACCTTATTCTCTAGTATACGACATGAAGGCTGTCTTGCCTATTGAGGTCCAGATCCCCTCTCTAAGAATTATGAAGGATGCATATCTGAATGAAGAAGATTGGATCCAGACTCGACTTGATCAACTGAACTTGATTGATGAGAAAAGACTTACTGCTGGCTGTCATGGTCAAATGTATCAAAAACGGATGGTCAAGGCTTTCAGAAAAAAGGTTAGATGCCAAGTGTATCAAGTCGGGGATTTGGTGATCAAACGTATCATACTACCGCAGAGTGATCCCAGGGGAAAATGGACTCCTACCTACGAAGGAAAATTTGTGATCAAAAGCATTCTCTGGTGGAGCAATGATCTTGACCACCATGGATGGCGACGACCTGCCACACCCTGTGAACACAGACATCGTCAAAAGATACTATACATAAGAAATCCACTAGGTTGATACACCTAGGCAAAACAAGGGCATCCCAGCGAACTAAAAATGTTTGAGCAAAAATTAGGGATAAAACAAAAAAAATATGTACACTCTGCAAGCTGAAAACCCGAAAGGGTGGCTTGGGCAAAAAAGGGTATCCCGGTGGACTGAAAACCCAAAAGGGCGATCCAGGCAAAAGTTAGGTAATTAAAGCATATGACTATGTCCCGTTGGATCACCTTACGGACAACCTGCAAACTCGACGGTTCTGATCAATTCAATCATCTTCGGACAAGGCAACAAATCGACAAGATGCTCAGAGACACGAAGGCTATAGCAGAATGGGAACCCCATGGGATTATTGCACATAGCTATCTTTTCTTTGTATCAAAATTTTCATTTTTTTTACGACGACATTCTCTTACTAGAATGTTTGTCTCATTGTACAAAAATACTTACTCAAAGTCAATACAAAGATATCCCTTTGAAAGTGAAAAACTATCTGTTTTCTCTCTCTTTATTTTTGTGTTTTGTTTACAAAAACGTCCAATGATTTATTTTTGAACATATTCATTTGAACATAATTACTGTTTACAAATGAACAAAATAGAAAAGAGAATCACTAATGGCTTTAAGAAATAGGGAAATCTCTCCAAGCTGTTTCCATAAAATCCCCTGCAGTTTGCAGTTTAATCACCAGCGGAACAAGGCTTCCAGTTATCAATCCCCAGTAGAAGTCATCCAATTTATCAAGATTCCCCAACAGGATTTTACAAGCAGTGTATGGCGTTTCCCTTACAACAGAGTTTATTTCTCTAAAAGGAAATTCATCAGCACTTCAACTTCACAACATGAAGACTTACACTCCATATCCTCAGTAGCAGTCAGGGATTTATTTTCCCTATCCAACAACAGTGCAGAAGATAAGCTCACATACGCATACATCACATCCATATATCATGAACATTGATAACACGAATGCATATATCACAACCTCGTTGTACCATGTGTTGTACCCCAAAATTTGCCCTCGTATTTTTCAACAAGAAATCATAGCCTCGGGCGTTTCCTGATTTTTTCAGATTGGCGTAAGAATCAGTCAAGCAGATTTTTCTCATCAGTCAGACAAAATTAGGGTTTTCATTGATTTTTAAACAGTCCAGGCAGATTGCTAGGGTTTGGTTGAGTTGGCTCCGGTTTTGATCAGGCGGACATTTCTTTGGCATTTAATCAAGAACTAGGGTTTGTGCGCGCAAAAAGAATTAATTTTACAGTTCTTTTCAGTTTACTCTGAGATATAGATTGAGGCATTTAAATCAAGAACTTGCAGTGTTTTGTTTAATCAGTAAAGGCTAAGGCATTTGATTGGAGATGAGATGAAAGCTGAGGTACTTAAATTGAGAATCTACAGTGTTTGATTTGATCAGTAAAAAGATAAATATCTGGATATTGGTTTGATTAATTGTGCATTGGATATTTGAAGCGCCAGGTTTATTATTGATTCAATGACAAGGCCACAATGTTTATTAATTATTTTTTCTAAGTCAGAATAATTGGATACTTCCGGTTATTTTAATTTAAGAAATTCAAAATAATTAAATGAACATTGAGTTGAAAGAAGAATTAACTGATAAAAAGGATGTTTATTCACTTTGAATTGTTTGTTACAGATGTTATTTAAATACTGTTAAATTTATTTACAGTTATTTAATAATATTATTACAAATAATTGAAATGGAAATAAAACTATCCTAAGAAAATTCCTAAGTCTTCATCTTCTACTGCTCCTCCTCTTTTGCTCCATTTGATGTTTATCTGCAAAACAAAGAAAAGAAAGAAGAAGCCAAAAGCAGATAAAATTAAAAAAAGGACAAACATATGAGAAATTGGGTTCATCATTAAAGGAAGCTGGCCGGAATCAGTTCGCCCTCTCTGCAAATCACGAGATTTCTCCCGGTTCACAGAGAGGGATAAATAATGCTTGCAATGAAATATGAAATGCACAAATTTTAATATTGCACACTTTCAAAGTTTGTCAAAAAGCTGCATAAATCCAAAAGTTTCCAACATCATGTGCAAGTACAAAATCCAAAAGCAAACTGAACTGAACTAGAATTACAAAGTCACAATGTCAAACTAAGCCAAAAGTTGTCAAAGCAACTGTCCAAAGCTGTCCAAGGATATGGAAAGATATCAAAGTACAAAATACTATCAAAGAAGTACATAGAGATGCAGGAAAGCTGGAAAAAGAATACAAAGTATGCAGAGCTAAACAAATATTGCAAGCAACATCTAAATGTTCATCATTTTCCAGCAGCTACCATTTTAGAAAAGGACAAATATAAGCAATATTAAATGCTTAAAAACTATCAAAAGAGAGAGGAGAGAGAGAGTGAAAGAAGGAAGCTTACAGGGCTCAAGCTTTAGGCAAGAAAAGATATAAAACAAAACTGTAATAACACAGTACATACAAGGCAGAGAACACAAAAAAGAGAGAGGACCACAAAACTGTATGCAAAGCTGCCTCCACCCTGCCCCATTCAAACTGAAACAAAAACTCAGTTCATATTACAAACACAAACAGAAAACCTGTATCCAAAAACTCACCAAGGCCTTACCATTCAAACACAAACAGAAACCTGTATCCAAAATTCACCAAAACCTTACCTGATTCAAAGAACACTCAACCTGCTGAAGCCAAAAAAAAGCCTAAAGCATGCTAAGCCTTTGCCTCAAAACAGCATAAGCCTTAAAACACCCAACCTGTCAAGCATAATCCTTAAACACCCAACCTGTCAAGCCAAGCCTTAAACACCCAACCTGTCAAGCCTAGCCTTAAAGACACAACAAGCTCAAGCCTGTACCAACAAATCCTCTACCCTTTCAAAAGAACATTACAAACAGAAGCCATCAAAAACCGGTGCATAAACCAGAAGCCTAACCAACAGGCCCCCCTCAGAACTGTGTTCATCATTGGGGCAAGCATACTCAAGTACACAAATCAAACACAACAGCATTCAATACTCCATACCAACAGGCATACCAGGCCATGACCAACATCAACAAATATCTCAGCATACTCAGTATAACCAAACATATCAAGCAAGCATACAAGGCAAAGAGGCCCTCAGAGGAAGCCTCATCACAGGGCAAACATACAAGGCATCAAGCTAGAATACGAAGCAACAAGAAGAAGAAGATAGAGAAGCATTCAGGGGTCAAGCATACGAGGCAACTCAGCAACTCAGAAGCAACATTCAATAGAATATCAAGGCATCTAGCTACTCAGAGGCAACAGAAACAAATAGAAGATAAAGAAGCTAGGTTTTCAAGCTTATCATCATTAAACCCTAGAAGACAAAGGAAGGATACAGAATACCAGGGTCCAAGCAAAGCGTGCATCACCACTGTTCCCCTCGCCTTCAAGCCGCCGGAGCGCCTCCACGTCCCTCCTCCTCCTTCTCCAAGAGGTAGCATTTCTCTTCTTTTCTTTCCTTTCCACAACCTCAATAACAAACAATAACAACACTTGATAAAAACATGAAATCAAAAGGAACTAACAAACCCTAAAAACGTCCAAAATCTTTAACTTTTTTTCTCATTTTTTGCGTTGCCCAACCAATGGAGGGAAGAGGACAGATGGTGGCGTTGGTGGCTTTGGGCAAAGGACACTATCTAGGCACTTGGCGAAGAAGATGAAGAGGAACGAACGAAATGAAGAGAACGGCGCGCCTCTGTTACAAACCCTAGCTTTCCCAAGTGCACAAAACCATTTCAAACCCTAAAACATTTGTGACATAATGGGCCTTGCCCTTTCTGAAACGCCTAAGCCCGTTCATTTTTTCCAAGCGTACCCCCCCTTTGCTTCTGCTCATTTGTTTCAGCTTGGGCCCTTTTTCTTTCCTAAGGCCCAATTAACCCTTTAGTTCATTTCTTATCATTTTTTGAACTAACCTTTTTTTTACATTAAATTTTGATTAACAATGCTATTTTCTTAACATAATTAATGTTTCAAATAAATCAATAACACTTTATATATATATATATATATATATATATATATATATATATATATATATATATATATATATATATATATATATATATATATATATATATATATATATATATATATATATATATATATATATATATATATATATATATATATATATATATATATATATATATATATATATATATTTTAACATGAATATACAAACATTATTTTTTTTCTTTCTCAAACTTAAAACATCTTTCTTTCTTTTCTTTTATTAATTAAAATTCTTGTATTAAAATACATTAATTTGTAAATACATAAGATATACTTTTTTTTAGTATAAGACATCAATATATAGAATTTGAACCTTTTCTTTTCTTAAAATATTTTCTTTGTACATATTAAACAAAAATATAAAATAATTACATTAAAATTCACATCTCAACCTTGTAAATAAACCTCATACATTTACACATACACTTACACATTTATGATACACAAATACATTGATGCATTTACACTTGCTGATCTTGTACATTTGATAGACATTACATTTGCGATTTCCATTCGATTTGGTTGTAAATTATTGGACACTACTCTCCTAAAGTCTCATCCCCATTTGTAAATTTGTACCCCCACTCCCGGATACTATTTTGTAATAGCGTAGACTTTAAATTCCCGCAATTTACCGCTTTCAAATATACCATGGTTAGACCTAGGGTTTGCATGTACATAAAATCAAACGCTAGATAACATAATACAAGACAAATACATGAAATCAATACACAATCACACTCGCACCCCTAGGGTAATCCCGCTTGTTGCCTTCCAAAATGGGCCATGCTTGCACGTTGAGTATCTTTGGCAAAAAAAAAACAAATCAAAATGATCATAATCCCTCGATGACGCTTTCGAAAGTTGCCTATCAAATGATCATAGTCCCTTCAAGCAAATTGACAAAGACACTTGGCACCATTGCATTCATGGTCCATACGATGACCCGCGCCTGTCCCGTTAAACATCCTAAACGCAAGATTGTCCACCAAATACAATGGTGGAACAAAATTGTTAAAAGGGGTTAAAACATAAGAAAAACCTTTGAGTAAATTCAGGGGTAGACAAAACTCTTAGTTACTTGACAAACTTGCAAAAACACTTGCCTACTTTTCAAACCACACTCCACAACACTTTCAAAACAAACTTTCAAAAAAAACATTTGAAACATCTTTTCGAAAAGATACACACCTTTGTATATACTCAAACACGAGTCATTACAACGGTTGCCGAAACAAAGGCGTCTATTTCAAAACATTTTCAAAACACAAATACACACACCATTTCAAGCAATCAAAAATCAAGGCAAGTGATCTAAAACCAAGTAACTAAGAGCCCATGGATAACCATGGATGAAAAGGGTGCTAATACCTTCCCTTTTCACAATCTACCCCCCGAACCCACGAAACATCTCAAAAGGTTTTTTCCTGTGCTTTTTAACCTTTCCTTTAGGATAAAATAAAAAGTCGGTGGCGACTCTTGCTAAACCGAACAAGTGCGAATACAAACGCAAAACTCAAGTCAATTCTCCCACCGTATCACAGAACTGGCGACTCTGCTGGGTATCTTAAAAGTGGGGTTACCTTAGGGTTTAGATCACCTTTACATTCTTGCTTTGATTGCCTTGATTGCTTTATTTTTTGGGTCCTTGTTTGGGTTTGTTGTAAATCCTACACCCGGATTTGGGGCACCTTCTTAGGTAAATAGCAATAAAACTGTGAGGGAACTGTGCGGGGTATACCGACATGGTTGAAGCAGTAAGCTATGTTAGTGCGACATATTTGTGAGTACCGGTAACCCTTGAGTTCAATCAAGGAGAGTACGGGGCCGCTGAGTGATGTCGTGAAGCACTAACGAACTCTTAGAACCTTAATTGACCATCCTAGATTTTTTAGGGGTAGTGAGATGACCGACTTTGGTGCAGTCCGAAGTTGGTAGATACTCGATATTACACTCATTGAGGGTTGTTTTCTTGGAATATTTTGGTCGCCAGTTAAGTGGCTAAACCAAAACAATGAACACAGAAAACAATCCAATGATATCGAGCTCCTTAGAACCCGGTTTCTATTTTAGGACAGGATGAGCCAACTAACTTCAAGAGGGTACTTACCTACAACCCCATGCAAGCCTAAACCTAAGGACTTGTTTGCTTTGTGTGAATATGATTGTATGTATATACACTCACTTGCTTTTGCATACATGTACATAACATCATAACATCATACCATAGCGTTTTCAATAACTATTTCAAGGATCTCGAGGGTTCTTTTGATGCAGGGTTACATTGAACCAGACGTCTACCAAGGGGAAAGAGGTTTTCTCCTCTAAACAAATGGCATCAAAGATCAAGTGCAATAACTTGAATCAGGGGCTATGATCCACTCGACATGGTGAGCTTGATTCTCGTGGAAAGACATCCACCGGGGCAAAAATCTCCAATCAAAGATCAAGTGCGACAACTTGAATCAGGGGCTATGACCCACTTGACATGGTGAGCTTGATTCTAGTGGAAAGACATCCACCGGTGCAAAGTTCTCCAATCAAAGATCGAAGTTCAACCCCTAACATTCTCTTGTGTTTACCCCAAGAGATCCTCGAAAACATTGCATATATATCACACATATCATTGCATAACAGGTTTCTCCCATACAGCTCTCCTTACCTTCTTACTGTTTATTTCAGTAAGATGGATATGGAACAAACGGTGAAAGATCTCCAAGCTCAAAATGCTCAATTCCAACAAATGTTGCTGGCTATGGGTAAAGGGCAAGAGGATCTGAAAGCTCTCCTTCTCAAAGACAAGGGGGTCAGTCTTGAAGAAGACCACAATTTGGGGATTGATGAAGCTGACTACTCCGAGGAACAATATCCTCCCGTTGATGACAAGTACAAACAGTTGGAGGATCGCCTCAATGCCATGGAGGTTCAACAAGGACCTGGCTTGGACTTAGGAGACTTGGGTTTAGTCCCTGGATTGGTCATTCCGCTAAAGTTCAAAGTCCCTACCTTTGCTCTGTACGATGGAGTCTCTTGCCCTAAGACGCATCTAAGGTCTTATGTCCGCAAGATTCAACCATACACAACTGATCCAAAGTTTTGGATCCATTTCTTCCAAGAAAGCTTGGTAGGGGCTCAACTCGAGTGGTTCTATCAATTGGAGAGTTCTCGCGTACACACCTGGGAGGATTTAGCTGGGGCTTTTTACAAACAATATCAGTACAATGCTGATCTTGCACTGACTCGTGTGCAACTGCAGAACATGACCATGGGTTCTGACGAGAGCTTCAAAGGATACGCTCAGAAATGGAGAGATCTGGCTGGTAGGGTGCAACCTCCTTTAACTGGTAGGGAGCTGATTGACATCTTCATGGGAACTTTGACAGGGCCTTTCTTCAATCACTTAATTGGAAGCTCCTCAGCTGGGTTCACCGAGCTAATACTGACCGACGAAAGGGTCGAAGCTGGCATCAAAAGTGGGAAGATCCAAGGAGCTACTCCCTCTGATGTTCAGAAAATCCCCTACAATGGGAAGAAAGAGTCCAATGCAGTGACTGGTCAAAAGAGTCGTTTTGATCAACATGTTGGGGCAATCCTGATCTCTGATCCCACGACCGTTCAACAAAAACGGGGCAAGAGGCGTAGGGTGAGATATCAAGAAAGGCAGTATACTGACATCAACATGCCTTTATCTCAAGCATTTCAACAATTGCTGAAGTTGAAGTTAATCACGCCAAAGGATCCTCCTCAAAATCCTGATACTTCCTATTCCAAGTACAACTCGAATGTGAGATGTGCCTACCATTCTGACATCCCTGGGCATGACACCGACAGTTGTTGGACTTTGAAGAATCAGATTCAAGACTTGATTGATGCCAAGGAAATCAAGTTTTGACCCTCCAGAGACTCCAACATGATCACTGTTCCCATGCCAGCTCATTGAGATTGTGTTTGTTTCATTTTGAATATTCAAAGTTGTAATCTTTTGTTATTCAAACATTTACCTTTTAATGTCAAACTCTGTTTCATTAATGCATTGCATATGTTTGTCTTGAATTCATACATTCGTTTTCACTACTATTATGCTTCCTTTATGATATTTGACTCTTGATAAAAAGCTGCAAGCCTTTAGAGGGAGGATGACGAAACAATACCATGATCTCATGCAATATGCTTTTGAACAGACCTTGCTGATGATGTACATGCATTTCTTTCAATTCCCAAACACTGGAGTTATAAGGAAGATAATCCCTAGTCAACCCCTTCGAGCCAAATAAGTAGGAGTTTTATGTTCTAAACAATCAAAACCTTTGATATAAACCTGGGGCAGGGTAGTATCTCAGTTAATTCAAAAGAAAATGCGCATTGAAGTCGCAAACTCTCAGTTCGTAACACAATGAACGACGTCAACAAAAGAAAGCATTCCTTTGGAATCAAAAGACAAAGGTGGTTCCCTATCACATAGGCAGTCAATCTCTCAAAAGAGAAAGGCCCACCAAGCCAAAACCTGTAAAGGAGGCTTAAGAAAGCCGGGGCATCCCGCTGACTGTGATCTCGAAAGCAGAGACAGTCAGGCAAAAGTTATGGATAACAAATCAAAATCAAAATAGAGAGGTCATTACAAATCCTCAACAAAATGAAAAATTTTGCAAAAAAAAAGGAGATGATGACTGTCTCCCAAACTCCACTGGTGAACCATCACCCAAAAAGTCGTACCAAACTCGAATAGAGTGCGACGCACAATTAACTGAGCTTAGGGTTGAAGAACATCACGAAGAGCGGGTGGGTACAAATACACTTTGAGCCTATATCCTTTTTTTCTTAAACCGTGAACCAAGCCACGTTACAACCCTTCAAAAGTCCTAATTGAAGCATGGGTTAGTTCAAAAGTATACTGTTACTAAAGGTATCCTGACTCCTGTAAGGCTTTGCTCTCAATCTTGTGTTGATTTGTCTTATAAAAAGTTTTCTGCTAAAAAACGCATTTTTCAAAACTTCGAGACAAACATAAACTTTGCATTATTTGAATATCACTGTTTGCATTTGACTATTTGTTTGACAACGAAGAAATTCATTCAGCGAATGTTCGGAGGAACGAAAACTCTCTCAGTGAACAAAATCACTTCAAAAAGGATGACACTTCCATTGCGAATCTCCTATCAACAAGGGGGCTTGACATGTCACCATCCAGCACGCCTGGGGCAGTCCAGTCAAGGTTTCAACAGATCTTTCAAAGTTCAGTTAACCTGGGGCAGTCCAGTCAAGATTTCAACAAAATCTCTCAATTGCAGATTAACCTGGGGCAAGTCTCCGTCGCCATCACTTGGGGAATTCGAATGTCAATCTCAAGGGTTACGAACAGACCAAATTCCTGGCAATATCACATGCATCTGATACTAGGGGGGCAGTGATGGCATCTCTCTAGCAGACCTACAGTCATGGGTTTATTTCCCCAACATTTGTCAAGGATTTATTCTCTAAAACAAATGACATTTCAGCAGCATTCTAAGCATATGCAGTCTGATCATCCAGGTTCCTTCATCTTGAAATAGTAATCATCCAGGTTCCTTCATCTTGAAGTAGTAATCATCAAGGTTCCTTCATCTTGAAGTAGTAATCATCCAGGTTCCTTCATCTTGAACTAGTAGTCATCCAGGTTCCTTCATCTTGAAGTAGTAATCATCAAGGTTCCTTCATCTTGAAGTAGTAATCATCCAGGTTCCTTCATCTTAAAGTAGTAATCATCAAGGTTCCTTCATCTTGAAGTAGTAATCATCCAGGTTCCTTCATCTTGAAGTAGTAATCATCCAGGTTCCTTCATCTTGAAGTAGTAATCATCCAGGTTCCTTAATCTTGAAGTAGTAATCATCAAGGTTCCTTCATCTTGAAGTAGTAATCATCAAAAATTTTCACATCGCCTGCTGAAAATTGCAACCACCAACAAGATAACAGACAACTGAAAAATCTGTTTCTCTCAAGAATGAAGATTCTCATCACCTCAGAAGACTGGTATACTCCCAGGTTCTGACCGTTAACAGCATGAAGATTCTCATTGCCTCAGAAGATTGGTACACTCCCAATTTCTGACCCTTAACAAAATCAAGATTTCATCCCAAAGATAGTTCAGATGTGACCCAAGATTTGGCGACATTCCGATACTCTTTCCAGATTTGCTTCTAGAGATAGTTTAAGATGTGACCCAGAGATGGCGACATTCAGTAAACTTATTCCAGATCAACACCTGCATCACCAGAAGATTCTTGCAATCCCCAACCATAAAGCCTTACAGAATCTAATTCCCCTCAGAATCAAGTTTCAATATCCCCAACGGAGCTAAAACTTCCAACTATCAATCCCCAAGCAGAGTGAAGACTCTTATTTTCAGTTCCTCACAGAATATTCGAATATTCTCCAGTGAAGATCTCCTCAAGACAGGAATCCCCAGTAGATTGACATACAACCCAAGCTCCGGATTCCCCGATAGTGGCCCCAGGACTTCTTATGATCAAAGATTCTTGCCCTCCCCAGTAGCAGTCAAGGAATTATTTTCCCCGGCAAGAGTCAAGATTCTTTTGTCTCCAGTCATCCAGGATTCATCTATCCTCAGCAAGACGGCTCACCAGCTTACATGCGCATTCATCACATTCATGTCATAAACATTGATATAACATACATTGCATCATGCATCATGGCATTGCATACAACTAACTCTTTACCTTTTCAGGAAAGATCAGTCAACAGACAAAAAATCATCATCTTCCGAGATTCTCTCTAAAAATAGTTCAGATGTGACCCAGACATGGCGACATTCTGATACTTATTCCAGCTTCACCCAAAGATAGTTCAGATGTGACCCAGACACGGCGACATTCTGATACTTATTCCAGATTCATCCAGATGCAGTTTTACATGGACTCATCATCAGGAAACCCTACACCGGTTCCTCTTCAAACCCAGATGCAGTTTTACACGGACTCATCATCAGGAAACCCTACACCGGTTCCTCCTCCACCTCAAGACTTCTGAAAACAGTTCACGGGTTCTCCAGTAACGGATGTTAACCTATCGCTTGTTCAGACTCTTCTCAACTTTTGAAAACAGTTTACGGACGCTTCCCAACAACAGATGCTGCTCTATTGCTTATTCAACTTCAAGACTTCTGAAAACAGTTTACGGATTCTTCCCAACAACGGATGTTAATCTATCGCTTGTTCAGATGCAACTTTTGAAAACAGTTTACGGACGCTTCCCAACAACGGATGCTGCTCTATTGCTTATTCAACCTCAAGACTTCTGAAAACAGTTTACGGATTCTTCCCAACAACGGATGTTAATCTATCGCTTGTTCAGATGCAACTTTTGAAAACAGTTTACGGACGCTTCCCAACAACGGATGCTGCTCTATTGCTTATTCAACTTCAAGACTTCTGAAAACAGTTTACGGATTCTTCCCAACAACGGATGTTAATCTATCGCTTGTTCAGATGCAACTTTTGAAAACAGTTTACGGACGCTTCCCAACAACGGATGCTGCTCTATTGCTTATTCAACCTCAAGACTTATGAAAACAGTTTACGGATTCTTCCCAACAACGGATGTTAATCTATCGCTTATTCAGATGCAACTTTTGAAAACAGTTTACGGACGCTTCCCAACAACGGATGCTGCTCTATTGCTTATTCAACTTCAAGACTTCTGAAAACAGTTTATAGATTCTTCCCAACAACGGATGTTAATCTATCGCTTGTTCAGATGCAACTTTTGAAAATAGTTTACGGACGCTTCCCAACAACGGATGCTGCAATATTGCTTATTCAACTTCAAGACCTCTGAAAACAGTTTGTGGATTCTTCCCAACAACGGATGTTAATCTATCGGTTGTTCAGATGTAACTTTTGAAAACGGTTTACGGAAGCTTCCCAACAACGGATGCTTCTCTATTGCTTATTCAACTTCAAGACCTCTGAAAACAGTTTGTGGATTCTTCCCAACAACGGATGTTAATCTATCGCTTGTTCAGATGCAACTTTTGAAAACGGTTTACGGACGCTTCCCAACAACGGATGCTGCTCTATTGCTTATTCAACCTCAAGACTTCTGAAAATAATTCACGGGTTCTCCAGTAACGGATGTTAACCTATCATTTGTTCAGACTCTTCTCAACTTTTGAAAATAGTTTACGGACTCTCCAAACATGGATGTCGATCTATTGCTTATCCAGACCCCCAGTTCAGAGACGTTCCAAAACATGGATGCCTTTCTGATACTCGTCCACTCACCAGTGACATACAGTTCAACAATCACCTTCAGATGGCATCTTTAAGCCCATCCTCCTACCAGCAACTTCCAAATGGCATCTTTAAGCCCGTTTCCAGATGGCATCTCTAAGCCCATCCCCCAACAAGGTTCTGTCACGTCTCCAGATGGCATCTCTAACCCCATCACCAAATGGCATCTGTAAGCCCATTCCCTCTACCATCACATCACCGAGTGCAAATTTTAGGGCACTCTAGTGTCCAATCTCCTTTTACCTTCAAGTCGCGAAAGGCAGCTTGCCAATCTAACTCTTCAGGTTCAAGAAGATTGAACAGGGACAACTGTTGTACCCCAAAATTTGCCCTCGTATTTTTCCACAAGAAATCACAGCCTCGGGCGTTTCCTGATTTTTTCAGATTGGCGTAAGAATCAGTCAAGCAGATTTTTCTCATCAGTCAGACAAAATTAGGGTTTTCATTGATTTTTAAGCAGTTCAGGCAGATTGCTAGGGTTTGGTTGAGTTGGCTCAGGTTTTGATCAGGCGGACATTTCTTTGGCATTTAATCAAGAACTAGGGTTTGTGCGCGCAGAAAGAATTAATTTTACAGTTCTTTTCAGTTTACTCTGAGATATAGATTGAGGCATTTAAATCAAGAACTTGCAGTGTTTTGTTTAATCAGTAAAGGCTAAGACATTTGATTGGAGATGAGATGAAAGTTGAGGTACTTAAATTGAGAATCTACAGTGTTTGATTTGATCAGTAAAAAGATAAATATCTGGATATTGGTTTGATTAACTGTGCATTGGATATTTGAAGCGCCAGGTTTATTATTGATTCAATGACAAGGCCACAATGTTTATTAATTATTTTTTCTAAGTCAGAATAATTGGATACTTCCGGTTATTTTAATTTAAGAAATTCAAAATAATTAAATGAACATTGAGTTGAAAGAAGAATTAACTGATAAAAAGGATGTTTATTCACTTTGAATTGTTTGTTACAGATGTTATTTAAATACTGTTAAATTTATTTACAGTTATTTAATAATATTATTACAAATAATTGAAATGGAAATAAAACTATCCTAAGAAAATTCCTAAGTCTTCATCTTCTACTGCTCCTCCTCTTTTGCTCCATTTGATGTTTATCTGCAAAACAAAGAAAAGAAAGAAGAAGTCAAAAGCAGATAAAATTAAAAAAGGACAGACAATTGAGAAATTGGGTTCATCATTAAAGGCAGCTGGCCGGAATCAGTTCGCCCTCTCTGCAAATCACGAGATTTCTCCCGGTTCACAGAGAGGGATAAATAATGCTTGCAATGAAATATGAAATGCACAAATTTTAATATTGCACACTTTGAAAGTTTGTCAAAAAGCTGCATAAATCCAAAAGTTTCCAACAACATGTGCAAGTACAAAATCCAAAAGCAAACTGAACTGAACTAGAATTACAAAGTCACAATGTCAAACTAAGCCAAAAGTTGTCAAAGCAACTGTCCAAAGCTGTCCAAGGATATGGAAAGATATCAAAGTACAAAATACTGTCAAAAAAGTACATAAAGATGCAGGAAAGCTGGAAAAAGAATACAAAGTATGCAGAGCTAAACAAATATTGCAAGCAACATCTAAATGTTCATCATTTTCCAGCAGCTACCTTTTCAGAAAAGGACAAATATAAGCAATATTAAATGCTTAAAAACTGTCAAAAGAGAGAGGAGAGAGAGAGTGAAAGAAGGAAGCTTACAGGGCTCAGGCTTTAGGCAAGAAAAGATATAAAACAAAACTGTAATAACACAGTACATACAAGGCAGAGAACACAAAAAAGAGAGAGGACCACAAAATTGTATGCAAAGTTGCCTCCACCCTGCCCCATTCAAACTGAAACAAAAACTCAGTTCATATTACAAACACAAACAGAAAACCTGTATCCAAAAACTCACCAAGGCCTTACCATTGAAACACAAACAGAAACCTGTATCCAAAATTCACCAAAACCTTACCTGATTCAAAGAACACTCAACCTGCTGAAGCCAAACAAAAGCCTAAAGCATGCTAAGCCTTTGCCTCAAAACAGCATAAGCCTTAAAACACTCAACCTGTCAATCATAAGCCTTAAACACCCAACCTATCAAGCCAAGCCTTAAACACCCAACCTGTCAAGCCTAGCCTTAAAGACACAACAAGCTCAAGCCTGTACCAACAAATCCTCTAACCTTTCAAAAGAACATTACAAACAGAAGCCATCAAAAACCGGTGCATAAACCAGAAGCCTAACCAACATGCCCCCCTCAGAACTGTGTTCATCATTGGGGCAAGCATACTCAAGTACACAAATCAAACACAACAACATTCAATACTCCATACCAACAAGCATACAAGGACATAACCAACATCAACAAATATCTCAGCATACTCAGTATAACCAAACATATCAAGCAAGCATACAAGGCAAAGAGGCCCTCAGAGGAAGCCTCATCACAGGGCAAACATACAAGGCATCAAGCTAGCATACGAAGCAACAAGAAGAAGAAGATAAAGAAGCATTCAGGGGTCAAGCATACAAGGCAACTCAGCAACTCAGAAGCAACATTCAATAGAATATCAAGGCATCTAGCTACTCAGAGGCAACAGAAACAAATTGAAGATAAAGAAGCTAGGTTTTCAAGCTTATCATCATTAAACCCTAGAAGACAAAGGAAGGATACAGAATACCAGGGTCAAAGCAAAGCGTGCATCACCACCGTTCCCCTCGCCTTCAAGCCGCCGGAGCGCCTCCACGTCCCTCCTCCTCCTTCTCCAAGAGGTAGCTTTTCTCTTCTTTTCTTTCCTTTCCACAACCTCAATAACAAACGATAACAACACTTGATCAAAACATGAAATCAAAAGGAACTAACAAACCCTAAAAACGTCCAAAATCTTTATCTTTTTTTCTCATTTTTTGCGTTGCCCAACCAATGGAGGGAAGAGGACAGATGGTGGCGTTGGTGGCTTTGGGCAAAGGACACTATCTAGTCGCTTGGAGAAGAAGATGAAGAGGAACGAACGAAATGAAGAGAACGGCGCGCCTCTGTTACAAACCCTAGCTTTCCCAAGTGCACAAAACCATTTCAAACCCTAAAACATTTGTGACATAATGGGCCTTGCCCTTTCTGAAACGCCTAAGCCCGTTCATTTTTTCCAAGCGTACCCCCCCTTTGCTTCTGCTCATTTGTTTCAGCTTGGGCCCCTTTTCTTTCCTAAGGCCCAATTAACCCTTTAGTTCATTTCTTATCATTTTTTGAACTAACCTTTTTTTTACATTAAATTTTGATTAACAATCCTATTTTCTTAACATAATTAATGTTTCAAATAAATCAATAACACTTTTATATATATATATATATATATATATATATATATATATATATATATATATATATATATATATATATATATATATATATATATATATATATATATATATATATATATATATATATATATATATATATATATATATATATATATATATATATATATATTTTTACATGAATATACAAACATTATTTTTCTTTTTTTTCTCAAACTTAAAACATCTTTCTTTCTTTTCTTTTATTAATTAAAATTCTTGTATTAAAATACATTAATTTGTAAATACATAAGATATACTTTTCTTTAATATAAGACATCAATATATAGAATTTGAACGTTTTCTTTTCTTAAAATATTTTCTTTGTACATATTAAACAAAAATATAAAATAATTACATTAAAATTCACATCTCAACCTTGTAAATAAACCTCATACATTTACACATACACTTACACATTTATGATACACAAATACATTGATGCATTTACACTTGCTAATCTTGTACATTTGATACACATTACATTTGCGATTGCCATTCGATTTGGTTGTAAATTATTGGACACTACTCTCCTAAAGTCTCATCCCCATTTGTAAATTTGTACCCCCACTCCCGGATACTATTTTGTAATAGCGTAGACTTTAAATTCCCGCAATTTACCGCTTTCAAATATACCATGGTTAGACCTAGGGTTTGCATGTACATAAAATCAAACGCTAGATAACCTAATACAAGACAAATACATGAAATCAATACACAATCACACTCGCACCCCTAGGGTAATCTCGCTTGTTGCCTTCCAAAATGGGCCATGCTTGCACGTTGAGTATCTTTGGCAAAACAAAACAAATCAAAATGATCATAGTCCCTCGATGACGCTTTCAACAGTTGCCTATCAAATGATCATAGTCCCTTCAAGCAAATTGCCAAAGACACTTGGCACCATTGCATTCATGGTCCATACGATGACCCGCGCCTGTCCCGTTAAACATCCTAAACGCAAGATTGTCCACCAAATACAATGGTGGAACAAAATTGTTAAAAGGGGTTAAAACATAAGAAAAACCTTTGAGTAAATATAGGGGTAGACAAAACTCTTAGTTACTTGACAAACTTGAAAAAACACTTGCCTACTTTTCAAACCACACTCCACAACACTTTCAAAACAAACTTTCAAAAAAAACATTTGAAACATATTTTCGAAAAGATACACACCTTTGTATATACTCAAACACGAGTCATTACAACGGTTGCCGAAACAAAGGCGTCTATTTCAAAACATTTTCAAAACACAAATACACACACCATTTCAAGCAATCAAAAATCAAGGCAAGTGATCTAAAACCAAGTAACTAAGAGCCCATGGATAACCATGGATGAAAAGGGTGCTAATACCTTCCCTTTTCATAATCTACCCCCCGAATCCACGAAACATCTCAAAAGGTTTTTTCTGTGCTTTTTAACCTTTCCTTTAGGATAAAATAAAAAGTCGGTGGCGACTCTTGCTAAACCGAACAAGTGCAAATACAAACGCAAAACTCAAGTCAGTTCTCCCACCGTATCACACCATGCATTTCATACATCATGACATTTCTTACAGCAAATGTTTTACCCTTTTCAGGATAAGATTAGTTAATGGCTATCATTAACAAATTACAAAGGTCAGAGGTTGATACCTAAGACAAGCCAAGAAAATTATCTACGCGACCAATTGAAGCAATCCAGTACGGGTTCTTCAGATTCAAGTTAGATACAGTTCAGATACGCTCCAGACACGGATGCCATTCTGATACTCATTCAGATCCAGCCTCTCAGATACAGTTCAGATATGCTCGAGACACGGATGCCATTCTGATACTCATTCAGATTCAGCCTCTCAGATACAGTTCAGATACGCTCCAGACACGGATGCCATTCTGATACTCATTCAGATTCAGCTTCTCAGATACAGTTCAGATACGCTCCAGACACGGATGCCATTCTGATAATCATTCAAATTCAGCTTCTCAGATACAGTTCAGATACGCTCCAGACACGAATGCCATTCTGATACTCATTCAGATTCAGCTTCTCAGATACAGACCAGATACGCTCCAGACACAAATGCCATTCTGATACTCATTTAGATTCATCTTCTCAGATACAGTTTAGATATACTCCTGATACGAATGCCATTCTGATACTCATTCAAAATTCAACCTTCAGATACAGTTTAGATACGCTCCAGATACGGACGCCATTTTGACACTCATTCAGATCCAGCTTACAGATACAGTTAAACAATCATTTCTGGATGGCATCTGAAAGCCCATCTCCAACATATTTCCATCATCCCTCTAAATGGAATATTTAAGCCCATTCCCTATACCATCAACCTTCACATCACCGAGTGCAAATTTCTGGGCACTCTAGTGTCCAATCTTCCACCTTCGAGTCACGAATGGCAAAACTCGCCAATCTAACTCTTCAGGCTTAAGAAGATTGAACAGGGGAAACTGTTATACCCCAAAATTTTCCCTCTTACTTATCAATAATTTACTCACAAGATATCCTTTGCCTCAAGACTGCACTAGGGTTGATCAATTCAAGACACCTCTTTAAGCACTGATGACCAAAATTAGGGTTTGAGTTTGCACAAGGATTTTTGAACTTACAATGCCCCATATGACTTTCATGGATCATTATGGACCCACAAGATCACTCATGTCAAGTTTCAAGCCTTGGATCACACTTTTGCTCAGTCAATTGAGCAGTTGGCCTAAAAATCAATTGTATTGGGGCAAAAGTCAACTGTGGCCAATTTACAGTAAAACTTCATAATTTTTGATCCACATCAACATTTTAAACTCATATGTATCATTTGATCAAGTTTGGACCATAATTCCTCAAGAAATTTGATCAAATCTTCAAAAAGGCAAAATGGTCAAAATTAGGGTTTTGACTGGGAAAGGGCAATTTCTGATTTTTGACTTAGCAAATGATCAATTGGTTTAAGGCATGATTTCAAGAGTTAAATTTAATAATTTTAACCTAATGACATGGCTCAAAACATTGCAAGTCCAATGGGTTGACAAATGAATTTTACAGTCAACTGCATACTGAAAAGTCAAACTTCGACTTTTTGGTCAAATTCAAATGCCAAAGATCATAATTCATCAAAACATGTCAAAGTATGAAACTTATTCATCAAGAAATCCAAAATTCAAGATTTCATTTTGAAAAGTTAAAGTTTCTAAACTTAGAAATTTTTCTAAGTGTTGGAAATTTCTTATTTTTTCATAACTTTGAGCAAAATTTTCACCATGATGCAAGGTGATTAAAGAGAAACTTCCAACATGAAATTTGTATATCTCCATGAAATACATAACTTTTCTTCACACAACTTCTTCCAAAAGTACTTGGATCTCAAGTTATAATTTTAAGAACATGTGGTCATGAAACAAAACACTTAGTGAAATTTTGCCCTAATTTGGTCAGGATTTTGACCCAACTTCATGGAACTTTTTCATATGGTTACAAGGGGAATCTTCAAAATCAATTGAAATATGGGTTGTATATCACATTGCAAGCTTTCCAAAATGTCCAAGAACTCCTTGAGATCATTTTTGAGTAGGGAGAATCGAAGAGATGAAGTTAGGGTTTTATCACTTGAATTACAAGTCATTTTGTGATGAACAAAATTCAAATTCAAAGTTATGCTACATAACCTCTACTTTTCAGGCCTCAAACTTGTTAGGAAATCCATAATTAATTTCTTGCACAACTGTTAGAGGTCTCATCCCAAGTATTCAATGCAAGGCCATGCTTTATATCCATTTTGGGAAGAAAGTGCACATTACCATTTTGATAAAGTGAGCTTTTGCACAAAACTTGTTCTTGAGCCTTGAACTTGTTCTATTCTGATCATACATGTCTCATAACATAAGAGAAATGTTTAAGACACTTACAATCACTCAGCCCATGCTTGTACTACACATTGAAACTTGGTTTCCCACTTTTCTTGAAAATCAAGTAACATAGCAAAAAGCTTGAAACTTGTACTTCAGACTTGGAAAACTACTCAAGACCTTTTGTTTATACATACACAAACCATTAGCCACAAATGACATGCATGTTTAAGCCCTGAAAACCCTTAGAACACAGAATCACCAAAAACACTTCAAAACTTGTCATTTCTGAGTTTTGAAGCCAATCTCCAAATCTACTCGTGTGTTTCTTGGACTTTTGCTTTCAAAAGTTTCTAACCAACATACACAAACAATCTCAACCCCTACAACACTACTGTAACACCTCCATCATCATCCACCATTTTCAAAAACAGAGCTTTTCGCTTGGACTTCTCCAGAACTCCTCAGGCACTTTCAGCTCAAGCTAAGCATCCCTTTAGCTTCCTGGGAACTTGAGGAAGCTAACCCAATCATTGGAACTCACTGAAAGTTGCTCAAACTTCAAATTCGATATCCTTTTGCAAGGTAAGTTTTCTAACTTTGGAACTTTTCACACATGCATCATCAATGATTTATTTGTGAATGAACATGTAGATATCATTGCCCTAAAGCTAACCATGTTCATAGTTTTCATTAATTTTTTTTGAGCTTAGAGAATTTTAAGATTGAAATTTCTGAGATTTTTAGGGTTCAGATTAGGGCCAATGAAATTCATATTTGTCTTTGATCTATAGCTCTAATACTTTACATTTCTGAAATCGTGAGGAAATTTGCTACAAGTTTCATGTTTACAGTTTTCATTTTTGTTGAGAAATGAACAAGTTACAGTTCGTCTGGCTGGAGGTTGAAGATGAAGTGTAAATCAGGGCACGTTTTGTATCATATATTTATTGTTTTGCTTATATTAACGGATGTATAGCCACCCCAGTGGTAGAAGTGCGCGCCTGTAACCTTTGAGACCTGGGTTTGAGCCCCAGTGGCACTCTTTTGATTTTTTTTTACATTATTTTGCTTTCTGACTTCTTTTTTTGGCAGGCGCTGGGCCTCCTTCGGCCTTGTTGTTTTTATTTTTGCTTGCTAACCCCCTGTTTCATTTACACACCCCTGGCCTAGTTTTATTTCCTTTTTATTATTATTTTATTTATTTGTTTTCTTAAATATTTTTCTAATGTTAAAAAATCATAAAAAATATAAAAATAGTAGATTTGTATTTTGACATAGTTTATTTATTTTTTCTCACAAAAATTATTTCATTTAATCAATAATTTATTTATTTTACTAATTATCTTGGTAAATTTAATTAAAAAATAGGTTTTAGTTATTTTCTTTTACACCAATTAAAATATATTATTTTAATATAAAAAAGGCCAAAAATACTTTATAACACTATAATTATTTTCAAGGCAAAAATACCAAAAATACCTTTCTTAAGCTTAATTTCTTTTTAATCAATTAATAGATTTAGGGTTTTATTTAAAAATTTTCTTAGTAAATTTAGGTCTAATTAATTATTTTCTTTTAATTAATTAGGATAAAACAAATTCCCCTTTCCTAAAAAATCCAAACAAATATCCATTTACTTTACATTTCACATTTTTGTACATTTATTCATCTTGTACATTATTTATTTCAAATCTTGTATAAATTCAATATGGTTGTAATATATTAATTAAGTTTATTTTCTTGCAATCGCCATTTATAATTTGTCCACCCCTCCCACAAGTATTGTAATAGCGTAGTAACTTTAAATTCCACAGTTTATCGCTTTATATACAAATACTAGTAATTAGGGTTTGTATGGAAAGACTAAAACCAATCAAATAGAAAACCCTAATTAAAGACAAAATCAAGCATGAAAAACAATACATTTTCACACAAGTACCCCCTAGGATAAATCCACTTGGTTACCTTTACAAAATGGCCATATTATGCATGTGAGGTATCTTAGCAAAAACAAAGCAAAAATATAAGATCATAGTCCCTCGATGGCGCTATCTAAGTTGCCTTTCAAATGATCTTAGTCCCTAAAAGAGAATGCTAAGATACCTTGCAACATAGCTAATCATGGTTATACGATGACCCACGCCTGTCTCGTTTACATCCAAAGATAGGGATACTTACCGATTCAATGGTAAGATAACAATATCAAAGGAAAAGAAAATGAATAAGAAAGACTTTTGAGTAGGTAGAATGCTTCTAATTACTAGCTTCAAAACAAACATCCTTGCTATTTTCAAAACAAACACCTACACTTTCAAAACCTCTTACAAAATTGAAAACATTTCCAAAAGATCAAACATCTTTATATACATTCTTATGAACGAGAATCATTACAAAGATTGCCTAAACAATGGCCTCTTTACAAAATACTTTCAAAAATCACACAAAGCACAATTTCAAACAAAAGCAGGTGGTCTAGCAAGTAACTAAGATCCCATGGAAAACCATGGATGAAAAGGGTGCTAACACCTTCCCTTTTCATAATCTACCCCCCGAACTCAAGAAACAATCTCAAAGGTCTTTCCTGTGCTTTTTTACCTTTCCTTTTGGATAAAAGAAAAGTCGACGGCGACTCTTGCTAACCGCAACATTTGCGATAAAACGCAAAACACCCAAGTCAGTTCTCCCACCGTATCACAATGTGTAATTGATTTAATTCAGTTTATTTATCTTTGTTATTAGGTTTGCTAACGTTTTGTTATTAGTCTTTCCATACAAGCCTAATTACTAGCAGTTAATATCTCGCAAAAAATTAAAGTGCGGAAAGTTAAATCTATGCTATTACATGGCTTTGGGGATTAATTACATGTCCAAGAATAAGGGGAATAATGCAGAAAATAAAGTCCTAATTATTCTATTACAACCCATGAGCAGTTACAATAATATGAAAAATGTGAGAATAAATAAATGCGCTCGAATTGAGAATAACATCTAAAAATCCTAAGGTAAGCGGAAATATTTTTGTTTTATTTTTATTTATAAAAGAAAATAAAACTTAAGTTTATTTAATTTTAATTTCAAGAAAAGGTTAAAATATTTAATTAATTTATTTACAAAATTAATTTGATTAATAAAACACTAACCTAATGTTTTTTTTGTGATTTTTTCGATTTAAAGTTGATTCAAATGATAAAGTCAATAAAGAAATAACGAAATCAAAAATAAAAATACAAAGGGGCATCCTTCGATACAGGGAGAAAAATGGGAGGCTTCGATCCAGAGAAGGCGTCTTTCGATCCAGAGGAAAAATGGGAGGCTTCGATCCAGAGAAGGAAATGTCTCCTTCGATCCAGAGAACGAGCTATCTTCTTCGATCCAGGAGAAGATGGCTATCCTTTGATCCAATGAACGAATGTTACCCTTCGATCCAGTGAAAGGATGTGGCTTTCGATCCAGAGGGCATTGTTGAAAGGTCCTTATGGACCACCTGTGAGTGCTCTGAATCTGCAAAGATATGTTAGCAAAACAAAGATGCAGGACCTGGGTATCGAACATAGGTCCTTCGATCCTGTGTGCGTTTGGTCTCTTCAGGCTGGATCTACAAGAAGTGTTAGAAACAAAACAAATGCAGGCCTGGGTGTTGAACCCAGGTCCTTAATCTTGAATAAAATCGAATGCATTACAAATGTTAATATATCATGAAAATGTAAAGTTTGGTCTCTTGCCAATTCTTACCAACAGTTGGAAGCTTCGATTTGGCACTTTAGGACATGGAGATGCTTGCTTAGGGGCTGGTGTGGACTCCTGGATGCAAGGTTTTCGTCTGGATAATGCTTGTATGGGCAATAATGCTTCTGTCTCATGCATTTTATGTGTTCCCAATGGTTTTTTTCTCCGCCCTCTTTTTTTGTGTCCCCCTGCAATGTGTTCTAGGCCTTGTATTTATAGGAGTGTGATGTGCATGGAAATGGAAAGGGACACCCATTAACTTAGGCTTTGAAGGCCATGAGGCCAAAATAAGACACATTAAAAGACTTCCATTTTTGAACTATTCATGCCTCTTTTGAAATCTTGAATGAACCTGGACACCTTTGACTTTCCAATACCTTCAGGCCATGCCCTTCGATTGGCCTTAAGTTTCCTCTTTCAAATGGACCTCTTGTGTACCCTTCAAATAGACCTTCCGAATGCTTCTTCGAATGGACCTTTTGTTACTTCCTTCGAATGGAACACCTGTACACCCTTCGAATGTAACACCTGTACATCCTTCGAATGGAACACCTGTGCATCCTTCGAATGGCCCTTTTATGTGTCTTTCGAATAACACACATGTATGCCTCATGAATTTTTCGAATGGTTCACCAATGTGGGCTCATAATGTGGAAATCATATGCTAAAAGATTCAGATATAGAGTTGACGTAAGCAGTTTGAAAGGGAACCATTTCCCAGTCGAAACTAGAACAAAGGAAGCCAATGCCTCGTGGATGTTAGCATAAGGAGGTCATTGCTCTGTGAATCGAAGGCTAGTTGAAAGGGTCTTGGCCTTGTGCATTGAAAGCAAGCACAAGTGAAGCCCTTTCCCCTGTGAATGTTAGCATGAGGAGGTCATTGCTCTGTGAATCGAAGGCCAGTTGAATGGGTCTTGGCCTTGTGCATTGAAAGCAAACACAGGGGAAGCCTTTACCCTTGTGAATCGAAACAAACTTGTGGGGGGTTCTTGCCTTGCGCAGTCGAAGCCTTGTGAACTTAACTTGATTGAAGGAAGCCCAACGCCAAATCGAAGACCTTGTGAACTTATCTTGATCGAAGGAGGCCCAGTGCCCAATCGAAGACTTACAGACCAGAGCCTAATCTAATGGTTTTAGATGCCCAATCGAATCTCCTTGTCCAAATGACAATAAAAAAAACAAACTGCTCAGGGGCTAATCGAAAACACCCTGTCTCAAATCCAATCAAAGACACCTTGTTTATCTTCAAAATTTTTATTTATCTTTAACCAAGTGTTTGTGACCACCCATATAAGAGAAAACTTTGGAAAACATGAGAGAGCAAATTTTGGGGGACAACAGCTGCCCCTGTTCAATCTTCTTAAACCTGAAGATGCAGATTGACTTGTATGCCTTTCGTGATCTGAAGGTGGAAGATGATGAACACTAGAGTGCCCAGAAATTTGCACTCGATGATGTGTTGGTTGATTGTGTAGGGAATGGGCTTAAAGATGCCATTTGGAGAAGTGATGAAAAGTTGTCATAGATGGGCTTATAGATGCCACCCAAAGGTGATTGTTGACTTCCTAAGAGGTCTCCTTGTGGGGATTCCTATTCCTACTGTCTGAGGAGGACTCCGTTGGGAGAATGTGGGTTTCTGGTGTTCTCTTGCTCGAGGAAACTCTATGGGGAATATAGTCTGGGAACTTCAGTCGTCCAAGGCTCTACTGAAGAGTTATCTCTAGAGAGATGAAAGTTTGTTGTTTTCTGGTTGAAATCCAGGCTTCACAATAACTTACTGGGGATAATGGAATTAACCGTTACCTGAAAATGTATTAGAAAGAGCCTCTGTGAGGCTATTTCAGGATGACTCTGTGTTAGACTGCATCTGGATGATGAGAAGTAACACGTTTAAGATTGCTTCAAGTTGAGTCCGTGTTAAACTGCATCAGGATAATGAGAAGGAATCCGTGTAAGATTGCTTCATCTGGTCATGTAGATAGTTTTCCTGGCTTGTTACAAGTATTAATCTACAGATCAACTGTTCATAGATAGTTGTCCTATCTGGTTTCAGGTATTAATCTTCAATCTCTTCATGTAGATAGTTTTCCTGGCTTGTTACAGGTATTAATCTACAATCATTCGTCCACAGATAGTTGTCCTGTCTTGTTTCAGGTATTAATCCAGAACTTGCTTTTGGTCATTGAGATAGTTATCCTGTCTGGTTTCAGGTATTAATCTCTAACCTGAGAGAAAGATAGTTTTCCCGTCTGGTTTCGAGTATTAATCTTTAATCTGCTCATATAGATAGTTTTCCTGGCTTGTTACAGGTATTAATCTACCATCGGCCATCCACATATAGTTTTCCTGGCTTGTTATAGGTATTAATCTGGAACTTGTTTTTGTTGGTCGTTGAGATAGTTTCCCTGTTTGGTTTCAGGAATTAATCTTTGACCTACTGTATAAATTAATGATGTTTGTCTTTTTTCCAATTTAACCTGAAAAAGGTAAAATCAGTTTCATGCAATGTCACGAAGTATGAATAGCATGATGCTCTCAAAATAAATGAGATTGTGATATACGAATTTGTGCTGCACATGCTATGATGTTTGTAATGTGATGTATGAATGAAATGTATGAACGTGTCAGCTGTTCTATTATAGTATTGTTGAACAAGGGAAAATAAATCCCTGATTTCTTCTGGGGGGAAGAATGTAGGTCTTCAAATTTGTTGAGGTTGAAACATTGGGTGACGAACTTCCGTTGTCAGAGAAATAAACTCTGTTGGGGAAGGTAAACTCCGTGGACTGTTTGAGGATTGTCAGAGTGAATCTATGTCATGATTGTATCTGGAGATGTGTTGAATAAGTATCAGGATGACATCCATCTCTGGATCATACCTGAAATGTTTTTAGAAGATGATCTGAATAAGTATCAGGATGACATCCGTCTCTAGATCGTACCTGAACTGTTTTTAGAAGATGATCTGAATAAGTATAAGGATGACATCCGCCTATGGATCGTACCTGAACTATTTTTAGAATATGATCTGAATAAGTATCAATGTTGCACCCCAAAATTTTCCCTCTAATTTATCAAGTATTTTCTCATAAGATCTCCTTTGGTTCAAGACTGCACTAGGGTTAATTAGCTCAAGACACCTCCTTAAGCATTGATGACTGAAATTAGGGTTTAAGATTGCACAAGGATAAAATAAATTTTAATGCCTCATATGACTTTAATGGATCATTATGGACCATCAAGATTTCTCATGTCAAATTTCAAGTCTTGGATCACATTTTTGCTTAGTCAATTGATGAGTTGACCTAAAAATCAACTATATTGGGGAAAAAGTCAACTGTGGTCAATTTATAGTCAAACTTCATAATTTTTGATCCATATCAACATTGTGAACTCATATATGTCATTTTATCAAGTTTGAACCATAATTCCTCAAGAAATTTGATCAGATCATCAAAAGGGCAAAATGGTCAAAATTAGGGTTTTGATTGAGAAAAGACAATTTCTAATTTTTGACCTAGCAAATGGTTGATTAGTTGGAAACATGATCTAAAGGATTCAATTGAATAATTTTTACCTAATGACATGAATCAAAACATTGCTCAAGGTCATTTGGTTGATAGTTGATTTTCAGTCAAATGATCAGAAGTCAACTACACACTGAAAAGTCATACTTTGACATTTTGGTCAAAATCAAGTATCAAAGATCACAATTTATCAAAACATGTCAAAATATGACACTTGTTCATCAAGAAATCAAAAAGTCAAGATTTAATTTTGAAAAGTCAAAGTTTCCAAACTTAGAAATTTTTCTAAGTATTGAAAACTTCATGTTTTTTCACAACTTTGAGCCAATTTTTCACCATGATGCAAGAGGATTCAAAGGAAACTTTAAACATGAAAGTTGTAGATATCAATGAGATCTGAAACATTTCTTTACACAACTCCTCCTAGAAATGCTTGGATTTCAAGTTATTAATCCATGAAATCATGGTCATGAAACTAAAACACTTAGTGAAATTTTGAACATTTTTGTCAGGATTTTGACCTAACTTCTGAGCCAAGTTTCACATAGTTCCATTTGTATTTTTCAAAAGTGATTCAAAGAGGGGTTGTAGATCACATTACAAGATTTTTAAAAAGTCCTAGAACTCCTTGAGATAATTTGTGAGCAAGGATAATCGAAGGTCAGAAGTTAGGGTTTCAAGTTGTTTTACAAGGCAGAATTTTGTGATGAACAAGAATTCAAATCCATGCTAGGCTGCACAACCTTTGCTTTGAAGGCCCCAAACTTGTTTGGCACTCTATAATTAAATGTTTTCACAGCTGTAATAAGCTTCAACTCAAGCATTCAATGCATTTCCCATGCTTATTTCCATTTTAGGAAGAAAGTAACCATTCCATTCTAGTAAAGTTGCTTTAACCATAAAATCAGATTTATCTTGAGCATTGAACTTGTCCTTTCTGCACAAGCTTTCCCTACACAATCAGAATAAGCATGTTTAAAGGTTACATCCACCCTACAAGCTTGGTACTTCACATTGAAACAAGATGTTTCAAGCTTGCTTCAAAAACAAGCAAAATCCCATAACTTGTACTTGTGTGATTCTGACCCTCTCAAGCCTTACAATCTTTTACATACATATACACAAGTCATTTGCAAGAAAAGGCACGCATGATTAAGCCCTCAAACTCCCTAGAACTCAGAATCACACATAAAAACTCTATTGTTGCATATTCTGGCCAGAAATCCCAAAATAAAAAACTACTCGTGCATTTCTTGGCCTTTTGCTTCCAAAAGCTTCCAAACATCATACATAAGCTATCCATGTCCCTGTTACACGACTGTAACACCATCTTCACCCATTTCCAAGTTCAAAAATAGAGTATCACAGTTCGACTTCTCCAAACCATTCCAGCCACCTTCAGCTCAAGCCAGCCATTGCATTAGCTTCCTAGAGATCCAAGGAAGCTAACCAGATCATTACAACACCTTGAAAGCTGCTCAAATTCAAAACTCGAATTCCATTTTCAAGGAGAGTTTTTTGACTTTTAAACTCTTCATATAGGCATCATTTGGTTTCCATTTGTGAAGATAAAATGTAGACATCATAGCCCTGAAACTAACCATGTCCTTAGAATTCATTTATGTTGCCTGAGTAGTGAGAATTTTAGAGTTGAATTTTATGAAAAAATTAGGTCAGATTTGGTACCATTCAAAATTCATGCTCATCTTTGATTTATAGCTTTAGTAATTTATATGATCGAACTCGTGATGAAATTTGGAGCAAGTTTCATGTTTATACTTTTGCAAATGGTTGAGAGATGAAGAAGTTACAGGATTTGAATTCATGACTGGTTATGGCGCAAGGAACAAGATGAAGTCATCTTCAGGAACATGTTTCAAATATATATTTATGGTTTTGTTTATAACACCGGATGTATAGCCAACCCAGTGGTAGAGAGTGCGTGCGTAAGGTCTTATTGCTAAGGGTCCTGGGTTCGAGCCCCAGGGACGCCTTTTGTTTTTTTTTCTTCCTAACATTTTTACTTGTTTCAGGCGCGCTGGACCTCATATCCTTGGGACTTTCCATTTTTTCTTCAGCATCACCCCACATTTTCTCATGCACACGCAGGTCCAGTTTATTTTTATTTATTTTCTGACTTTTGAAACAAAAAAAAACGGTTGGGCCTTTTGCTAACATTCACACCCTTTCCAGTTTCTAAACCCCCTGACTTTAATTTTATATTCTTATTTTGTTTTATTTTACTTTTTATTTATTTATCATTTTTTTTATTATTATTATGATTATTATTAATATTTATTTTTATTGTTATTAATAAAAATCCAAAAAATATTTTATTTATTATTTTTATACTTATTTAGTTTATTTGTTTTATAAAACTAAAAGAACAAAAATATTTTCTTAATGAATTAATTTCTTTCTTAATAATTAATATTTAGGTTTAGGTCTAACTATTATATTATTTTCTTGAAATTAAAATTAATTTAGAACTTAGGTTTCTTTTAATCAATTAATATCCATATTATTTTTATTTATTTAAAAACTTTTCATAAAAAACCCTAAAAACATTTTTTTTACTTAATTCCTTTCTTAACTAATTTAGGTTTAAGTTTTGTTATTTTTTTAATTAATAATTTTCTTTAATTAGGTCAAGATTAAAACTTTTCATAAAAACCAAACAAAAACCACTTATTTTTCCATTTGCATTTGTACATTATATTTTTCAATTCTTGTATATTATTCAATATGGTTGTAATAGTTAATTAGGTTTAATTTTCTTGCAACCCCCATTTGTAAATTTGTACACCCCTCCCCTAATGATGTAATAACATAGTAATTTTATTTTCCATAATTTACTGCTTTATATGAATGCTAGTAATTAGGGTTTGTATGGAAAGATAAAATCAACAACTAGCAAACCCTAATTCAAGACAAAACAATGCATGTAAATCAAACACATTTGCACACTTGCACCCTTAGGGTAATTCCACTTTGTTGCCTTACAAAAATGGCCATGTTATGCATGTGGGATATCTTAGCAAACGCAATAAAAAAAATACAATATCATAGTCCCTTGATGACGCTATCAAAGTTGCCTTTCAAAAAAGATCTTAGTCCCTAAAGAAAATGCTAAGATATCTTACAATATTGCTAATCATGGATACGATGACCCATGCCCGTCCCTTTTTACATCCAAAGGTAAGGTTACTTACCAATCAATGGTAAAATAACAATGTCAAAGGAAATAAAGAATAAACCAGAAAGACTTTTGAGTAGGTAGAATGTTCCTAGATGCTTACTCATTTTCAAACCAAAACATCCTTGCTATTTTCAAAACAAACACCAACACTTTCAAAACATCTTTCAAACTTGAAACATTTGCAAAAGATCAACACTTTGTATACATTCTTACGAACGAGAATCATTACAAAGTTTGCCTAAACAATGGCGCCTTTTCAAAATACTTTCAAAAACCATACAAATCACATTTTTAAACAAAAACAAGTGATCTAGCAAGCAACAAAGAGCCCGTAGATAACTACGGATGAAAAGGGTGCTAATACCTTCCCTTTTCATAATCTATACCCCGAACTCAAGAAAACATCTCAAAGGTGTTTCCTATTCTTTTCAACCTTTCCTTTTGGATAAAAGAAAAGTCGGTGGCGACTCTTGCTAACCGCAACATTTGCAATCAAACGCAAAATAACCGAGTCAATTCTCCCACCGTGTTACAGAACTGGCGAATCTGCTGAGGAGTTATTTAAAAATGGGATTACCTTAGGGATAGACCACATTTACTTGCTTTCTTTGTTTGACTTGCATGCTTTACATTATGGTTCCTTGTTTGGGATTGCTTTGATGCTCCACTCGAATCTGGGACACCTTGTTAGGTAAGTAGAAATAGATTGTGGAAACTGTATGGCATAGACCGATATGGTTGAAACAATGTCTACGTTAGTGTGACGCATTTGTGGGTACCGGTATCCCTTGTGTTGAATTGAGGAGAATACGGGGCCGCTGAGTGGTGTCATGAAGCACTAACTGACTTTAAAACCTTAACTAAACAAACTTGGCCAATTAGGACGTAGTGAGATAACCGGTTTCGGTGGAAAGCTAAAAATTGGTTGATACTCGATACTACAATCATTTAGACTAGACTTTTGGGATATCCTGGCCGCAAGAAAAGATTGATTATGCTGGGTCAATGCCTAAAAGAAAGGTCAGTGATATTGAGATCCCTTAGAACCCGGTTACTATTAACTAGGACAGGTTTGAGCCAACTAAACTTCAAGAGGGTACTTACCTATAAACTCCATGTAAGCCTAAGCCTAAAGACTTGTTTTTGCCTTGTGTGTATATGCTTACTTGTACATAACATCATGAACATCATAACATCATATGCAATATCACTAACCATTTCAAGGATTTAGGAATTTATCTTTGCTTTTGTTTTGTAGGCCATGAACTCTGTCCGAATAAACACCATCCGAATCTGCTTCGTGAAAGCACACCCTCAGCTCCAAGAGTTAGCATCAAGGGTGCCCGGAGATTCTCCTTTTACCAAGAAATATGGAAGAATCTTCAGTTTAGCTACCTTCAATTGCAAAGAAGAAATGATGTGTGTGCTCTTCCAATTCTTTGATCCCATACATAATTGCTTCACCTTTCCCGACTATCAGTTGGTACCTACACTAGAAGAGTTCTCTCTATTATTAGGAGTTCCCGTGCTTGATCAGATACCGTTCACTGGTCTAGAAGGGATCCCAAAACTTAAGGTCATGTCTGAAACTCTACATCTGAAGAGAGCCAACATCATAGCAAATTAGGAGACTAGAAGTGGAGTTAAACGATTCCTAGCCAAATTTCTATTAGAGAAAGATCATTCATTCTGGGAAGATATGGATTTTCAAGCCTTTGAAGACGTCCTGGCCCTTCTCATCTATGGTCTGGTTATTTTCCCCAACTCAAACTAATTCATAGATGTAAATGCCATCAAAGTGTTTCTCTCCCGTAATCCTATACCTACCTTGTTGGGAGACATCTTACATTGCATCCATACCCGCACCATGAAGAAAAAAGGTACCCTTTTATGTTGTATTCCCCTACTCACCAAGTGGTTCATTTCACACCTACCTCGATAAACATTGAAGAACGAGCAAAGATTGACATGGTCTCAAAGGATGATGTCCCTCATCCACTCTGATATTCATTAGTGTTCAAGATCCTCAGATGATACTTCTATCATTGACCGTTGTGGGGAATTCCCTAACATCCCTCTACTTGGCGTTAGGGGAGGTATCACTTACAACCATTGCTTAGCTTTAAGACAGTTTGGGTATGCCCAGAGAGATGGTCCTCATGAGATGCTCATCCAAGGTTTGGTATTCAACTACGGAAGCGACAAGCAAGGCTAACGTTAGAGGTTCATGCAAGCTTGGAATATGGTAAACAAGGTGGATAGCAAGACACTAGGGCACAAGAATTCCATCCCTCTTGAGCCTTATCTCAAATGGGTACGAGCCCGTGCTCAAAGTCTTATGATGCCTTACCTCTCCATTCTCCCACTTATCATAGAGCCCGTTGTGGAAGGAGATTTCCCACACACTTTCCTTCATCCTAACATGCCCACCTCTCTTTAAGACTTGCAAAGGGATTAGATACAACTTAAGGAAGATTGAGACACTTTCGAAGCCTAATTCTATGCCAGCGAGAAGAAATTTCTGGAAATCACCAAGCAGCTTCATGCAGAGCGGAGTTTGAATGCCTACATCACACCAAAGAGGATGCATTCAACTTTTTTGTCTTATAATTTTGTATTTTTATTTCTTTGTAAGCCCAAAGAGGTATGATGTAATCAAACTTTGATTTATTAATATAACGTATGTTCATTTTTGTCTAAAGCAAATTTAAATCTCTAATTTCCTTGAAATTATTGCATATGAATTTTCATTCATCATAACACAAGCAAGTTTCTTACAACAAGCCTCCTTATCTTTCTACTGTTTATTTCAGTGAGATGGATATTGAACCGGAAGTAAAAGATCTCCAGGCACAGAACACTCAGTTTCAACAAATGTTCTTGACTCTAGCAAAAGGAAAAGAGGATTTGAAAACTTTATTGATCAAAGAAAAGAAAAAGAAAGCGAAGAAATCAACCGGTGTTTTGAATATGGGAAGAAGGTTTTAAGGGGCAGCCAGACAGACCCTAGACTTTGAAACATCATCAGGTGAAAAGGATAATCAAGAAGGGAAGAACAAGGAAGTGACTGACCATCCAGAATCTGAAGAGGAAGAAGAGGTTGATTACTCTGAAGAGCAGCATCCTCCAGCTGACGACAAATATGAACAGTTGAAATATCACTTAAGTGCAATGGAGATTCAGAAAGTGTCCAGGATGGACTTTGAAGAGCTGGGGTTGGTGTCTAGGATTATTATTCCACCAAAGTTCAAGGCACCAGTGTTTACTAAGTACGATGGGGTTTCATGTCCCAAGATGCACCTCCGATCTTATGTGAGGAAAATACAGCCTCACACTGCTGACAGAGATTTGTGGGTCCACTTCTTTCAGGATAGTCTACTTGGGACTCAACTAGATTGGTTCTATCAACTTGAGAGGGTCAATATCCATAATTGGGAAGACCTGGCCACTGCTTTTTATAAACACTATCAGTATAACACAGACCTTGCTCCCACCCGTACTCAACTCCAGAGTCTGGCTATGGGTTCGAGCGAGGGTTTCAAAGACTACGCCCAGAAGTGGAGGGACTTAGCAGGAAGAGTCCAACCTCCCCTGTCTGAAAGGGAGCTAGTGGACATGTTTCTGGGTACCCTGTCCGGTGCTTTCTTTAATCATCTAATTGGAAGCTCCTCAGCCAGCTTCACTGATTTAATATTGACCGGGGATAGGGTGGAAGCTGAGATTAAGAGTGGGAAGATCCAAAAGGATGCATCCTCCAGTGCTGTGAGAAAACCATTAATTGGGAAGAAAGAGGTTGGTGCTGTGTACCTTCAAAGGAATCAGGATATAACTGAACACCGCCCAACGGTAGGGGCCGTCATGATCCCTAAGCCTGCACCTACTCAACAAAGGAACAACCAGCCTAGAACGGAAAGACCAGTAAGACAATTTACTCGGATAAATATGATGCTGTCTCAAGTCTTGCCACATTTTTAGAGATCTAATCTGGTAACCTTGCGGGAAGCTCCAAAGAATCCCAACACTACCTCCCCCCGTTACAACCCAAATGCCCGTTGTGCTTACCATTCAGAAAGTCCATGTCATGATACAAACGACTGTTGGGTTTTGAAAAACAAGGTGCAATACCTTCTCGAGGCAAAAGAAATTGAGTTTGATGCTCCTGAGATTCCAAATGTTATCACCGCTCCTATGCCCAAGCACGGCAGTGATGTTAATGCTGTTGAAGATGATGTGTTTGTTACTATTGTTGATGATCTTGTTACTCCGCTCCCGACCGTTAAGAGGAACCTATTGAAGGCCGGTTTATTTCTGGGCTGTGGAGAAGGCTTCCACCTCTGTTTATCCCTACCAACTGGCTATCATTTATTGAAAGAAGGTGTCCAGCGCCTGATGGATGACAAAGAGATTTTGTTTGAAAAGACTCCCGTTCCAACCATTGCTTACAAGGATGTTTCAATAGTAACCATTTCCGCCAATCCTTCCAGGGTCTCCACCAAAAGACCCGCCAGGATTACATCCGTTCTGAAGGTGACTCCACTGATAATTACTATGCTAGGGCCAATCCCGTACTCCTCAGATAAAACTGTCCCCTGGAACTATGGGGGTGACGTCTACTACCACAACATCAAGCAAGATAGGATGGATGATGAAGACTCGGTTTTTGAGAGGGCTGACCCCGACATCGTTAACATTATAGGAACCAGCAAAATAACCAGAAGTGGAAGAGTGTTCTCCCCTGAGATTACTCCTCCGAAAACTGTTACCGGTCCTGTGATCATCCCTGTTTTGTTCCTATTCACACTACTACTACAGTTCCTGTGGTTACCCCTACTGACACCCCTATCACCAAGTCGACCGAGACTCGGGGCAAAGCCATTTTGGTTGAACCTACCCGGATGTAGGTGCAATCAATATCTATCCCAGAGGCCTCGAAGAAGGAGATGGAAGAAATTTTGAAAATTATAAAGAGAAGTGACTACAATGTAGTCTAACAGCTAGGGCATACCCCTTCAAAGATTTCTATGCTAGCTTTACTGTTGTGCTCTGAGGCTCATGCGAAGGCCTTGGTGAAATTTCTTAAAACTTCCCATGTGCCACAAGAAACCTTTGCTGACCAATTAAAAGATTGTGCGGCCAGTTTGACCGCTGACAACGGTTTGGGCTTTTCTGATGTTGACCTGACACCTAGAGGGAGGAAACACAATGAGGCATTACATGTCTCTGTCGAATGCAGGGGCACTACTTTGGCCCATGTCCTGGTAGATACTGGTTCATCATTGAATGTGCTACCTAAGAAGGCTCTGGATAGACTAGACTGTGAAGGTTTGACCTTAAAACCCAAAAACATAGTGGTAATGGCCTTCGATGGTTCGAAGAGAATGATGCACGGAGAGGTGGATGTCCCCATTAAAGTTGGAACTCAAACCTTTGATTCAACTTTCTATGTAATGGATATTCGCCCTTCCTATTCCTGTTTATTGGGCCGACCTTGGATTCATAATGCTGGTGCTGTCACCTCTACATTACATCAGATGTTAAAGTACCCAATCAAGGGAAAAATCATCACTGTCCATGGAGAGGAGGAATATATGGTCAATCACCTGAACTCCTTCAAATAAATGGAAATGGATGGTGTGATCGGTGGGAAGAGAACTGACTGTTTTGGAATGCTGGTTCGTGTTTTGCGTTTGTTTTCGCAAAATGTCGCGGTAAGCAAGAGTTGCCACCGTCTTTTATTTTATCCAACAAGGAAAGGACAAAAGCATAGAAAAATTCCTTTTTCGAGATGTTTCTCGGGTTCGGGAGGTAGATTATAGAAAGGGAAGGTGTTAGCACCCTTTATATCCGTGGTTGTCCACGGGCTCTTAGGTACTTGCTCATTGTGTTTTCAAAAATTTTGCTTTTCTTTGTGTTTGTGGATTTGAGAAGATTTTTTTGTTTTGAAAGGGGTGTAAGTGCGAAAAGTTTTGTTTTTGTTTTAAAAGGAGCAAGTACTTAAGAACATCTACCTACTCAAAAAGGAATTAGACTGTGCAAATGTCCTTTAGACAGTGCTATCCCACTATTGAGGAGTAGGTAGCACCATCGTTGGAGTTTTCGGGTCAATTCGATTAAGGGACGTGTGGTCACTAAAGCAATGTTAGGATGCCTTAGCGGTAACCCTAATGTATTAGATCATTTTTCCGAGGCAACCGTTTCGAGGCAACTTTGATCTTTGGACAAGAGAGCGACCTCTAAAACTTCCTATACTCAATGACCACGTTTGAGGCAACCAAGTGAGGTGTACCCTAAGAGTGGCATGTGCGAGTGTGTTATTTTTAGTTATTTTTATCTGTACATGTTTAATGGTGAGCTACTGTTGATTTTAGGTTAAAGATTTATCTTGTCATGCATTGCCTATTTATCAAACATCTAACAGTTAGTAGTTGCGGAATGTAAATTGCGGAAAATAAATCTAAGCTATTACAAGGGGTCGGGTATTTACATCGCCAAAGACAAACCCTTAAAAATTAAATTGCGAAAAGTAAATAAAAGCGATAAATAAATAAATAAAGTCCTAAGTTAAAAACTATTACATTCCCGGAGCAGTTACAATATTGAAATATGGATCAAAAGTAATTCGCGCGCGAGAAAATTAAATCGGAGTGTCTTAGGGTTTTGACCTTTTTATTAAATAAAGCATATTTTGTTATCTTTGAATTAAAAATTAGTATAAATTAATAATTGAATTAATTAATTAAATGAAAATATTTTTGGCTTTTATTTTAATTAAGGAAATAAAATAAGAATGGTTAAAAGATATTAAAACCCTAATTCTATATTAATTTTAATTTATTGCAAAATATGTTATTGTTAAACCTATTTAAACTAAATAAATAATAAAATTAATGGAATTAATAAAAATGTTATTTTCGTTGTTTCTGGTTTTATTAAAAAAAATGATTTAATTAGTTAATTTAAATAATAATAATTAGTAAATAAATAACAAAATAAATAAAAGAGATGGATAACCAAAGGGGTGTTGGGCCCAAGAGGAGGTGTGATTTGCAATTTCAGAGGCCCAATTGTGAGCAGCCTCGTTGACCCTTTCCATCCAATGTGCGCCTTTGACTTGAGAATATGGTGAGGACCCAATTTTAGCCATTGGATCTGGTCCACAAGCCATCTGGATGAGATCTGGATGAGGGTATATGATGCACTGCAAAGCCTGAAACGCATGCAATTGCCTGGAGAAAAACAAGACAAATAATATTGGGGGACATGGGATTCGAACCCATGTCCCAGTGCTCAAAGACACGTCTGCCTTGCCAACTCTACTGCGCTGCTTAGTTGTTAGTGGAATGGAAAACAAATATTATAAAACAAACAAATAATTATGCCTGGCAAAAAATAAAAACGCGTAATTTGTTTGAATGAACCAATGACGCTAAGATATGTCTTCGTCTTCTTCAACAAAGACTGGTTCGTTTACCTGCAGATTTTATTCGGCAACTAAATCCATGGCATCATCCTACCATGTGCTACAGGCCATATAAATGCCAATGGAGACCATCACTGCATTCGTCTCTCTCCCCTGATCATTCCTATACCCATCATTAGCCTCAATTTATCCTGCTTCAAAAATGCTTAAAAAACAAGAACAAGAACCCTAGGTTCGGGCATCATGATATAGGTCCTAAAAATACAATTGAATAAAGCCAAAACGTTCCAAATCAAACAACAAACACAAATATGCCAAGATTTTAAAGAAAAGATGCAAGAATTGGAGATTTGGAATCCATGTTCAGAGCTTGGTTCGTTATGACTTACAGTGAGTTTTAGGCAATGAAAAGGCTTGATTTTGATTGGTACAGTTTCAAGAGATGTCAAGGAAGAGAGCTACGTCAAGCTTTTGGTTGGAATCGAGCTCTAATGTTGTTTTTGATCTCACACTTTTTCACACTTTTTTCAAACTTGGTATGGCCGTTTCTGCAGTGTCTTGTGCATATCCTTGGTCTGCCTCTCTTGTGTGCATATAATAGAATGTATTTAGGTCAAAACTTGGGCCATAATCCCTATGCATTGAAGGTTTTGAGATTTGATATGATCACCATTATCAAGTTTCCAAATATAGGCCAAATCTGATTTTTTATGCATGAAAAGCCATGATACGAGTTTGATTTGATTCATGATGATAATTGAAAGTTGTACCAATCACAAAGATATGATTTCATCAATTTTTAGATTTTATTTGATTTAATATTGATAAAAAATGAATTAAATCAATAAAATTAAATAAAAATAGAAAAATAGATGAATGGCCATGAAATCATATATGGGACACGTGTGTGGCATGACAAGACCATATCAAGTGGAAAAAAGTGGGCCCTTTTGTCAAAAATTGGAGTTTTGAGGATAGTTGACTTTTGGCAAATTTGGAAAAATGCCCAAATTCAACAATGCATAACTTCCTCAATTTTGAACTTTTGGAGGTGTTCTTGGACTTTTTAGGAACCTTGAGATGTCCTCTAACCAACCCTTTTGGTATCATCTCATTTTTATATTCAATGCTCAAGTTACAAGCTTTGGAAAAAAGGTGTTTTTGTTGACTTTTAAAAATGACCTATAATGTCCAAATTTGCAACTTTTTGTGAGTGCATTTATTGATCTTGGGGTATGAAGATGGATTGTAGGAAATTTCATCCTCTTCAAAATGAGCTTTGGATGGGTCATTTCTCATAAAGTATGAGAAAGTTATGCTTGGTCAAAGTTGAGTTGACTTTTCCTACAAAACCCTAATTTAGCAACTTTTGAATCTTGATGAATCTTGAGCAATCATTGATGAATCACGATAAACCCTTTATAAAATGATGAATTATCCTTCAAAATGAGAATTTTGACAAAAAATCTTGAGGTTTGACTGTATTTAGGTCACAGTTGACTTTTGCCCTAGCTCAGTCGATTTTTGGGCCTCTTGAGCAATTGACTGACCAAACTTCCTCTGCAAGGCTTGAAATTTGACATGGATGAACTTTAGAACACATTAGGACATTGGGGAGAACTTGAGGTCATTTGGATGTAAGGACCTTGATGCAACACAAAACCCTAATTTTGACTTGACTACCTTAGGAGGTGCTTTGACTGTCCAACCCTTGAGCCAACTTGAGCAACTTGAAGATTATTCTTGACATGTATTGAGGAATATGGGAGGGAAAATTTTGGGGTACAACAGTTTCCCCTGTTCAATTTTCTTAAACTTGAGGATATAGATTGGCTTTTGAGCCTTTCGTGATCCGAAGGTGGAAGGTAATTGAACACTAGAGTGCCTATAAATTTGCACTCGCATGGTATAGTATCAGCATTGTGATGTCGGGAATGGGCTTACATATGCCATTTGGAGATTGTTGGTAGGAGGATGGGCTTACAGATGCCATCTGCAGGAGTGTCGATCTCATAAGAGATTCCTTAGTGAGAATTTGCACACCTGTTGTTGTAAAAGGTTCCACTGAGGAAGTCTAACCTTTGTTGAGATTTAGGAACTTGCTTGTACTTCAACTGAGAGAATGCTTCAGCTGAGTTTTAAGAACATGTCCATAATTCAATTGGGGGGAAACATCTTCATCAAGATCTAGGAACTGTCTCGTGCTCAACGTAGTATACCGTCGAGGTTATAGCACTTGTCCACACTATGACGGAGGAAAACATCAAGATCTAGGAACTGACTCGTGCTCAATGGAGTGTACCGTTGAGGTTATAGTACTCGTCCACACTATGACGTAGGGAAACATCTTCATCAAGATCTAGGAACTGTCTCGTGCCCAACGTAGTATACCACTGAGGTTATAGAACTTGTCCATACTATGGCGGCAGAAAACATCAAGATCTAGGAACTGACTCGTGCTCAATGGAGTATACCGTTGAGGTTATAGTACTCGTCCACACTAAGACGTAGGGAAACATCTTCATCAAGATCTAGGAACTGTCTCGTGCTCAACGTAGTATACCGCTGAGGTTATAGAACTTGTCCACACTATGACGGAGGAAAACATCAAGATCTAGGAACTGACTCGTGCTCAATGGAGTATACCGTTGAGGTTATAGTACTCGTCCACACTATGACGTAGGGAAACATCTTCATCAAGATCTAGGAACTGTCTCGTGCTCAACATAGTATACCGCTGAGGTTATAGAACCTGTCCACACTATGACGGAGGAAAACATCAAGATCTAGGAACTGACTCGTGCTCAATGGAGTATACCATTGAGGTTATAGTACTCTTCCACACTATGACATAGGGAAACCGTCGAGATTGAGGACCTTATCTGAAATTCAATCGAGGATAAATTAATTGAGATTTAAGAACTGGTCAGGTCTTTGACGTAACTGAGAACTTTAACTGTGTCTTTCCTGAAAGGTAAAGGTCAGTCATATGCAATGCATGATATGGATCAGGCAATGATGTTCTCAAAATGAATGAGATTGTGTTCGTATGATGCGTGTATGCATGTATCATGATGTATGGAAATGTGATGTTTTAGCTGGGGAAAATAAATCCCGGAGCTGCTGGAGAATAAAGTTGAGTTCTTCGTTTCCGCTGGGGATGATGAACGAAGACGGTTGTGAGAATAAACCTGCAGGAGAAAAGAACTCCATTTGGAAATAAACTGATGAAGAGATTACTCTATGGGGAAGAGATTATGTTGAAGATTTTGATGATTAACTCCGCTGGGGATTCCGTTGATAAGCTCTGTTGGGGATTTCAACGATAAACTCCGCTGGGGATGGATTACCGTTGCTGGTGATATTGGATCTGTTGAGGATTGAACTCCTGCTTAGGGAAAGGAAAGAACTTCGCTGGGGATGACCTTTCCATTGTAACTTGATGAGGATAACTTAGTTAGACCCTTGTGAGGATAACCTTCTGAATTTGGCTGTGGAGATTTATTTGTGCTCTGCAGGGGATAAGCTTCCAGAGTCTACTGGGGATGATGATTCAACTCCATTGGGGAAGCTTTTTAGACTGCACTGGGGGAAATGACTCCACTGTGGTATCTTGTATTCCACCGGGGAACATTCTTATATTCTGTTGGGGAATATTAAGACTGCCGGGGATGCTCTTATGCTTGCTGGAGGATATCTTTATACTCCGTTAGGGAATATTCAGACCTTCTGGGGATACCAAGCCTTTTTAGGGATGATGGTAGACTAACTCTGCTTGGGGGAGAGTATTGCTGATTCGTTCAACTGCAAGTCTCAGCTGAGAGAGCTACCATTACTGTATTGCTCTGCGGGGAGTGATGGTGTCTTAGCCATACTCTTCAGCTGAAACTACCTTAGTACCTGGTGGACAGAGCAACTGTGCAGCTCAGACAATTCTTATTGCCCCTATTTATGATGTTATCAGTAATTTATCTTTCGTTTCGCATGTAAGTATTTATGATCAGCAGTTAATGTCAAATGCATATATAAAAAATGAACATTGGACGTTCTTTGCAAAATAAAATAGATAAAGGAAAAACAATTTGAAATTTGTCTGAAAATGAATTTGTATTGATTTTGAAGTTTGGCCTGTAAATAGGCGCTTTTGTACAAGAGGCCGACGTCCTAGTAAGAGAACGCCGCCGAACAAATAGAATTCATACAGTTTGTAAAAAGAAAAACAAAACAGCTATGTGAATAATCCCACTAGGTTCCAACTCTGCTATTTCCTTTATATCCTCGAGCATCTCATCACTTTGCTACTGGTTGAAGATGAATCAGATTGATTAGTGCTGTCTGAGCTTGATAGTCGATACCGAAGTCTGGATGCAGGGTGATCCAATGAGACATAGTGTTACGCTTTGATCCCTAACTTTTTCCTGGACCGCCCTTTCGGGTTTTCAGTCCACCGGGATACCCTTTTTTTCCCAAGCCGCCTTTTAAGGTTTTCGACTTGCCGGGTGTACAAATTTTTTATTTTCATCCCTTATTTTTGCCCGAACCATTTTGGTTCTCCGGGAAGCCCTTATTTTTTCCTAGGCCAGTCAACCTAGCGGGTCTTTGCTTATGCGTAGTATATTTTCACTATGTCTGCATTGACGGGGTGAGGAAGGTCGTCACCATCCATGGTGGTTAGAATCATAGCTCCTCTTGAGAAGATGTTCTTAACCACAAATGGCCCTTCGTAAGTAGGAGTCCATTTTCCACTGGGATCACCTTGAGGTAAGATAATGCGCTTGATTACCAGGTCCCCAACTTGATACTCTTGTCGCCTAACTTTCTTGTTAAATGCCTTGATCATCCGTTTTTGGTACGTCTGACCATGGCAAATAGCAGTAAGTCTCTTTTCGTCGATTAGATTCAGTTGATCAAGCCGGGTCTGAATCCAGTCGCCTTCGCTTAAACCTGCATCCTTCATGATCCGAAGAGAGGGTATCTGAAATTGAACGGGCAGGACTGCCTCCATGCCATAAACCAAGGAATAGGGTGTTGCCCCTGTTGACGTCCGTGCTGAGGTACGGTACCCGTGAATAGCAAATGGTAACATCTCATGCCAGTCTTTGTATGTCACTGTCATCTTCTGCACAATCTTCTTAATGTTCTTATTTGCCGCTTCGACAACCCCATTCATCTTCGGCCGGTAGGGAGAAAAGTTGTGGTGCTGTATCTTGAATTGCTCGCAGAGCTCAGTGATCATCTTGTTGTTGAGATTGGTACCATTGTCTGTAATGATCCTCTCTGGTACACCGTATCGACAGATCAGGTTGTGCCGAATGAACCGTGCCACGACGTTCTTGGTTACGGTAGCAAAGGAAGCTGCTTCAACCCACTTCGTAAAGTAATCAATCGCTACCAGAATGAAACGATGCCCGTTGGATGCCGTAGGTCTGATCTCACCAATCATATCAATACCCCACATTGCAAAAGGCCAAGGTGCTGTCAAGACGTTCAGAGGGACCGGAGGTACGTGTACTTTATCAGCATAGACCTAGAATTTGTGACATGTCCGAGAATGCTGATAACAGTCAGCTTCCATTGTGGACCAGTAATATCCTGCCCGAAGGATTTTCTTTGCCATGGTATGTCCACTGGAATGAGTTCCGAAAGTACCTTCATGCATCTCTGCCATGATCCTTTCCGCTTCAATCTTATCCACACAACGCAGTAAGGTTGAATCATGGTTACGCTTGTAAAGGATGTCTTTACTGATGAAGAACTTTGCCGCGGACCTTCTCAGAAACTTTTTGTCATTAACAGATGCACCCTCGGGGTATTCTTGAGCTTCAAGGTACCTCTTCACCTCATGAAACCAAGGCTTTTCTGTTACTTCTTCAGTCTCAAGATCATAGCAATGTGCAGGTTCATCCAATCTTTCAATGATGATTCGGGGAGCTTCGTTATCCCAATTGACTTTGAACATAGAAGACATCCTAGCCAGCGCCTCCGCTAACTGATTCTCTTCTCTGGGGAAGTGTTCAAAGGTGATCTCCTCGAAATGGGGAAGCAACGTCAATACATACTCCTTGTAAGGAATAAGATTTGGGTGTTCCGTATCCCACTCGCCTTTGATCTGACTGATCACGAGAGCGGAATCTCCGAAGACACTCAGAAACTTAATCCTTAGGTCAATTTCTGCTCAAAGACCCATGATGCACGCTTCATACTCCGCCATGTTGTTAGTGCAGTTGAAACATAGTCGGGCGGTGAATGGAGTATGAGAGCCTTTAGGAGATATGATCATAACTCCAATACCATTACCCAAAGCGTTTGAAGCTCCATCAAAGTACATAGACCATCGGGATCCCTCCTCAGGTCCTTCATCCGGTCCAGGTGTCTCACAATCAGTTATCAACATGTTATTCTCGTCTGGGAATTCAAAGTTCATAGATTGGTAATCATCCACTTCCTGATGTGCCAAATGGTCTGCCAATACACTTCCCTTGATTGCTTTTTGAGTTGTGTACTGGATGTCATACTCAGTCAATATCATCTTCCATCTTGCTATTCTTCTGGACAAGGCGGGCTTTTCGAAGATATACTTGATTGGATCCATCTTTGAAATCAACAGGGTAGTGTGAGTCAGCATATACTGTCTCAGCCGGCGAGCAGCCCATGCCAAAGCGCAACAAGTTTTCTCAAGCAGCGAGTATCGGGTCTCACAGTCGGTAAACTTTTTGCTAAGGTAGTAAATAGCATGCTCTTTTTGGCCAGACTCGTCATGCTGCCCCAACACACACCCCATTGAGTTGTCAAGTACTGTCAAGTATAGGATCAGAGGTCTCCCTTCAACTGGTGGCATCAGGATAGGTGGCTCCTAGAGATACTCTTTGATCCTTTCGAAAGCAGCCTGGAATTCATCGTTCCAACGTACCGCTTGATCTTTCTTTAGCAGCTTGAAGATCGACTCACAGGTAACAATTAGGTGCGAGATGAATCGGGCAATGTAGTTCAGACGTCCCAGAAAGCCTCTGACTTCTTTCTATGTTCTGGGAGCTGGCATTTCCTATATGGCTTTCACTTTGGCAGGATCCACTTGAATACCTTTTTCGCTTACGACGAAACCCAGTAGCTTACCAAACCTCACCCCGAAGGTGCACTTGTTCGGGTTCAATCTCAGCTTGTACAATTTTAACCTGTCAAACAACTTCTGCAGGTGGTCAAGGTGTTCTTCCTCAGTATGGGACCTTGCAATCATATCGTCGACGTATACTTCAATCTCATGATGGATCATGTCATGAAACAAAGCAACCATAGCACGCTGATACGTTGCCCCAGCGTTCTTCAGTCCAAAAGGCATGACCTTGTAGCAAAAGGTGCCCCACTGAGTAACAAAGGTCGTCTTCTCCATGTCTTCAGGAGCCATCTTTATCTGATTATAACCGGAGAAACCATCCATAAAGGAGAATACCTTGTGCTGAGCAGTATTGTCAACCAGAACGTCGATGTGAGGTAGAGGGAAGTCATCTTTAGGGCTTGCCCTATTCAAATCCCTGTAGTCAACACACATTCGGACCTTACCATCCTTCTTCGGTACCGGAACCACATTGCGACCCACTGAGGGTAAGAAGTCACTGCTAGAAAACTGGTGTCAAACTGTTTCATAACTTCGGCCTTGATTTTCTCAGACATCTCTGGGCGCATACGGCGAACCTTCTGTTTTATCGGAGGACAGTCTTCCTTGGTAGGCAGGCGATGAACCACAATGTCAGTATCCAACCCAGGCATATCTTCGTAAGACCAGGCAAAGATCTCAACATAGTCATGCAGCATCTGAATCAACCGCTGCTTCACACTAAGCTCCAGATTTGCACAGATCTTGACTTCCTTTTTGTCCGTCTCAGTACCCAGATTCACTGTTTCCACTGGCTCTTCATATGACTGAATGGCCCTCTCTTCCTGGAGTAGCAGTCTTGCAAGTTCACCAGGCACTTTGCAATCATCTTCACCTTCGTCTTCGGCTAAGTTTATCGGATTTTCGAAGTTATAACTGGCAGTAGCAGAGTCGTTACCAGTGAGATCCAGAGTGGATGCGGACCTGTATATGTGAGTGTGTGTAAAATAGCTGTTTTACGATATATAATAAAGAAAAACAAGGAGCACAAAATTTGAAATGCAAAAACGTCCAATGCTTTTAATAATGATATATGAAAATGTCACACAAGAGCCCTCACAAATGAAGCCAACAGTGCCCCGGGTAAGACACCGGGCCATAAAGTTTCAAAACATTGTCTGTTACAAATTTAAAACAAAAGTTTCATTACTGGGTAACAAAAGTAATAGGGATGAAGTCCTTTTCCGTCCAGTTGCTTGGTCCACCGTTGGTCGTAGGATAGATCTAGCTGTCGAATTCAGACTCTTCTACATCCTCTTCAATGGCATTTACTCCCGAGTTACTGATGAACACATGAGGTCTTCCAATCCTTGCACTTCGAACAGCCCTTTGAGCTTCTGTAGTGAAACCCAAACCAAACTTGTCAGTCTTCTGAGTGAAATCAGGAAGTCGACCCCAATTTGCACACTCACCCTTCTCAATAACATCCCGGGCATATTTTAAGGAAGCCATCTTCATAGGAGAACCTTCAACCACAGTCTCAGCTGATGCCAGTGTCTGAGGAACCTCTTCAAAGTGCTGAAATGGGGTCTCAATGAACTCCCCATCCATTTCCACGTATCAGAATGAGTTGAGGTGGCTGACCATGTACTCTTCCTCCCCTTGTACTGTCACAATCTTCCCTTTGACCGGGTACTTCAGCTTCTGGTGAAGCGTTGAGGTTACAGCTCCAGCTTTGTGGATCCATGGACGACCCAGCAAACAAGAATAGGATGGCCGAATATCCATCACGTAGAATGTAGAATTGAAGACCTGAGAACTAACTTTAATTGGAATATAAACCTCACCATGCACCATCCTTTTGGACCCGTCAAAGGCCCTTACAACGACGTTACTTGGTTTTAACTCTAACCCTTCGCAATCCAACCGGTCTAGAGCTTTCTTGGGCAGGACATTCAGTGAGGAACCAGTATCAACCAATACATGTGCAAGAGTAGTGCCCCTGCATTCAATGGAGACATGTAGGGCATCATTATGGTTCTTCCCTTTAGCAGTCAAATCAGCGTCGGAGAAACCCAAACTATTATCAACAGTTAAATTGGCCACACAATCGGTGAACTGATCAACTGATGTCTCTTGTGGCACGTGGGCCGTCTTCAGGAAGGTAATCAGGGCCTTGGCATGGGCCTCTGAGCACAGCAATAGTGACAACATGGAAATCTTGGATGGGGTTTTCCCCAGTTGCTCAACTACATTATAATCACTCTTCTTAATAATCTTCAGAATCTCTTCCATCTCCTGTTTGGAAGCTTCAACAGTAATTGTCTTTGGTGCCTCCGTCTGGGCAGGCGCATCAGTGGTGATCCCTTTGCCCCGAGCGTTAGATGACTCAGCGATAGGGGTAAGGATAAGAACTTGATCAGGAATAGTGATAGGTACACTTGCAGGTGAAATGACAACAGGTCTTTGGACAGTTGGTGGAGCAATATCAGGTGAGAAAAGTCTACCGCTGCGGGTGACTTTAGCAGGTCCAGTAATGTTGCTGACACCAATATCAGTATCCAACTCTTGCTTAACTCCTAGAACATAAACATCTGCCCCATAGTGCCAAGGGACATCTTTGTCAGAGGTGTAAGGGATAGGCCCCAGAACAGTGATGATTACAGGTGCGATCTTCGGAACAGATGTAATCCTAACAGGCTTCCTCGAGGGAGCCTTGGAATAATTGTCGAAAATGGTAATGATGGAAACTTCTTCAGAATGAACGGATGGAACAACAACCTTTTCAAACAGGATATCTTTACTATCCATCAGGTTTTGGATACCTGACTTCAGGAATGGGCAACCAGTAGGTAAAATGGAACACATATGACAACCTTCGTCGCAACCCGAAAATAAACCGGCTAGCAACAGGTTTTTCTTGACAGTCAACAGAGGGGTAGCAATATATTCTACGGAAACCACAAACAAGTCTTCCTCTAGAGAATTCACTCCATGCTTGGGCATGGGAGCAGTTACAACATTAGGCCTCTCGGGCGCCTCAAACTCAATCTCCTTCACATCAATTAGGTCTTGCACCCTGTTCCTCAAAACCCAACAATCATCTGTGTTATGCCCCGGGCTATTAGAGTGAAAAGCGCAGCGGGCATTAGGGCTATACTTTGGTGATGTGGTACTTGGATTCTTCGGAGCTTCTTTTAGAGTCATCAGATTGGTCTTTAGCAACTGTGGCAGAATCTGAGAGAAAGTCATGCTGAGACGAGTGAATTGCCTTCGAGGTCTCTCGTCCTTTTGTTGATTGTGATGCTGAGGAGTACCAACATGTTTTGAAATAACAACCGCATTGACAGCTTGGCGGTGTTCAGGTCTATTCTGTCTTCTCGAACTGTAGACAACACTGGACTCTTTCTTAAACGGCTTCATCTCAGTGCTCAATGAGGCACCCTTCTGTATCTTCCCAGCCTTAATACCAACCTCAATCCTTTCACCGGTCAGAATAAGATCTGTAAATCCAGCTGAAGAGCTTCCAATCAAATGATTAAAGAACGGACCAGACAGGGTCCCTAGAAACATGTCCACAAGCTCACGATCAGCCAAAGGTGGTTGCACCCTTCCAGCAAGGTCTCTCCATTTTTGAGCATACTCTTTGAATCCTTCACCCGTTCCTGTTGACATACCCTGGAGTTGGGTACGCGTAGGAGCGAGGTCGGAGTTGTACTGATACTGCCTATAGAATGCAATAGCCAAATCTTCCCAGCTACGGATACTGGCTCCGTCCAACTGATAGAACCACTCGAGCTGAGTCCCTGAGAGATTGTCTTGAAAGAAATGGATCCATAGGTTCTTATCAGCAGTGTAAGGCTGGATCTTCCTCACATATGACTGGAGGTGCAACTTTGGACAGGAAGCTCCGTCATACTTGGAAAAGGCAGGTTCCTTGAATTTATGGGGAATCACCACCCTAGAGGATAAACCTAGATCTCTGAAGTCCAGACTGGGCACCTTCTGTATTTCCATAGCGCTTAAACGGTCTTCCAGCTGTTTGTACTTATCCTCGGCAGGAGGATACTATTCTTCATCGTAGTCCGTCTCGTTGTCGGAGACCATAGGGCTAGGAGCCCTCCTTTTTTGTGGACTATCCTTCCCTCCAGATGAGGTGGTCAGATCAACTTCATTCTGCAGCCCGTTTCCAAACCTGCGTCCAGTATTGAACAAGATGGTCCTATTCTTCTTCTTCTTCTTTTCTTTCAGAATCAAAGTCTTCAAGTCCCGCTGACCCTTAGCTAGATTCATGAACAACTCTTGAAACTGGACATTCTGGGCCTGGAGGGCCTTGATAACTTGCTCAGTTAAAGGTTCAGCAGACATGATGATTGCTGAAATAAACAGCGAAGAAGATAAGAAACCTGTAAAGGGTACCTGTTTATGAAGTGCATGGGATGAAATGCGTATGATTTATGACTTCAAAGACAATCGAGATTCAAATTTGTAAACAAGAAAGGAAACACACTTTATTAGATTTAAACTTCAAAATTTAAATTGTTCAACAAACTGCCCTTAGGCGTTACAAGAATGGAAATACTGAAAAGTAAATAAAAACTGTAAAAGAAATCATCAAAGGTCCATCAATGCTCCCATGGTCTCTTCTTCTCAGTGCGGACATAATCATTCAGGATCCACTCGTTCTCCAGTTTCCTAGTCAGCTTCTAGATCTTCTGCTCCTGCTCATTGAACTTCTCCCGATAAGAATCCCGTTCTTCCCGTAACTACATCCAAGACCTCTTCAGTGCCCCAATATCAGTGGGCATATAAGGGTGGAGAATAGTTGGAAGAACCCCCTCCTCATTAGCAACTTCAAGAGTAACAAGCCTGACAACTTCATATGGCATACCTAGCTTATGGGCACGGATGCAGACCCATCTGAGACATGGCTACATTGGTAGAGAAGTCTTTGGTCCCAACTCATGTGGGTCAGATTGGTGAACTCTGTCCCAAGCTTTTATGAATCTACGACGCAGCTCGTCGCTATCTCCCTGAAAATCAAAGATGATATGAGGCATCAACATCTCATGAGGCCCTTCTCTTCTGGCTCTTCCAAACTGACGGAGAGCTAAACATGGGTTGTAAGAAATCCCTCCATGGGTTCTGATCAATGGAACATTAGGATACTCTCAATAGCGATCAATGATAGTCACCTCATCCATACCTTTGAGAGTCCAGATAATGTCATTATTAGAAAGAGACATCACCCTATAAGCCCAGCCCATTCCTTCTTTGTTCTTCAGTACGGACTTAGGGAGGTGCGAAATAAACCACCTCGACAATAAAGGAGCACATCACATCAAAGTTCCCCGCTTTCGGGCAGTACGAGCATAGAGCTGATGAAGGATATCACCCAAGAGAGTGGGTACCAGATTCTAAGAGATGAAGATCTTTATGGCATTAACATCAACAAAAGTGTCAGGATTCGGAAACAATACCAGACCATAAATCAAGAGAGCCAGAATGTCCTCGTATGCCTTGAAGTCTAAGCTGTTTCAGAAGTAATCAACTTTGTCAACCAAAAACTTAGTCAGAAAACCCTTAGCTCTGCTTCTAGTCTCCCAGTTAGCCATTACCTCCTCCTTGGTCAAGTGAAAGGCTACAGCAATTTCTTCGGGCTTAAGAGTCTTTTCCCAAACAGTAAACGGGGTCTGCTCCAAAACAGAGATACCGAGTAGCTCAGAGAACTCTTCTAGGGTAGGAACCAGCTGATAGTCTTGAAAAGTGAAGCAATGGTACGGCGGATCATAAAACTGGACCAGGACACTCATCATTTGTTCGTCCAACTTTGAGGTGACCAAACTGAGAAGAGAACCATGCCTTATGATGAAGGAAGTAGTGTCTCGAATCCTGACAACCAACTCTTTAAGCAAGGTAGGGACTTGGACAAAGTTGATCCGGATAGTATTCCTACGCATGGGCATCATGATGACCTACAAAACAGAGCAAAGATGAAACCCTCTTGTCTTTGAAATAGGTTAGTCCTTATGCAAAATGTATGCAATGCTATGATGTCATGATGTCATGATAAAGGCACACCACAAGTATCCACAAAAGGCAAACATGGTAAAGGCACACAAGTCACACAAAAGAGCCTTTAGATTTCAGGATGGCATGGAGCTTAGGTACTACCCTCTTTCAGTTCAGTTGGTTTCAACCTGTCCTAAAAATAGTAACCGGGTTCTAGAGGATCTCAATATCACTGACTACCCTCAATCGGCATAATTCTAGTTTAGCAACCTTTTCTTGCGGCCAGAATCATCGCGAGAGTTTAGTCCCAATGAGTGTAGCATACTACTACTGTTCTATGGCCAAGTTGGTCAATTTAAGGTTCTAAGGTCAGTTGGTGCTTAATGACTCCTTAGAAGACACATATTCTCCTCGTTCCAACACAAGGGATATCGGTACAGACCAAGGTGCCACACCAACGTAGCTACTGCTTCATCCGTATCGGTCTACGCCATACAGATCCCTCACAGTTTATTGCTACTTACCTAAAAGGGTATCCCCAGATCCGGGTTAGGATCTATAGAACTCCGATACAAGCCCACAAAATTTAAAGCATACAAAGCATACAATTGAAAACATAGTGATCTAATCCTAAGGTACACCTCACTTATAAAAATCCCCAACAGAGTCGCCAGTTCTGTGATCGGTGGGAAGAGAACTGACTGTTTTGTAATGCTGGTTCGCGTTTTGCGTTTCTTTTCGCAAAATGTCACGGTAAGCAAGATTCGCCACCGTCTTTTATTTTATCCAACAAGGAAAGGACAAAAGCACAGAAAAATTCCTTTTTCGAGATGTTTCTCGGGTTCGGGAGGTAGATTATAGAAAGGGAAGGTGTTAGCACCCTTTCTATCCGTGGTTGTCCACGGGCTCTTAGGTACTTGCTCATTGTGTTTTCAAAAATTTTGCTTTTCTTTGTGTTTGTGGATTTGAGAAGAGTTTTTTGTTTTGAAAGGGGTGTAAGTGCGAAAAGTTTTGTTTTTGTTTTAAAAGGAGCAAGTACTTAAGAACATCTACCTACTCAAAAAGGAATTAGACTGTGCAAATGTCCTTTAGACAGTGCTATCCCACTATTGAGGAGTAGGTAGCACCATCGTTGGAGTTTTCGGGTCAATTCGATTAAGGGACGTGTGGTCACTAAAGCAATATTAGGATGCCTTAGCGGTAACCCTAATGTCTTAGATCATTTTTCCGAGGCAACCGTTTCGAGGAAACTTTGATCTTTTGACAAGAGGGCGACCTCTAAAACTTCCTATACTCAATGACCACGTTCGAGGCAACCAAGTGAGGTGTACCCTAAGAGTGGCATGTGCGAGTGTGTTATTTTCAGTTATTTTTATCTGTACATGTTTAATGGTGAGCTACTGTTGATTTTAGGTTAAAGATTTATCTTGTCATGCATTGCCTATTTATCAAACATCTAACAGTTAGTAGTTGTGGAATGTAAATTGCGGAAAATAAATCTAAGCTATTACAAGGCGTCGGGTATTAACATCGCCAAAGACAAACCCTTAAAAATTAAATTGCAAAAAGTAAATAAAAGCGATAAATAAATAAATAAAGTCCTAAGTTAAAAACTATTACATTCCCGGAGCAGTTACAATATTGAAATATGGATCAAAAGTAATTCGCGTGCGAGAAAATTAAATCGGAGTGTCTTAGGGTTTTGACCCTTTTTATTAAATAAAGCATATTTTGTTATCTTTGAATTAAAAATTAGTCTAAATTAATAATTGAATTAATTAATTAAATGAAAATATTTTTGGCTTTTATTTTAATTAAGGAAATAAAATAAGAATGGTTAAAAGATATTAAAACCCTAATTCTATATTAATTTTAATTTATTGCAAAATATGTTATTGTTAAACATATTTAAACTAAATAAATAAATAAATTGTTTATTTACAAAAATAAATAATAAAATTAATGGAATTAATAAAAATGTTATTTTTGTTGTTTCTGGTTTTATTAAAAAAATGATTTAATTAGTTAATTTAAATAATAATAATAATTAGTAAATAAATAACAAAATAAATAAAAGAGATGGATAACCAAAGGGGTGTTGGGCCCAAGAGGAGGTGTGATTTGCAATTTCAGAGGCCCAATTGTGAGCAGCCTCGTTGACCCTTTCCATCCAATGTGCGCCTTTGACTTGAGAATATGGTGAGGACCCAATTCTGGCCATTGGATCTGGTCCACAAGCCATCTGGATGAGATCTGGATGAGGGCATATGATACACTGCAAAGCCTGAAACGCATGCAATTTCCTGGAGAAAAACAAGACAAATAATATTGGGGGACATGGGATTCGAACCCAGGTCCCAGTGCTCAAAGACACGTCTGCCTTGCCAACTCTACTGCGCTGCTTAGTTGTTAGTGGAATGGAAAACAAATATTATAAAACAAACAAATAATTATGCCTGGCAAAAAATAAAAACGCGCAATTTGTTTGAATGAACCAATGACGCTAAGACACGTCTTCGTCTTCTTCAACAAAGACTGGTTCGTTTACCTGCGAATTTTATTCGGCAACTAAATCCATGGCATCATCCTACCATGTGCTACATGCCATATAAATGCCAATGGAGACCATCACTGCATTCGTCTCTCTCCCCTAATCATTCCTATACCCATCATTAGCCTCAATTTATCCTGCTTCAAAAATGCTTAAAAAACAAGAACAAGAACCCTAGGTTCGGGCATCATGATATAGGTCCTAAAAATACAATTGAATAAAGCCAAAATGTTCCAAATCAAACAACAAACACAAATATGCCAAGATTTTAAAGAAAAGATGCAAGAATTGGAGATTTGGAATCCATGTTCAGAGCTTGGTTCGTTATGACTTACAGTGAGTTTTAGGCAATGAAAAGGCTTGATTTTGATTGGTACAGTTTCAAGAGATGTCAAGGAAGAGAGCTACGTCAAGCTTTTGGTTGGAATCGAGCTCTAATGTTGTTTTTGATCTCACACTTTTTCACACTTTTTTCAAACTTGGTATGTCCGTTTCTGCAGTGTCTTGTGCGTATCCTTGGTCTTCCTCTCTTGTGTGCATATAATAGAATGTATTTAGGTCAAAACTTGGCCCATAATCCCTATGCATTGAAGGTTTTGAGATTTGATATGATCACCATTATCAAGTTTCCAAATATAGGCCAAATCTGATTTTTTATGCATGAAAAGCCATGATACGAGTTTGATTTGATTCATGATGATAATTGAAAGTTGTACCAATCACAAAGATATGATTTCATCAATTTTTAGATTTTATTTGATTTAATATTGATAAAAAATGAATTAAATCAATAAAATTAAATAAAAATAGAAAAATAGATGAATGGCCATGAAATCAAATATGGGACACGTGTGTGGCATGACAAGACCATATCAAGTGGAAAAAAGTGGGCCCTTTTGTCAAAAATTGGAGTTTTGAGGATAGTTGACTTTTGGCAAATTTGGAAAAATGCCCAAATTCAACAATGCATAACTTCCTCAATTTTGAACTTTTGGAGGTGTTATTTGACTTTTTAGGAACCTTGAGATGTACTCTAACCAACCCTTTTGGTATCATCTCATTTTGATATTCAATGCTCAAGTTACAAGCTTTGGAAAAAAAGGTGTTTTTGTTGACTTTTAAAAATGACCTATAATGTCCAAATTTGCAACTTTTTGTGAGTGCATTTGTTGATCTTGGGGTATGAAGATGGATTGTAGGAACTTTCATCCTCTTAAAAATGAGCTTTGGATGGGTCATTGCTCATAAAGTATGAGAAAGTTATGCTTGGTCAAAGTTGAGTTGACTTTTCCTACAAAACCCTAATTTAGCAACTTTTGAATCTTGATGAATCTTGAGCAATCCTTGATGAATCATGATAAATCCTTTATAAAATGATGAATTATCCTTCAAAATGAGAATGTTGACAAAAAATCTTGAGGTTTGACTGTATTTAGGTCACATTTGACTTTTGCCCTAGCTCAGTCGATTTTTGGGCCTCTTGAGCAATTGACTGACCAAACTTCCTCTGCAAGGCTTGAAATTTGACATGGATGAACTTGAGAACACATTAGGAAATTGGGGAGCACTTGAGGTCATTTGGATGTAAGTACCTTGATGCAACACAAAACCCTAATTTTGACTTGACTACCTTAAGAGGTGCTTTGATTGTCCAACCCTTGAGCCAACTTGAGCAACTTGAAGATTATTCTTGACATGTCTTGAGGAATATGGGAGGGAAAATTCTGGGGTACAACAGATGGTGAATTCATCCAATCTCCATGTCAGCATTTTGAGGAAGTCCCACAAACAGTTGCGGCAACCAAGACTATTTCCCAAGTCCCGAAGATTACCAGACCTCTGCTGAAGATGGCTTCTCTGAAAGATGCCAAGGCAGTAGTCGAAGGAGGTGGGTGCATTATTTGGGGCCAACTCTCGGATATTCTCAACAAGTCTGACAAATTTGGTTTGGGTTTTACTTCAGGAGCCCATAAATCTATTCGTCGTGCTCGTGCCGGGGGACCACCTTTGCGGATCAGCAACCATGGAGTCAACACAATAGAGGATAGTGATGACGGTTGTGACCTGGAAGAATGGATTTTCGCAACTATCAGTGGATGACTCAACAACTTGGAAGCCAAAGAGTTTGTCCCTATTACTTTTATCCAACATTAATTGTCTTTAAATTTTTGTCGGACTTGTAATAATTAAACAATTTAGACTTTTAAAACCTTGTGTCTTACCCGAGGCACAACAGTCCATTTGTAAGGGTAGTTACTTCATTTTCATATGTCATTAATGAATCATGGACGTTTTTGCATACAAATTTTACGCTCTTTGTTCTTCTTTTTTCTACATTTTTATTTTTCAATGATAGTTATGCTCTTACACACACTCACATATCAAAATGCAGATCCACATCCACTAAGGATCCCATGGGTAACGATTCTGATATGGCCTATTGTGACTTTGAAAATACGATCTACCGAGCTGAAGACGAAGGTAAGGAAGATTGTGAAGTTCCAGGGGAACTAGCTAGGTTACTACAATAGGAAGAAAGGACCGTACAATCCTACGAAGAACTGGTTGACACAGTTAACTTAGGTACCGAAGAGGACAAGAAAGAAGTCAAGGTAGGTGCCAATCTGGAACCGAGTGTCAAGAAGCGCTTAACTCAGTTACTACATGACTATGTGGAGGTCTTTTCCTGGTCATACAAAGACATGCTAGGACTTGACGCTGATATCGTGGTCCATCATCTACCGACAAAAGAAGATTGCCCTCCGGTAAAACAGAAAGTCCATCGCATGCGACCAGACATGTCAGAGAAGATCAAGACTGAAGTCATGAAACAATTCAACGCTGGATTCTTAGCCTTCACTTCCTATCTACAACGGGTCACCAATGTTGTTCCAGTTCCTTAAAAGGACGGTAAAGTACGCATGTGTGTGGATTACAAAGATTTGAATAGGGCAAGCCCTAAGGATAATTTCCCACTTCCCCATATCGATATTCTGGTTGACAATACCGCACAACATAAAGTGTTCTCATTTATGGATGGTTTCTCAGGCTATAATCAAATCAAAATGGCACTTGAGGACATGGAGAAAATGACCTTCGTCACACATTGGGGAACATTCTGCTACAAGGTTATGCCATTCGGGTTGAAAAACGCTGGGGCAACTTATCAGCGCGCCATGGTAGCTCTATTTCATGACATGATCCATCACGAAATAAAGGTCTATGTGGATGAAATGATAGCCAGGTCTCAAACTGAAGAGGAACATCTTGACCATTTGCAGAAACTATCTGAAAGGCTAAAGAAATACAAGCTAAGGTTGAACCCGAGTAAGTGCACATTTGGAGTGAGGTCTGGTAAACTCCTAGGCTTCATCGTCAGCGGTAAAGGTATCGAAGTGGACCCTACAAAGGTAAAAGCAATACAAGAAATGCCTTCTCCTTGTACCGAGAAGGAAGTTAGAGGATTCTTAGGACGGATAAACTACATCTCCAGATTCATTTTTCACCTAACCACTACTTGTGAACCAATCTTCAAATTACTGAAGAAAGATCAAGTAGTCAAATGGAATGATGAATGCCAAGCTGCCTTCAACAAGATCAAAGAATACCTTCAAGAGCCTCCTGTTTTGATGCCTCCAGTCGAGGGAAGACCTTTGATCATGTATCTAACTGTCTTGGAAAATTCAATGGGGTGTGTGCTGGGGTAGCATGACGAGTCTGGCCGAAAAGAGCATGCTATTTATTACCTGAGCAAAAAGTTTATCGACTGTGAAAGCAGATATTCACTGCTTGAGAAAACTTGCTGCACTCTGGCATGGGCTACTCGCCGGCAAAGACAATATATGTTGACTCATACTACCTTATTGATATCCAAGATGGATCCAATTAAATACATATTCGAGAAGCCCGCCCTCTCTGGGAGAATAGCAAGATGGCAGATGATCCTGACTGAATACGACATTCAGTACACTACCCAAAAAGCAATAAAGGGAAGTGTGCTAGCCGATCACCTTGCTCATCAGGCTGTGGATGACTACCAATCCATGAAATTCTAATTCCCAGATAAAGACATCATGATGGTAAACAATTGTGAAGAATTCAGACCATATGGCAGACCTGAACAAGGATCCCGATGGACCTTGGTTTTTGATGGAGCTTCCAACGCACTCGACAATGACATAGGTGCTGTAATCATATCCCCTGAAGGATGTCATACTCCTTTCACTGCAAGACTTTGTTTCAACTGTACCAATAATATGGCAGAATATGAAGCGTGTATTATGGGTCTCAAAGCCGCCATAGATTTGGGAATCAAGTCCTTAAGTGTATTTGGAGATTCAGCCTTAGTCATCAGTCAGATCAAAGGAGAATGGGACACGAAGCACCCTAATCTCATCCCTTATAAAGAACATGTGTCGACATTAATCCCGCATTTCGAGGAAATTACCTTTGAGCATTTTCCACGAGAGGAAAATCAACTAGCGGACGCGCTAGCCACTATGTCATCCATGTTTAAACTCAAGTGGGGTAACGAGGCTCCCCAGATCACCATTGAGAGGATGGATGAACCAGTTTACTGTCACGAGATCGATATTGAAGAAGTAGTGGTCAAGCCTTGGTTCCATGAAGTTAAGAGGTATCTCGAGGCCCAAGAGTATCCGGAGGGAGCTTCAGTCAATGTTAGGAAGTTCTTGAGAAGATTCTCTGCTAAGTTCTTCCTCAGTAATGGCATTCTCTACAAGTGCAACCACAACTCTACTTTGCTTTGTTGCATAGACAAGGTTGAGGCAGACAAGATCATTGCTGATCTATATGAAGGCACTTTTGGCACCCATTCTAGTGGCCACACGATGGCTAAAAAGATTCTACGGGCGAGATACTACTGGTCTACCATGGAAGCAGATTGCCATCAACATTCACGGACCTGTCACAAGTGTCAGATCCATGCTGACAAAGTACATGTGCCTCCAATTCCTCTAAACGTCCCGACTGCTCTATGGCCATTCACGATGTGGGGAATTGACATGATTAGGGAAGTCAAACCTACAACTTCTAATGGACACCGCTTCATCTTGGTGGCCATTGACTACTTCACGAAGTGGGTTGAGGAAACTTCTTTCGCTTTTGTTACCAAGAATGTTGTGGCCCGTTTTATCAAATAGAATCTAATCAGTAGGTACGGTATCCCGGAGAGAATCATCACAGACAATGGTACGAATCTCAACAATACTATGATCACTGCATTATACGCGCAATTTAAGATCCAGCACCATAATTCTTCTTCTTACCAGCCAAAGATGAATGGCGCTGTCGAAGCCTCAAATAAAAACATCAAGAAGATCATACAAAAATGACAGTGACCTACAAGGACTGGCATGAGATGTTACCATTCACTCTCCATGGTTACCATACCATGGCGCGTACATCAACAAGGGAAACTCCTTTCTCCTTGGTATACGGTATGGAAGCCGTCCTACCAATTGAATACAAATACCTTCTTTGAGAATCATAAAGGATGTAGGGTTGAATAAAGATGAATGGATTCAAACTTGACTTGACCAGTTGAACTTGATTGATGAGAAGAGGCTTACGGCTGTCTGTGATGGTCAGATGTACCAAAAACGTATGATCAAAGCTTTTAACAAGAAGGTCAGACGTCAGGTATATCAGGTTGGTGACTTGGTAATCAAGCGTATCATATTGCCACAAGGTGATCCCAGGGGCAAATGGACTTCTACATATGAAGGACCATTTGTGATCAAAAACATATTCTCTGGTGGAGCAATGATCTTAACCACTATGGATGGCGATGACCTTCCGCACCTTGTAAATGCGGACATAGTCAAAAGATACTACGCATGAATAAAGACCCGCTAGATCGACTGGCCTAGGAAAAAATTAGGGCATCCCGGCGAACCAAAAAGGTTCGGGAAAAAATTAGGGATAAAACAAAAAAAATCTGTACACCCGGCAAGCTGAAAACCCGAAAGGGTGGCTTGGGAAAAAAAGGGTGTCCCGGTGGACTGAAAACTCGAAAGGGCGGTTCAGGCAAAAGTTAGGGAATTAAAGCGTATGACTATGTCCCATTGGATCACCTTACGGACAACCTTTAGCATCGACTGACAAACTCAAACGGTTCTAATCAATCCAATCAGCTTCGGACAAAGCAACAAGTGGACGAGACACTCAGAGACATGAAGGCTATAGCAGAATGGGAACCTCATGGGATTATTTCACATAGATATCTTTTCTTTGTATCAGTTTTCATATTCTACGACGACATTCTCTTACTAGAATGTTTGTCTCGTTGTACAAAAAATACTTATTCAAGTTAATACAAAGATATTCCTTTGAAAGTGCAAAACTATCTGTTTTTTCTTTTATTTCTGTGTTTTGTTGCAAAAGCGTCCAATGATTATTTTTGAACATATGCATTTGAACGTGATCACTGTTTACAAGTGAGCAAAAAAGGGAACAGAAAATAGAAAGACAATCACTATTGGCTTTAAGAAATAGGATAATATCTTTAGACTATTCCACAAAATTCCCCGCAGGTACTTTTTCTAGCAAGAGCGGAAAACAAGACATCCCACTACAGGATCGCTAATGTATCTCTAGTATGAAGCCTAATGGTATCAAGTTCTCTCACATCCCCGACGGAACAAAACTTCCAATTGCCGCTCCAAAGATTCCCCAGTGAAAGTCGCCCATTTTCTCAGGATTCCCCAGCAGGTTTTCATGAGGTCTACAAGCAATGCACGACGTTTCCATTACACAACAAAGTTTATTTCTCTAACAAATGGAAACTCATCAACACTTCAACTTTAAAATATGAAGACTTACACTCCTCATTCCCAGCGGTACTCAAGGATTTATTTTCCCTGACTCCAGCAACACTGCAACATAATAATTAATGCGTCCATACATTACATCCACACGTTATAACATTGACAAACAAATGGATACAGTGCAATCTCATTTATTTTGAGAAATAACATTATACCATGCATTTCATACATCATGACATTGCATGCAACTAACCTTTCATATTTTCAGGAAAGATCAATCAACAAAAAATTATCGTCAAATTTTCAACAAGTCAATTACAGATCAATTCCCAAGAAAGGACTGGTCAACCATCTATATAACAGATATTTCTTTCAGACCCCTTCCGATTCAGTTTAACTCTATCAACAGTTTATTCTGATTCTTTCCCGTAGACGTCTTTGCTGGTTCAGATAAATCTCTCAATGATTTGTTCCGATTCTTCTCCAGATCCCTGCCGGTTCAGTTTAAATCTCTCAACGGTTTATTCTGATTCTTTCCTACAGACATTTTCTCTGGTTCAGATAAATCTCTCAATGATTTATTCTGATTCTTATCTAGATCCCTGCCGGTTCAGTTTGAATCTCAACGGTTTATTCAGATTCTTTCCCGCAGACGTTTTCTCTGGTTCAGATAAATCTCTCAACGATTTATTCTGATTCTTATCTAGATCCCTGCTGGTTCAGTTTGAATCTCTCAATGGTTTATTCTGATTCTTTCCCATAAATGTTTTCTCTGGTTTAGATAAATATCTAAACAATTTATTTTGATTCTTCTCTAGATCTCTGTCGGTTCAGTTTGAATCTCTCAACGATTTATTCTGATTCTTTCCCACATACGCCTTCTCTGATTCAGATAAATCTCTCAATGATTTATTCCGATTCTTCTCCAAATCCCCGCTGGTTCAGATAAATCTCTCAATGATTTATTTTGATTCTTTCCTAGTAGATATTTTCTTTGGTTTAGATAAATCTCTCAACGATTTATTCTGATTCTTCTCCAAATCCCTGCTGGTTCAGATAAATCTCTCAATGATTTATTCTGATTCTTTCCTAGTAGGCACTTTCTCTGGTTCAGATAAATTGCTCAAAGATCTGCTCTGATTCTCCCCAGTTAAAGAATATTCAAGACCTCTTTTGGTTCAGTTTAAACCTCTCAATGGTTTATCCGGATACTTACGAAATGAACTTTTCTGGTTCAGATAAATCGCTCCAAAGATTTATTCTGATTCGTTTTCAGTGAAATCAAGTTCAGACTTAATCCATTTTATGTCAACAGTCACCTTTGGATGGCATCTACAAGCCCATCTCTGACAAATCTCCATCATTCCTCCAAATGGCATCTATAAGCCCATTCCCAATTCATCTTCGAGTGCAAATTTCTGGGCACTCTAGTGTTCAATCATCTTTCACATTCAAGTCACGAATGGCAGATTCGCCAATCTAACTCTTCAGGTTTAAGAAGATTGAACAGGGGAATCTATTGTACCCCAAAATTTTCCCTCTCATTTATCAAGTATTTTCTCACAAGATCTCCTTTGGTTCAAGACTGCACTAGGGTTAATTAGCTCAAGACACCTCCTTAAGCATTGATGACTAAAATGAGGGTTTGAGATTGCACAAGGATAATTGAACTTTTAATGCATCATATGACTTTCATGGATCATTATGGACCTTAAATATTGCTCATGTCAAGTTTCAAGTCTTGGATCACATTTTTGCTCAGTCAATTGATCAGTTAACCTAAAAATCAACTGTATTGGGGAAAAAGTCAATTGTGGTAAATTTACAGTCAAACTTCATAATTTTTGATCCATATCAACATTGTGAACTCCTATATGTCATTTGATCAAGTTTGAACCATAATTCCTCAAGAAATTTGATCAGATCATCAAAAGGGCAAAATGGTCAAAATTAAGGTTTTGACTAAGAAAAGGCAATTTCTGATTTTTGACCTAGCAAATGGTTGATTGGTTGGAAACATGATCTCAAGGATTCTATTGCATCATTTTGACCTAATGACATGACTCAAAACATTTCTCAAGGTCATTTGGTTGATAGTTGATTTTCAGTCAACTAATCAGAAGTCAACTGCACACTGAAAAGTCAAACTTTGACTTTTTGGTCAAAATCAAGTATCAAAGATCACAATTCATCAAAATATGTCAAAATATGAAACTTGTTCATCAAGAAATAAAAAATTCAAGATTTCATTTTGAAAAGTCAAAGTTTCCAAACTTAGAAATTTTTCTAAGTATTAAAAGCTTCATGTTTTTTCACAACTTTGAGCCAATTTTTCACCATGATGCAAGATGATTCAAAGGAAACTTTCAACATGAAAGTTGTAGATCTAAATGAGATCTAAAACATTTCTTTACACAACTCCTCATATAAATGATTGGATGTCAAGTTATTAATCCATGAAATCATGGTCATAAAACTAAAACACTTAGTGAAATTTTAAATATTTTGGTCAGGATTTTGACCTAACTTATGAGCCAAGTTTCACATAGTCCCATTTGGATTTTGAAAAAGTGATTCAAATAGGGGTTATAGAGAACATTAAAAGATTTATAGAAAGTTCAAGAACTCCTTGAGATCATTTGTGATCAAGGAGAATCGAAGGTCAGAAGTTAGGGTTCTAAGTTGTTTTACAAGGCAGAATTTTGTGATGAACAAGAATTCAAATCCATGCTAGGTTGCACAACCTTTGCTTTGCAGGCCTCAAACTTGTTTGGAACTCCATAATTAAATGTTTGCACATCTGTAAGAAGCTTCAACTCAAGCATTCAATGCATTGCCCATGCTTATTTCCATTTTAGGAAGAAAATAACCATTCCATTCTAGTAAAGTTGCTTTAACCATAAAATCCATTTTATCTTGAGCATTGAACTTGTCCTTTCTATACAAGCTTTCCCTACATAATCAGAATAAGGATGTTTAAAGGTTACATCCACTCTACAAGCTTGGTACTTCACATTGAAACAAGATGTTTCAAGCTTGCTTCAAAAATAAGCAAAATCCCATAATTTGTACTTGTGTGATTCTGACCCTCTCAAGCCTCACAATCTTTTCCATACATATACACAAGTCATTTTCAAGAAAAGGCATGCATGCTTAAGCCCTCAAACTCCATAGAACTCAAAATCACACATAAAAATCGATTGTTGCATATTCTGGCCAGAAATCCAAAAATAAAAAACTACTCGTGCGTTTCTTGGCCTTTTGCTTCCAAAAGCTTCTAAACATCATACATAAGCCATCCCTGTCCCTGTTACACGACTGTAACACCATCTTCACCCATTTCCAAGTTCAAAAATAGAGTATCATAATTGGACTTCTCCAAACCATTCCAACCACCTTCAGCTCAAGCCAGCCATTGCATTAGCTTCCTAGAGGCCCAAGGAAGCTAACCAGATCATTACAACACCTTAAAAGCTGCTCAAATTCAAAACATGAATTCCATTTTCAAGGTGAGTTTTCTGACTTTGAACTCTTCATATAGCCATCATTTGGTTTCCATTTGTGAAGATAAAATGTAGACATAATAGCCCTGAAACTAACCATGTCCTTAGAATTCATTTATGTTGCCTGAGTAGTGAGAATTTTAGAGTTGAATTTTCTGAAAAAATTAGGTTAGATTTGGTACCATTCAAAATTCATGCTCATATTTTATTTATAGCTTTAGTAATTTATATGACTGAACTCGTGATGAAATTTGGAGCAAATTTCATGTTTATACTTTTGCAAATGGCTGAGAGATGAAGAAGTTACAGGATTTGAATTCATGACTGGTTATGGCGCGAGGAAGAAGATGAAGTCATCTTTAGGAACGTGTTTCAAATATATATTTATGGTTTTATTTATAACACCGGATGTATAGCCACCCAAGTGGTAGAGAGCGCGCGCGTAAGGTCTTATTGCTAAGGGTCCTGGGTTCGAGCCCCAGGGACGCCTTTTGTTATTTTTTTCTTCCTAACATTTTTACTTGTTTCAGGCGCGCTAGGCCACATATCCTTGGGCCTTTCCATTTTTTCTTCAGCATCACCTCACATTTGCTCATGCACACGGAGGCCCAGTTTATTTTTATTTATTTTCTGACTTTTGAGATGAAAAAAACTGTTGGGCCTTTTGCTAACATTCACACCCTTTCCACTTTCTAAACCCCCTGACTTTAATTTTATATTCTTAATTTGTTTTTTTTTCTTTATCATTTTTATTATTATTATTATTATTATTATTAATATTTATTTTTATTGTTATTAATAAAAATCCAAAAAAATATTTTATTTATTATTTTTATATTTATTTAGTTTATTTGTTTTATGAAACTAAAAGAACAAAAACATTTTCTTAATAAATTAATTTCTTTCTTAATAATTAATATTTAGGTTTAGGTCTAACTATTATATTATTTTCTTGCAATTAAAATTAATTTAGAACTTAGGTTTCTTTTAATCAATTAATATACAGATTATCTTTATTTATGTAAAACCTTTTCATAAAAAACCCTAAAAACATTTTTTAAACTTAATTTCTTTCTTAATTAATTTAGGTTTAAGTTTAGTTATTTTTTAATTAACCATTTTCTCTAATTAGGTCAAGATTAAAACTTTTCATAAAAACCAAACAAAAACCACTTCTTTTTCCATTTGCATTTGTACATTATATTTTTCCATTCTTGTATATTATTCAATATGGTTGTAATAGTTAATTGGGTTTAATTTTCTTGCAACTCCCATTTGTAAATTTGTACACCCCTCCCCTAATGATGTAATAGCATAGTAATTTTATTTTCCATAATTTACCGCTTTATATAAATGCTAGTAATTAGGGTTTGTATGGAAAGATAAAATCAACAACTAGCAAACCCTAATTCAAGACAAAACAATGCATATAAATCATGTTAGAAAAAGATTAGTTCTGATCTATCTCAGAGTTTTGGTGATAACAATAAATTATATTTTAGATAATTTATACTCTGATGAACGTATTTGACTATTTCAGATAATGTTCTGACAAGAAGCTTTCTGAAGTGCAAAGCAAAAAAATTATGAAGAAGTTCTTTAATGAAAGAACCTTTTTAATTTAAGCGCATCTGCTGACTCTGGTAAGACATTTTATTTAAATATATCTTCTAACATGTAGTAGGTTTCCTTGCTCAGAAGATTACTTGAAAGCAAGTTCTAATCAAGTTCTTAGCAAGCAAAGCACTGCCTAGAAGATGAGTAAAGCACGTTCTGATTTGAAGACTTTGAAGCAAGTTCTGAAAGAACGTTAAAGCCAACTTGTCTTGTCAAGCGTAGGAAACATGTTCTTACATTTTGTCATTTGCTCATTAACGCAAAGACGGTTGAAAGCACTCAAGTGTCTAAGCTAGTTTCTTGGAAAATGGAATATTGCAAGGAAACACGCAAGCATTTAATGCTCTCCATTTTTCTGAAGGCAACAACGGTCTTATTGTTCCTACTATAAATAGAAGGACATTTATTGCAAGCCAACGAACTTGTCAACGAATCACATTTCAAAAAGAAGCAAGAAACTACATAAAAGATTCTGGGCTCACAAAATCTTTGTTCATACACTTTGTGCAATTTATTCTAAGTGAAAAATCACAGTTGTGATATAGCTTGATTAGAAGCAAACTTTATTTCACTATCTGTAAAGATTAAACTCTTGTAATTGTTCCTTGAGAGACCAAGTTTGGTCAGATTTCTCAAGCAGACTAGGACTAGATTTAAGTCTTAGTGGTGTTAGTCACTTGTAAGATTACTTGTGCATTATTAGTCACAACAGTTGTTGTGTGTTTGTAATCAGTTGATTATAGTGGATTAAGTCCTCGTTGAGAAAGGCGAAATAACCTTGGCGGGTGGACTGGAGTAGTTTGAGTTCAAACGAACCAGGATAAAAATAACCATGTCCTTCAATTATTGTTGAGCTTTGTTTTTAAGAAAAAAAGAGTCACTTATTCAACCCCCCCTTCTAAGTGTTTTCTTACCCCTTCAATTGGTATAAGAGCTTGACTCTGAGCACAACACTTAACCGTGTCAGGAAAAGATCCAGAAGAAAACACAATGGCCGTTGAACAAAAAAATAATAGTTACAACAAACCTCCAGTGTTTGATGGAGAAGATTTTGAGTACTGGAAAGACAGACCAGAAAGTTTCTTTCTAGGTCATGATAGTGATCTATGGGATATAGTCTTGGATGGTTACGCACATCCTACTGACTCAGAAGGAAACAAAGTTGACAGAAAAAATATGGATAGACTACAAAAAGCTGATTTTAAAAATCATCATAGAGCTAGAAATATTTTTCTAAATGCTATCTCTAAAGTAGAATATGAAAAAATAACTAATAGAGATACAACACATGATATGTTTGAGTCTCTTAAAATGACTCATGAAGGAAACACTCAAGTTAAGGAGTTTAAAGCTCTGGCTTTAGTTCAGAAGTATGAAGCCTTCAAAGTTGAAGAAAGTGAGTCTATAGAAGCAATGTTCTCTAGGTTTCAAACTCTGATCGCTGGTCTGAGAGTTTTGAACAAGGGATATACCAAAGCAGTTCATGTGAAAAAGATCATCAGAAGCTTACCTAGAAGATGGACACCAATGGTCACTACTTTCAAAGTTTCAAAAGATCTAAACAACGTGTCTCTGGAGGAACTCATCAGCGCTCTCAGAAGTCATGATATTGAACTGGATGAGCACGAGCCTCAGAAGAAAGGTAAGTCTCTGGCCCTTAAATCAATTAAGAAATTTGATACTAACGCTTTTCAGGCTGAAGAGGAAAACTCTGAAGAATCAGCGTCAGAAGAAGACGAACTATCCTTGCTCTCCAGAAGGATCAATCATCTGTGGAAGCACAGAAAAAAGAAATTCAGGAACTTCAAGAAGTCAGAAGATAAACCTGAATCTTCTGGACACAAAAAGTCAAACAGAAGAGAGATCATCTGTTATGAATGCAAAGAACCTGGTCACTACAAAAGTGATTGTCCAAAGCTTCAAAAAGAAAAACCAAAGAAGAGGTTCGGTAAGAAGAAAGGGATGATGGAAACCTGGGATAACTTAGATTCTTCTGAAGATGAATCTGGTTCTGAAGATGAAAATGACAACCTAGCTCTGATGGCTATCACAACAGATGACTCAGATTATGAGTCAGAACAAAGAGAGGTATTTTCTGAATTCACTAGAAATGAACTTACTGATTGTTTATCATAACTTCTGGAAAACTATAGTAAACTCAAAATCAAATACAAGAAACTCAAGAAGAGTCTTGCGTCTGATATTGAGAAACATGAAGCAGAAAAATCTGAACTCTTAGAAAATAATGTGTAACTTAAAAAGGAAATTCAAAATGTTCAAAAGAATTTTAGTTCAGAGTCTGTGTCTAGTTCAAAAGATATTCTGAAAGAATATGACTATAACTTTCATATTTTCTAGCTAAAGGGATAGATAGAAGCAAAATGGCTTCAATGATCTATGGAGTTAGTGGGAAAAACAGAAGAGGAATTGGATATGAACCTCCCAAAGGGAAGGTGACATACATACCAAAACCTGTTGCTAAAATGAATTTCACTTACAAACCTCTGAATAAACAATTCAAGTTTGGACACTCACATGATATAAAATATACATCACATTCTGGAAACTCTTATGCTAACCCAAAGTTCAAACAAAACTTTAAACACTCTAACCCAAAAGGACCCAAAAAGATATGGGTACCTAAGGATAAAATAATATTTGTTGTAGATGTCCTTAACAACTCAATTGAGACACCAGTCATGGTACCTGGACTCTGGGTGCTCACGACACATGATGGGAAAAAGGTCTATGTTCTAAAGCCTGGAACTTAAAGCTGGAGGAGTCGTGAAGTTTGGAGGTAATCAGAAAGGGAAGTTATTGGTTCTGGAAGCATTAGAAACGGTAACCTTCCTTCTATCTCTAATGTTTTATTAGTAGAAGGATTAAATCATAATCTATTGTCCATAAGTCAATTAACTGACAATGGTTATCACATTATCTTCAATCAAAATTCCTGTAAAGCTGTACGTCAAAAAGATGGATCAATCCTCTTTTCTGGCAAGAGAAAGAACAACATTACAAAATTGATTTATCAGATCTTAAATCTCAAAATGTCAAATGCCTTTTGTCTGTTAGCAATGAGCAATGGGTACGACACAAAAGATTGGGACATGTCAGTCTTAGAAAAATCTCTCAACTAAATAAATTAAATTTAGTCAGAGGACTTCCCAATCTGAAGTACAACTCAGAAGCTCTATGCGAAGCATGCCAAAAAGGAAAATTTTCAAAACCTTCCTTTAAATCCAAAAATGTTGTCTCTTCCTCTAAGCAATTATAGCTACTTCATATTGATCTGTTTGGGCCAGTTAAAACTGCATCCATTAGAGGCAAGAAGTATGGATTGGTCATTGTTGATGACTTCAGCAGATGAACATGGGTAAAGTTTTTAAAACACAAGGATGAGTCACATTCTGTGTTCATTGACTCCTGTACTCAAGTGCAAAACGAAAAAGATTTTAAAATCATAAAAGTCAGAAGTGATCATGGTGGTGAATTTGAAAATCATTATTTTGAAAAGTATTTAAAAGAAAATGGTATTGTTCATAATTTTTCTTGTCCTAGAACTCCCCAGCAAAATGGAGTTGTAGAAAGAAAGAATAGAACATTATAAGAAATAGCCAGAACCATGATCAATGAAACTAATATGGCAAAGCACTTTTGGGCAGAAGCTGTGAACACAGCGTGTTACATTCAGAATAGAATCTCTATAAGACCTATACTTGAAAAGACTCCCTATGAATTGTGGAAAAACAGAAAGCCCAACATTTCCTATTTCCATCCTTTTGGATGTACTTGTTTTATTCTGAACACAAAAGAAACTCTGAACAAGTTTGATTCTAAAGCACAAAAGTGTTTCCTGCTTGGATATTCTGAACGCTCAAAAGGCTATAGAGTATACAACACAGAAACTCTGATTGTTGAAGAATCAATCAAAGTCAGGTTTGATGATAAGCTTGGCCAGCAACAGCCAAAGCAAATTGATTTTTCTGTAGGTACAGAAGATCATCCCTCAAACTCTGAAACTTCAGAAGCAAAGAAAGACTCAGAAGCAAAAGAAGACTCAACAGATCATCCTCTTGACAATGCTCTGGACAACCTCAGAATCTCTAACCAACCCACTTAGAAAAGGTTTCCTAGAATATCTTCAACTCACAAAGAAGACGTAATCATTGGAAGAAAAGAAGATCCAATCAGAACAAGATCCTCTCTCAGAAACAACGAAGAATCTTTGTTTGGTTTGGTCTCTCTGATTGAGCCAACTTCCATTGATGAAGCTCTGAAAGATAATGATTGGATCTTAGCAATGCAAGAAGAACTCAATCAATTCTCCAGAAATGATGTATGGAATCTAGCTCCAAGACCCAAAGTATTCAACGTTATAGGAACCAAATGGGTTTTCAGAAACAAACTGAATGAGCAAGGAGAGGTGATCAGAAATAAAGCACGACTGGTTGCACAGGTTTATAGTCAACAAGAAGGAATTGATTATAATGAAACCTTTGCCCCAGTCGCCAGGTTAGAGTCTATAAGATTATTAATTTCTTTTGCTGTACAAAATAACATTTCATTATATCAAATGGATGTTAAAAGTGCATTTTTAAATGGCTATATTGAAGAAGAAGTTTATGTCGATCAACCTCCTGGATTTAATGATTCAAAACATCCAGAACATGTTTTTAAATTAAAAAAGTCTTTGTACGGTTTAAAACAAGCTCCCAGAGCTTGGTATGATCGTCTGAGTAATTTTCTTTTAGAAAAAGATTTTACTAGAGGGAAAGTGGACACAACGCTTTTCAGAAAGACATTTAAAAATGATATTTTAATTTGTCAAATTTATGTTTATGATATAATTTTTGGAACCTCTAATATCTCCCTTGGAAAAGAATTTTCTAAGACCATGCAGGCAGAATTTGAAATGAGCATGATGGGAGAATTGAAGTTCTTTCTGGAATTCAAATCAACCCGACTCCAGAAGGTACTTTCGTACATCGGACGAAGTATGTTAAAGAACTTTTGAAGAAATTTCAGATGTCAGGAAGCAAAGATGCCAAGACACCTATGCATCCAACCTACATTCTGGGTAAAGATGAGGTAAGTATGAAGGTAGATCAAAAGATCTATAGAGGTATGATTGGATCCCTTCTCTATATGACTGCATCTAGACTTGATATACTATTTAGCGTGTGCTTGTGTGCTGGATTCCAATCAGATCCTAGAGAATCTCACTTAACATCTGTTAAGAGAATTCTTAGGTATCTGAAAGGTACTACTAATCTGGGTTTGTGTTATAGAAGATCACAAGATTACAGACTAGTAGGTTATTATGATGCTGACTTTGCTGGAGATAGAATTGAAAGAAAGAGCACCTCTGGAAGCTATCAGTTTCTGGGTGACAATCTTATCTCGTGGTACAACAAGAAGCAAGCAACAATTGCACTTTCAACCACAGAAGCTGAATATATATCTGTTGCTGGATGTAGTTCTCAGATGATTTGGATGAAAAGTCAACTAGAAGATTTCAATCTTTATGAAAGTAAGATTCCTATCTTCTGTGACAATACTTCTGCTATTTGTCTTTCTAAGAATCCAATTTTACATTCTAAAGCCAAACATATTGAAATTAAATATCATTTTATAAGGGACTATATTCAGAAGGGAATTTTAAACTTAATTTTTGTAAAAACAGACCATCAATGGGCTGACATTTTTACCAAACCCCTTTCAGAAGATAGATTTAATTTCATTTTGAAAAATATTTGTATGGAATTATGTCCTGAATAAAATAATATTTATCTTCTGTGTTTGACTTCAGAATATTCTGAAATGAATGCTCTGACTAACAATTCTTCAGAAGTTAGAAGAGAAGTTACATCAGAAGCTATATGAAAAGTTCTGAAATGTTCTAACGTTTCATTTCTAAGTATAGTTCAGAAATTCATTAGAACAAACAGCTGTTACATGCATCCTTCAGGAGATGAACACGTGGTGTGTTTCTGAAAGGTCACGCGTGCAAAAGCTACTGATGATGTTCTAGGTAACTGTTAATGATTAGCCATAATCTCACGTTTTCCCCTTATTTTTAGCAAAATCATTAAATGCACGTAATGATGAGATTCGTTTTAAATTCGTTCTTAAATTAATTTTAAATTCGTCTTAATACTTTTTTAATTTTATTCCTAAACCTATTTCTGAATTTTTTTGCTTATAAATACTTTTTGAAAAACCTTTTTTCATTCTTTACCGTCTCTTTCAAACTCAAGCGTTTTCTGTACTTTTTCTCTTAAACCCTTTTCTTCAAACTCTCATTTCTAAAGAGCTTCAATGGCTTTTTCTTCTTCTTCTACCCACTCTGAGCAATACATAGTGCCTAAAAGAATAACTCTCATTCTGGTAGACAGTTTGGAAGTTTTAAGTGAGTTAATGGTAGATTTTGAGAATCTAAGAGAGAATGGTTTTGACTTGTTTCCCGCTGTTAAGTTTCAAGGATTGGAAAACTTTTTTGATCGTCTCATTGGTCCAGTCTTTCCACATCTGGTGAAGGAATTCTGTATTCATGCTATTGCAACCCCTAAGGTTGTTCTCTCTTTCGTAATGGGCAAGGAAATATCCATTACAGAAAATCAAATCAGAAAGTTGCTAGGGTTTAAAGGACTTGGAGTTACAGGAATGCCAAGTGGAAGAATGGAGATGTCACGGGTATATTTAGAGATTTTCACAAATGGTAAAGGTTCCTCTAAAGTCAGGGACTTGAAAGATAAATACAAGATTTGGGAAAGGATTATTCATGGATGTATTCACCATAGGAAAGACACCAGCTCTCCAGATTACATCAACGCTGATCAACAATATTTGTTGTTCTTCCTTAGAACTAATGTCAAAATTGATTTGCCTTACTTGCTATTTGAACATCTCTGGAACCATGTAAAAGAGACTAGGGAAGCTAAAAGGATGAAAAATCCCAAATCCAAAAGGATTTGGATTCCTATGGGTAGATTAATATCAGACATTCTGACTGAGAATGGTCTGATTTCTCACCTAGATGAAGCCAATCTTCTGGGGGAGCTAGAACCTACTTGTGGTAAGACTATGACTGAGAAGAATTTACTGAAAAGGAAAATAATTGACAAGCTGCTGGTGGAACCAACTCCGTATGTGTCAGCTACTGTGAAGAGGACAAGGATACCTATTGCTGATTTTCCTATGTTCAATTCAGGAGATCATCCTCGCATCATCCTGCACTACATTGAAATCTGCAAAGAGATTGTTCTCCAGGAATCTTTGAAGAGGAAAGCTGTTGAAGGACCTTCTGCCTCACCTCAGAAGAAGAAAAAGAAGACAGGTAAACCTGCTGAAACTATCACTATTTATGATTCTGTCAATGTATCTACATCTGCTGAACCCTCCCAAACCTTAGAAGATATATATGTTGATATTGACCTGACCTTACCATCTGACTCCCTTGCTGACAACCCTCATAAAAATCAAGTTTTATCAGATTTGAGTGATTTTGACTCTGATGAACACTCTAACACCCAATCAGAACCCTCTCAATCAGAACCCTCACACTCAGAACCCCCTGAACCATCTATTTTACAACCCATTCCTGCTGAATGTTTTTCAAGACCTCCTCCCAGAGGTGTTGGACAATGATTATGCCGTGCCCCCTTGGTTGGAAGTGTTTTTCCAATTGAGGTGAATCTTTTCATTGAGAAAGTTTTTGTTCCTTGGCTATTTGTCGTGTGAATTTCTTCACTGTTAAACAATTAGCTATATGCAAACAACGATGTTCAAATAATGCAAAATTTATGTTTGTCTTGAAGTTTTTGAAAATTCATTTTTTTTAGTAAAACAAAAATTTGCAAGAATGTGATATCAACTCAGGATTTATAGCAAGTCCTACAGGAGTCAGGATACCTTTTGTAACAGTATGCTTCCGAACTAACCCATGCTTCAGTTAGGACTTTTATGAGTTGTAACGTGGTTTGGTTCACGATTTAAGAAACAAACGAAAAAGGATAGAAATTTATTTGTACCTATCCCGTTCTTCGTGATGTTCTTCAGTCCTACACTCAATTAATTGTGCGTTTAAATCCCAATTGAGTATGGAATCTTTGCCTTGATATTCTGGTGATGGTGCAGAAATTGAACGTTTGTTTGAGAAGGCAGTCATTTTTTGTAATTTTTTCCTTTTTTGTTGAGGATTTGTAGGACCTCTTTTTTTGATTTTTTTATCCCTGCTTTTTCCTGAACTATTTCCCTTGCGATTACAGTCAGTGGGACGCCCCAATTTTTATTAAGTCTCCTTCATAGGTTTTTGAATTAACGGGCTTTTATTTTAAGAGATAATGACTTCCTATCTTGACGATTATGTGGAACCATCACTGACTTCTGGAGAGCCTCTTCTACCCTATTTGTTGTGTATGAAGGTAGAGCTTGCAACTGAATGCATATTTGAATTAACTGAGAAAACTACCCTGCCCCAGGTTATGATTAAGGCTTTTAATTTGTGTGAAAAGAAAAACTCCTACTTCTTAGAATCAAAGGGGTTGACTAGGGATTATCTTCCTTATAACTCCACTGTTTAGGATTTGAAACAACGCCTGTACATCGTCAGCAAGGTCTGTCCCAAAGCATACTGTAGAGATTATGGTATTATTTTCGTCAACCTCCCTCTAAAAGCTTACAGCTTCTAATCGAGAGTTGAATATCATAAAAAGGAAGTAAGAAAGCAGTTTAAATATAATGAAAATGACATAATTCAAAACAAACATATGTAATGCATTAATGGGAAAACCAAAGTTTGACATGACAATAATTGTTTGAACAAGTAAAGGAAATTATAATTGAAAAATCACAAATTAACTAGACACTCTCAATGATTTGACCTAGGAGCAGTGATCACGTGGTGAGTCTCTAGAGGGTCGAATTCAATCTCCTTGGCGTCAATCATATCCTGAATTTTGTTCTTCAGAGTCCAACAACCATTTGTATCATGTCCAGGACTATCAGAATGGTATGCACACCTTTCATCGGGGTGATATCTAGGAGCATAGGTGTTAGGATTCCGTAGAGGAGCCTTTAACGTAGTCAATCCTACTTTCAACATGTATTGTAACACTTGAGCTAGTGACATGTTGTTTTTGGTGAATTGTCTCTTAGGTGCGACCTCTTTACGTTGATTTCCTTGTTGATGTCACTGCATAGACGTAGGATTAGAGACCAGTACTGCCCCCACAGATAGGTTGTGGTTAACTCTAGAACGTATCTCCTTGCCATATACAACATTAGCTTCCTTCTTGCCACCAAATGGATTCTTCTCAAAATTAGAAGGTACAACCATTGGAGTCTTCCCACTCTTAATACCGCTTTCGACTCTTTCACCTGTCAGTATCAGTTCAGTGAATCCAGCCGAAGAACTTCTAATCAAGTGGTTGAAAAATGGACTAGACAAAGTGCCCATGAACGTGTCTACCATTTCCCAATCAGTTAGAGGAGGTTGCACCCTGCCAACTAAGTCTCTTAATTTCTGTGCATATTCCTTGAACCCTTCTTTTGATCCCATGGACATATTCTGCAATTGCACTCGATTTGGTGCCACATCAGCATTGTATTGGTACTGCTTGTAGAAAGCAGTAGCCAAGTCTTCCCAGCCAAACTTTCTTGGAAGAAATGGACCCATAACTTCCGGTCAGCAATGTGAGGCTGGATCTTTTTGATGTATGATCTCAAGTGAAGTTCAGGACAAGACACCCCGTCATATTTAGCAAAGGCAGGAACCTTGAATTTTGGTGGGATGACCACCCCAAAAACCAGCCCTAATTCCTCAAAGTCCAAGCCAGGTATCTGCTGAATCTCCATAGCATTGAGACGATCCTCCAGCTGTTTGTATTTATCATCAGTAGGAGGATATTGTTCCTCAGAGTAATCAACTTCATCTTCATCAGTCCCTGGATTGTTATCATCTTCATGATTATCCCCCTCATTTGATGGAGTTGAGAGATCTAGGGCTCTCTTGGTTGGTCTTTTAAGTCTTCTTCCCAAATTCAAGACACCATCCAGTTTCTTCGCCTTTTTCTTCTTCTCTTTGATGATCAAATTTTTTAGATATTCTTGCCCCTGGGCCAGAGCCAGGAACATCTGCTGAAACTGAGCGTTTTGATCTTGAAGGTCTTTTAATGTCTGTTCAAGATCCATTTCTTTTGCTGAAATAAACAGCGAAAAAGATAAGAAACCTGTCTTAAAATACCTGTTTATGCAATGTCATGTATGGTATGCTTATGCGATGTTTTCAAGGATCTCACGGGGTAAACACAAGAAAATGTCAGAAGTTGAATTTTGACTGCAGCTTTAACAGAAGAACTTCGTATTGTTGAATTTCCTTCTTCGAGAAACGAGCTCACCATGTCGAGTGGGTCATAGCCTTGTCTCAAGTCGCTGTGTTTTGGTTCTTTAACAGCATTGGCTAGAGGAAAATAAATCCCCTTGCCCCTTGCTAGACGTCTGGTTCATCATAACCTGTACCACAGGCCCTTGAGATTCTTGAAATGGTTAAGGAAATGCTATGGTATGGTGATATGATGTGTATTCTATGCGTCAAGCAAAATGTAGGGTGATGAAGACAAGTATGTCTTGCAGGAAATCCGAGTTATTGGATAATGTATACAAACAAGGTCCTAGAAGGAATACAAACAAAAGCCCTGTAATGAGTTCAAGTTGTTAGGTAATGAAAGCAAGAAAATCACGCAAGTAGCCTTAGGTTTAGGCTTGCATGGGGTTTATAGGTAAGTACCTCTTGAAGTTTCAGTTGGCTCAACCTGTCCTATTAATAGTAACCGAGTTCTAAGGAGTCTCATATAATTGACCTTTCTTTTAGACATTGTTCTAGCTCAAGCACCGAAGTATTGCGGCCAAAATATCCCAAAAGTCTAGTCTCAATGAGTGTAGTATCGAGTATCAACCAATCTTCGGTCGAAACCAAAGCCAGCCATCTCACTACTTTCTAATGGCTTAGGATGAATCAATTAAAGGTTCTAAAGGTCAGTTAGCACTTAATGACACTATAAGGAAGCCTAATGTTATCCTTGACTGACTCAAGGAACATTAGTACAAGCCAAAGTATCACGTTAACGTAGCTATCACTTCGTCCATATCGATATACGCCGTACATCTTCCATGATTTATTGCTACTTACCTAAAAGGTGCCCCAGATCCGGGTGTAGGATCTTCAACAAATAACCCCAACAAGCCCTCAAAATTAAAGCACACAAAGCATACAAGGTAAAGCAATTTAAAATGAACTAGACTCTAAGGTAACCCCACTTTTTATAATTCCCCAACAGAGTCGCCAGTTCTGTGATACGGTGGCAGAACTGTCTGTTATACTGGTTTTGCGTTTGTGTTCGCAAATGTTGCGGTAAGCAAGATTCGCCACCGACTTTTCTTTTATCCAATAAAGGAAAGGGTGAAAAGAACAGAAAAAGACCTTTCGAGAGTTTTATGAGTAAGGGGGGTAGATTATGGAAAGGGAATGTGTTAGCACCCTTTCCATCCATAGTTTTCTACAGGCTCTTAGATGCTTAGCTCATTTTTTAAAATACCTTGTGCTTTGTATTTTTGAAAATTATTTTGAAATTTGCCTTAGTGCGACGATTCTCTTTATGATAACTCTTGTATCAGTCCTCAAGAGTGTTGACAAAGCGAAATTTTTTTTGAAAGTCTTTTGAAATGTTTTGTGTAAGTGCAAAAAGTTTGTTCTTGAGCAAGCATCTAACAACTATCTACTTGTACTCGAAAAGGTTGTTCTTTTCCTCCTATCCTTTAGACAGTGCTATCCTACTATTAGTGAGTAGGTAGCTCTATCGTTGGATATAAGAGGGACATTCGAAGAGACGTTTTTATAGTCACAAAGGCAACTGGGCAAGAAGCTTTAGTAACCACCCTAAGGTTCTAAGATCATTTTTTTCGAGGAAACGTCGAGCGGGTCATCGAGGGACTTATGATCTTTTTAAACCAGAGGGTAGCCACTAAAACCTCTCACGCTTCGAGAGTTGTGACTATTTTACGAAGGTAACCAAAGTGGGATACTCTAGAGGTTTATATGTGCAATTGATTCAATTCAGTTTATTTATCTTTGTTATTAGGTTTGCTAATGTTTTGTTATTAGTCTTTGCATACAATCCTAATTACTAGCAGTTAATATCTCATAGAAATTTAAAGTGCAGAAAGTTAAATCTACGCTATTATAGGGCTTTGAGGATTAATTACATGTCCAAGAATAAGGGGAATAAGGCATAAAATTAAGTCCTAATTATTCTATTACAACCCATGAGCAGTTACAATAATATGAAAAATGTGAGAATAAATAAATGTGCGCGAATTGAGAATAACGTCTAAAAATCCTAAGGTAAGAGGAAATCTTTTTGTTTTTGTTTTTATTTATAAAAGAAAATAAAACTTAAGTCTATTTAATTTTAATTTCAAGAAAAGGTTAAAATAATTAATTAATTTGTTTACAAAATTAATTTGATTAATAAAACACTAACCTAATGTTTTTTTGTGATTTTTTTTGATTTAAAGTTGATTCAAATGATAAAGTCAATAAAGAAATAAGGAAAACAAAAATAAAAATACAAAGGCGCATCCTTCGATCCAGGGAGGAAAATGGGAGGCTTCGATCTAGAGATGGTGTCTTTCGATCCAGGGGAAAAATGGGCGGCTTCGATCCAGAGAAGGAAATGTCTCCTTCGATCCAGAGAAGGAGCTGTCTTCTTCGATCTAGGAGAAGATGGCTATCACTACGCCAAAAAAGACTTGCGAAAGCGCTTTTTTTGGCCTTTAAAAGCGCTTAAAAGCGCTTTTGTAGGTGACACTGCTATAGGTTTTAGCAGCGCTTTTTGTTTAATGAAAAGCGCTTTCGTAGGTCTACCTAATACAACGCTTTTTTATGAAGAAACGCTTTCATAGGTCTACCTAAGGCAGCGTTTTTTTCTCTGGAAAAGCGCTGTCTTAGGTAGGCTTTTAGCAACACTTTTTTTTCTTCTGGAAAAGCGCTTTCATAGGTGGTCTTTTAGCAGCGCTTTTTCCTGGAAAAGCGCTGTCATATGTTTACCTTAGACAACGCTTTTTTGTGAAAAAGCGCTTTCATAGGTTACCTAAGGCAGCGTTTTTCTTGAAAAAGCGCTTTCATAGGGTGTTTTTTTAGAGGTATAATTTATATAATTCATATACCTGCATTGTTTGCAGCATATAATTTATATAAACCAGTTGCCATAACTTGTAATTCATAAACCGCGGTAATGCATTGTATACCATTGTAATCTAAAATATATATACACCATTTTTGTACCTCAAAATATATAAAAACCATTGTTATCAGCATTGTAACTCAAAATCAGTCTTACAAAATCAACCCTAACAACAACTAAACCAGTCCTAATGTATGAAAGAAACACGGTCAATTATGTATTAAGGTCCTGGTCCTGTGAGGTTTGAACATAATAACACGGTCAATATGGTATTCCATGTACACATGTAACGTATTCATAACACTTTTTACATAATAATGTATTCATACCTTATATGATTCTCTGCTCAATAAAATATTGACACAATTCCTCTTTGATTTCTTCCAACTGAAGTTTCGTGTAATATGCACATTTGTATTCATCGAAGTACTAACAAAACATAATATGCATGATTTAGTTAAAAGTAAAAAATTATATGAAATATCCGAGAAATAACAAAACAAATCCTAAGTTATAAATCCATACCGTGACTGGAATCTCTATTTGATTCAGTTGAAGGATTTCTTTGATAAACCGCATAACGAAGTATCCACAATCTATACCGTTTTGCTGTTGAGTACACTACATAGAAAAACAAATAAGAATATATAGTTGTATTGTTTTATCAAATAGCATAAATATTATAAGCAAAATAGTGGAAATTAATATACTTTCACTTTGATCCAGTTAGTGTTGTTTGATTTAGACCGTCGTACCCGAGCTTCTCTTTGACACCAGAATACTTGTATCGCTCTAACAAAATAAAAATATATACTTAGAACAATGTCACAGAAATAATTAAATATATAAATACACACAAATATTTAGAATAATCTCACTTACGTATCAATCATTAACTTCATATCCGGATAATTTGTCCAACCACCGTCAACCGAATTCAGATAATAGACCACTTCTTTTATAGGATCGATAGCAACCAACAACCAGTGACGTTTATAAATTAAGACAACAGTTTAGAAGAAAATTTTCTACGCAAAAATTACAAATATTAAAATGAACTTAGAATTAAAATATAACTCTGTAGGAATAGTATTATACGCCCAAAGATATAAGCTTTTTGTACTGCCAGTTGCCAAGAATATTTCGACTAAGTGCTCTCTTACTGAATCCGGTTCCCTACTAATTGTCCCTCCGCTGACACGGGAGGAAGACACGAAATGGAATCTATTTGACAATTGATTCCCGCGCATCAATTTGTCATATAACAACCTTAAATAAAAACATAATTAATATTAGACTATATTCATTGAAATGTTTAAAAAAACATACGCATAAAGTTTGTTAGTAAAAGCAATTTAAACACATATTATCGTCAAGATAAAGCAAATAACAAAAACCATGTATGTACCTTTATCTCAGTCTAAACTTTCTCTTTACCCTCATCCAACTCTCCTCTTTTCCATCTAGGAGTGGTGATCAGAATGTGTATACGAACAAGCGTACCAATGTAGCTTGTCAACTTTGCAGCATTAGACCCAATTAGTTGGTCATTATCATTCCAATCTACATTATATGTTACTCCTCTATCTCGATCATGGATGATTCCCCTCATAATAGTTATACCTCGTGTAATATCTTTTTCTGAAGTTTTTTCTAAAGTATTTTTTGGAGCATTTTCAGGAGCATTTGCATCTTGTGAGTTTTCTTGATTACTAGACATTTGACCTGTAATAATGAAAAAAAATAAAAATGAAATGACAAATATAAAAATGAAATGACAGATAAAAATGAAATGACAAATAAAAATGAAATGACAAATTAAATTTTATTGAATGATATAGGCTATAATTATATATACTATTACCTTTTTCACTATGGTCTCTTTCTTTTCTTGGTAGGAATGTGTTCTACTCGTCTCTTAACAACGCGGACAGTTGGATTGATCCAAATACCCTCATTATGATCATTTCTAATACATGATTCATTATCATTTTGATCAGTTATGGTGTGTGGCTATTGAAGCAAGCTCTAAATCAACAAAAAAGTAAATCATGTCCTTATCGCATACTATTAAACATGTCCCCTCGTCTCTTTACCAAAACACTATACGCCACAGACAGCTAACAGAAGCAAAATCCCTTTTTGTTTATTACGTAGTAACAAGGTTTAAACTTTATATAATTTCGTATAAACTTGTCAAATCTCTACTCACCATTAACATTTCAATACAAATAGATAGTTTTATTTACATCACTATTTGGCCCCACCAATGCTCTCTTTATTGAAAAAACCTCTACAATCTGGAATCACTCATTTTATAATGTTGCCATTTCATTTTCTCCTTTTTCCTACTTTCTTTCTTTTCTCTCCTTTTTTTTTCTTCTGTTCCATCTTAATCACTCAAAAGAGTCATTTTCCTCCGAACTTTTTCTCGTGAAAGCACTAAAATTAGTCCTCCCTTTACCATATTAAAAGTGCACTAGAAATACCAATTCACAAGTGAAGAAGATGAATAATTTTAGTACTTTCACGAGAAATACAAAAGTTTAGAGGAACAGTGCTTTCACGAGAATACTATACTGTCTTGTGTGTGTATAGATATATACATAAATTTATGTAAAAGTGCACCAGAAATAACAATTCACAAGTGAAGAAGCATGAAAACTCCTCAATTATTCTCACACATACGTGTCTTCAACTTTTGTTCTTGCAATAAAACTCGGAAATGCCATAGTAATATCTCTACAAAATGAGGAGGACACATAATTAAAAACAAACATCTACATTTATAGAAATTAATTTTGTATAATCAAGAGGTTACACTAGACTTACTTTAGATATGGAAGAGTCATGTTCTTGATCAAAGACGGATGTTGAGAAACAAAAGCTTTCCACTCATCTTCATCGATCCTTCCATCATCTTTTGTATCAACATCTTTGAAAGTTTTATCCACAATAGATTCTATCATCTCATCTGAAAGAAAAAGATCCGATTCATGCAAAAGTGCCGATACCATTTCCTTTAACTCCTCTCTTTCAATGTACCATGTTTGTCTCAAATCATACAGCCTAAAAGCAACTGCAAGAATCACTTTTCACACTTCAATAAACAATAATCTATATATAATGATAACAATGAGTGAAGAAAAAATGAAACCTGATATGAATTGCAGTTGGCCGGAGAAGTGGAGCGCCGTTGACCGCCGTAGAAGCTCTGGTTTAGGGTTTTTTCGTGAAGAAAATCTGACTGAGAATAGAAAAGTGATACGAATTGTGTTTTGATATTTATTATAAAACTACCTACGAAAGCGCTTTTAAAAGCGCTTTCTAAAGGTCATATATAACAGCGCTTTTACATCAAAAAGTGCTTTCGTAGCATATCCTATAGCAGTGCTTTTAAAAGCGCTTTCTAAAGGCCAGCTTTAGCAGCGCTTTGGAAAAGCGCTTTCTAAGGCTGACCTTTAGCAGCGCTTTTGAAAAGCGCTTTCTTAAGGTTCCCTCTGAAAGGCCAGCTTTAGCAGCGCTTCCCAAAAAGCGCTTTCTAAGGGTGACCTTTAGAAGCGCTTTTGAAAAGCGCTTTCTTAAGGCACCCTTTGAAAGCGCTTTTTTAAGCGAATTTTTTTAAAAACCTACAACAACGCTTTTTTCCAAAAGCGCTTTCTTTTATGTGCTGCTAAAATTTATTTTTGGCGTAGTGTATCCTCCGATCCAGTGAACAGATTTTACCCTTCGATCCAGTGAAAGGATGTGACTTTCGATCCAGAGGGAATTGTTGAAAGGGCCTGATGGATCACCTGTGAGGGCTCTAAATCTGTAAAGATATGTTAGCAAAACAAAGATGCAGGACCTGGGTATCGAGCCCAGGTCCTCCGATCCTGTGTGTGTTTGGTTTATTCAGGCTGAATCTGCAACAAGTGTTAGAAATAAAACAAATGCAGACCTGGATGTCGAACCCAGGTCCTTAATCTTGAATACAAATCGAATGCATTACAAATGTTAATATATCATGCAAATGTAAAGTTTGGTCTCTTGCCAATTCTTACCAACAGTTGGAAGCTTCAATTTGGCACTTCTGGACATGGAAATGCTTGCTTAGGGGTTGGTGCGGACTCATGTATGCAAGGTTTTCGTCTGGCTAATGCTTGTATGGGAAATAATGCTTTTGTCTGATGCAGTGTATGTGTGTTCCCTATGGTTTTTTTTCTCCGCCCTCTTTTTTTGTGTCCCCCTGCAATGTGTCCTAGGTCTTGTATTTATAGGAGTGTGATGTGCATGGAAATGGCAAGGGACAACCATTAACTTAGGCTTTGAAGGCCATGAGGCCAAAATCAGACACATTAAAAGACTTCCATTTTTGAACTATTCATGCCTCTTTTGAAATCTTGAATGAACGTGGACACCTTTGAATTTCGAATGCCTTCAGGCCATGCCCTTCGATTGGCCTTAAGTTGCCTCCTTTAAATGGACCTCTTGTGTACCCTTCGAATGGACCTTCTGAATGCTTCTTCGAATGGACTTTTTATTACTTCCTTCGAATGGAACACCTGTACATCCTTCGAATGGAACACCTGTGCATCCTTCAAATGGCCCTTTTGTGTGTCTTTCAAATAGCGCACATGTATGCCTCATGCATTATTCGAATGGCTCACCAATGTGGGCTCATAATGTGGAAATCATATGCTGAAAGGTTCAGATATAGAGTTGATGCAAGCAGTTTCAAAGGGAACCATTTCCCATTCAAAACTAGCACAAAGGAAGCCAATGCCTTGTGGATGTTAGCACGAGGAGGTCATTGCTCTGTGAATCGAAGGCTAGTTGAAAGGGTCTTGGCCTTGTGCATTGAAATAAAGCACAGGGGAAGCCCTTGCCCTTGTGAATGTTAGAATGAGGGGGTGATTGCTCTGTGAATCGAAGGCCAGTTGAAAGGGTCTTGGCCTTATGCATTGAAAGCAAGCACAGGGGAAGCCTTTGCCCTTGTGAATCGAGACAAACTTGTAGGGGGTTATTGCCTTGCACAGTCGAAGCCTTGTGAACTTAACTTGATCGAAGGAAGCCCAGCGCCCAATCGAAGACCTTGTGAACTTATCTTGATCGAAGGAGGCCCAGTGCCCAATCGAAGACTTGCATACCAAAGCCCGATCGAATGGTTTTAGATGCCCAATCGAATCTCCTTGTCCAAATGCCAATCGGAAAAATAAACTTCCCAGGGGCTAATCGAAAACACCTTGTCTCAAAGCCAATCGAAGACATCTTATTTATCTTCAAAATTTTTATTTTTCTTTAACCAAGTGTTTGTGACCACCCATATAAGAGGAAACCTTGGAAAACATGAGAGGGCAAATTTTGGGGTACGACAATAACCTACCCCCCTTACTCAGAAAATTCTCAAAGGTCTTTCCTGTTCTTTTCACCCTTTCCTTATTGGATAAAAAAAATTGGTGGCGACTCTTGCTATCTGCAACATTTGCGATAAAACACAAAACCAAAATTCAGTTCTCTCATTGTATTACAGAACTGACGACTCTGCTGGAGATAATAAAGTGGGGATACCTTAGAGCTAGATCACATTTAAAATGCTTTACTTACTTGATTTGTATGCTTTATATTTCAGGGTTTGGCTAGGGTTATTTTTCTAAAGATCATATACCTGGATCTGGGGCATGTTAGGTAAGTAGCAATAGATTGTGAAAACTGTATGATGTATACCAATACGGTTGAAGTGATGGCTACGTTAGTGTGACACATTGGTTGGTACTGGTGTCCCTTGAGTTAAGTCAAGGAGAATGTTAGGCTGCCACATGGTGTCATAAAGCACTAAGTAATCGTAGAACCTTAATTGACATAACTTAGCCATTAGAAAGTAGTGAGATATCCAACTTTGGTGCAAACTGAAGTTGGTTGATACTCGATGCTACACTCATTGAGATCAGACTCTCGGTATGTTTTGGTTGCAAATTAGATGCTCGTGCTGAAACAATGTCTGAGAGAAAGATTAGTGATATTGAGGCTCCTAGAACCTGGTTACTTTTCTTAGGACAGGTTGAGCCAACTAAAACTCAAGAGGGTACTTACCTACAAACTCCATGCAAGCTTAAACATAAGGCCTTGTGTGTTTTGTTTGTGTATGATTAATTGTTCGAACATGACATCATAACATCATGACATCATACCATATAATTTTCACCAACCATTTCGAGGACCAAGAGATTCATCTTTGTTATGTTTTGCAGGCTATGGCATCTGCTCCCATAAATACTATCCGAATCAACTTTGCAAGGGTGCCTCCACAACTTAAAGAGTTAGTCTCAAGGGTTCTCGAAAGTTCTCCACTCATCAAAAGACATGGTCGACTACTAAGTCTGGTTACCCTAGGTGTGATACGGTGGGAGAACTGACTTGAGGATTTGCGTTTTGTATTCGCACTTGTTCGGTTTAGCAAGAGTCGCCACCTACTTTTTATTTTATCCTAAGGAAAGGTTAAAAAGCACAGGAAAAACCTTTTGAGATGTTTCGTGGGTTCGGGGGGTAGATTATGAAAAGGGAAGGTATTATCACCCTTTTCATCCATGGTTATCCATGGGCTCTTAGTTACTTGTTTTAGATCACTTGCCTTTGATTTTCAATTGCTTGAAATGGTGGTGGTGTGTGTGTGTGTGTGTTTGAAAATGCTTTGAAAAAGATGCCTTGTCTAGGCAACCGTTGTAACAATTCTTTACTCGAATGTTTTACAAAGGTGTTTGTCTTTTCGAAAAGATATTTCAATGTTTTTGAAAGTGTGTTGTGGAGTGTATTTTGAAAAGTAGGCAAGTGTGTTTTGCAAGTTTGATCAAGTAACTAAAAGTTTTCTACCCTAAATTTACTCAAAGATTTTTCTCATGTTTTAACCCTTTTAACAGTATTGTTCCACCATTGTATTTGGTGGACAATCTTGTGTTAGGATGTTAACGGGACGGATGCGGGTCATCGTATGGACCATGAATGCAATGGTGCCAAGTGTCTTTGGCAATTTTTCTTGAAGGGACTATTATCATTTTTAGGCAACTTCGAAAGCGTCATCGAGGGACCATGATCATTTGATTTGTTTTTGTTTTGCCAAAGAAACTCAACATGCAAGCATGGCCCATTTTGGAAGGCAACAAGCGGGATTACCCTAAGGGTGCAAGTGTGAATTGTGTATTGATTGTCATGCATTTGTCTTGTATTAGGTTATCTGGCGGTTGATTTTAAATCTTCGCATACAAACCCTAATTACTATACAGTATAAGAAAGCGATAAATTGCGGGAATTTAAAGTCTAAGCTATTACAAATAAGTATCTGGGAATGGGGGTACAAATATTTACAAATGGGGATGAGACTTAATAGGAGAGTAGTGTCCAAATATATTTACAACCAAATCGAATCGCATTCTTAATGTAACATGTATCAATGTACAAGAGCAAAAGATAAGCAAATGTATTGGTGTAAGTGCATATGATTATTTACAAGATGCAAAATGTTAACTTAATGCAAAATTAAGTAAGTATTTATTTTTGGGTTTTTGTTAATTATGTACAAACAAAAGTTTCAAAGAAAAGAAAAATGTTTTAAGTTAAAGAAAATTATTATTTGTATTTTAGTTTCTATACAAAAGTTTTAATTAAAGAAAAGAGAAATGTTTTAAGTTTAAGAAAGATTTATGTATTTATATATAAACAAATGTTTAATAAAAAAAATCTATTTTTAGGTATTTATTGATATCTTATATACAAGGATTTTATTTAACTCAGAATAAAATATTATTATGTATTTTTAATTATACTAATAAAAAAGTAATTTAAGAAAAATTTATATAAAAAAGAGTTTAACGTATTATTTTATTTACAAACAAAAATGAAATATATTAGTTTAAATTATAAAAATAAAAATAAAATGATAAGTAAAAAAAAGATGTTAGTTTATATACAAAACAAAAAAGGAATGGGCTTTAGTGTTAGTAAGAGAGGCAGGCCCAAGCGAACAGTTTTAAGCAAAAAGGGGGGGGGTATGCACGCTGGAATTCTGATGGGCTTAGGCGTTTATGGGGGCGAACCGGCCCAAGGTTTTTGACACATTTGTTTGTTAGGGTTTCATTAGTTTTGTTTCATTTTGGATTAGGGTTAGGCTTAGAGCGGCGCTCTCATCTTCTCCGTCCTCTTCACTTTCTCATGCCAAGCTTTTCTGGACAAAGTCTCCGCCCATGGCCACCAGGCGCCACCGTCAGCTCCTTCTCCCTCCATGGTCGAGCATAACAGCGACAAAAAAGGTAACAGCTTCCCTTTCTTTTCGTCTTAGGGTTTCGTATTTTGTCTTGCTCGTGTTTTATCTTTTCTTAGCCCTGATCTTTATGTTGTTATTTGTTTTATGTTTGAGGTGCGTGAAAAGAAAAAGGAAGAGATACTACCTTTGGGGTTCGTCGCTTGGAGAGGGAGGTTCTGGAGGTGGACAGGAGGCGTCCTAGGGCGGCCAAGGCGAGGGAGCGTGATGCTGAGCTTGCTCTGTGGAAAACTGGTACTCATATTCGCTTTTTATGGTTTAATGATGAATGTTTGAAAACCTAGTTTTTTACTTCTGCATCCTCTTTTCCTCCTTCTGATTGCTGGCTTTGTATGATGTTCTTGCTTCTTCTGAAACTTTGAGTGAGCTTCTGATTGCTTATTTGCTTCGCTTTTGAATAGCTTGCTTGCTTGCTATGATATTAATGATGATATGTTGAGGTTTATTCTGAATATTGTTTTGATGTTGGATAGACTAACCCTATGATGAACATATTCTGAGGGTTTAGGACTTGCTTGATTCTTCTGAGTTTGTTTGGATATTGGGTTTGGGCTTGATATGTTTGCTAGAAAATTTTGAGGCTTGGTATGCTGGTATGGCTTAAGGGTTTGAATAGGTTTGCAGGCAGGTTGATGGCTTGTGAACTGTTGGGAATTTACAGGCTCATTGTTGTTGGCTTCTGTTTAGAAGCTTGCTTCAGTTTGTTTATCAGTTTGGTACAGGCTTAAGGCTGAGTTTTTGAAGAGCTTGAGGTGTTAGCAGGCTTCAGGCTTGACACAGGTTATAGGCTTGGCTTTGATTTGTGAGTTTGCTTCAGTTTTGTATGGCCTTGAGTTTTGTAACTTACAGGTTTATGCAGGTTTTGGCTTTCTGAGTTGAAATAGGTTTTTGCTATGTGTTTGATGTAGATTTAGGCTTTGAGGTGTTTTGACACAGTTTGGGAGGTTTGTGGCTTATGGTTTGAGATTACAGGTTGAGAGGCAGTCTTGGAAGCTTGTGGTTCAGTTTGTGTTCTTATTTGTGTATTCTGCCTCCTTTTTTTATTCTGATATGTTTTGTTTTATATATCTTCCTAAGCCTAAAGCTTGTAAGCCTCTTCTCTCTCTCTTCTCTCTCTCTACAGATTAAAAAGCATTTTTATATTGCTTAAAACTGCTTTTCTGAAAAGGTGATTGGCTGGAAAGTGATGGATAATTTGAATATGGCTTGCATAGTTTCTTTCCTCTGTGTACTTTCTTCTTTTTCCTGCCTATCTTTTGACAACTTTTTGTACTTGTTGACAGCTTGATATCTTTTGATATCTTTGGACAGTTTGGTTGACATATGTGATGTTCAGTTTGAACTTTGGTTTGGATTTGTTTCTTTGACAGTTTGTTTGCCAATGCAGCTTGTTTTCCCATTTTCAATTGATTTGCCTCTTTGGTTGAAAATTTGAATTTAGGCAGCCTGTTTGACAATTTTGAATTTGTGCAATATTGTAGCTTTGTGCATTTCATATTTTATTTGCAAGCATACTTCTATCCCTCTTTGTGAACCAAGAATTTCTTGTGATTTGCAGAGAGGGTGGACAACTGATTCCGGCCAGTCACTTTTAATGATGATTTTTAAATTAACTGTCTGCCTTTGATTATTTCATCTGCATTTGACTTCTTTCTTTTCTTTTTGCAGGTAAAATCAGTTGAGCACAGGGGAGCATCAGAAGACTTAGGATAATTAGGATACAATTTTATTTCATTTTAATTATTTGTAATATTATTATTGTAAACAGAATGTAAATAAATTTACAGTGTTCCAATAATAATTTGTAACAAACAATTAAAGATGAATAAAAATCCTTCTTTGTCAGTTAATTCTTTTATCTCAGCTGTCTATTTAATTATTTAAGCTGTCTTGAATTAAAATAACTGGAAGTAAACCCAATTATTCTAACTTAGATAAAATAAATAATTAACCAACACTGTAGCCTTGCAATCAATAATAACCTGGCGTCCCAATTAAACATAAGAAATGCACAGTCAAATCCAACAAACATCCCTATTCCTTTGCCTTTACTGATTAAACCAAACACTACAAATTCTTAATCAACAGCCTCAACCCATATCCCAAAGTAAATTGAAAAGCACTGTAGAATTAATTCTTTCTGAGAATGCTCGCACAAAACCCTGATTCTTGATTTAATGTCGAAGAAGCGCCTGCCTGATCAGAACCTGAGCCAACTCAACCAAACCCTAGCAATCTGCTTGAACTGTTCCAGAGCCATGAAAACCCTAATTTTGTCTGACTGGTGAGAAAAGTCTGTTTTGACCGATTCTTAGGCCAATTTGAAAAAATCAGGAGAAGCCCGAAGCTGTGATTTCTTGTGGAAAAAATAGGAGGGCAAGTTTTGGGGTACAACAGTTGCCCCTGTTCAATCTTCTTGAACCTGAAGAGTTAGATTGGCAAGTTTGCCTTTCGCGACTCGAGGGTAAAAGGAGATTGGACACTAGAGTGCCCAAAAAATTTGCACTCGGTGATGTGATGGTAGAGGGAATGGGCTTAAAGATGCCATTTGGTGATGGGCTTAGAGATGCCATCTAGGGATGTGACAGAATCTTGTCGGGGAATGGGGTTAGAGATGCCATCTGGAAGTTGCTGGTAGGAGGATGGGCTTAGAGATGCCATCTAGAAATGTTTGTTGAACTATACGTCATTGGTGAGTGGGTGAGCATCATAAAGGTATCCATGTTTTGGGACATCTCTGAACTGGGGGTCTGAATAAGCAATAGATTGACATCCGTATCTGGAAGCATCCGTAAACTGTTTTCAAAAGTTGCATCTTAACAAGCGATAGATTAACATCCGTTACTGGAGAACCCGTGAACTGTTTTCAGAAGTCTTGAAGTTGAATAAGCAATAAAGCAGCATCCGTTGTTGGGAAGCGTCTGTAAACTGTTTTCAAAAGTTGAGAAGAATCTGAACAAGCGATAGGTTAACATCCGTTATTGGAGAACCCGTGAAATGTTTTCAGAAGTCTTGAAGTTGAATAAGCAATAGAGCAGCATTCGTTGTTGGGAAGCGTCCGTAAACTGTTTTCAAAAGTTGAGAAGAATCTGAACAAGCGATAGGTTAACATCCGTTACTGGAGAACCCGTGAACTGTTTTCAGAAGTCTTGAAGTTGAATAAGCAATAGAGCAGCATCCGTTGTTGGGAAGTGTCCGTAAACTGTTTTCAAAAGTTGAGAAGAATCTGAACAAGCGATAGGTTAACATCCGTTACTGGAGAATCCGTGAACTGTTTTCAGAAGTCTTGAAGTTGAATAAGCAATAGAGCAGCATCCGTTGTTGGGAAGCATCCGTAAACTGTTTTCAAAAGTTGAGAAGAATCTGAACAAGCGATAGGTTAACATCCGTTACTGGAGAACCCGTGAACTGTTTTCAGAAGTCTTGAAGTTGAATAAGCAATAGAGCAGCATCCGTTATTGGGAAGTGTCCGTAAACTATTTTCAGAGGTTGAAATTGAATAAACAATAGAGCAGCATCCGTTGTTGGGAAGCGTCCGTAAACTGTTTTCAAAGGTTGAAATTGAATAAGCAATAGAGCAGCATCCGTTGTTGGGAAGCGTCCGTAAACTGTTTTCAAAAGTTGCATCTGAACAAGCGATAGATTAACATCCGTGTTTGGAGAATCCGTAAACTGTTTTCAGAAGTCTTGAAATTGAATAAGCAATAGAGCATCATCCGTTGTTGGGAAGCGTCCGTAAACTGTTTTCAAAAGTTGAGAAGTGGAGAAGGAACCGGTGTAGGGTTTCCTGATGATGAGTTAGTGTAAAACTGCATCTGGATGAATCTGGAATAAGTATCAGAATGTCGCCATGTCTGGGTTACATATGAACTATTTCTAGAAAGAATCTCAGAAGATGATGATCTTTGTCTGTCGACTGATCTTTCCTGAAAAGGTAAAGAGTTAGTCGTATGCAATGTCATGATGTATGATGCAATGTATGTTATATCAATGTTTTATGATATGAATGTGATGAATGCGCATGTAAGCTGATGAGCTGTCTTGCTGAGGATAGATGAATCTTGGATGGCAGGAGATAAAAGAATCTTGACTGCTGTCGGGGAAAGTAATTCCTTGACTGCTGCAGGGGATTGCAAGAGTCTCTTGATCGTTGAAAATGAGAAATCCTGGGACCGCTGTTGGGGAATCAGGAGCTTGGGTTGTATGCCAATCTACTGGGGATTCCTGTCTTGAGGAGATCTTCACTGGGGGATATCTGAATATCTCGTGAGGTGCTGAGAATGAGAGTCTTCATTCTGCTTGGGGATTGATAGTTGGAAGTTTTAGCTTCGCTGGGGATTGCAAGAATCTTTTGGTAGCTGCAGGTATTGATCTGGGATCTTGGAAAGGTTTCTTGATGATGAGTCCGTGTAAAACCGTATCTGAATTTGAGAAGGAACCGGTGTAGGGTTGCTTCATGATGAGTCCGTGTAAAACTGCATCTGGGAGTTGAGATCTGTATGAGTAGCAGAATGACTTCCGTGTCTGGAGTGTATCTAAAACTATAACTAGGATCTGAATGAGTGACATAATGGCTACCGTGTCTGGAGCGTATCTGAAACTGTATCTTGGAGTTGAGATCTGTATGAGTAGCAGAATGACTTCCGTGTCTGGAGTGTATCTGAAACTGTAACTAGGATCTGAATGAGTGACAGAATGGCTACCATGTCTAGAGCGTATCTAAAACTGTATCTTGTAGTTGAGATCTGTATGAGTAGCAGAATGACTTCTGTGTCTGGAGTGTATCTGAAATTGTAACTAGGATCTGAATGAGTGACAGAATGGCTACCGTGTATGGAGCGTATCTGAAACTGTATCTTGGAGTTGAGATCTGTATGAGTAGCAGAATGACTTCCGTGTCTGGAGTGTATCTGAAACTGTAACTAGGATCTGAATGAGTGATAGAATGGCTACCGTGTCTGGAGCGTATCTGAAACTGTATCTTGGAGTTGAGATCTGTATGAGTAGCAGAATGACTTCCGTGTCTGGAGTGTATCTGAAACTGTAACTATGATCTGAATGAGTGACAGAATGGCTACCGTGTCTAGAGCGTATCTGAAACTGTATCTTGGAGTTGAGATTTGTATGAGTAGCAGAATGACTTCCGTGTCTGGAGTATATCTGAAACTGTAACTAGGATCTGAATGAGGGACATAATGGCTACCGTGTCTGGAGCGTATCTGAAACTGTATCTTGGAGTTGAGATCTGTATGAGTAGCAGAATGACTTCCGTGTTTGGAGTGTATCTGAAACTGTAACTAGGATCTGAATGTGTGACAGAATGGCTACCGTGTCTGGAGCGTATCTGAAACTGTATCTTGGAGTTGAGATTTGTATGAGTAGTAGAATGACTTCCGTGTCTGGAGTGTATCTGAAACTGTAACTAGGATCTCAATGAGTGACAAAATGCCTACCGTGTCTGGAGCGTATCTGAAACTGTATCTTGGAGTTGAGATCTGTATGAGTAGCAGAATGACTTTCGTGTCTAGAGTGTATCTGAAACTGTAACTAGGATCTGAATGAGTGACATAATGGCTACCGTGTCTGGAGCGTATCTGAAACTGTATCTTGGAGTTGAGATCTGTATGAGTAGCAGAATGACTTCCGTGTCTGGAGTGTATCTAAAACTGTAACTAGGATCTGAATGAGTGACATAATGGCTACCGTGTCTGGAGCGTATCTGAAACTGTATCTTGGAGTTGAGATCTGTATGAGTAGCAGAATGAATTCCGTGTCTGGAGTGTATCTGAAACTGTAACTAGGATCTGAATGAGTGACAGAATGGCTACCGTGTCTGGAGCGTATCTGAAACTGTATCTTGGAGTTGAGATCTGTATGAGTAGCAGAATGACTTCCGTGTCTGGAGTGTATCTGAAACTGTAACTAGGATCTGAATGAGTGACAGAATGGCTACCGTGTCTGGAGCGTATCTGAAACTGTATCTTCTAACAGGTGATGAAGGAATTGTGGAACACTTTTGACATTCGAATGCCCCCAGTGATGATGAAGGAGACTTGCCCCAAGTTCACTGAACTTTTGAGAGATTTGTTGAAATCTTGACTGGACTGCCCCAGGTTAATTGAACTTTGAAAGATTCGTTGAGACCCTGACTGGACTGCCCCAGGCGTGCTAGATAGTGACATGTCATGCCCCTTGTTGATAGGAGATTTGTCAATGGAAGTGTCATCCTTTTTGAAGTGATTTGGTTCACTGAGAGAGCTTTCGTTCATCGGATATTCGTTGCGTGAATTTCTCCGTTGTCAAACAAATAGCCAAATGCAAACAGTGATATTCAAGCTATGCAAAGTTTATGTTTGTCTCAAAGTTTTGAAAAATGCGTTTTTTAGCAGAAAACTTTTTGTGAGACAAATTCAACACAAGATTTTAGAGCAAAGCCTTACAGGAGTCAGGATACCTTTTGTAACAGTATGCTTTCGAACTAACCCATGCTTCAATTAGGACTTTTGAAGGGTTGTAACGTGGCTTGGTTCACGGTTTAAGAAACAAAGGATAAAGGCTCAAAGTATATTTGTACCCACCCGCTCTTCGTGATGTTCTTCAATCCTAAGCTCAGTTAATTGTGCGTCGAACTCTGTTCGAGTTTGGAACGACTTTTGGGTGATGGTTCACCAATTGAATTTGGAAGACAATCATCATCTCCTTTTTATTTTGCAACGTTTTTTCCATGTTGTTGAGGATTTGTAATGACCTCTTTCTTTTGATTTGTTATCCCTAACTTTTGCCTGACTGTTCCTGTTTTCGAGATTACAGTCAGCGGGATGCCCCAGCTTTCTTAAGCCTCCTTTATAGGTTTTGGCTCAGTGGGCTTTTTTTTTTGAGAGAGATAATGACTGCCTATGAGATAAGGAACCATCACTGTCTTTTGATTCCAGAGGAATGCTTTTCCCTTTTTCTTTTGATGTCGTTCGTTGTATTACGAACTGAGAGTTTGCGACTTCAATGCGCATCTTTTTTTTGAATTAACTGAGATACTACCTAGCCCCAGGTTTATATCAAAGGTTTTAATTTGTTTAGGACAGAAAGCTCCTACTTCTTTGGCTCGAAGGGGTTGACTAGGGATTATCTTCCTTATAACTCCAGTGTTTGGGAATTGAAAGAAATGCCTGTACATCATCAGCACGGTCTGTTCAAAAGCATACTGTATGAGATTATGGTATTGTTTCGTCATCCTCCCTCTAAAGGCTCGCAACTTTTTATCAAGAGTTAAATATCATAAAGAAGGCATAAGAGTAGTGAAAACGAATGGATGAATTCAAGACAAACATATGCAATGCATTAATGAAACAAAGTTTGACATTAATAGATAATTGTTTGAATAACAAAGAGATTACAACTTGAAAATCCAAATGAAACAAAAGTCTCTCAGTTTGAGCTTTGTCACTTCAGGTGGAGAAAATCTTAACGGAAGATTTTCATCTCGCCGTCTGGCATGAACCTCAGCAATCAAATGTCAATCAGATCTTGAATCTTGTTCTTCAAGGCCCAACAGTCGTTGGGGTCATGTCCCAGGCTATAGGAGTGGTATACACAAAATGCGTCGGGATGATAGTTAGGAGCGGAGGTATTGGGCTTCCGAATAGGATCCCTCAAAGCAGTCAGATTTACCTCCAACAAGCGCTCCAGTATTAGAGATGACGGTATGTCAGTCTCAGTGAACTGTCTTCCAGACGTATTTTGCTTACGCTGATTACCCCGTTGACGCTGACGAGGTTGTTGATGGGCTTGTGACCCTGAAGCAAGCAGAGGAGCCTTCCCCTTGTCTTCTTGTCTGGAGGGGGGTTGAATGGTGACTTGCTCTTCAACCTCAGATGTTTGCCCCACTTGGTTTTCCCGAAGCAGTTGTTTGACGAGAACTCTGAGTTCCTCTTGTCTTTGAGACAAGTCCTGGATGAGAGCCATCTGGCCCACCAGCTGTCCCATCACTTGGATCCTCAAAGTTGCCAAATCAAACTGCAGTTCCCCCAACTGATCACTCCTGGCATTGTTTGATTCTCCTGGACCAAGCCCCTTGTGAGGAGAGCTTTCACTTCTTCTTGCCCCAGGGACAGGTTCAAGAACATTTCCTGAAGCTGAGCATTTTGGTCCTGGATGTCCTTGACAGTCCTCTCTAGAGCCATCTCTACTGAAATAAACAGTAGGAGAGTAAGGAAACCTGAAAAGGAAAAAATTGTCATGATGCAATGCATGATATGCGGATTCATGTTTTCAAGGATCTCTTGGGGTAAACACAAGAGAATGTTAGAGGTTGAACTTCGATCTTTGATTGGAGAACTTTGCAACGGTGGATGTCTTTCCACAAGAATCAAGCTCACCATGTCAAGTGGGTCGTAGCCCCTGATTCAAGTTGTTGCACTTGATCTTTGATGGCATTTGTTTAGATGAGAAAACCTCTTGCCCCTTGGTAGACGTCTGGTTCAACGTGACCCTGCATCAAAAGACCCTCGAGATCCTTGAAATGGTTATTGAAAAATGCTATGGTATGATGTCATGATGTTATGTACATGTATGCAAAAGCAAGTGAGTGTATATACAGGTAATCACATTCACACAAAGCAAACAAGTCCTTAGGTTTAGGCTTGCATGGGGTTTGTAGCTAAGTACCCTCTTGAAGTTAGTTGGCTCATCCTGTCCTAAAATAGAAACCGAGTTCTAAGGAGCTCAATATCATTGGATTGTTTTCTGTGTTCATTGTTTTGGTTTAGCCACTTAACTGGCGACCAAAATATTCCAAGAAAACAACCCTCAATGAGTGTAGTATCAAGTATCTACCAACTTCGGACTGCACCAAAGTCGGTCATCTCACTACCCCTAAAAAGGCTAAGATGGTCAATTAAGGTTCTAAGAGTTCGTTAGTGCTTCATGACATCACTCAGAGGCCCCATACTCTCCTTGATTGAACTCAAGGGTTACCGGTACTCACAAATATGTCGCACTAACATAGCTTACTGCTTCAACCATGTCGGTATACCCCGCACAGTTCCCTCATTGTTTTATTGCTATTTACCTAAAAAGGTGCCCCCAAATCCGGGTGTAGGATTTACAACAAACCCAAACAAGGACCCAAAAAGTAAAGCAATCAAAGCAATCAAAGCAAGAATGTAAAGGTGATCTAAACCCTAAGGTAACCCCACTTTTAGATTTTTTTTTCCAGCAGAGTCGCCAGTTCTGTGATACGGTGGGAGAACTGACTTGAGGAGTTGCATTTTGTATTCGCACTTGTTCGGTTTAGCAAGAGTCGCCACCGACTTTTTATTTTATCCTAAGGAAAGGTTAAAAAGCACAGCAAAAACCTTTTGAGATGTTTCGTGGGTTCGGGGGGTAGATTATGAAAAGGGAAGGTATTAACACCCTTTTCATCCATGGTTATCCACGGGCTCTTAGTTACTTGTTTTAGATCACTTGCCTTTGATTTTCAATTGCTTGAAATGGTGGTGTGTATGTGTGTTTGAAAATGTTTTGAAAAAGATGCCTTGTCTAGGCAACCGTTGTAACAATTCTTTACTCGAATGTTTTACAAAGGTGTTTGTCTTTTCGAAAAGATATTTCAATGTTTTTGAAAGTGTGTTGTGGAGTGTATTTTGAAAAGTAGGCAAGTGTGTTTTGCAAGTTTGATCAAGTAACTAAAAGTTGTCTACCCCTAAATTTACTCAAATATTTTTCTCATGTTTTAACCCTTTTAACAGTATTGTTCCACCATTGTATTTGGTGGACAATCTTGTGTTAGGATGTTAACGGGACGGGTGCAGATCATCGTATGGACCATGAATGTAATGGTGCCAAGTGTCTTTGGCAATTTTTCTTGAAGGGACTATGATCATTTTTAGGCAACTTCGAAAGCGTCATCGAGGGACCATGATCATTTGATTTGTTTTTGTTTTGCCAAAGAAACTCAACATGCAAGCATGGCCCATTTTGGAAGGCAACAAGCGGGATTACCCTAAGGGTGCAAGTGTGAATTGTGTATTGATTGTCATGCATTTGTCTTGTATTAGGTTATCTAGCGGTTGATTTTAAATCTTCGCATACAAACCCTAATTACTATACAGTATATGAAAGTGATAAATTGCGGGAATTTAAAGTCTAAGCTATTACAAATAAGTATCCCGGAATGGGGGTACAAATATTTACAAATGGGGATGAGACTTAATAGGAGAGTAGTGTCCAAATCTATTTACATCCAAATCGAATCGCATTCTTAATGTAACATGTATCAATGTACAAGAATAAAAGATAAGCAAATGTATTGGTGTAAGTGCATATGATTATTTACAAGATGCAAAATGTTAACTTAATGCAAAATTAAGTAAGTATTTATTTTTGGGTTTTTGTTAATTATGTACAAACAAAAGTTTCAAAGAAAAGAAAAATGTTTTAAGTTAAAGAAAATTATCATTTATATTTTAGTTTCTATACAAAAGTTTTAATTAAAGAAAAGAGAAATGTTTTAAGTTTAAGAAAGATTTATGTATTTATATATAAACAAATGTTTAATAAAAAAAATCTATTTTTAGGTATTTATTGATATCTTATATACAAGGATTTTATTTAACTCAAAATAAAATATTATTATGTATTTTTAATTATACTAATAAAAAAGTAATTTAAGAAAAATTTATATAAAAAAGAGTTTAACGTATTATTTTATTTACAAACAAAAATGAAATATATTAGTTTAAATTATAAAAAGAAAAATAAAATGATAAGTAAAAAAAAGATTTTAGTTTATGTACAAAACAAAAAAAGGAATGGGCTTTAGTGTTAGTAAGAGAGGCAGGCCCAAGCGAACAGTTTTAAGCAAAAAGGGGGGGGGGGGGGGGGGTATGCACGCTGGAATTCTGATGGGCTTAGGCGTTTATGGGGGCGAACCGGCCCAAGGTTTTTGACACATTTGTTTGGTAGGGTTTCATTAGTTTTGTTTCATTTTGGATTAGGGTTAGGCTTAGAGCGGCGCTCTCATCTTCTCCGTCCTCTTCACTTTCTCATGCCAAGCTTTTCTGAACAAAGTCTCCGCCCATGGCCACCAGGCGCCGCCGTCAGCTCCTTCTCCCTCCATGGTCGAGCATAACAGCGAAAAAAAGGTAACAACTTCCCTTTCTTTTTGTCTTAGGGTTTCATATTTTGTCTTGCTCGTGTTTTATCTTTTCTTAGCCCTGATCTTTATGTTGTTATTTGTTTTCTGTTTGAGGTGCGTGAAAAGAAAAAGGAAGAGATACTACCTTTGGGGTTCGTCGCTTGGAGAGGGAGGTTCTGGAGGTGGACAGGAGACGTCCTAGGGCGACCAAGGCGAGGGAGCGCGATGCTGAGCTTGCTCTGTGGAAAACTGGTACTCATATTCGCTTTTTATGGTTTAATGATGAATGTCTGAAAACCTAGTTTTTTACTTCTGCATCCTCTTTTCCTCCTTCTGATTGCTGGCTTTGTATGATGTTCTTGCTTCTTCTGAAACTTTGAGTGAGCTTCTGATTGCTTATTTGCTTCGCTTTTGAATAACTTGCTTGCTTACTCTGATATTAATGATGATATGTTGAGGTTTATTCTGAATATTGTTTTGATGTTGGATAAACTAACCCTATGATGAACATATTCTGAGGGTTTAGGACTTGCTTGATTCTTCTGAGTTTGTTTGGATATTGGGTTTGGGCTTGATATGTTTGCTAGACAATTTTGAGGCTTTGTATGCTGGTATGGCTTAAGGGTTTGAACAGGTTTGCAGGCAGGTTGATGGCTTGTGAACTGTTGGGAATTTACAGGCTCATTGTTGTTGGCTTCTGTTTAGAAGCTTGCTTCAGTTTGTTTATCAGTTTGGTACAGGCTTAAGGCTGAGTTTTTGAAGGGCTTGAGGTGTTAGCAGGCTTCAGGCTTGACACAGGTTATAGGCTTGGCTTTGATTTGTGAGTTTGCTTCAGTTTTGTATGGCCTTGAGTTTTGTAACTTACAGGTTTATGCAGGTTTTGGCTTTCTGAGTTGAAATAGGTTTTTGCTATGTGTTTGATGTAGATTTAGGCTTTGAGGTGTTTTGACACAGTTTGGGAGGTTTGTGGCTTATGGTTTGAGATTACAGGTTGAGAGGCAGTCTTGGAAGCTCGTGGTTCAGTTTGTGTTCTTATTTGTGTATTCTGCCTCCTTTTTTTATTCTGATATGTTTTGTTTTATATATCTTCCTAAGCCTAAAGCTTGTAAGCCTCTTCTCTCTCTCTTCTCTCTCTCTACAGATTAAAAAGCATTTTTATATTGCTTAAAACTGCTTTTCTGAAAAGGTGATTGGCTGGAAAGTGATGGATAATTTGAATATGGCTTGCATAGTTTCTTTCCTCTGTGTACTTTCTTCTTTTTCCTGCCTATCTTTTGACAGCTTTTTGTACTTGTTGACAGCTTGATATCTTTTGATATCTTTGGACAGTTTGGTTGACATATGTGATGTTCAGTTTGAACTTTGGTTTGGATTTGTTTCTTTGACAGTTTGTTTGCCAATGCAGCTTGTTTTCCCATTTTCAATTGATTTGCCTCTTTGGTTGAAAATTTGAATTTAGGCAGCCTGTTTGACAATTTTGAATTTGTGCAATATTGTAGCTTTGTGCATTTCATATTTTATTTGCAAGCATACTTCTATCCCTCTTTGTGAACCAAGAATTTCTTGTGATTTGCAGAGAGGGTGGACAACTGATTCCGGCCAGTCACTTTTAATGATGATTTTTAAATTAACTGTCTGCCTTTGATTATTTCATCTGCATTTGACTTCTTTCTTTTCTTTTTGCAGGTAAAATCAGTTGAGCACAGGGGAGCATCAGAAGACTTAGGATAATTAGGATACAATTTTATTTCATTTTAATTATTTGTAATATTATTATTGTAAACAGAATGTAAATAAATTTACAGTGTTCCAATAATAATTTGTAACAAACAATTAAAGATGAATAAAAATCCTTCTTTGTCAGTTAATTCTTTTATCTCAGCTGTCTATTTAATTATTTAAGCTGTCTTGAATTAAAATAACTGGAAGTAAACCCAATTATTCTAACTTAGATAAAATAAATAATTAACCAACACTGTAGCCTTGCAATCAATAATAACCTGGCGTCCCAATTAAACATAAGAAATGCACAGTCAAATCCAACAAACATCCCTATTCCTTTGCCTTTACTGATTAAACCAAACACTACAAATTCTTAATCAACAGCCTCAACCCATATCCCAAAGTAAATTGAAAAGCACTGTAGAATTAATTCTTTCTGAGAATGCTCGCACAAAACCCTGATTCTTGATTTAATGTCGAAGAAGCGCCTGCCTGATCAGAACCTGAGCCAACTCAACCAAACCCTAGCAATCTGCTTGAACTGTTCCAGAGCCATGAAAACCCTAATTTTGTCTGACTGGTGAGAAAAGTCTGTTTTGACCGATTCTTAGGCCAATTTGAAAAAATCAGGAGAAGCCCGAAGCTGTGATTTCTTGTGGAAAAAATAGGAGGGCAAGTTTTGGGGTACAACAGTTGCCCCTGTTCAATCTTCTTGAACCTGAAGAGTTAGATTGGCAAGTTTGCCTTTCGCGACTCGAGGGTAAAAGGAGATTGGACACTAGAGTGCCCAAAAAATTTGCACTCGGTGATGTGATGGTAGAGGGAATGGGCTTAAAGATGCCATTTGGTGATGGGCTTAGAGATGCCATCTAGGGATGTGACAGAATCTTGTCGGGGAATGGGGTTAGAGATGCCATCTGGAAGTTGCTGGTAGGAGGATGGGCTTAGAGATGCCATCTAGAAATGTTTGTTGAACTATACGTCATTGGTGAGTGGGTGAGCATCATAAAGGTATCCATGTTTTGGGACATCTCTGAACTGGGGGTCTGAATAAGCAATAGATTGACATCCGTATCTGGAAGCATCCGTAAACTGTTTTCAAAAGTTGCATCTTAACAAGCGATAGATTAACATCCGTTACTGGAGAACCCGTGAACTGTTTTCAGAAGTCTTGAAGTTGAATAAGCAATAAAGCAGCATCCGTTGTTGGGAAGCGTCTGTAAACTGTTTTCAAAAGTTGAGAAGAATCTGAACAAGCGATAGGTTAACATCCGTTATTGGAGAACCCGTGAAATGTTTTCAGAAGTCTTGAAGTTGAATAAGCAATAGAGCAGCATTCGTTGTTGGGAAGCGTCCGTAAACTGTTTTCAAAAGTTGAGAAGAATCTGAACAAGCGATAGGTTAACATCCGTTACTGGAGAACCCGTGAACTGTTTTCAGAAGTCTTGAAGTTGAATAAGCAATAGAGCAGCATCCGTTGTTGGGAAGTGTCCGTAAACTGTTTTCAAAAGTTGAGAAGAATCTGAACAAGCGATAGGTTAACATCCGTTACTGGAGAATCCGTGAACTGTTTTCAGAAGTCTTGAAGTTGAATAAGCAATAGAGCAGCATCCGTTGTTGGGAAGCATCCGTAAACTGTTTTCAAAAGTTGAGAAGAATCTGAACAAGCGATAGGTTAACATCCGTTACTGGAGAACCCGTGAACTGTTTTCAGAAGTCTTGAAGTTGAATAAGCAATAGAGCAGCATCCGTTATTGGGAAGTGTCCGTAAACTATTTTCAGAGGTTGAAATTGAATAAACAATAGAGCAGCATCCGTTGTTGGGAAGCGTCCGTAAACTGTTTTCAAAGGTTGAAATTGAATAAGCAATAGAGCAGCATCCGTTGTTGGGAAGCGTCCGTAAACTGTTTTCAAAAGTTGCATCTGAACAAGCGATAGATTAACATCCGTGTTTGGAGAATCCGTAAACTGTTTTCAGAAGTCTTGAAATTGAATAAGCAATAGAGCATCATCCGTTGTTGGGAAGCGTCCGTAAACTGTTTTCAAAAGTTGAGAAGTGGAGAAGGAACCGGTGTAGGGTTTCCTGATGATGAGTTAGTGTAAAACTGCATCTGGATGAATCTGGAATAAGTATCAGAATGTCGCCATGTCTGGGTTACATATGAACTATTTCTAGAAAGAATCTCAGAAGATGATGATCTTTGTCTGTCGACTGATCTTTCCTGAAAAGGTAAAGAGTTAGTCGTATGCAATGTCATGATGTATGATGCAATGTATGTTATATCAATGTTTTATGATATGAATGTGATGAATGCGCATGTAAGCTGATGAGCTGTCTTGCTGAGGATAGATGAATCTTGGATGGCAGGAGATAAAAGAATCTTGACTGCTGTCGGGGAAAGTAATTCCTTGACTGCTGCAGGGGATTGCAAGAGTCTCTTGATCGTTGAAAATGAGAAATCCTGGGACCGCTGTTGGGGAATCAGGAGCTTGGGTTGTATGCCAATCTACTGGGGATTCCTGTCTTGACCGATTCTTAGGCCAATCTGAAAAAATCAGGAGAAGCCCGAAGCTGTGATTTCTTGTGGAAAAAATAGGAGGGCAAATTTTGGGGTACAACACTAGATTTTGACAAAGATATGATGAGTGTTCTATTCCAGTTCTTTGACCCTGCACATCACTGTTTCACCTTCCCAGATTATCAGTTAGTACCCACAATGGAGGAGTTATCTCAATTACTGGGAGTACATGTTCTTGATCAGTCACCCTTCACCGGCTTAGAGGAAGCTCAGAAACTAGAAGATATTACAGCAGCCTTACATCTGAAGCGGTCCGTCATTGTATCTAATTGGGAAGCGAGAAGTGGAGTCAAAGGTTTTCTGGCTAAATTTCTGATAGAGAAGGCTCAACTGTTTTTGGGTGCTATGAGTTTTCAGGCTTTCGAGGATATCTTGGCTTTATCAATATATGGATTGGTACTATTTCATAATCCATAGCAACTCATAGATGTGAACGCCATCAAGATTTTTCTTGCTCGTAATTCTATGCCTACCTTTCTTGGAGATATTCTGCATTCTCTCCACACTCGAACTATGAAAAGGAGATGAACTCTCATGTGTCGTATACCTTTGCTATCCAGGTGGTTTATTTCACACCTTCCCCGCTCGATAATGAAGAATGAACAAGGTTTGAGGTGGTCGCAAAGAATAATGTCACTTTCTCTTACAAGAATCTACTGGTATTCCCGACCTCATGAGGATATCACTATCATTGACCGCTATGGGGAATTCCCTAATGTTCCACTCCTTGTAATTAGGGGAGGTATTACTTATAACCCTTCTCTGGCTCTACGTCAATTTGGTTATGCTCGAAGAGATGGTCCTCATGACACACTTATCCAGGGTATTATGTTTGATTACAAAAATGATCCTAAAGGTTATCGTCAAAGGTTTATACATGCTTGGGGAATGGTAAGCAAGATTGATAGTAGGGATTTAGGACAAAAGAACTCCATCCCTTTAGAGCCCTATCTAAAATGGGTGCGAGCTCGCGCTCAAAACCTCATGATGCCATATCCTGCTATCTTACCAATAATCATGGAGCCTGTTGTCGAAGGATACATTTCTCACACCATCCTTCATCCAGACATGCCTAGTGACCTTGAAGAATTGCAGAAGTCTTGGATTCAACTCTAGGAAGAATGAGACACCTTTGAGACTCAATTCTATGCAAGTGAAAAGAAAGTGTTGGATCTCACAAAGAAACTTCACGAGGAGCAGAGTCTTAATGCATACATCAACACAAAGGGGAAGCGTCTGTGGGAGACTTGAGTCTTAGGTTTTAGGAGTTTATATTGTTGTATCTTTGAGACCCCATTGTTTTCATTGTAAGCCTAAGAGGCAATTATAATTTTGAACTTACTAATAAAAATATTTGTTTTTGTTTCCTCTTGGTTAGCAAATTTAAATCTCCTAAGGTCTTTGAAAATGTTGCATTTATATATCATGCATCATTACATAACAGGTTTTTCATACAGGTTTCTCATTTTCTCGCTGTTTATTTCAGCAAAAAAATGGCCCTCAAACAAACTGTTAAGGACCTCGAAGCTCAACATGCACAATTTCAAGAGACTCTTCTGAATCTGGCACATGGGCAGAAAGATCTGATGGCGCTCGTCTCCAAGAAAAAGAAGACTAAGAAGCCGACTATTATCCTCAATATGGAGAGAAGATTCAAAGGGCCTACTCAACCAAATCAAGTGGACGATATTTCCTCTGAGGAAGACGATGACCAAAAAGAGGATGGTAGAAGCATCAAGCTTAAAGGTAGAAATAATCAGGTTTCTGAAGATGAAGACTACTCCGATAAACCGTATCCTCCTGCAGATGACAAGTACAAGCAGATGGAAGACCGTCTCTAAGCTATGGAAATCTGCCTAGATTGGATTTTGGAGAACTAGGTCTGATCCCTGGGGTGGTCATCCCTCACAAGTTAAAGATCCTCATATTTGCTAAATATGATGGGGTCTATTGTCCCAAACTTCATATGAGGTCGTATGTTCGAAATATCCAACCTCATACTGCTGACCGGAAATTATGGGTCCATTTCTTTCAAGAAATTTTGATTGGCACTCAACTTGAATGGTTCTATCAGCTAAAAGGAACCAACATTCACACATGGGAAGACTTGGTTGCTGCTTTCTACAAGCAGTATCAATATAATACTGACCTGACACCGACTCAAGTGCAACTGCAAAACATGTCCATGGGCTCAAATGAAGGGTTCAAGGAGTATGCACAAAAATGGAGGGATTTAGCTGGAAGGGTGCAGCCTCCCTTGTCTGACTAAGAATTGGTTGATATGTTCATGGGCACTCTAACATGCCCATTCTTTAATCTGTTAATTAGAAGCTCGTCGTCTAGATTCACTGAGCTGATACTGACTGGGGAAAGAGTTGAAGTGGTATTAAGAGTGGGAAGATTTCGATGGCCACGTCTTCTAATTCTGTAAAGAAGCCATTCGGTGGTAAAAAAAGCCAATGTCGTCTATAGCCAGAAGGGCCATAGTAAAAATGACAACCATCAGTCTACAGGAGTGGTGTTGATCTCTAACCGATGCCTGTTCAACAACAACAACAGGGCAACCGATGAAGGCAAGACGCTCCGTTAAGACAATTTACCAAGATTGACATGCCTTTATCTCAGGCATTACAACATTTGTTAAAAGCTGAACTCATTTCACTGCGGGATCCTCCTCAGAATTCCAACACATCCTCTCCTAAGTACAATCCGAATGCGAGGTGTGCCTATCATTCTAACAGTTTTGGGCATAACACCAACAACTGTTGGGCCCTAAAAAGAAAAATTCAAGACATGATTAATAATAAGGAAATTGAGTTCGATCCTCCAGACACCTTGAACGTGATTACTGCGCCTATGCCAAAGTATGACAAAGGCATAAGTGCTATTGAAGATGTTATGCACATTACCTTTGTAAGTGATGTGGTTACTCCTCTCTCAACAATAAAAAATAACCTGTTACAGGCCAGTTTATTTCTGGGCTGTGTTAAAGAATGTTATTGCTGTGCAGTCCAACCCAATGGCTGCGGTTTACTGAAGGAAGGCGTTCAACGCCTGATGGATGTACATATAATTTTGATCGAGAAAGTTCCACCTGCTGAGAATTTGTGCCAAGATTTGTCTGTCGTATCTGGTACTCCTGTCAGGATCACTTCCAAGGGTCCTGTAAGGATTACCGCCAATCCAAAAGCTGCTCCTTTGACAATTACAACACCTGGACCCATCCCGTATTCCTCGGAAAAGGATATTCCATGGAATTATGGATCCGACGTCTACTACCATGGCGTCAAACAAGAGTTGTCTGATGAAGATACTGAAAAGGCTGGTCCCAACATTGACAATATTGTGGGGACCAACAAAGTTACTAGAAACAGAAGGATTTTCTCCCCGAAAATCTCTCCGAAAAATGTTGCTACACCTGGTCGAATTGCCGTTACTAAGTCAGATGTCGAGGCATGGGGTAAAGAGCCAATAGTAGACCCTGCCCAGGAGGAGGCACCTAAAGAAACCACAATCAAGGACACCTCTGGACAAGAGTTGGAAGAGGTTTTGAATATCATTCACAGAAGTGACTATAAAATTATTGAACAGCTGGGGCAGACCCCGTCCAAAATCTCCATGTTATCTTTACTGCTGTGTTCTGAAGCCCATGCACATGCTTTAGTAAAATTCTTGAAGACCGCTCATGTGCCGCAAAAGATTTCAGCTGATCAATTTGGAAGTTACGTGGCTAGCTTAACAGCTGATAACGAATTAGGCTTCTCCGATGATGACTTGAATCTAGAGGGGAGAGATCATAATGGAGCCTTGTATGTCTCCATTGAATGCAGGGGCACTATGTTGGCTCATGTGTTAATTGATATTGGCTCTTCTCTAAATGTTCTGCCAAAAGGCACTCTTGACATACTAGATTATGAAGGGGTTGTGTTGAAGCCAAGTAATATCATAGTTTGAGCCTTTGACGGGTCCAAAAGAATGTTGCATGGAGAAGTGGACCTCCCAATCAAAGTGGGTTCACAGATATTTGAGTCCATATTCTATGTAATGGACATCCGGCCAGCTTATTCTTGCCTATTAGGACACCTCTGGATACATGGGGCAGGTGCTGTCACCTCCACCTTGCACCAAAAATTAAAGTATCCTGTAAAAGGAAAGATTGTTACTGTCTGCGGAGAAGAGGAGTACATGGTCAGCCACGTGAATTCATTCCGATACATGGAGATGGATGGGGAATTCATTAAGACTCCCTGTCAAACTTTTAAAGTGATTTCCCCTGCTGCTATTAAAGATGTTTTTGTCTTTCCAAAGACCACCAGGATTCCGCACAAGATGGCTTCCTTGAAAGATGCCAAAGCTACTATAGAAGAAGGTGGTTGTACTATTTGGGGCCAGCTTCCTGATATTCCTTATAAGTCTGACAAGTTTGGTTTGGACTTTACTGTAGAAGGTCAAAGGGCTGTTCGTCACGCTCGGGTTGGAAGACCTCCGTTCCGTATCAACAATAACAGAATCAACGCTATAGAAGATGCTGATAGTGATTGTGACTTCGACAGCTGGATATTCCCTACTATTGGCAACAGACTCGACAATTGGAAAGCAGAAGACATTTTTCCTATCTCCTTTACTTAGGAGTAATAGCTACATTCCTGTCTTATTTTCTTTAAAAGATTTTGGTTCTGTAATAAACAATGATTTTAAACCTCATATCTTACCCGGGGCACAATGGTTCATTTGTTAAGGGTTGATAATTCATAAACATTGTTCATTTAATAAAAACATTGGACGTTTTGCATTCAAATTTTGTGCTCCCTATTTTTCTTTTACTTATTGCATTTTCAAATAGCTATGTGTTCTTACACACGCCCACACACTACATTGCAGACCCTTAGCCACTCTAGATTTCGTTAATATCGAGTTTTCTATTGCCACTTATGACTTTGAAAATCTGATCTACCAAGTCGAAGACGAAAGTGAGGAAGATTGTGGAATACATGGGGAACTTGCCAGACTCTTAATACAAGAAGAAAAGGCTATCCAACCACATGAAGAGCCTGCCGAAGTGGTAAACTTGGGTTCTGAAATAAACAGAAAAGAAGTCAAGATAGACGCCAACTTAGAGAGCGATGTCAAGAACAAATTAATCCAGATGTTGCATGAATATGTTGAAATATTTGCTTGGTCATACGAAGACATGCCAGGGCTCGATACTAATATTGTGGTTCATCGTCTGCCATTGAAAGAGGGTTGCTCTCCAATTAAGCAGAAGGTTCGTCGCATGCGTCACAAAATGTCAGAAAAGATAAAGGTTGAGGTTATGAAACAATATAACACATGGTTTTTAGCTGTGACATCATATCCTCAATGGGTTTCTAATGTTGTTCTGGTACCAAAGAAAGATGGCAAGGTACGTATGTGTGTAGATTATATGGATCTTAAAAGGGAAAGCCCCAAAGATGACTTCCCACTGCCACATTTTGATGTTTTGGTCGACAATACTGCTCAGCACAAGGTATTCTCCTTCATGGATGGTTTCTCAGGGTATAATTAGATCAAGATGGCACCTGAAGACATGGAGAAAACTACTTTCGTCATACATTGGGGAACTTTCTGTTACAAGGTTATGCCTTTTGGGTTGAAAAACACCAGGGAAACTTATTAGCATGCCATGGTAGCCTTATTTCATGACATGATTCATCACGAGATATAAGTCTACGTCGATGACATGATAGCAAGGTCACAGACTGAAGACGATCATCTTGATCATCTGCATAAATTGTTTGAAAGACTGAAGAAGTAAAAGCTAAGGTTAAATCCGAACAATTGCACTTTTGGGGTGAGATCTGGTAAACTCATGGGTTTCGTCGTCAGCGGTAAAGGTATTGAAGTTGATCTTGAAAAAGTTAAAGTTATTCAAGAAATTCCGACTCCCCATACCGAGAAGGAAGTTAGAGGTTTCTTAGGATGACTGAATTACATCGCCCATTTCATTTCTCATTTGACTGTTACTTGTGAGCCAATCTTCAAGCTGTTAAAGAAAGGTCAAGTAGTAAAGTGGAACGACGACTGTCAAATAGCCTTTGATAAAATTAAGGAGTACCCACAAGGACCTCCAATTTTGATGCCACCAGTTGAAGGAAGGCCTATAATCATGTACTTAACAGTGCTAGAGAACTCAATGAGGTGTGTACTGGGCCATCATGACGAGTCTGGTCGAAAAGAGCATGCAATATACTACCTTAGCAAAATGTTTACCGACTATGAAACAAGATACTCACTGCTCGAGAAAACTTTCTGCATTTTGGCATGGGCTGCTCTCCGACTAAGACAGTATATGTTGACTCATACTACTTTGTTGATCTCTAAAATGGATCCCATCAAGTACCTATTCGAGAAGCCAACTCTCTCCAAAAGAATATCCTGATGGCAAATGGTCTTGACAGAATACGACATTCAATTCACCACTCAAAAAGCAATCAAAGGAAGTGTACTGGCAGATCATTTGGCATATCAAGCTGTATGCGACTATCAGTCTATGAACTTCGAATTCCTGGACAAGAACATTGTGCTAGTCACAGACTATGAAGAACTTGGACCGTATCAAGGACCTGAGCTAGGATCCCAATCGACTATAGTTTTTGAAGGAGCTTCAAACGCACTTGGTAACAGAATCAGTGCTGTAATTATCTCTCCTCAGGGTTGCCATACACCCTTTACTGCCAGACTTTGCTTTGACTGCACCAACAATATGGTTGAATACAAAGCATGCATCATGTGTATCAAAGCTGCTATTGACATGAGAATCAAATTCTTGAGCATATATGGAGATTCAACATTGGTAATTAGTCAGGTCAAGGGAGAATGGGATACGAAGCATCCATATATTATCCCTCTCGAGAGCAGGTGCTAAACTTGATCCCGCATTTTGAGGAAATCACTTTTGAGAATATTCCAAGAGAAATGAATCAGTTGGCGGATGCATTGGCTACCATGTCATCCATGTTCAAGGTCAGATGGGACAATGAGGCTCCTAGAATTATTATTGAAAGAATGGATGAACCAGCACACTACTATGGAATTAAATCTGATGGAGTAGAGGAAAAATCTTGGTTTCATTAAGTGAAAAGGTACCTTGAGGCTCAAGAATACCCTGAAGGGGCATCGATCAATGACAAGAAATTCCTATGGAGGTTCTCGGCTAAGTTCTTCTTGAGCAACAAAATTTTATACAGACATAATCACGATCCAACTCTGCTTCGTTGTATGGACAAGAAGGAAGAAGAAGAAATTATGCAAGATATGCATAAAGGTGTCTTTGGTACTCACTCCAGTGGACATACTATGGCTAAAAAGATCTTGAGGGAAAATTACTATTGGTCGACTATGGAAACCGACTGTCACAACCACTCAAGAACTTGTCATAAGTGCCAAATCTATGCTGATAAATTTCATGTGCCTCCAGTACCTCTAAACGTCTTGGTCGCTCCGTGGCCATTCATAATGTGGGGAATTCATATGATCAGAGAGATTAAACCCACTGCCTCTAACAGATATCACTTCATCCTCATTGCCATAGATTACTTTACCAAGTGGGTTGAAGCGGCCTTGTTCGCCTCTATTACCAAGAATGTGGTCGCCCGTTTCATAAAGCATAACCTTATCTATCGGTATGGTATCCTCGTAAAGATTATCACAGATAATGGTACCAACCTCAACAACACTATGATCACTAACTTCTCCATGCAGTTCAAGATCAAGCACCACAACTCTTCTCCATATAGACCAAAGATGAATGGCACAATGGAAGCCGCTAATAAGAATATAAAGAAGATCATGCAAAAGAAGGTTGTGACCTACAAATACTGGCACGAGATGTTACCGTTTGCTCTTCATGGCTATCGCACTTTATCTCGAACATCAACTGGGGAAACCCCATTATCTTTGGTCTATGGTATGGAAGTTGTCCTACCTGTCGAAGTTCAGATTCCTTCTCTAAGAATTATGAAAGATGTAGACTTAGACGAAGATGAGTGGATTCAGACCAGGATAGACCAGTTGAATCTGATTAACGATAAGAGGCTTGCAGCTGTCTGTCACTATCAGATGTATCAGAAGCGTATGGTCAAGGCATTCAACAAGAAAATCAAGCATCGGGTATATCAGGCTGGTGACTTAGTAATAAAGCGCATCATTCTACCGCAAGGTGATCCCAGGGGAAAATGGACTCCCACATACGAAGGGCCATTTGTAGTCAAGAAGATATTTTCAGGAGGTGCCATGATACTAACCACCATGGAAGACGAAGATTTTCCACACCATGTGAACACAGACACAAACAAAAGATACTACGCGTGAAAACGACCCGCTATGTTAACTGGCCTAGGAAAAAATAAGGGCATCCCGACAAACCAAAAGGGTTTGAGCAAAAATTAGGGATATATGTAAAATATTGTACACCCGACAAGTCGAAAACCTGAAAAGGCGGCTTGGGAAAGAAAGGGTATCCCGGTGGACTGAAAACCAAAAAGGGTGGTCCAGTTGGATCACTTACACCAAGCTTTATTACCAACGTCAAGTTCAAACGGTACAAATCAATCCAATCACTTTCTTCCAACAACGAGGGATGATATACTTAAAGACATAGGGGTAATAACAGAGTTGGAACCTGACGAGATTATTCCCACATAGCTATTATCTTGTTTTCACTTTGTACTCTTTTCATTTCATAATGATTTCCTCTTATTGAGATTTCCACCTCTTTGTAAAAAATCGCCTATTTATGGGAAAACTATCAATAGAAATACGAATTTCAAGTTTCAAACTTTTTGTTTTACCTTTTTCTGTTTTGTTTGCAAAAACGTCCAATGACTAAAATTGAACGAACATATGCATATGAATATGATTAATTGTTAATAAATATATGCATAAAAACAAGAATAAGCAGTTACTCGAGACCCTAGGAGTTGGGATAACATTCAAGCTGTCCACAAATCCCCACAAAGAGATCCTTACTGGATTATCCCCACAGAATAGTCTTACAAGCTCACCAGAAGAGCGCACTGGAAAATAAGGGAATATGATCATTTTCCTAGAAATGTCGCTAACTTACGGAGTCCCGATCAGTACAGTTTATGGAAATTCTTTTCCCCAACTGAGTTTGTTCCTCCAAAACTGTAAAATCCCCTGCAGATTTCTTCTCTCCAGTAGAGATAATTTCCTCAGCAAGGGTTTCTCCTCAGCAGAATATTTCTCCATCAACAGGGTTTATTTCCCCAACAGGTTACAGTCTACCCAACTTGAGTCTGTTTCTATTATCAGCAATATTCCCACCTCCAGCAAAGGACAGTCCGAGTTGCTATCCCTAGAAAGTTGCTACTAAATCTGAAACTGGATCAGATATTGTTCAACCTTATTCTAGCCAGACAAGTCAGTGTCCATATCAGAAACTCGTTCAGATAACACCTCATAAGGTTATCCATTTCTTTTATCCCCAGTCAGGGTATATAAGAATTAAATTCCCCAGTAGAGCTCCCCAAGCAGAAATCAACATTCCCCAACAGAGTTTCCTCAAATAGCAAGTAGGAATCCCCAACAGATTGAAGATACACTTACTCTTCGTCCCCCACAAGAGTCAGGGATTTATTTTCCCAGACAAAGATGTTGCACGAGTTTACAAATACACTTCAACAACATTTCACATCCATACATCATTTACGAATAACATAACATATGCGTACGAAACACATATAGCACAATCTCATTTATTTTGAGAACATCATTACACCATACATTTCATACATCGTGACATTATATACAACTAACTCTTTAACTTTTCAGAAAAAAGTCAATCAATAAACAAACATCATCAACTACTTATATGACCAGACAGTCTACTCAAAGGCTACATCTGACAAATGGCTAATTAAGCAATTTCCTCAGAGGGTCATTCTCAAAGAAACATATTTTCCAGTTAAGGTCGGGCATATACATCTTCTATATCAGATTAAATCGAGCATAGATTTATTCTAATACTTCTTCTAGTTAAGGTCGGGCATTGATTTCTTCTGGCTCAGATTGAATTGAGCATAAATTATTCTGACACTTCTTCCAGTTGAAGATGATTGTAGATATCTTCTGGCTCAGATTAAGTCGAGCATAGATTTATTCTGATACTTCTTCCAGTTGAAGACAAGCGTAGACATCTTCTGGCTCAGATTAAATCGAGCGTAGATTTATTCTGATACTTCTTCCAGTTGAAGACAGACATAGATTTCTTCTGGCTCAGATTAAATCGAGTATAGATTTATTATGATAACTTCTTCCATTTGAAGACATGCGTAGACATCTTTTGGCTCAGATTAAATCGAGCGCATATTTATTCCGATACTTCTTCCAGTTGAAGATGGGCATAGATTTCTTATGGCTCAGATTAAATCGACATAGATTTATTCTGATACTTCTTCCAGTTGAAGACATGCGTAGACATCTTCTGGCTCAAAATAAATTGAGCGTAGATTTATTCTGACACTTCTTCCAGTTGAAGGAAGACACAAACATCTTCTGGCTCAAATTAAATCGAGCGTAGATTTATTCTGATACATCTTCTGGCTCAGATTAAATTAAGCATTTATTCTGATACTTCTTCCAATTGAAGACATGCGTATCCATCTTCTGGCTCAGATGAAATCAAGCGTAGATTTATTCCGATACTTCTTCCAGTTGAAGATAGGCGTACACATCTTCTGGATCATATTAAATCGAGCGTAGATTTATTCTGATACTTCTTCCAGTTGAAGATGGGTGCAGACATCTTCTGGCTCAGATTAAATCGAGCGTAGATTTATTCTGATACTTCTTCCAATTGAAGTCGGGCATATAATTAATCTAATTTCTATCGACAGTTACTTTGGATGGCATCTATAAGCCCATCTCTGATGACTCTCTGTCACCTCTCTAAATGGCATCTTTAAGCTCATTCCTGGTATAATCAACCAACAATGTTACCTCGTGCAAATTTCTGGGCACTTAAGTGTTCAATCATCTTCAACCTTCAAGTCACTAATGGCAGGCATGCCAATCTAACTCTTCAGGTTTAAGAAGATTGAACAGGGGCAACTACTGTACCCCATAATTTTCCCTCCCATTTTTCTTCAAGACATGCTCACAAAGGATTCTCAAGAGTTGACCAGTCAAACCTCCTCATAAGCAAAGAGTCCACAACTAGGGTTTCATATTATAAAAGGAAGAATTGGTTTCAAAGGTCTCAAATGGTTTTCATGGTTCATCATAGGTCTTAAACAATGTCCATGTCAAGTTTCAAGTAATGCACCACAAGTCTGCTCAATCAATGGCTCAGATAATTAAAAATCAACTATATTGAGTAAAAAGTCAACTATGGTCAACACAGTCAAAATTCAATATTTTTGGTCAACATAAAAATTTTGAAGTGATATTCATCATTTGATCAAGGGTTGATCATGATTCCTCAAGGAAATCCCTCAAATCATCAAAAGTCCAAAGTTGGCAAATTAGGGTTTCGTTAGGAGAAGTCAACTGAACTTTGACCAAGCATAACTTTCTCATGCTTCATAAAATTTTTCCAAACCAAATCCCATTTTGAAGGAAATTCAATTCACTACAAATTTGTATCTATTATCAAGTCCAAAAAGTGCTTCACTTGAAAGATATGAGCTAATACATTACAATTCATTTCAAAAGTCAACAACAAGACACTTTTTGTCAAGGCAACTTACATCAATATAAAGTCTCCAAATGCGAAAATGACAAAAAGATAAATTGTAGAGGATATCTTGAGCTTTCCAAAAAGTCAAAGACCACCTTCAAAAGATGAAAATTGAGAGATTTATGGCCAATGCAAGTTTGGTAATTTTGAGGAAATGCATAAAGTGCAAAGTGAGCAAACTTGAAATTTTGAACTATTGGGCCTAAGTTTTGGAATTCAAACATGTCCATAACCATATGGAAACCTCCTAAGCTCACTCATATATTTTCTTATGTTTTATTATTATTTTATTTATATTTATTTTGTTTTTATTCAAATAAACACAAAATAAATCAATAAAATGGAAAACCGTTGGGCCAGGCACATGATGGGCTTCTTAAGGCCCAAAACAACTCAGCATAACATGCCAAAACTGTGTAGAACTCAAGAAGGCAAGGAGAATCTCAAAATTGGAAGTATTTTAATGTGTTTTGTTCTTGTCCCATAAGCCATGATCGCTTTGTTTCTTCCACATTTGGTTCACCCCCTTTCCCCTCTCTATATAAGTACAATCAAGTCAGATACAAAGGGCACAAAAATATTGAGTAGAGAACCTCTTGAAAAGATTACAAAAATTCAAAGCATTAGGGCAAGCTAAAAATCCCAGTTGTAGCTTTTCACACTCAAAGCCAGCGATCCAACCATCCTCCTGAGACTTCCAGGAGTTTATCAAGATCCTTTGTTAAGCCAAGACTTGTCCAGAACAGGCTAACCAGGTTGCACCGATATCGGTAGAATTTATAAACTAAAAATTTTAATTCACATATTGTTAATCAATTTGATGCATGTGTACATGTTCAAAATCATGATGGTGATTGTTTAGGACCTTTAGTTACGAGCCCTAATGCAGGAATCAAGTTATGCCATGGCTAGGGCAAAGAATTCGTGAACTTTCATACTCGGTGATACATGCCGTGTTGGATAAAACTGAGCCCATCATTGAACTCGCAGGATCTAATATAGTTGATCTATGTTTTTTCTTTGTTCATTTTGATGGATTTTGCAGGTTTTGAGAAAAACACCCCATCAGAGCTGGTGGTGTTTTCCACCCTCCACGGTGGTTTGAAAAATGCAGAGAAGGTCAATGTAGGCGTGGCAGAAAGAGGTGACATGATTGGATGATTCAAAATACCAGGGTCCTACCATGCACGTGTTTCTTTATTTGTCTGTGTAATACGGTGGGAGAACTAACTTGGGTGTTTTGTGTTTTATCGTAATTGTTACGGATAGCAAGAGTCACCACCAACTTTTCTTTTATCTAATAAAGGAAAGGGTGAAAAGAACAGGAAAGACCTTTTGAGAATTTTCTTGAGTTTGGGGGGTAGATTATGAAAAGGGAAGGTGTTAGCACCCTTTTCATCCGTAGTTATCTACGGGCTCTTAGTTGCTATCTCACTTTGAAATGCTCTATTTGAAATGTGTTTGTGACGTTTTTGAAAGTATTTTTGAAAGTGCCAAATGTTTTAGGAGAACTTTGTAATGATTCTCGTCTCTATAAGAATGTATACAAAGTGTTGACTTTAGAAAATGTTTCATGGAAAGTGTTGGTGTATTTGAAATATGTTTGGTTTGAAATGTTTGTGAGCAAGCAACTACGAACGTTCTACCTACTCAAAAATTCTTTGTTCATTTCCTCCTCCTTTAGATATTGCTATCTTACCATTGATTGGTAAGAAACCCTATCATTGGATGTAAAGGGACGGACGCGGTTCATTGTACAGTCATAGAAGGCAACATTGTAGGATACTATAGCAATTTTATAAGGGTCTAAGATCATTTATGAAGGAAACATTTGAAGGGTCATCGAAGGACCATGATCTTGTATTCGAGGGTCTTTGCTAAAGTATTCCATGTTTGAGGGACATGACTGTTTTATTCTAAGGCAACAAGTGAGGTTAACCCTAAAGGTGCAAGTGTGCAAAGTGTTTGTTTTCATGCATTTTTGTCTTTGAATTATGGTTTTATACTTATTAGTTTAACGTCTTGCCATACAAACCCTAATTACTAGCATTTATGTTGAAGCGATAAATTGTGGGAATGTAAAATTCTATGCTATTACATCATTTGGGGATGGGGATACAAGTTTACAAATTGGGAATGAAAGCAATTAAAACATAATTACTATTACAACCATATTGAATAATGAATAACAATAAAAATATAAAGGAAATTAAATATAATGTAAAAAAAGGAAAATAGTTTTAAAAAAACTTTTATGTATTGACACATGCACTTATGCATTGATACGAAAACTTTTATGCATTGACGCATACACTTATGCATCAATACATATCATTTATTATTCTTGAAAGTCAAAACCAACTCAGTATGAGTCGATACATAATGGTTTGCATCGACTCAATTTTTGGTTGCATCGATGCATTCGCGTTTTACATCGACTCATACATATTCTTTCTCTCTATAACATGTCTTGATAACAATAAGCATTCATGTATAATGCCTTTTATCAACTCATAACCTATTTTTTACCTAATATGAGTCGACTCATAGAGATATGCATCGACTCATACTTCTGTTTTTTACTTCTAACATTATTCTGTCACATATATAAGTCAGTTCTCAACACATGGTTAGTGAAAATGAAAAGTAAGCATATAGTTAGTTCCAGGGCTATATATCTACATTTTATCTTCACAAATGAACCACTAATGATGCTTTTATGAAGAGTTCAAAGTCAAGAAAACTTACCTTGAAACTGAAATTCGTTTTGTGATTTAGAGTTGGAGAAGTCAAGTTGCAGGTGGCTGTTTTTGGACTTGGAAAATGGTGATGATGATGTAATAGAAGTTGTTCTCGTGTTTGAACAACTCCTATATGATGTATGTGGAGTGTTTGGATGGTTTGTTTGAACAGAACTTGCAAGGTGTGAGAGGTTCAAAGATTTGGACTTCAAAGCTCAAGAGTGGAGGTTTTATGGACAATTATAGTTTTTTAAGAGTATGAGGGGTTTTGAGAAACTTGTTTACACAACAAAAACTTCTGGTTTCTTTAGCTTTCAAATGACCTTTCTATTTATAGAGATAAGGTTTGGGAAGTTGAAGTAATCAGATTTGTAAGATAACAAATTATGGTTTGGTTGGAATGCAAATATCAAGTTATGGCAAGTCTTCCATGGTCCCAAGATGAAGTACCAAAGTTGCTGGTATAGAGGGACTACTTTTCATGATTTATGGTGGAGTATAATCATAAGTAAGCAAGGTACGGGCTCAAGATAAATTTTGTACCAAAAGCTTGCTTTTCAAGAATAACAATGGTGCCTTTATGCCATAACTGGAAAGATCTTTTGGACAATGGCTCAAACACTTGGGTAATAGCTCAAGAGTAGGTGTAAGCAATAAATTTTGGTGAGCTTTGCAAGTTAGAAGGCCTGCAACATGGGATTATGCAACATGGCATAAGGATTTGGTTATGTGTTTATCACCAAAAATGATTTGTAATTCAAGAATGGATGTCCAACTTCATGCCTTTGGATATCCTAGCTCAAGTATGATAAATTCATGCTCTTGGACATTTTGGAAAGCTTGAAACATTGTCTACAACTTTGATGTTGACCACTTTGGCTAAACAAAATTGGAACTTGATAAAAATTTTCCAAGAAGTTGAGATAAAAAGTGACCAAATCCTGTTTAAAATTTCTCTAAGTGTTTTATGAAAAATGTCATGACTCTAGGAATTTATAACTCAAAATCCAAGCTCTTCTAGGAATTGGTCAGCAATGCAAAGTTGTAGATCTCATCAAGATCTATAACTTTCATGTTGAACGTTTTCTTTGAATCATCTTGTATCTTGGTGAAAAATTGGCATGAAGGTATGAAATTATCATGTAGGAAAACACTTAGAATAGGCTAATCAGGTTGCACCGGTATTGGTAGAATTTATAAACTAAAACTTTTAATTCAAATATTATTAATCAATTTTATGCATGTGTACATGTTCAAAATCATGATGGTGACTACTTAGGACTGTTAGTTACGAGCCCTAATGCTGAAATCAAGTTACGTCATAGCTAGGGCAAAGAATTCGTGAACTTTCAAACTCGGTGATACATGTCGTGTTGGACGAAACCGAGCCCATCATTGAACTCGCAGGATCTAATATTTTTGAACTATGTTTTTTCTTTGTTCATTTTGATGGATTTTGCAAGTTTTGAGAAAAACACCCCATCGGAGCTGATGGTGTATTCCACCCTTCACGGTGGTTCGAAAAATGAAGAGAATGTCAATGTAGGCGTGGCAGAAAGAGGTGACATGATTGGCCGATTCAAAATACCAGGGTCCCACCATGCGTGTGTTTCTTTGTTATTCTGTGTAATACGGTGGGAGAACTGACTCAGGTGTTTTGTGTTTTATCGCAATTATTGCGGATAGCAAGAGTCACCACCGACTTTTCTTTTATCCAATAAAGGAAAGGGTGAAAAGAACAGGAAAGACCTTTTGAGAATTTTCTTGAGTTTGGGGGGTAGGTTATGAAAAGGGATGGTGTTAGCACCTTTTTCATCTGTAGTTATCTATGGGCTCTTAATTGCTATCTCACTTTGAAATGCTTTGTTTGAAATGTGTTTGTGATGTTTTTGAAAGTATTTTTGAAAGTGCCTTTGTTTTAGGAGAACTTTGTAATGATTCCCGTCTCTATAAGAATGTATACAAAGTGTTGACTTTTGAAAATGTTTCATAGAAAGTGTTGGTGTATTTTAAATATGTTTGGTTTGAAATGTTTGTGAGAAAGAAACTACGAACTTTCTACCTACTCAAAAATTCTTTGTTCATTTCCTCCTGCTTTAGATATTGCTATCTTACCATTGATTGGTAAGAAACCATATCATTGGATGTGAAGGGACGATGTGGGTCATCTTACAATCATAGAAGGCAACATTGTATGATACCATATCAATTTTGTAAGGGTCTAAGATCATTTATGAAGGAAACATTTGAAGGGTCACAGAGGGACTATGATCTTGTATTCGAGGGTCTTTGCTAAAGAATTCCACGTTCGAGGGACATGAATGTTTTATTCTAAGGCAACAAGTGAGATTAACCCTAAAGGTACAAGTGTGAAAAGTGTTTGTTTTCATGCATTTTTGTCTTTGAATTAGGGTTTTATACTTATTAATTTAACCTCTTGCCATACAAACCCTAATTACTAGCATTTATGTTGAAGCGATAAATTGCGGGAATGTGAAATTCTATGCTATTACATCATTTTGGGATGGGGATATAAGTTTACAAATGGGGAATGAAAGCAATTAAAACCTAATTACTATTACAAACATATTGAATAATGAATAAAAATAAAAATATAAAGGAAAATAAAGATAATGTAAAAAAAGGAAAATTGTTTTAAAAAAACTTTTATGTATTGACACATGCACTTATGCATTGATACAGAAACTTTTATGCATTGACGCATGCAATTATGCATCAATGCATATAACTTCTTATTCTTTAAAGTCAAAACCAACTCAGTATGAGTCGATACACAATGGTTTGCATCAGCTCATTTTTTGGTTGCATTGATGCGTTCGCATTTTGCATCGACTCATACATATTCTGTCTCTCTGTAACATGTCTTGATAGCAATATGCATTGATGTATAATGCCTTTTATCGACTCATAACCTATTTTTACCTAATATGAGTCGACTCATAGAGATATGCATCGACTCATACTGCTGTTTTTTACTTCTAACATTGTTCTGTCACATATATAAGTCAGTTCTCAACACATGGTTAGTGAAAATGAAAACTAAGCATATAGTATTCTCCATGGCTATGATATCTAAATTTTATCTTGACAAATGAACCACTAATGATGCTTTTATGAAGAGTTCAAAGTCAAGAAAACTTACCTTGAAACTGAATTTCGTTTTGTGATTTAGAGTTGGAGAAGTCAAGTTGCAGGTGGCTGTTTTTGGACTTGGAAAATGGTGATGATGATGTAACAGAAGTTGTTCTCGTGTTTGAACAACTCCTATATGATGTATGTGGAGTGTTTGGATGGTTTGTTTGGACAGAACTTGCAAGGTGTGAGAGGTTCAACGATTTGGACTTTAAAGCTCAAGAGTGGAGGTTTTATGGACAATTATAGTTTTTTAAGAGTATGAGGGGTTTTGAGAAACTTGTTTACAGAAAAAAAAAATTATGGCTTGTTTAGCTTACAAATGACCTATCTATTTATAGAGAAAAGGTTTGGGAAGTTGAAGTAATCAGATTTGCAAGATAACAAATTATGGTTTGGTTGGAATGCAAATATCAAGTTATGGCAAGTCTTCCATGGTCCCAAGATGAAGTACCAAAGTTTAAAGTATAGAGGGGCTACTTTCCATGATTTATGATGGAGTATAATCATAAGTAAGCAAGGTATGGGCTCAATACAAATTTTGTACCAAAAGCTTGCTTTTCAAGAATAGCAATGGTGCCTTTATGCCATAACTGGAAAGATCTTTTGGACAATGGCTCAAACACTTGGGTAATAGCTCAAGAGTAGGTGTAAGCATTAAATTATGGTGAGCTTTGAAATTTAGAAGGCCTGCAACATGGGATTATGCAGCATGGCATAAGGATTTGGTTATGTGTTCATCACCAAAAATGATTTGTAATTCAAGAATGGATGTCCAACTTCATGCCTTTGAATCTCCTAGCTTAAGTATGATAAATTCATGCTCTTGGACATTTTGGAAAGCTTGAAACATTGTCTACAACTTTGATGTTGACCACTTTGGATAAACAAAATTGGAACTTGATGAAAATTTTCCAAGAAGTTGAGATAAAAAGTGACCAAAACCTTTTGAAAATTTCTCTAAGTGTTTTATGAAAAATGTCACGACTTTAGGAATTTATAACTAAAAATCCAAGCTATTCTTGGAATTGGTCAGCAAAGCAAAGTTATAGATCTCATCAAGATCTACAACTTTCATGTTGAACGTTTTCTTTGAATCATCTTGTATCTTGGTGAAAAATTGGCATGAAGGTATGAAATTATCATGTATGAAAACACTTAGAACATGCTAAGCAGGTTGCACCGGTATTGGTAGAATTTCTAAACTAAAACTTTTAATTCACATATTATTAATCAATTTGATGCATGTGTACATGTTCAAAATCATGATGGTGATTGTTTAGGACCTTTAGTTACGCGCCCTAATGCATAAATCAAGTTACGCCATGGATAGGGATAAGAATTCGTGAGCTTTCATACTCGGTGATACAGGTCGTGTTGGACGAAACTGAGCCCATCATTTAACTCACATGATCTAATATAGTTGATCTATGTTTTTTATTTGTTCATTTTGATGGATTTTGCAGGTTTTGAGAAAAACACCCCATCAGAGCTGATGGTGTTTCCACCCTCCACGGTGGTTTGAAAAATGTAGAGAAGGTCAATGCAGGCGTGGTAAAAAGAGGTGACTTGATTGGATGATTCAAAATACCAGGGTCCCACCATGCGCGTGTTTCTTTGTTTGTCTGTGTAATATGGTGGGAGAACTGACTTGGGTGTTTTGCGTTTTATCATAATTGTTACAGATAGCAAGAGTCACCACCGACTTTTATTTTATCCAATAAAGGAAAGGGTGAAAAGAACAGGAAAGACCTTTTGAGAATTTTCTTGAGTTTGGGGGGTGGGTTATGAAAAGGGAAGGTGTTAGCACCCCTTTCATCCGTAGTTATCTACGGGCTCTTAGTTGTTATCTCACTTTGAAATGCTCTGTTTGAAATGTGTTTGTGATGTTTTTGAAAGTATTTTTGAAAGTGCCTTTGTTTTAGGCAAACTTTGTAATGATTCTCGTTTCTATAAGAATGTATACAAAGTGTTGACTTTTGAAAATGTTTCATGGAAAGTGTTGGTGTATTTGAAATATGTTTGGTTTGAAATGTTTGTGAGCAAGCAACTACGAATGTTCTACCTACTCAAAAATCCTTTGTTCATTTCCTCCTCCTTTAGATATTGCTATCTTACCATTGATTGGTAAGAAACAATATCATTGGATGTGAAGGGACGAACGTGGGTCATCGTACAGTCATAGAAGGCAACATTGTAGGATACCATGGAAATTTTGTAAGGGTCTAAGATAATTTATGAAGGAAACATTTGAAGAGTCATCGAGGGACTATGATATTGTATTCGAGGGTCTTTGCTAAAGTATTCCACGTTAGAGGGACATGACTGTTTTATTCTAAGGCAACAAGTGAGGTTAACCCTAAAGGTGCAAGTGTGCAAAGTGTTTGTTTACATGCACTTTTGTCTTTGAATTTTGGTTTTATACTTATTAATTTAACGTCTTTCCATACTAACCCTAATTACTAGAATTTATGTTGAAGCGATAAATTGCGGGAATGTAAAATTCTATGCTATTAGATCATTTTGGGATGGGGATACATGTTTACAAATGGGGAATAAAAGCAATTAAAACCTAATTACTATTATAACCATATTGAATAATGAATAAAAATAAAAATATAAATGAAAATAAAGATAATGTAAAAAAAGGAAAATTGTTTTAAAAAAACTTTTATGTATTGGCACATGCACTTATGCATTGATACGAAAACTTTTATGCATTGACGCATGCACTTATGCATCAATAAATTTCATTTCTTATTCTTGAAAGTCAAAACTAACTCAGTATGAGTCGATACATAATGGTTTGCATCGACTCATTTTTTGGTTGCATCGATGCATTCGCGTTTTGCATCAACTCATACATATTTTATTTCTCTGTATCATGTCTTGATTACAATATGAATTAATGTATAATGCCTTGTATCTACTCATAACCTATTTTGTACCTAATATAATTCGACTCATAGAGATATTCATCGACTCATACTGCTATTTTTAATTTTAACATTGTTCTGTCACATATATATATATATATATATATATATATATATATATATATATATATATATATATATATATATATATATATATATATATATATATATAAGTCAGTTCTTAACACATGGTTAGTGAAAATGAAAAGTAAACATATAGTTAGCTCCAGGGCTATGATATCTATATTTTATCTTCACAAATGAACCACTAATGATGCTTTCATGAAGAGTTCAAAGTCAAGAAAACTTACCTTGAAACTGAAATTCGTGTTTTGATTTAGAGTTGGAGAAGTCAAGTTGCAGGTGGCTGTTTTTGGGCTTGGAAAATGGTGATGATGATGTAACAAAAGTTGTTCTCGTGTTTGAATAACTCCTATATGATGTATGTGGAGTGTTTGGATGGTTTGTTTGGACATAACTTGCAAGGTGTGAGAGGTTCAAAGAATTGGACTTCAAAGCTCATGAGTGGAGGTTTTATGGACAATTATGGTTTTTTGAGAGTATGAGGGGTTTTGAGAAACTTGTTTACACAACAAAAACTTCTGGCTTCTTTAGATTGCAAATGACCTATCTATTTATAGAGAAAAGGTTTGGGAAGTTGAAGTAATCAAATTTGCAAGATAACAAATTATGGTTTGGTTGGAATGCAAATATCAAGTTATGCCAAGTCTTCCATGGTCCCAAGATGAAGTACCAAAGTTGCTGGTATAGAGGGACTACTTTTCATGATTTATGGTGGAGTATAATCATAAGTAAGCAAGGTATGGGCTCAAGACAAATTTTGTACCAAAAGCTTGCTTTTCAAGAATAACAATGGTGCCTTTATGCCATAAATGGAAAGATCTTTTGGACAATGGCTCAAACACTTGGGTAATAGCTCAAAAGTAGGTGTAAGCATTAAATTATGGTGAGTATTTCAAGTTATAATGCCTGCAACATGGGATTATGCAGCATGGCATAAGGATTTGGTTATGTGTTCATCACCAAAAATGATTTGTAATTTAAGAATGGATGTCCAACTTCATGCCTTTGAATCTCCTAGCTCAAGTATGATAAATTCATGCTCTTGGACATTTTGGAAAGCTTGAAACATTGTCTACAACTTTGATGTTGACCACTTTGGCTAAACAAAATTGGAACTTGATAAAACTTTTCTAAGAAGTTGAGATAAAAACTGACCCAAACCTGTTGAAAATTTCTCTAAGTGTTTTATGAAAAATGTCATGATTTAGGAATTTATAACTCAAAATACAAGCACTTCTAGGAATTGGCCAGCAAAGAAAAGTTGTATATCTCATTAAGATCTACAACTTTCATATTGGATGTTTTCTTTGAATCATCTTGTATCTTGGTAAAAAATTGGCATGAAGGTATGAAATTATCATGTATGAAAACACTTAGAAAAAATTTCTAAGTCTTGAAAAGTTTGACTTTTCAAATTGAATTTTGACTTTCTTGATTTCTTGATGATCAAGCTTCATATCTTTGAATGTATTGATGAAATGTGATCTTTGAAACTCAAATTTGATCAGAAAGTCAAAGTTTGACTTTTTGGTGTATAGTTGACTTTTTCATCAATTGATCAAATTTCAACTATCAATCCATTGATCTTGAGGAATATTTTGAACTATGAAATTAGGTCAACCTCTTGCATTTAAATCCTTTATATCATGTTTCAAACCAATAAGTCATGTATTAAGTTAAAAGTCAAGAATTAGTCATTCTTAGTCAAAACACTAATTTTGACCATTTTGCCCTTTTAATGATTTGAACATTTTTCTTGAGGAATTGTGATCCAAACTTGATAAATTGATGCATATGACTTAAAAATGTTGATATTGGTCAAAAATATTAAATTTTGGTTGTAAGTTGACCATAATTGACTTTTTACCCAATACAGCTGATTTTTAGTCATCTGGTCATTGTGATTTCAAGACTTGAAATTTGACATGAGTATTCTTGAAGGTATATAATGATCCATGCAAGTAATTTGAGGCATTAGAAGTACAATTTTCTTTTCTGAAAATCAAAACCCTAATTTGAGGCATCAGTGTTTAAAAGATGGTTTGACCTAGTCAACACTTGTGCAAACTTGAGCCATTGAAGATCTCTGTGAGAAATGTCTTGAGAAATGAGAGAGAAAATTTTGGGGGTACAAAAGATGCTCCTGTTAAATCTTCTTAAACCTGAAGAGTTAGATTAGAGGGTCCGCCATTCGTGACTTGAAGGTGGAAGATGATTGAACACTAGAGTGCCCATAAATTTGCACTCATTGATGCACAAAGTAATGTGTTAGTTGATTACATCAGAAATGGGATTAACAAATGCCATTTGAAGAGGTGATGAAGAGTTGTCGGAGATGGGATTATAGATTCCATCCAAGGTGACCGTTGATAGATATTGGAAGAAGCATCAGAATAAATCTTTGGTCAATTTATACTGAAACAACAGGTGTTAGAGAAGTAATAGAATATATCTTTGGTCGATTGAATCTGAATGATATGTTGGAATGGACCCGTGTTAAGCCGTGTCTGAAAATGTATTAGAAGGAACCCGTGCTGGATTTCTTTAGGATGAGCCCGTGTGAAGCTGTAGTTGGAAATACATTAGAAGGAACCCGTGTAAGATTGCTTCAGGATGAGTCCGTGTGAGGTTGCATTTGGAAATAGATTAAAAGGAACCCATGTAAGATTGCTTCAAGATGAGCCCGTGTGAAGCTGCATCTGAAAGTATATGAGAAGGAATCCGTGTAAGATTTCTTCAGGATGAGCCCATGTGAAGCTGCATCTGAAAGTATATGAGAAGGAATCCGTGTAAGATTTCTTTAGGATGAACCCGTATGAAGCTGCATTTGGAAACATATATGAGAAGGAACCTGTGTAAGATTTCTTCAGGATGAGCCCGTGTGAAGCTACATCTGAAAGTATATAAGAAGGAATCCGTGTAAGATTTCTTCAGGATGAGTCCGTGTGAATCTGCATCTGGAAACGTATATGAGAAGGAACCTGTGTAAGATTTCTTCAGGATGAGTCCGTGTGAAGCTGCATCTGGAAACATATATGAGAAGGAACCTGTGTAAAATTTCTTCAGGATGATCCCGTGTGAAGCTGTATCTGGAAAAGTATATGAGAAGGAACCCGTGTAAGATTGCTTCGTCTGGTCGTGTAGATAGTTTCTCTGTCTTGTTTCAGGAACTAATCTTGGACCTGTTGAAAATTGTTGATGATAATTATCTGTTATTTCATCTTTCCTGAAAAGGTAAAGAGTTAGCTGTATGCAATGTCATGATGTATGAAATGCATTACGTAATGGTTTTCTAAAAAACGAGGTTGTGCTATATGCGTTTCGTATGCATATGCTATGATGTATGAAATGTGAAATGTTGTTGAAGTGTATCTTTGTCTGGAAAAATAAATTCCTGACTACTGTTGTGGATGAAGAGTATGTGTATCTTCAATTTTGTCTTGAATACTTCCGCTGGGGATTCCTGTTTTCTTTAAGGAAACTCTACAAGGGATGTTGATTTATTCTTTAGGGAGTATAGTTCAGGAATCTTAGCCATTTGTTGCTCTACCAGGGAATTTAATTCTCATATACCCTGACTGGGGATAGAAGAGATGATTAAACTTCCGATCTATCTGGAGAGAGTAAAGTTAACTGGTATCTGGTCGGTTTCCAGGCTTTGCAGCAACTCTATGAGGATAGTACCTATAGCGGTAGAAATGTTTAAGACTAAGCCATTGGATTGACTTAAATTATACATATCAAAATAAAAATAACCACCATGCTTTATTGTTTCCAAAAGGAATGGGAAAAGAGTGAATAACCCAAAAGAGGGGGAAAGATTCAAGGTAAGGGGGGTTGGTTATGCAAAGGGAAGGTATTAGCACCATAAACATCTTTGGTACTCCGCAGGAACCTCTTTGAAATATCTGTATATTTTGGGTAAAAAATGTTGTATAAAAATAGATGCTGGAGGAGAGAAAAGAAGTGTATTTATTATTTTTTCAACCGCCACGGTTGCGAACCTTTAGTGCCTACGTACCACCTTCTATGAAATAGGGGATCAGAGTACACGTAGTTCCTCTTTAAAAAATTTTAAAACACAAGTGTGTTGGTTAATTTTATGAGATAAGACATCATCGTCATTGTCCGTGTGGAAAATATAATTACTACCCACAATCATGAGAAAGGAGAATTCGCATCATCTCAAAGTGAAGGATATGGCTTGGATTTTAAAATCAACAATGCCTTACTCAACACCCAAGTGGAAAATATCTCACTTCACTACATATTGTAGAAGTATAGTTGTTTGCATCACTACAAGGATTAACAAGAGTCCAATCTTTTGAGAAAATTTTTTAAAGGGTAAAAAAGCCAAAGTGGCAAAATGGTTTGAATGAGATTGATTGACTTTTAGTCTTCTCACAAAAATGTCAAGGTATTATAAGTTGATTAAAGTTTATTTATGAAAATATTTTGAAAATGCATGGACCTAAATCCAAGTTTATTATGAAAGTTGTTCAAGTTTAGAAACAAGAAGAGTTTTCAAAAGGAGGGATAATATTTTTGAAATTAAAGAATATGGGAGGAGATGAAGAGACTATCCTAAAGCATAAGGTAAAAGCTAAGGAGAAGAACCATCTAACCAATAAGAAGCCAACACTTGACATTATGAGTCAAGGTAGAATTCCAATTCTTTGTATTGAAACCAAGCAAGCAAAGATACTAGATCTCTTGAGAAAACTAAACTTCAAGTGTATTAAGTCTTCCCAAAAATTAGGCAGAGTAACAACTGTATATAGATGAATTCCGGATTATAGACAAAGTATGTAATCACAATAACCTGCATACAAAAAAAACAAACAACCCAATGTATTGAGGTAAACCTCAAGAACTCCAGACAAAATATCAATTAAGGTCACAAGGTCTCCAACATATGATCAAGGTCTCTAATCCTAAGTCCAAGAAGTCTAATACTCCATAATGCCAAGGATAGTAACTAAATAGTCCAAGTATCATTAATTTTTTTTATGGTTCATGTTGATTATTAAGTATCTTTAAAAGGAAAAGAAAAGCTCAAGTGAGAAAAATAAAAATCACATAAAAGTAAATGCTCAAGTGAGCAAAGATGAAAATAGCATGAAATGTAAATGCTAAAGTAAATGGTACATAAGGTAAAAGCATAAAAATAAAAGCATAAAATAAAGTCAATTGTTAGAAGTTAATGGTTAGTTGGATGACCATCTTGAAACTTGTATTTGAAACTCATTAGAGGATTGGTAGAACCAAAGCCTCTCAACAACAAGTTGCATTTACTTTTTGTCAAGTATATCATCCATTTAATAATCCTTAAGGCAAAATTTAATGATCAATGATGTTTAAGTGATCCGCATTGACCAAAATTGATAGAGATCCATTACAGGATTGGTAGAACCAAAGCCTCCTAACAATGAATCTCAAGGTTATTGGATCAAAGGGTTCAAATTAACATGCTTGGGCTTGAAAACATAGGTTTGGGCCATGAATGATCATTATCTCAAACCGGGACAAAATTTAGCTCTATGTTAAGCAATCGTAAGTGAACTTATGTAGAAGTCGCACCTATTTTGAGGTTGGTCAATAGCAATCTATGCACTTCATGTTTGGATAAATGATATAGAGATCATTATCCCTTAACATTTAGTACAATAAGAAATGGGAATAAGATGAAGAGGGAAGGGATTAGAGTTTCAAATATCATCAATATCATTCGTCCATTTTTAGTGGATTTGGTTTATCAACCTATCAACACCCAAGACCCAATGAGATTGAAGAATTTGTCTCACAATATGCCTCAAGTCAGTATCACATTCTATTTCATGAATTAAAAAAAGAATCCTGTACAAAAGTTTTCAATTACAAGCATTGATCAAAGGTAAAACCCTAAATGAAAACCTAAGTCAAATAATAGTTTTAAAATAGGAAAATAACTTGAAAAATTAAGAAATTAAAACCCTAACTTCCTAAAGTTCCACAAAAGTCAGAAATAAAATTTAGAGTCCCTGGATTGAGGTGGAAATTTGCTTTAGAAATGCAAACATGGAAACTAGCAAGTAAAAGACCTAAACTAGATGGTTTTTGTAAATAATTTGTGAAGAATATGAAATCACATTTTAAAATTCCATAAAAATGATTTTTATGGCCTCAACATGTTCTAGCACTCTAAACAACTTCATCTCTGATTTTATAGGCATGGGAAGTTAGAAGTTTTAATCAATTAATGTGCATGATCAAACAAAAACCCTAAAAAAGGAAATTAAGTTCAAAATTAATCAATTAAATCTAAACTTCAAATAAATTTTACGTAAAATAACCTAAATGTCAAGAAAATTCTAAGGATCAGCAAGCATATTTTTCTTGAATTTCATCTTAAAAGGAAAAAAGAAATGGGAATTATTTATACAATTCACTCAAGAAAATAAAGAAAATATGATATGTCCAACAAATGATTTAATTTGTGACCCAAAAGTTTTATAAAATAAGAAAAAAAATATTTTCAAGAAAAAACTCAGAGAGGAGCCCAAAAATATTTTTTTTGTGATTTTTGATTTAATAGAAATAGGAAAATAAAATTCAAGATTTAAAAGAATATTAAAACCCTAACTATCTACATGAATATATTTAATCAAGAAAAATGATAAAAAAAAATGAAATAAAAGTCAAGATATGAAAATATATTGAAAAAGTGGTCTAAAATAGTTTTATGATAATTTTTGAAGTGAAGAAAATATTAAAAGAAAATTGGAGAAAAACAAAGAAAATTAATATGCAAAGGCTATTTACACCTGTTGTTTAGAAAATGCGCTGTAAAAGAATGTGAAACCATGTTCAATCAAACAAGGACACATCATCGTCCCTACCAACAACCATATTTTTTTTCCAGTTCTCCAGTTTTGAAACACCATTTTCAGGTCACGATAACTTGCGCATTTCTTAATGAAAATAAAAAATTCCAACACTAAAGTTCAAGATGGAAATTAGTAGAACATGCTGGGATAAAAAACTTCATGAAATGATGCCTTGATGATTGAGAAAAATGAGCGCGAATATGGATACATGAACAAGGTTTGACTTGAGCAATTTAACAAACAAATTTATGATTTAGTTTTCTCTTTCAATTCTCCATCAAATCACTCAATCCAAAGACCAAAATTGATCACAAAAATGCCATGAACATGAATATGATATTGGATCTTAAAAAAAAACTCATGGATTAAAGGAAATGTAAGGTTGCAGTCAAAAGGAAAAAATTATGGATCATATACCTTGAAATGAATTTGATGATGTTTGAGCTCAAATAAAGAGCAATCAATGGAGATAATCTTGCTTGAATGTTCAGATATGAAGAGTAGAGAGAGATGCGAAGAAGAAGCTTGGATATGGAGAAAATTTTCTTGATAATGGTGGAAGTGAAGCTTGAAATTTAAGGAGAGAGAAGAGAGCTTCATGTGATAGAGAGAGATGCTTGCTTTTTGATTTTGTTCCTCCCACCCTTTGCTTGTTGAATCACATTGCCTTTTATAGAGTGAAGAATGAGAGAGTGAGGAAAAATAAGATAAATGAGGAGTGAGAGTGAGATGTTGCGTTTCATGTTGTTTTGAGGTGAAAAAACGTGAGTTTTTTGTAAGTGAGCCAAGGCTGGGGCATGAGGTGGCAAGTTGGAACCTTGTTGCTACGAAATTTCATGCATGTCCATGCAAGTTTCATCATTCCATGAGCACATCTTTACCTCCTTATATCTTCCTCTATGATGCATGAAATGTCACAAAATTTGAATCAGAAATAAAGAGGATATTTCATACTCCAACTTTCATGTTCAAAAATTTTCAAAATGAAGCTTGAATCAATGAAATAATTGGCTATGAACACGTGCTTACAAACTGCTTGATGAAATGCCAGGCCTGACTGGGAAACCTGCGCGCGCGTGAGGCCTTGTGCTGGGTAAAAATTCAGCATGCGTGATACCTTCTTCTCTCAATTATATCTCAAGATGTAGGGAGAATTTGGAGAAACTTTCTGAAGCAAAGTTATTCCTCGCATTTAGGGCTTGATCTTTGATGTTGGAAATTATCCAAAATAATGAATATTTCACATATAAAAGTGATGATGAATGCGCTCCCACAACATGTTTGATGAAATTCCTGGCCTAGCGTGCGTGACTTGCCTTGTGCTGGGAAAAATGACATTTTGAAGCTCAAAATCCTAATCAACATATCTTTCTCTACACTCAATAATTTGAGATGATTCTTGTATGAAAAATTAAGATAAAACTTCAATCTTCAACTTTCATGTTGTTAACTTTTTGATTTGAGTCCAATTGGTCATTCAAAAATGGACATGAAGAAGTCAGATTTTTGCATTTTTATCCAAAATTTCACTAAGTGTCCAAAACTTCCAAGCTTCATAAATTTTTTTCTTTCATTTTTTAGACTTGTGGCCTATACTACAAAGTTGGATAATTTTTCATCCTCTTTCTAGGAATATAAAGTTTGCACACTTTCAATAAAAATTGAGAAAGTTATAGCCAATCAAAATTCAGCCCTATGGATACTTAGAAAAATTCCAAAACCTCAAATAACTTTCTTGACAAGTTATCTCTAATTCACACTTCCTCTTGATATTTTTGCCATTATTTACCATGAAATGTGAGAATAGAGATATTGAATTGATAGTTGACCAAAAGTCCACTTGGTCAACAACTGATTTTGATTGTCTTTTGACAAAATGACCATTTACCCCCTTTCATCAATGGAACCTTTTCAAACCAAAGTTGATGATCAAACTTCCAATTATAGATACTCATGATCATGTAGAGAAGTATGGGATAAAGTATTTCTCAAAAATCCAAAGATCTCCTGATTAAAACCCAAAGCCTAGTTTTGATCCTCTGTGCTAGAGAATCGTGAGATGAATGCAATTGTGCCATTACCTACAATATAATATTCCAAGAGACAAATATACACATTTTGAGGTTAGTTAAAAGTATACATGTACAAGATACATAATTCAAGGTGCTTCAAGACGCTTGGTGATTCCCATAGGCAAACCTAAAGACAGGATGCAGTAGGAGAAGAACCCTAAACCCTAGTTTGTGATCTGGTTGTATTGTGATGGTATGAGATGATAGAAGAATCTTAGGGGGGAAAATTGGGGTAAAACAGCTGCCCTTATTGAAGTGTCTTCTAACCGGAGATACGAAAGGTTAAAATCTTCGTGTCGATGTGATTGAAGATACTTAAATATAAAATAAACCCTATTTTTGGCCCTAAGATGCCATGAAATGCTTATGATTATGAGTTTATATGAACAAATTCAAAAGGAAGCACGACACCACTGGGGATGCAGGAAAAGATACAAGGATCAAAAAAAGGAAACCCGACCAGGAAAATAAATCACTGGTGAACAAAAGACCCGACTCTATTGGGAAAGAGACCAAAGAGGGGATAAGGTAACATCAACTCACAGATTGAGGAGAGATAATAAAGGACAAAAGTGATCAACAGATAATTGTGAAATACCAACTCAACGGTTGAAGGTAGAAGATAAAAAAGATACCGACTCATAGATGACGATGAACTACCAACTCAATAGTTGAAGGTAGAAGATAAAAGGATACACCAACTTTCACTGAAGGTGAACTACCAACATTCACTAAAGGTAGAAAAGAAAAATGAGACCAACATTCACTAAAGGTGAAACTACCGACCTTCATTGAAGGTAGAAAGAAAATACTAACACCAACGTTAACTGAAGGTGACCTACTAACATTCACTGAAGGTAGAGAGAGGGAAAAATAACACCAACATTCCCTGAAGGTGAACTACCAACGTTCAATGAAGGTAGAGAGAAAAGAATAACACCAACATTCACTAAAGGTGAACTACCAATGTTCACTGAAGGTAGAAAGAAAAGATGACACCAACGTTCAATGAAGGTGAACTACCAATGTTCACTGAAGGTAGAAAGAATAGAATAACACCAACATTCACTGAAGGTGAAATACTAATGTTCACTGAAGGTAGAGAGAGGGAACAATAACATCAACGTTCTCTGTAGGTGAACTACCAATGTTCACTGAAGGTAGAAAGAAAAGATGACACCAACGTTCACTAAAGGTGAACAAACAACATCCACTGAAGGTAGAGAGAGGGAACAATAACACCAATGTTCCCTGAAGGTGAACTACCAACATTCACTGAAGGTAGAGAGAAAAGAATAACACCAACGTTCGCTGAAGGTAAACTACCAACGTTCACTGAAGATAGAAATAAAAGATGACACCAACGTTCACTAAAGGTGAACTACCAACGTTCACTGAAGGTAGAAAGGAAAGAATAACACCAACATTCACTGAAGGTAGAGAGAGGTAACAATAACACCAACATTCCCTGAAAGTGAACTACCAACGTTCATTGAAGGTAGAAAGAAAAGATGACGCCAAAGTTCACTAAAGGTGAACTACCAACGTTCACTGAAGGTAGAAAGAAAAGAATAACACCAACGTTCACTGAAGTTATAGAGAGGGAACAATAACACCAACGTTCCCTGAAGGTGAACTACCAACGTTCACTGAAGGTAGAGAGAAAAGAATAACACCAACATTCACTGAAGGTGAACTACCAACATTCATTGAAGGTAGAGAGAGGGAACAATAACACCAACATTCCCTGAAGGTGAACTACCAACGTTCACTGAAGGTAGATAGAAAAGAATAACACCAAAATTCACCGAAGGTAGAAAAAAGAACGTATTGACAATAACAAGTTTCCCAAAATCATGGCGTTTCATCCAGAACGGGTCTCAACTTCTTCTTTAACCAAGGCATTCCGCCTGGCAAGGGTAATATATAAGCTGTCTCAAATAAAGAGACTGTCACTTGTAAAGATTTCACAACGAATTGTCTCTGTCATATTGAAAAGACTTGCCATCCATTAGGGTAATTTAACAACGAACTCCAAACTATCCACTAATAGGGAAGGTAGCAAAAAAGTAACGTCGGCTTTTATGGGAAAGTACAAGTTGATAAAATAAAAAGACATGCTACTTGCTGTTATGGGAAGGATTGCGAAGATGACTTCCTGGGGACAGAAATATGGCTTCATGGGGAAAGAAATATGGCTTCCTGGGGAAATGCCAACATACTCTTGTTGAGGAGGCAAAAGTCTTCTCGTGCCAAAATAAATGCACATTCTCAAACCAAGGCTCGAAGCTTACAAAAATCCAAAGTAATAATATTGTTGGGAACCAAAGATTCAAACCAGAAATAAACCGGAATGAATCAGTCAACCAAAATACATCCTTTGAGAAATAAACTCAAGAGGGAAACCCAATCTATCTAGACAAAGAGCTGTACAGGAAGGCTAAAGCAAGAATCTTCCACGAGGGATAACTCAGAGGGGAAATTAAAAGGATATACACTTTATGCTTAAGGTTGACACTCTATTGGAGAGAGGACAACATAACTCTGCAACACAGGGTAATATGCTAACAAAAAATCAATGAATACCAATGAGCAATAATTTGCTAAATTCAAATATACATGATGTATGTATGAATGTATGAGTGTTATCATGTATATGGTGACAAAACAAACGTATAACACTGGGAATAACCAGACAAAACCAACATGGGTATAATCAATACTCGACTAAATCACATCCAAGATGAAAATTCCATAAAAAAATAAGCACCGACTGAGGAACAGATTCCTACTTCAGGTCTTAACTTCACTGGGAAGGAACATAATCCAAAAATAATCAAATCATAGCAACAAATCAGTACAGATACATGGATATAACATCCTCCTCCAGGCTTCACCGGGGAATATCACACAAACTTCAACAGGGAAAAAAAATGTTTTATAGTCTGTACTTCTACTGGGAACTGCAATACTGATTTCAAATAAGGTAGATGAAAACCATATCATCAAAACATCAACTGAGGATCTCGTGCTGACTCCATTGGGGAAATATCATACATACTTCATTAGGGGAGATAATGCCTCATCGTCGAGATATTAACTGGAGACCTCGCACTGACTTCATTGGGGAGGACAACACTACATCGTCGAGGGGAAACCAAGATAGATTCTTCAATATTGAGAGCGAGTATTGCACCCACTTCTCTGGGGAGAAAGTATGAAACCTCATGGGGATAACAACTTGGGGAGTTAAGAAGTCAAACATTATAGCAAGAAATCACGCTTATGGGGATTTTAAATCAAACCCAACACTTGGCGGGTGAAAACCCAAAAGGTTGATAACTGCCTCAACACTTCTTAGAAAAGATATTGCCCTGGCCTAGTTTTCTGGGAAATAAATACCAACGATAATGCCAACACTGCAAAAAGAGCGACATTTTGCAAATAGTTCCATCTCAGCACACCAAAGGAACAAGAACTTTTGTCATATGAGGGAAGACCTCACTGGGGAATCTGGGATAGAGGCTTCATACCATGCAAACCCAAAACCAAAAATGAACCAAGACTTAACTGGGGACAATGGGATCACAAGATTAATACCACACCTTACATAAATTGGTATCATCTCCAACTATATGAGAAACATACAAAAATCATGCGCATACTAGCAAAAACGACCTGAGAGAAACTTCCTGTGGGAAACAAAACTTCCCAAAATTACTGGAGTTTGTCCGTTCTTGGGATCACCACTTTTGTTTTCCTATTGAATCATAAAATCTAAAGTAAAAATAATTTGTAAATTCTTTTCGAGAAACAACTTTGTTATTTAATCTGTTTGCTTTAAAAATTACTATCAATAATAAATGGAGTCTTTGTAAGCAGAATAATAAGAATTACAAAAAATTGGATAAAAGCTCAAACTTTATTAATAGAATGGTAGTCTGCGAATGGAGAGACTCCACAGATGATTACAAAGTTCAGAAAATGGTAATATATAATGGAAAAGACACATTGAAATACAATGACCACTATTCTCTCTAACAACTTTGAAATCCTGAGCAGCAGCTTCTGTTGAGGTATGGTGAGGATCCAAGAAGATTGTTGCTTCAATGATCAAGTCTTGTCCGATGTAGTTACTTGCCAAGAAAGTCCCTAACTTTTGCCTAAGTTTCCCTTTCGGGTTTTCAACATAGCGGGAAAATTTATTCTGTTTATGTCTCTAATTTTTGCCTAGACTTCCCTTTCGGGTTTTTGGCCTACCGAGACGCTCTTTTTTGCCTAAGCTGCCCTTTCGGGTTTTCGACTTAGCGAGCTGTTCTTTTATTTCTTTAGGCGAAGTATTTCTTGACTGCATCAACATTCATGGGACATGGGAACTCCTCGCCATCCATAGTTTCAAGAATTAATACGCCGCCAGAGAAGGCTTTCTTGACAACATATGGGCCTTCAAAATTGGGAGTCCACTTGCCCCTAGAATCAGTGTTGAAAGACATGATTTTCCTGAGCACGAGGTTTCCTTCTCTGAATTCACGAGGTTTGACCTTCTTATCAAATGCTTTCTTTATTATCTTCTAATATAACTGCCCATGACACAAAGTCGTCATTCTCTTCTCTTCAATTAAATTAAATTGGTTAAACCTGTTCTGGACCCATTCAGCCTCTGACAACTTGGTTTCGATTATCATACGTAAAGAGGGAATCTCAACCTTGATTGGGAGCACTGCTTCCATACCATACACAATGGAGAATAGGGTTGCTCCTGTTAAAGTGCGGACAGATGTCCGATATCCATGTAAAGCAAAATGGAGAATTTCATGCTAATCTTTATAAGTAACAACCATCTTCTGGATGATCTTCTTGATATTCTTATTAGTAGCTTCAACAACCCCTTTCATCTTTGGCCTGTACGAAGATGAATTGTGATGGACAATCTTAAATTATCCATAAATTTTTGTCATCATATTATTATTCAGATTCGAGCCATTGTCGGTGATAATTCTGCTCGGCACACCACACCGACATATGAGATTATTCTTAATGAAGCGCACTACCACCTACTTGGTAACATTAGCATATGAAGCAGCCTCCACCCATTTGGTGAAGTAATCAACTGCTACCAAGATAAAACTATTTCCATTTGAAGCTTTGGGTTCAATCATTCCAATCATGTCAATACCCCACATAGAGAAAGGCCATGGGGAAGAAATAACATTGAGAAGTGTCAGAGGCACATGAATTTTGTCTGCATAAATCTGGCATTTGTGGAACTTCTTTGCAAATTTATAACAGTCAAATTCCATTGTCAGCCAATAATAACCTTCCCTTAGCATCTTCTTAGCCATCGAATGTCCACTGGCATGGGTGCCAAAAGAACCTTTATGAATCTCATGCATCAACATGTCTGCTTCGTGTCTATCCACGCATCTGAGCAAGACCATGTCATAATTTCTCTTGTATAACACATTTTCACTGAGGAAAAAGCTGCCAGCCAATCTTCTCAATGTCTTTCTATCTTTATTCGATGCACCAATCGGATATTCCTGAGTCTGGAGAAAATGTTATATATTATGATACCAAGGTTTCTCATCTACTACTTCCTCTGTTGTAAACACATGAGCATGCTTATCCAGTTGCCGAACTATAATTCGAGGTATATCATTCCAAATATTCACTTAATATAATAAAGCCAAAGTTGCCAAAGCATCCTCCATGTGATTTTCATCTCTGGGGATGTGATGGAATTCAACCTTATTAAAGAAGGGTAACAATCTTCTAGCAAGATCTTTGTAGGGGATCAAGTCGGGATGACGAGTATCCCATTATCCTTTAATCTGATTTACTACCAAAGCTGAATCTCCATACACATCTAAAATTTGAATTCTGAGATCAATAGCTTCTTCGATACCCATGATGCAAGCGTCATACTCTGCCATATTATTGGTGCAATCAAATGTCAACCTTATAGTAAAAGGTATATGTGATCCATGAGGAGTGATAATCACAACACCAATTCCTTTACCATAATCATTCACAACTCCATCAAATATCATGCTCCAACGAGACTTAGGATCAGGAACTTCCTCAGGTAATGGTTCATCATAACATTTCACTTTTAAAAACATCACATCCTCATCGGGGAAATCATACTTCACAGACTGATAACTATTAACTGGTTGGTGAGCAAGATAATATGCCAACACGCTGCTTTTAATATCTTTTTGAGTGCGATGTTCAATGTCATATTCTAATAACAACATCTTCCAACGGGTAATTCTCCTAGTAAGAGCAGGCTTTTCAAAAATGTACTTGATTGGATCCATTTTGGAGATCAACCAAGTGGTGTGATTCAACATATACTACCGCAAACATTTTGCCGCCCAGGCCAGAGCATAACATGTCTTTTCCAGCATAGAATGCCATGACTCACAGTCAATAAACTTTTTACTGAGATAATAAATGGCATACTCTTTCTTTTGTTTCATCTTGTTGTCCCAGAATACAACATATGGAATTATCTAATACTGTCAGATACATAATCAATGGTCTTCCTTCAACAGGAGGGAGCAAGATAGGAGGTTCAAGTAGATATTCTTTAATACTTTAAAATTCCCTTTGGCAGTCACCTGTCCATACACAACCTTGATATTTCTTTAACAACTTAAAGATTGGTTCACATGTTGCAGTCATGTGGGAAATGAATCTGGAGATGTAATCCAAACGCCCGAGGAAACCTCTGACTTGTTTTTCAGTTATCGGTGTTGGCATTTCTTGAATTGCTTTGACTTTATTAGGGTCAAATTCAATCCCTCTTTGGCTAACAATGAAACCCAACAACTTCCCTGATCGAACACCGAAGGTACATTTATTTGGATTCAAGCAAAGAGGATACGTCCTTAAACGCTGAAACAATTTCAACAAATATTCTACATGCCCTTATTCAGTATGGGATTTAGAAATCATATCATCAACATATACTTCAATTTCCTTGTGCATCAAATCATGGAATAGGGTTGTCATAGCCCTCTAGTACGTTACACCAGCGTTCTTCAACTCGAAGGGCATCACTCTGTAACAGAATGTTCCCCAGGGTGTGATAAACATTGTTTTTTCCATGTCCTCAGGAGCCATCCTTATTTGATTATATCCAAAAAATCCGTCCATGAACGAGAAAACTTTGAATTTTGTTGTGCTATCCACTAACATATCAATGTGTGGCAATGGAAAATCATCTTTTGGACGAGATTTATTTAGATATCTGTAATATACGCACATGTGAACTTTTCCGTCTTTCTTAGGTACTGGGACAATATTGGAAACCCATTGAGGGTACACTGATGTCACAAGAAAACCGGCATTAATCTACTTTATAACTTCTTTGATTTTTACTTCCATATCTGGGTGAGTTCTTTGCAACTTCTGTTTGATTGGCGGGCACTCTGGCTTCAGTGGAAAATGGTGCTCTACAATATCTGTATCCAAACCAGGCATGTCTTGGTAAGACCAAGCAAAAATATCCACATGTTCTTTCAACATCTCAATCAACCTGCTTTTCACATCAGGATGTAGCAATGCTCCAATCTTGACTTCCTTCAGATCTTCTTCTGAACCCAAATTGATTACTTCCAATGGCTCTTTATATGGCTGAATGGCATTCTCCTTACGCTCAAGCAACCGTGAGACCTCTTCTGGAATCTCATCATAGTCTTCTTCTTCGGCTCCATATACAGGACACTCAAAGTTGGGAGAGGGTGTAGGGTCATTGTATTCAACGAGTTTTTTTAATTAATCTGCACATATGATTTATGATTGCTTTTAGAAACTGACACATATAACAAGTGATTATGCAGATTCAATTTCAGTTATTATTTATTTAGAAAGGTTTTTTTTCGGATTACCATTTTCCAAGAAAAAGCAAAAAATAAAAAACACAATTTGGGAATTAAAGACAACTTTTATTATTGATTTTAAAGATCAAAGCAAACAGATAAGCCCATACAATATCAGTACTTTCACCTTGGGCAGAGTGAAATCTTTTCGAAAATATTAACAAAAACAAATTACTTTGAGACATGTATGCAAGAGGGAACATCAATGGTGATCCAGTTCTGAACCCTAACTCCGTGCGTCACATTATTTGGCATTTTTAGCTCAACTTCATCTTCCACATTGGCATTAATCTCTGAAACAGTTGGATGAAGATAACCCCCTCTACGAAAGATATCCTGATACTTGCCTGCAGCAAACTTCAGCTTCATGTTCTTTCCTTTATCATTCTTCACAAAGAATCTCAAGCCAACTCTATTCTTGTTTACAGGTGGGTCAACAATCTGTCCCCATACTTCACTATGGCCATTACGTACAACCTGCTGAGAATCCTTAAATGAAGCTATAAAATTCTCATTTTATCTTATATTATCAATGGATAAAGCCTGGAACTGGGTTCCAACAGCAGCTTCATCCACTTCCATAATACTGAAAGAGGACAAATGAGATATCAATAATTCCCGCTCTCTATTTATGATGACCACTTTTCCTTCACGCACAAACTTTAACTTTTGGTGTAAAGTCGAAGTGACAGCCCCTACCCACGGCCGTCCCAACAAACAACTGTAAGCGGGTATAATATCCATGACATGGAAAGTAATCTGAAACAAATGTGGGACTATATGAATAAGCAAGTCCACTTCACCAATAACAGATTTCCTTGATCCATCAAATGCTTTCACAATTATGCCCCTCGGGCGCATGGGTGTTCCTTGATTTTCAACTTCATGAGCGTGCTCCTCGGTATGACGTTCAATGCGGATCCATTATCAATCAGTACATTGGATAATGAATCACTCTTGCAGTTCATAAAGATGTGGAGGGCCAGGTTGTGATTCCTTCCTTCATCGGGCAGTTCATCATCGCATAAACTCGGTTATTACATGATGTAATATTCCCTACCACACTGCTAAATTGATCTACTGGCATATCACTTTCCATGAAAGCTTGGTCCAATACCCTCATCAAAGATTCGCACTGAGCAGAGGAGTTCATAAGCAAGGCCATAATAGATATTTTTGATGGAGTATGCAACAATTGATCTACGATCCTGTAGTCGCTCATCTTTATAATTTTCAATATATCATCCACCTCTTTTTCTAGCGTAGCCCCACTAGATTCCCCTACTGCCTTCTTGGGTGCAACCTCTTCAATAATTTTCTTATCAGCATCAACACTTCTTCTAATGTCAGGCGTGAATACACGACCACTGCGGGTCACTCGACTGGCCTCAACAATATTTCCAACATTAGACATGGGCTGGATGGGAACTTCCACACCATCCTCTAAAATTATAGCATTATACTTGTAGGGTACAACCTTGTCTGACTTATAGGGAACATGACCTGGCAAGCTAATCACCAATGGAGTAATAGTTGGCTTGCCATGATATTAAACTTCAAAAGCGGTGGGTGTACCAAAACAAGGCACAATAACATTTACTCCCTCTTCAACATAATCAGTCATTACAGAGTCATCTCTGGAAAACATCTTCATCTGAGGAGAAGAACTCATCTGCAGAGGCATACTCATCATGTGACGCAGTCTCATTCGAACAAACTTCAACCATATTAACATAATCATCCCTATTTCCTGAAACCTTGATAGTACCATTGTCCAACAATAACTGAATACCTTTTCTCATAATGGAACAACCACGCGAATCTCTGCAGCAGATCCGGCAAGATCCATAATGGTTCCTTTCTTGACCTTTCATATGGAAGAAGGTAGCATGCAACTGAACCAAGTCATCATTCATATATTCCATATCAAAGATTTTGAACTCTCCGGGATATCCAGAAACCATGTTTACTTCCTCCTCATACTCTGCCCTAGGTCTGATTATATGAATGAGACCTTCGTCAATCATCTCTTGCAAATCAGCCTTTATCTTGTCACAACCCTGTATATATGTGCTGCAAATACCACAACCAACATGGTCATGCATATAGTAACTAAACTCGCAGAGGCCAGCATGCATTTTTACTAAATCTCCTATAACCAATTTAATATCGAAAATCCAGAAATCGCCTGGACAACCAGTAACCATATTCATAGCATTTTCTCCTCCATGCTTTGGCCGATAATTATTTTCACGTTAGGGCCCACATCTTTAAAGGATAAGATACCAGACCTCACCAATTTTTTTACTTCAGTTTTCAAAGGATAGCAATTCTCAACATTGTGCGCTGGTGCTCCTTGATAAAAAGCACATGTTTGGCCCGCCTTATAGTACCAAGGCAATGATGATGGTATAACGGGAGGTGGTCTGATATGAACCTACTTCTTTTGAATTAACGCCGAGATTAATTTTGCATAGCTCATAGAGATAGGGTCATAATTCTCCCTCCTCTGATTCTTCCATTGATTCCCCTGATGGAATGGTCTCTGATAAGCAACTGTGGTCGGAGCCACACCAACAACTGGAGTTACTAAGGCGACCTGTTGATGACGCTGATAATTTCTTTTAGGAGGATTAACCCTTCTCTCTTGAATAACAGCATTTGTATATCCTTCCTTCTTTTTGGCTAACCCATATGATGGCTTCTTCATACTTCTGGAACTTTCGCTTTTTGTTAGACGACCATCTCTTACAGCCTCTTCCAAACGGATACCCATGACCACCATTTCAGTAAAGCCATCTCACTACCATTCTCTCATAGTAGAAAGCACCCAGAGTCTTCAGGAAAATATTTTTCATCTCTTTTTCCTCCATTGGAGGAATCACTTGGGCGCCTATCTCACGCCATCTCTATGCATATTCTTTAAATGATTCCCCGTCCTTCTGGACCATGGCCCTGAGTTGATCACGGTCGGGCGCCATGTCCACATTGTATTTGTATTGTCTGATAAATGCTTCACCCAAGTCATTGAAAGTATGAATATTGGCACTGTCCAAACTCATGTACCACTTCAACGCAGCACTAGTCAAGCTATCTTGAAAAAAGTGAATCAGCAGACGCTGATCATCAGTGTGGGTAGACATTCTTCTTACATACATCATAAGATGAGCACGAGGACAAGTATTGCCCTTGTACTTCTCGAATTTTGGAACTTTAAACTTTGCAGGTATCTTCACATTCGGGACCAAGCATAAATCATTCACATTCTGCCTGAATAATTCCTTTCCTCTGAGGGCCTTCATCTCCCTCTGCATCTGATCAAACTGGTCCTGAAAATCATCCATTCGATCATAGAGACCCAAGCCTTCACTTGGTGGAAGAAAAGTACGATAAGCTTCATCATTAACAAATGGCATAACATTCACCGAAGGAGGTGCAGTAGGAGTAACATGCACCACCGGGGGTGCAAGAGTAATAGTAGTATGAACAACTGGAGTAACTTGAGGACCAAGATTAAAACCCTCTGGCGCAAAGTTCTCTGGAATTCCCCATGGATAACCTTGAGGCATGTGATTTTGAACAACAGCTGGAGTAGCAGACACAGGAACAGTCAGAGCTTCAATAGTAACTATTTCCTGTTGAGGCTGAGCAATCTGTGGCTGATTCTGAGCAGCCACCAAAGATTCCATCAGAGAAGTGAGATTGGTCATACCGGCTTTCAGAGTGAAACCTCCTCACACAGCTCGCGATTCTCTTGTTCTAGGTTGTCTATCTTCCCTCTGAAATTAGCTCGGGTATTGTATTGGTGAGACAACTTGCTGAACAAAGTAAAGAAGCTCAGTAAGACCCCTGGATATACATAAAAATGCAAGAAGTACGTATAATATGATGCATGATGTGCAATGCACATGATTTATTTTATTATTATTATTATTATTATTATTATTATTATTTCAAGGGACTTAAAGATTTATAGAGAACATTGCAAATATCAAAGTAATAACACATTTGAAATACTGAAATTTTTTATTATGATAACTTCAATATGGATTACAAGTTTCAATAATCCCAAGTACACGATGAAAATAAAGTCTAAAACCCTAAGAAGCAAAGCTGATGGAGATCACTCTATGCGCTGACGCTTCCTTGTAAGTTTGGCAATCTGAGCCTTCAACCTCTGGTTCTCTTCTACATATTTGGTGGAGACATCCTTCCAATCACCTGAATCAGGAAGTGAGCAACTAGAATATGACTGAGGCTTAGGGGAAAATAAATCCCCTTGCCTCTCCATCGTCTCTACAGCCCGACTCTCAAGAATTTCAATCAAGTCGTCTTTCTTCTTCAAGTTTGCTTGGTAGCAAATATCTAGAGTTTGACACTTATTCTTCCAAGCTTCCTTTTCCTACTGCATCCTGTAGCTCTTCCACATCATCCAATAGGGGAGGAGTGGTCTTCATAAATAAATCAGGCATAGGTTCTTCCCGAGAATACGACATCTTCAACTGAATAGCCCTGGCTTGTACCCACTAAAGATAAGGCTCTAAAGAAACAACCCCCCATAGGTCCCAAGTACTTCCTAATCTTCATGTGAATGTGCTGCCAGGCATTCACAATCTGCTCCCTAGCTTCCTTATGGTCTTCTCCCTCTTTCAGGAAAAAACTACTCAAATGAATAATATTTGGCTTATCCCTTATCGGGTAACCAAGCTATCATCGTGCAAGAACATGGTTGTAGTTAATTCCTCCCTTTGTACCAAGAAGAGGTACATTGGGGGAAACTACTACAACTATCGATAATCTCTACATCATGGTAAGCCTGATGATACCAAGCAATATCTGAGTGAGAAAGTGCCATGATCTTAGGAGCCCAACAGGGTTCCTTCCTGACATCCCAGAAAGCATCAGACTAAGGCAAATGAGAAGTAAACCACCGGTACAACAAAGGCGTGCAATAGATAATCATCCCTCCATGATAAGTGTTGTACCCAAAAATTTTCCCTCTCATTTCTCAAGACATTTCTCATAAGAATTCTCAAAATTCAAGCTTGCACAAGTACAATTGGATTTTCCAGCATCAAGTTAAAGAGGAAAAAGGGGAAAACAAATAAAAATAACCTTTTTGACAAAATTGGAGAAAAAGAAAGTCTTCTTCGATTCACATCCTTCGATTGGACTTTTGGCCTTCTTCGATGCAAGCTTGGCTTGCATCCTATGATTGGGCGTTGGCCTCTAACACGCTGGCTTTGATTTACAAGGCAGGAGCTTCCTGCATGCAACCTTCGATTGCATCTTTAAACTCACATGGTTCATAATGCAATGGCTGCCTATATGACTGCTTCGATTGGACGTTTGATTCCTACATGCCTATGTTGATTAGAAAAATAATTCCCTCCATGCTTGCTTTGATTCACAAAGTTGATGACTAGCTGCATACAACTTTCGATTGAGCCATAGCTTCCTTCTTGCATGCAAGAGGCGCCCACCAGGCCAACAGACACAAGGAAAAAAAAGCCTCTTGTAGCCTCCTTCGACTCCAAGGCAAAAAGCCTCCTTTTAGCATCCTTCGATTGCACAATTTTCCTCCTGCACGCCTCTTTCGTCCGGGAATCTTTGCTTCCTGCATGCCTCTTTCGTTTGGGCATGTGGCCCTCCTTTGATGCAAGCCTAGCATGCCTCTTTCATTTGGGCATGTGGCCTCCTTTGTTGCAAGCTTCATTTGGGAATTTAAACCTCCTGCATGCAGGCTTCGACAGGGCATTGACTATGTTTATACTAGCTTCGACTGGACAACATTTCCCTTTAAAATAATATACGGTAATTTCACCCTTCACAACCTTCAACACACATGGTTGGTGGCCCCCTTAAAATGACATGTATTAGAGGATTTGGAGGGTATACATAGGAGTCCCTTTCGAAGGATATACCTTACTAGCCAATACAAAGAATATCATAGTCCATTCGAAGGATACATTTGGCCCTTTCAAAGATACATACATGACCCATTCAAGGGACATGTCTGGGTGTCCCATTCAAAGGACATGTTTGATGGCCCATTCGAAGGACTTACAAGACCCACCTTAAGGCATACTTTGGTGATCCATTCAAGCGGCACACATTTGGCCCATTCGAAGGATGTATAAAAAGCTCCCATTCGAAGGACGCTTGTTGGATGAAAATCAAATAATATTGCTGGAAGAAGGATCTGGTCGAAGGTGGTCAAAACGAAAGATGAAATATTTAAAAGATGCTTTCTGCCAAGTTCAGGACTGGTACACTGACCATAACGCTCAAAAACTGCTGCACAACAGTCCTGAAACACTGCCCCATTCTTGCACCAGAATGGAATACAAACACTGTCCCTCAAAAACTATAAAAAACAGTTTACCCAATTTGTTCAAATTGTTTTGTTTTCCCTCCTAAAACCTCATCCAAGTTTGCCTATAAATAAGAAGCTCCATAACATGTATAAGGGGCTGGAGAACATATCCAAGGACTTTGGGGGCGTGGAGAAAAAAAATCAAACACTCTCAAATACTTAAACACATACTCAAACCTAGAATCTAAACACTTGCTTCTTTCGAATCTGAAGCAATCCCCACACATTGTTTTCCTTAGAATCCAATAGAAAGAATGTCACACTTGTTCTTCTCCTTCGAATCCAGCATTAGAAATGTCACCTTCGTTCCTTCCCTTCAAATCTAGAAGCATCTGGGCAGCCACTCAAGGTCTAGCACACACGTTACAGCGTCAAGCAAGGTAAGTTTCTCTAAACCTTGAACCTTTCGTTTCTAACATAACATGTGAATAGTCATTTCCTTTGTTCCAAGCATGTACATGACATTTGTTTACTTTTCATTTCTGCCCTTTTCTTTTGTTTTCTTGTCAAATATATGGCAGAACTAACCAGTATAGGCCCAAACGAAAGAAGGAGTTTTTTTTGTATGAAATGAAGCCTCAGGCTTCACCCCCTTACTGCTTCACAGTCCAAACGAAGGAGCAAGAAGGGAGAAATGAAAGGTGCTTACATTGATTCCTTGGCCCAGTCGAAAGAAGAAGCCAGTAGAATGCCCACACTGACTGCCAAGCCTCAAACAAAAGAGGAAGCCAGAAGGTTAGCCATACTGACTTCCAGGCCCTAATCGAAGGAAGCATAAAGGAAGGCTGCATCTCATGCTTCGTTGCTAAGCCCAAATTGAAAGACATGTCCACACTACTTCCAGGCTAAGTCGGAGGAAGCCAAGAAGTGAAGAATCGAAGAGTTTTGCTGCCCAAATCGAAAATTTCATTTTTCTTTGTTTTATTTTTGTTTTGTCTTTACATTTTCTTACTATTCAATATGGTTGTAATAGTGTAGGATTTATTTTCTGCATTTTTATTACTTTTGTATAAATGTTAGTAATTAGGATGTATGGCAAGATAAAAAAAACAAGTAGACAACCTAAAAATCAAAAACAAAATGCATGCAATCAAACACACTATTCACACATGCACCTCTAGGGTAATCTCACTTGTTGCCTCAGAAAAATAGTCATGTCCCTCGAATATGGGCGTTTTAGAAAAGACCCTCGATAAAAGATCACAGTCCCTCGATGACCCTCAATGATGCCTTCGGTAAACGATCTAGTCCCTAAATGACATTGCTAAAATGTCATATAGGTTTCCTTCTATGACTATACAAACGTCCCACGGCCATCCCTTCACATCCAAAGACGGGGCTTATTACCAAATCAATGGTAAGATAACAACATCTAAAGGAGGAGGAAAAGAACATTAGATATTTTGAGTAGGTAGGATGCTCCTAGTTGCTCGCTTGCTCACAACAAAAACATTTTATACACCAACACTTTCATTTGAAACATTTTCAAAAGACAAAACTCTTTGTACGCATTCTTATAGAAACGCGAATCATTACAAATACACCTTTTCAAAATCACTTTCAAAAACACATTCCACAAACACCTTTTTGAACTATTTTCAAAAACCAACACTTTGTACGTGTTCTTATAGAAACGAGAACCATTACAAAGACATTTTTCAAAATACTTTCAAAACCCACACCACAAGCACATTTTTCAAACAAAAGCAAGTGATCTAGCAAGCAACTAAGAGCCCGTAGATAACTACGAATGAAAAGGGTGCTAATACCTTCCCTTTTCATAACCTACCCATCGAACTCAAGAAATAATCTTGAAAGGTCTTTCCTATTCTTTTCAACATTTCCTTATTGGATAAAAGAAAAGTTAGTGACGACTCTTGCTATTCATTACAATTGCGATCAAATGCAAAACACCCAAGTCAGTTCTCCCATCGTATTACAGAACTGGCGACTCTGCTGAGGATTTGCTTAAAATTGGGGTTACCTTAGGGCTAGATCACCTTTACTTTCTTTTCATTGTTTGACTTGCTTGCTTTACATTATGGGGTCATTATTTGGGTAATTGTTAAAGATCCTACACTCGGATCTGGGGCACCTTTTAGGTAAGTAGCAATAAATCGTGGGGATTGTGCGGCATATACCGACATGGTTGAAGCGATATCTACGTTAGTGTGACACATTTGTTGGTACCGGTAGCCCTTGAGTCAGTTAAGGAGAATACAGGGCCGCTGAGCAGTGTCATGAAGCACTAACTGACCTTAGAACCTTAATTAAACCACTTGGCCATTAGGAAGTAGTGAGATATCCGGCTTTGGTTTCGACTGAAGATTGGTTGATACTCGATGCTACGCTCATTGAGATAGGACTTTCAGGATATTTTGGTTGCCATTAAAGAGGCTTGCGCTGAAACAATAATCGATGAAGAAAGATCAGTGATATTGAGATCCCCTAGAACCCGGTTACTATTTCTAGGACAGGTTGAGCCAACTAAACTTCAAGAGGGTACTTACCTACAAACTCCATGCCAGCCTAAACCTAAGGACTTGTCTGATTTGTGTGTATATGACTATTTGTACATAACAACTTGCTTACTTTGCATACTTGTACATAACATCATGACATTATACCATAGTGTAGCGATAAAAAATGTAGCGGGGTAAATCGGAGATCGAATTATTGATTAATTCGTCTCACAAAAGCAAGAGTCGCCACCGCGCTTTATTGTTTCCAAGGGAAAAGGGGAAAGAGCGAAATAAAACCCTAAATATGCAATGTAAATAATAATAAAAATACAAAGCGTTTTTGAAAAGAGATCTTATGGTTCGGGGGTTGGTTATACAATAGGAAGGTATTAGCACCCAATGCATCTATAGTACACTATAGGAACCTTTTGAAATATCTGTTTATTCAAAATTTGATTGCTCGATAAAAATAAATCGTTTTGGCCGAAAAGGGATACGGATAGGTTTTTGAAGATACGACGACCTAACGTCGAAGTTTTTGCTTAAAGGGTATAAGTTTTTGAAAAGGTTGAAATTTTGAAGGCAGATTATCCTAAGTTTTAATAAAAAATGCAAATATTCGCGCGATTAGATTTGAGGACATGAAGTTAACAAATTTATCGTTTTTCCTTTGGATTTAAACGTAAACGGAATAAACAAATAAATATGAAATAAATAAACGGAAAAAATATGCGGATCATGATTAAGTACAATAATTAAATGATAGACTAAATGATATAATGCATTTTGGATTTAATATTAGTAAAAAGGAAGTGTTTTAATTGTTTCTCCATTTTTTACGTATTTTTTATATGGATGAATGCAAAGAGAATTAATTAAAGGGAATAAAATGTTTTTTTTAAGTTTTTATGTTTCTATTTTTATGTTTTTGATATTAATATAAAAGGTTATTAAATTTTTTAGAATTATTAAATAACTAAATTAATTAAACTTAAAAAGGTTATTAACCTAACTCTAATTAGAAAGGAATTGTCAAAATTATCAAATTATCTCTTAAATGTTGAACTAATAAAATTAATTATTAAAATGCTAAAGTCCTAAAAGGAGAGAAAGAAATTGATAGAACGGGGGGGGGGGGGGGGTGCACAAGCAGCATGCTGGACTTTAAAGCAGGACAAGGCCCAATCAAGAATAGAAGCAGGGGGGGTGTAAAGAGCAATTTCGTTTGGGCTTTAAGGTAGGAAAACAGGTTTAGGTCCAAAACAATGATAATTGGTTTTAGGGTTAAACATATGTGTTTAGCTGAATGGGATTTAGGTTTTGGTCCTAGCCGAAACAACGCTCAAACACTGTCGCTTCATCCTCCTCGTCTCCGCGCGTTTATCTTCTTCGTCTGAGTTCCTGAAATCGTCCCCTGTCCACGGCCACCAGTGACTTCGATCTCCTTCTTCCCTCCAGTGAAGCGTTAAAGGGATGACGGATTCGGTAAGCTTATGTTTTTTATTCGCTTAGGGTTTGTTTTATTTGCATGTGTTGATTTTACTTATTTTTTATCCTAATTTCATATTATGTGATTATTGAGAGGGTTATGAAGGAAAAGAAGGATAAAGGAAATTACCCTTGGAGACGGAGGAGGGAGTCTGAGTGCGCGTAGGAGGCCGGACGGCAAGGGATACGGCATTGTGGGCTAGCTTCGGTGGCCGGTATTTCGTATTTAGCTTCCTTCTTCTCTCTGACTTTGGTACTGCTATTGTTGAAAAAAGACTTTTTTTTTACTAGCTTTCTCTTCTTCTAATCTGCGATCCTGTTGCCTCTTTGCGTTTGTGATTTTCGTTGCCTGAAGTTATGTTGCCTATGATGTTGTGTTGCCTTTCTCTTCTTCTCAACTATGCTTCTGTATATTTTGTTACTGTGGTCTGATGACAGCCAATGATGACAAGTTCTGAGGCTTTGGGGATTTGGTCGTTAGTTTTGGTTTTGAAATGGTGATATTGGCTTTGGTGGCTCAATCAGGTTTTCTGAGGTTTAGACCATATCATTTGATGCGTGGTTTTGGTTTAACTGATTTTTGGAATGGTGTATTGTTTTTTTGGTTTATGACAGGTTAACGGTTTAGCAGTATGCAGGTTTTGGCATTTTTAGTTTTAGGCCATATTGTTTGATATGGTTACAAGTTTGTGGTTTAGGCAATGTTTTGAAATGGCTTGCAGGTTTTACAGCAGGTTAGGGTTTATGGCCTTTGGTTTTAAACCATGATGGTTTGATATGGTTATGAGTTTTTTTTTAGGTAGCAGGTTTTTGGGTGATTGAGGTTAAAACTTGAGGCCTTCTTGAATGGTTTGTGCAGTTGTGGTTTATATTTCTCTTGTTGACAACAGTTTCTCTCTAAGTTTTTTCTAAGGCTTGGAGGTTGATTTTTTTCTGTTTGAAGTGATTCCAATATGTTATATCCACTTCTTCCTTTGTTTACGTTACAGGCTGGAGATTTGAAGATTTTTACAATCTTCTTGGCCTTCTGCATCACACTGTTACAGCAGTTTTGTTTGTATTCTCTTCTTGTGTTTCTCCTTTTACTGTGATATTACAGTAGCTTTGTCTTATAACTCTTTCTGCCTAAACCAAAACCTGCAAAACCAATTTCTTTCTCTCTTCTCTCTCATGGGTACATTTGATATATAAAAATGATATAATGTACTACTGTTCTGAAAAGGCATAGGCTGAAATATGATGAATGAGGAAGTATATGTTGCTTGCACATTGTTTTGAAACTGCATAATCCTCTTTTTGTCTTGCATGGGAGCCTATGTTATTTGGCTTCTTCTTAAGTTGCATAGGTTTACGTTGCATTACTTGTGGGAAATGGCATATGCTGTATTTGTATGCTGTGTATAATTTGAAATATACATTGTGGCAAAGAAATTATGCATATCTAGTTTTGAAAAATAGAAATGAATTTGTGCATATTTCAAAATTGTGCATTCATTTATGAAATAAAATTCCTCCCTTTTTTGTGAACGGGGAGAAATCCCGTGATTTGCAAAAAAGGGTAAACTGATTCCGGCCGTTTGCCTTTAATTATGAACATTAAATTTATTTTCTGCTTTTAATTATTTATTTAAATCTGACTTTTCTTTTAATTGTTTTTGCAGGTAAATTTAAATGAGCAGGCAAAAAGGCATTGGATAAAAGATGAAGATTTAGAATTTAGGAAAATAGTTTTTTTTTTATTTTACTTTAAGCATTTATGTAATTGCCATTATAAATATTTTGTAATAACACAATATTTAAATGATAATTGTAATAAATAGAATAAAGTGAATAAAATTCTATTATTTCCAAATTAATTCTTTTTTCTTTCCAATTATTTATCTATTGTTTATAATTCTTTAAATTATATAATAACTGAAAAATCAAATCCAATCATTTAAATTCAGAATGATAAACAAATAAATAAACATCATTGGCCAATTAACAATTTTAATTATTTAATTCATTACTCATAATATTCTAAATTATAATAATTAAAAAAATAGAATTTTAATTATTTAACCTAGAATGATAAAGAATTAAATAATCATTGTTGACCAATTAATAAACCCATTCTCAAAATGTTTATTTCATTATTCATAAGTCTTTAAATTATATAACAATTGAAAATAGATTTCAATTATTTAAATTTAAGATAATAAATAATTAATAAACGTCATTTAAATCCTGATCAGTTGATAAATTTAGCGTTCAACAAATAAATAGCTGTCGACTCGAAGCAGTTATGAATTTTTAAGATCAATAGATCAAAACACTTGTAATGTAATGATGCAGATGGGAGATGGTATCTTAGGTCAAAATTTGGGGTACAACAGCTGCCCCTATTTAAGTTCCTTCTATCCGGAGATATGAAGATCAAAATCTTCGTTTCGACGAGGTTGAAGGTACTTAAATACATAATTACGCGAATTTTGTCCTAAGATGCCATCATCATGCGGTGATATGAATGTAATGCTTGAATTCACAGAGAAAGATATTGTACGAAACAAGACAATGCTGGAGGAATCGAACACCAACAAAACACAGAGACATGAATTATACGCTACTGGGGAAACGAGCTATCGACTTCGAACGACAGACTCCTGACAGCGAATAAAATTGAGGGGATACGACCTCCGACCCTAACAAAGAAGGCGTCTTGCATAGGCCGTAAAAGATTATTGACCCAAAACAGTGAGTTCACAACCCAAGGTCGAAGATAGACAAAAAGTATCGAATTTGCTGATGACGGGTTACCGACTTCTGAAGGTAAAATTCATAACAAACTTTCTCCGCGAGATTTCCGGAGAGATACCAATTAATGTTGAAGTAATAAGATTGTAGATACGCAGGTTGTTCAAATAAAGAAGCTGCCGCTTGCTGTTGTCCAAAACAAATACCAATAACATACAAGTTGCTCAAATAAGGAGGCTGCCACTTGCTGTCGTCCAAAGAAAATACCGATAACATACAAGCTGCTCAAATAAAGAGGCTGCCACTTGCTGTCGTCCAAAGAAAATACCGATAACATACAAGCTGCTCAAATAAAGAGGCTGCCACTTGCTGTCGTCCAAAGAAAATACCGATAACATACAAGCTGCTCAAATAAAGAGACTACCACTTGCTGTATTCCAGAAAAGTAATAACGTACAAGTTGCTCAAGTAAAGAGACCGCCGCTTGCCATTTTCCGAAGAATAATAACGTACTGGTAGCTCGTGAGGAGCTGCTGCTTGTCGCTTTCAAAAAAGTAAATGACGCACTAGTAGCTCGTGAAGGGCTGCTGCTCGGCGCTTTCAAAAAAGTAAATGACGCACTAGTAGCTCGTGAAGAGCTGCTGCTCGGCGCTTTCAAAAAAGTAAATGACGCACTAGTAGCTCGTGAAGGGCTGCTGCTCGGCGCTTTCAAAAAAGTAAATGACGCACTAGTAGCTCGTGAAGAGCTGCTGCTCGGCGCTTTCAAAAAAGTAAATGACGCACTAGTAGCTCGTGAAGAGCTGCTGCTCGGCGCTTTCAAAAAAGTAAATGACGCACTAGTAGCTCGTGAAGAGCTGCTGCTCGGCGCTTTCAAAAAAGTAAATGACGCACTAGTAGCTCGTGAAGAGCTGCTGCTCGGCGCTTTCAAGAAGTAACATACAAGTTGCTCATGAAGAGCTGCCGCTTGTCGTTTTCCAACGGTGTCTATAACGTACAAGTTGCTCATGAAGAGCTGCCGCTTGTCGTCTTACCAAAATAATTCAGAAGGAAACCGCGATGATATTGGCAGAGAATAAAAATCTTCGCCAAAGAGAACCCTGAATCAATCCTTCCCGAGGAGATCACATACTTAAATGTGCAAAATAAATGTACCAACCGTCTAGGTCGCAAACTCACTGGGGAAAGTTAAAGAGATAGCCTATACAAGAGGCAACAACTTCATCTAGGAATAAACCAGAGAGAACACAGTCAAACAAGACTCCACCCAATGAGAAAATAACTCGATTGGGGAATTTATCCTATCCAGAAATGGACAAGGTAAGCTGAATCAAAAATCATCCACGAGGATTAGCTCAGTTGGGGAATTTAGAAAAGAAGCAACATTTTCTGCCTAAGCTAACCTTCTACTTGGAAGGACAAAAATGTACGTTGTTCGAATAAACAAAGTACGACCCAAAATCAATGACAAACGTGGTATGCATGCTGATATGAGTGTAAATGAGCAAATGAATGTTATGCTAACAAAACAGACAGATGGAATATCTTGAAGATAATATGCTATCACAGCAAAATAGATACTCGGCCAATCTTGAGAAGACGGAATACACCCGGAACTGGAAACACAGAGCAATGTCGGAGCGTAACGCTACAAAGCTCGAGTCTTCTGAGGAGAAAAACATCCAAATCCAGACTTACAATACCAATAAACCACTGGCATGAGACGAAGTGTACCGCACTTCAGGATCTCCCAAACAAAGGTAGCCAAAACAACGCTTAACTGGAACGCCCGGGGAGTCACCAACTTAGCACCACTATAACCAAGCGTGCACACAGCCAACACTTCATGACGATTCGAAAGAAAACAGGTTCATCACGCGAGTATAAATTACTGCACTATTTTGCATTTCATGGCTTGACCATCTTCGGAACGACTGTTAATATTCCTTTCGTTGTTCACGACACTTTTTCTAGAAAATAAAAATATTTTAAATACTTTGTTTCAAATATTACCGTAAAAATTAAAATTTTGCCCACAGAAGGTAAATGCTCAAATTTCATTAATAAGATGGTAGTTCGCTAACAACGCGACTCCAACGATTTACAAAAATGTGGGAAATAGTACATGAAATAAAAGGTTATACAAAACAATGATCACTGTTCTCCCTAACAACTTTGAATTCCAGGATGTGCTCAGATGCCAAGACTGATTTGACCAGAAGTTTGCCTAAGCGAAATACTTCTTGACTGCATCGGCGTTCATGGGACGCGGAAGATCTTCACTGTCCATATTGGTGAGAATCATGGCACCTCCAGAGAAAACTTTCTTAACAACATACGGTACTTCATAATTCGGAGCCCACTTGCCCCGAGAATCAAGTTGGAAAGATAATATCTTCTTGAGCACAAGGTCACCTTCTCTGAACTCGCGTGGTCGAACCTTCTTATCAAAAGCCTTCTTCATTCTCTGCTGATACAATTGACCGTGACATAACGCTGTCAATCTCTTCTCTTCGATTAAATTCAACTGATCATATCTACTTTGACACCATTCAGCCTCAGAAAGTTTGGCTTCCATCAACACTCTCAGAGACGGAATCTCAACCTCCATGGGGAGTACAACTTCCATACCATAAACTAGGGAAAATGGGGTTGCGCCTGTTGAAGTCCGAACTGAAGTACGGTATCCATGCAGAGCAAACGGAAGCATTTCATGCCAATCTTTATAAGTTACCACCATCTTCTGGACAATCTTCTTGATGTTCTTGTTAGCAGCTTCAACAGCCCCATTCATCTTCGGTCTGTACGGAGAAGAATTATGATGTTCGATCTTGAACTCTTCATAGAGCTCTCTCATCATCTTGTTATTCAAATTCGAACCATTATCAGTGATGATCTTTCTCGGGATACCGTATCGATAAATGATTTGATTCTTGATAAATCTGACTACCACCTGTCTGGTTACATTAGCATAAGATGCTTCTTCCACCCACTTAGTAAAATAATCGATCGCTACCAAGATGAAACGATGACCATTTGAAGCTTTGGGTTCAATCATTCCAATCATATCAATTCCCCACATAGAGAAAGGCCAAGGTGAAGATATAACATTTAGGAGGGTCGGCGGCACGTGCATCTTGTCCGCATAAATCTGGCATTTATGACATTTCTTCACATACTTGCAGCAGTCAGATTCCATGGTCATCCAATAGTAACCCGCTCTTAACATATTCCTAGCCATTGCATGTCCATTGGCATGAGTGCCAAAGGATCCTTCGTGTACTTCTTGCATCAGCATGTCTGCTTCACGTCTGTCTACACATCTGAGCAAGACCATATCATAATTCCTCTTATACAAAACTTCTTCGTTGAGAAAGAAATTGCTTGCTAATCTTCTCAACGTCTTCCTATCCTTATTGGATGCCCCAGGCGGGTACTCTTGAGTTTGAAGAACACGTTTAATGTCATAGAACCATGGTTTGTCGTCAGTAACCTCTTCTACTGAGAACACATGAGCAGGTCTGTCGAGGCGCATAACCCGGATTGTAGGCACATCGTTCCAATCATTCACTTGAAACATTGAAGACAAAGTAGCTAAAGCATCAGCCATTTGATTCTCATCTCTAGGGATATGATGTAATTCTACCTTGTTGAAGAAAGTTAACAACCTTCTAGCATAGTCTCTGTAAGGGATCAAACCAGGGTGACGAGTCTCCCATTCTCCTTTGATTTGATTAATCACCAATGCCGAATCTCCATAAATATCAAGAATCTTAATCCTTAGATCCACCGCTTCTTCGAGACCCATAATACATGCCTCATATTCCGCCATGTTGTTCGTGAAGTCAAATTTCAATCTTGCCGTGAACGGGATATGAGTACCTCGGGGAGTGACGATGATTGCCCCAATTCCATTTCCATAGGAATTCACAGCTCCGTCAAAAATCAAACCCCAATGCGATTCGGGATCAGGTCCTTCTTCAGGTAACGGCTCTTCACAATCTTTAGCTTTCAAGTACATAACATCTTCATCTGGGAAATCAAACTTGATGGATTGATAATCGTCAATTGGTTGGTGAGCCAAATGATCGGCTAAAATACTCCCTTTGATCGCTTTATGAGTGTGATACTCAATGTCATATTCAGATAACAACATCTGCCAACGGGCTATCCTTCCAGATAAGGCAGGCTTCTCAAAGATATACTTGATCGGGTCCATTTTGGAGATCAACCAAGTAGTGTGATTAATCATATACTGGCGCAGACGGCGAGCAGCCCAAGCTAAAGCACAACAGGTTTTCTCAAGCACTGAGTATCAAGACTCACAGTCTGTGAATTTCTTACTCAGATAATATACAGCATGTTCTTTCCTGCCGGTCTCATCTTGCTGACCAAGCACACATCCCATGGAGTCTTCCAATATAGTCAGGTACATAATCAAAGGTCTTCCTTCCACCGGAGGAATCAAAATGGGAGGTTCAAGCAAATATTCTTTGATGCTGTCAAAAGCTCTCTGACAATCTTCTGTCCACTCACATCCTTGGTTCTTTCGGAGAAGCTTGAAAATCGGCCCACAGGTAGCAGTCATATGAGATATAAATCTAGAAATGTAGTTCAGTCTCCCAAGGAATCCTCTTACTTGTTTTTCCGTCTTGGGTGCGGGCATTTCCCGAATAGCTTTGACTTTATCAGGATCTACTTCAATACCTTTCTGACTGACAATGAAACCCAGAAGTCTTCCAGATCGAACGCCAAAAGTGCACTTGTTGGGATTCAGACGGAGTTTGTACTTCCTCAAACACTGGAACAACTTCAACAAATGTTCCAAGTGATCTTCCTCAGTTTGTGATTTAGCAATCATGTCATCCACATACACTTCAATCTCCTTATGCATCATGTCATGGAACAAAGCAGTCATGGCCCTTTGGTATGTTGCGCCAGCATTCCTCAAACCAAACGGCATAACCCGATAACAGAAAGTTCCCCAAGGTGTAATGAAAGCGGTCTTCTCCATATCTTCCGGTGCCATCTTGATTTGATTGTAACCAGAGAAACTGTCCATGAAAGAGAAGACTTTGAACTTGGCTGTACTGTCGACCAATACGTCAATATGAGGTAATGGGAAGTCATCCTTCGGACTAGCTCTATTCAGATCTCTGTAGTCTACACACATCCGAACTTTACCATCTTTCTTTGCAACAGGCACTATGTTGGCTAACCACTGAGGATAGACCGATGTAACAAGGAAACCTGCATTGATCTGCTTCTGAACTTCCTCTTTGATCTTGTTAGCCATGTCAGGACGAGTCCTTCTCAACTTCTGCTTGATCGGTGGACACTCGGGTCTCAACGGTAAACGATGCTCCACAATGTCGTTGTCCAAACCTGGCATATCTTGGTAGGACCAAGCAAACACATCAACATACTCTTTGAGAAGCTCCAACATTTTCTCTTTAACTTCCGGGATAAGCAATGCTCCGACTTTGACTTCCTTTCTATCTTCTTCATCACCCAAGTTGACTAACTCTACAGGTTCTTCAAATGGTTGAATGACCTTCTCATCATGCTCAAGCAAACGGGAAATCTCAACAGGAATCTCTTCATCATCCTCTTCTTCGGCTCTGAACACAGGGAATTCAAAGTTGGGAGAGGGCATAGGATCATTGTTTTCGATGGCTAAGTCATGGATTAATCTGCACATATGATTATGCTTTATTTTAGAAATCGATTTGTGCAAATAAAACAAAAGGTTATTAATTAATTTTCATTACTATTTCCCCGAAAAAGTGAAAAATAAAACAGTAGTGGACAGAATAACATTTTTATTCATTAAAGGGAAATACTTGAAACAAAGAGCCCAGACATCTCTCTTTTGCCTTGGGCAGAGCAAAAGGAATTATTTTTCATAGCCCGACACAAAATACGTTTCGCCTTGGGCAGAGCGAATTTTTCAAAGGAAAATAAACAAAACATTACTCGGAAATGTGCATAACCACAGGAACATCAACAGCTATCCAGTTTTGGTAAGCCAATCCAGGCGTCACAAAAACGGGCAAATCTTCCTCGGAATCATCATCTATGATAGCATCAACCTCAGGATGTACAAACCCTGCACTTCGGAAAACCTCTTGAATCGGACGAACAACCACCTCTTTCTTGACCCTTGCAGATACTGGATGAAAACCCAGACCTTCCCCAGACTTGTTCTCGGGTAACGTCAACACCTGGCCCCATCCTTCGGCCGAACCACTTTCCACCACTCGCCGCGCATCCTCAAAAGAAGAGATGGATGCCCCCTGCTTCTTCACTGTATTCTTAGCAACAGATAGACCCTGGAACTGGGTCCCCACATCCTCGTCAGCATCAATAAAAGAAAATGATGATAAATGGCTTACCACCATAGCCTGCTCTCCCCCGATCATCACTAGCTTCCCGTGTCTTACAAACTTTAGTCGCTGATGGAGCGTAGAGGTGACTGCCCCGGCATCATGGATCTAGGGACGACTCAATAAACAGCTGTAGGCAGCACGGATATCCATCACTTGGAAAGTGATTTGAAAAGTATGGGGACCAATCACTATAGGAAGATCCACTTCACCGATAACTGTCTTCCTGGAGCCATCAAATGCTTTAACAATTACTCCACTAGGCCTCATAGGAGCACCTGGATATGAAAGCCGAGATAACGTAGTCTTGGGCATCACATTCAACGACGAACCTGTATCCACCAACACACTTGATAAGGTATCGTTTGCACAACTTACTGAGATGTGCAAAGCCATATTATGGTTTCTCCCCTCCTCCGGGAGTTCTTCATCACTGAAACCAAGGTTGTTACACGAAGTTATATTTCCCACAATTCCATCGAACTGGTCAACCGTCACATCATGGTCCACGAACGCCTGGTCCAAGACCTTCATCAAGGCTTCTCTATGCGCACCAAAATCTCTCAATAAGGCAAGCAAGGAAATCTTGGAAGGTGTTTGCAAAAGTTGGTCCACAATCTTATATTCACTTCTCTTGATAAGCTTCAAAATCTCATCATCCTCGGGGTGAGGGATAGGTTCACTGGGTCGGCCTATCTCAACCCTTGGTTCAACATTTCTTACCGGAATCTCCGCCGGCATGGGCCTCCTAACTTGAACTTCCGGTCTCCTCAAAGGTACTGCTGCAAAAACACACCCACTTCTCGTAACTCTACTCACGTCAGCAATGTTAACAAAAGACGGTCTTGTTGGTATGGGGACTTCTACCCCATTCTCGATCATCGTGGCATTATACTTGTACGGCACAGCCTGGTCTGAATTGTAAGGCACAGGGCCAGGTGGGCAAATAATCAAAGGATCAACAGGCGCAGTCTGGCTGTTGTAAGCAATCTCTACTGATTCAGGCAAATTGAATTGTGGTATGATAACATTCACTTCATCCTCCGGATTTCGGTCATAGGTAATAGTGATAACTCTCTGATCTAGCAACTTCTGAATATCCTCCTTCACGATAGGACAATCATCCTCTCTTGAACAAAACTCACAAACATCATAATCATGCTGGTGCCTAACAAAGGCAAGTCTTCTCAAACTCTGATGTAACCTGATCAACGACTCTCTTATGTGTTCGACTTGAAAAACTCGAAACTTCCCCGGACAACCTTCCACCATGTTCACTGAAGCTGCCCCATGTCGAGGCAAAGGATTATCTCTAACATTTGGATTAACATCCTTGAAAGACAAGATACCATTCTTAATTAATCTTTGTACGTCCGCCTTCAGAGCAAAGCAATTCTCAAGGTTGTGCCCCGGCGACCCTTGATGATATTCACAAAACTGATCCGCCTTGTACCACGGAGAAGCACTGTTCGGTGCGACAGGAGGAGGCTTTGTCGTGATGAGATTCTTTCTGATGAGAGCAGGGAACAATTCAGTATAAGTCATATGAATGGCATCGAACTGCGGTTTTCTGGGTGAACGGTTCTGATTGTTGAATGGATAAGCCTGTTGTCGAGGCTGCTGCTGAAAAGGCCGTTGTTGAGTTGGTGGAGTTTGATGAGCTAGGGTCATCAAAGTTGGGCGGACAGCCGGAGTGACTGCCGCAACGTGAGAGTAACCTCTCCTAGGCCTACCTGGAAACAAAGCGCTAACATCCTTCTCTTTTCTTTTCGGGAAAACACTTCCAAACTTCTTCGCACTGCTAGACAAACTCCCTTCTTTAACCAAACGCCCTTCACGAATCCCTTCCTCTAATCGCATGCCCATGCTTACCATTTCGGTGAAGTCACTGGGTGCGCTGGCTATCATTCTTTCATAGTAAAAGGATCCTAAAGTCTTCAAAAATATCTTAGTCATCTCTTTCTCCTCAAGGGGTGGATAGATTTGAGCAGCGATTTCACGCCACCTCTGGGCGTACTCCTTAAAAGATTCCCGGTCTCTCTGTGACATCACCCGGAGTTGATCCCGATCCGGCGCCATGTCAACGTTGTACTTGTACTGATGGACAAAGGCTTCACTAAGATCGTTAAAGTTACGGATCCGAATACTGTCTAAACCCATATACCACTTTAGAGCAGCACCCGTCAAACTATCTTGAAAATAATGAATCAACAAGTCATGATCATCGGAATACGTAGACATCTTCCTTACGTACATTGTCAAATGACTTCTAGGACACGAATCACCTTTATATCTCTCAAAGTCTGGCACTTTGAATTTTGCTGGAATCTTGACATTCAGAACTAAACAAAGGTCATGCGTATTCTTCCCAAACAAATCCTTCCCTTTTAATGCTCTAAGCTCCTTCTGCATTTCCTGGAACTGATCCTGAAATTCTTCCATTCTATCAAAGAGACCCAAACTTTCAGCAGGCTCGGCAGGATAAATAGGTTCATTCAAGTAAGGCACGGAGTGGACCACAGGAGCAACGGTCGTCATAATCGGTTGCGGAAAAGGTGTTACAGACGGAATTACTGGCGGCATGGCAGTTGTCTCCGGTTGAGGAAGAGACAACGTAGGTTGAAATAAAGGTTGTACGACTGGCTGATACCCCTCTGGCACAAAGTTGTAAGGCATTCCCCACGGAAAACCTTTCGGCATCTGATGTTGAAGCGGAGAGTTGACTTGAGTCACGGAGGCAGAAACTGTGACAATCTCGGAAACCATTGGAGTTGAAGTCTGAATCTCGGCAGCTGTAGTCGATGGCTGATTCTGAACAGCCACCAAACTTTCTACTAATGCAGTTAACTTTTCCATCTCGACACGAAGTGTAGCAACTTCCCCACGAAGCTCATGATTTTCCTGTTCCAAATCTTCCATTTTCCTTTGACGATTGGCCCGAGTGTCGTATCGGTGAGACAGCTTGACAACCTTGAGTGGAAAAAGAACAAGGATGAGACTCTAGAAAACATGTGAAGTGGAATGTGGCATGATGCATGATGGCGATGCAAATGATGACTCATTTTAAAAGTTTTTCAAGGAACTTTGATAATTTTGCATACATTAATGGTAAAGGAATTTGGAACAACAAAAACTCAATCCATTAATCGAAAGCGATAAATTACAACTTGCAATTTGGAATATCAAAACAGTAAATTACAACTTTGGGATAACAGATCCAATAATGAAAGCAATAAATTACAACTTCGAAACGTGGAATCCATAATGAAGTGATAAGTTACAATTTTACAACATGAAATCTAAAATAAAGCAATAAATTACAACTTCGGAGCATGAAGCCCATAATAAAACAATAAATTACAACTTCGGAGCATGAAGCCCTTTTACATAGTTTTACAAAATGACATCAATAAAACAAACTAAAAGCTAAAGGTCACTCGGAATCCTCAGATGAAGGACCAAACACCAGCTGTAACCGGAGCTTCTTGATCTTTTCTTCATAAAAGTCTTCCATCACTTTCTTCTCAGCTATCAGTCGATCGATGATTTCTTCCTGCGGATTAGGAACGAGAGCCACGCTTACCGAACCTTCCCTTTTTCTCTTCCTTTCACTCGCATACTTCTTCAGCAAGGCATCCTTATGACGAAGCTTCTCATCGTGGTCAACGAACCGGCCGTCTTGAATAAGCAGCAACTCCTCCTTCTCTTTTAACTGTCGAGTCAGGACTCGATTCTCATACTCAGACATATGGTACTTTTCCTTCCAAGCATCCCTCTCAGACTTCATCCTAGCCAGATTTCCTTGATATTCTCCTACATCCGCGATAGGGATAACAACAGATGATGGCGCAATGGCAGGGAATAAAGGTTTCTCAAGTTTATATGGCATCTTGAGAGCACAAGACCTAGCACGGACCCACTGTAGGTAAGGCTCCAAAGAAACGGCACCTCTATGTCCCAGCATATCTCTCCCTTTCCGGTGGATGTGGCGCCAAGCCCCTTCGATCTCCTTCTTAGCAGCCTGATGATCTTGTCCTTCCTGAAGAAAGAAACCACTCACATGGATGTTGTTTGGCTTATCTCTCATCGGGTACCCGAACTGACGGCGCGCTAGAACAGGGTTGTAGTTGATTCCACCCCTCGTACCGAGAAGAGGGACGTTAGGAAAAGCACCACAGCTATCAATGATCTCTACGTCGTGGTAAACTCGATTATACCAATCAATGTCGAAATGAGTGAGAGCCATAATCTTTGGTGCCCAACGCGGTTCCTTCTCGAGATCCCAGAAAGCATCAGACCCAGGTAGATGCGAGACGTACCACTGATACAACAACGGTACACAACAAATAATCATCCCTCCTTGATAAGAGTTTTGAAGGTGGATGGAGTAATATGTATCCCCTAGCAGCGTAGGGACCGGATTTCCAATCAGGAAAATTCTGATGGCGTTGATATCCACAAACTTATCAACGTTAGGGAATAAGAAAAGACCATATGCGAGTAAAGCAAACACGTCTTCGAAGGCAACAGTATCCTTTGTCTCAGCAAAATGGCGAGCTTTCTTCAACAAAAATTGCACCGGCAAACCTCGGACTCCTCCTTTCGTAGTCATGTTCTCCTCTACCTCTGACTTCCTTAAGTGGGTGATAGCTGCTATCTCGTGAGACTTGGGCTCTTCTTCTAATCCAGAGAAGGGAACACGGTCGGCAATCGGCAAACCAAGAATATAAGAGTACTCCTCTAAAGTGGGTATTAACTGGTAATCCGGAAAGGTGAAACATCGGTACAATGGATCATAGAACTGAACCAACGTGTTGAGGATGCCTTTCTTCATCTTGCGCTTCATGAGCGGTACGATGGACCCATATTTCTTATGAAAATCCGTCGGACTCTCGATCTTCGGAATCAAACTCTTCAGTTCTTCAATCTCAGGCTCCTTGAAACTAAAGCTTCGAGTATTTCTCCTTCCAAGTTCCATAATAACCTAAGATTTCTGCAAAAATCATTCCGAAGTTCCTTGAAAAACAAGTTTTTTTTTTACAAAGATGTTGATGAATGCATGAATGAATGATGATGCAACAGTCACACACAAACTTGCAAACATGGGGTTCAAGGGTTCAACGTTTAGCATGGAGTCGAGGGTAAAGCCCACCCAAAGGTATGTACTAACGGTTCAATCACACCTGTAAGACATGGTTCTAAGAGTTCCCAGAGTCTACATTCCTCCTTCGGATATTACCAACGTCTTGATTACTCAATAATTAGCAATATTATCAAGAGAAACTCGTCCGAGCGTAGCATCGCGTAACAACTACTTCCGAATTACTCCGTTATAGTCTCCGCGCTACACCTAAAAAGGCCAAGATGGGTTAGGGTTCTACGGTCCTCAACTTCTCGGGCTCCTAGGTCGAAAATAATAATGTCTTCCCGATTACTCGGTAAACAAATATTAAGTTCAAGAGGGCCTTCCATTGAGTGGGGGATCTCATGCCTCCTTCTTCGGGATTACTCCCTCAAAGTTAACATGACTATACCGCCCGTCCTATTCCTTAAGTGTTACTTAATCCGGTTATAGGATTCGTCCTTTGCAAAAAACCCAAACAACCCCAATTTAAACACATAATCAAACAAAACAAATAATAATAAACAGATAAGACAAATTAGGCTTAACCCACTTAGGGATGGACCACCAAGAGGTCAATCTGTCCCCATCAGAGTCGCCAATTCTGTAGCGATAAAAAATGTAGCGGGGTAAATCGGAGATCGAATTATTGATTAATTCGTCTCACAAAAGCAAGAGTCGCCACCGCGCTTTATTGTTTCCAAGGGAAAAGGGGAAAGAGCGAAATAAAACCCAAAATATGCAATGTAAATAATAATAAAAATACAAAGCGTTTTTGAAAAGAGATCTTATGGTTCGGGGGTTGGTTATACAATGGGAAGGTATTAGCACCCAATGCATCTATAGTACACTATAGGAACCTTTTGAAATATCTGTTTATTCAAAATTTGATTGCTCGATAAAAATAAATCGTTTTGGCCGAAAAGGGATACGGATAGGTTTTTGAAGATACGACGACCTAACGTCGAAGTTTTTGCTTAAAGGGTATAAGTTTTTGAAAAGGTTGAAATTTTGAAGGCAGATTATCCTAAGTTTTAATGAAAAATGCAAATATTCGCGCGATTAGATTTGAGGACATGAAGTCAACAAATTTATCGTTTTTCCTTTGGATTTAAACGTAAACGGAATAAACAAATAAATATGAAATAAATAAACGGAAAAATTATGCGGATCATGATTAAGTACAATAATTAAATGATAGACTAAATGATATAATGCATTTTGGATTTAATATTAGTAAAAAGGAAGTGTTTTAATTGTTTCTCCATTTTTTACGTATTTTTTATATGGATGAATGCAAAGAGAATTAATTAAAGGGAATAAAATGTTTTTTTTAAGTTTTTATGTTTCTATTTTTATGTTTTTGATATTAATATAAAAGGTTATTAAATTTTTTAGAATTATTAAATAACTAAATTAATTAAACTTAAAAAGGTTATTAACCTAACTCTAATTAGAAAGGAATTGTCAAAATTATCAAATTATCTCTTAAATGTTGAACTAATAAAATTAATTATTAAAATGCTAAAGTCCTAAAAGGAGAGAAAGAAATTGATAGAACGGGGGGGTGCACAAGCAGCATGCTGGACTTTAAAGCAGGACAAGGCCCAATCAAGAATAGAAGCAGGGGGGGGTGTAAAGAGCAATTTCGTTTGGGCTTTAAGGTAGGAAAACAGGTTTAGGTCCAAAACAATGATAATTGGTTTTAGGGTTAAACATATGTGTTTAGCTGAATGGGATTTAGGTTTTGGTCCTGGCCGAAATGGCGCTCAAACACTCTCGCTTCATCCTCCTCGTCTCCGCGCGTTTATCTTCTTCGTCTGAGTTCCTGAAATCGTCCCCTGTCCACGGCCACTAGTGACTTCGATCTCCTTCTTCCCTCCAGTGAAGCGTTAAAGGGATGACGGATTCGGTAAGCTTATGTTTTTTATTCGCTTAGGGTTTGTTTTATTTGCATGTGTTGATTTTACTTATTTTTGATCCTAATTTCATATTATGTGATTATTGAGAGGGTTATGAAGGAAAAGAAGGATAAAGGAAATTACCCTTGGAGACGAAGGAGGGAGTCTGAGTGCGCGTAGGAGGCCGGACGGCAAGGGATACGGCGTTGTGGGCTAGCTTCGGTGGCCGGTATTTCGTATTTAGCTTCCTTCTTCTCTCTGACTTTGGTACTGCTATTGTTGAAAAAAGACTTTTTTTTTACTAGCTTTCTCTTCTTCTAATCTGCGATCCTGTTGCCTCTTTGCGTTTGTGATTTTCGTTGCCTGAAATTATGTTGCCTATGATGTTGTGTTGCCTTTCTCTTCTTCTCAACTATGCTTCTGTATATTTTGTTACTGTGGTCTGATGACAGCCAATGATGACAAGTTCTGAGGCTTTGGGGATTTGGTCGTTAGTTTTGGTTTTGAAATGGTGATATTGGCTTTGGTGGCTCAATCAGGTTTTCTGAGGTTTAGACCATATCATTTGATGCGTGGTTTTGGTTTAACTGATTTTTGGAATGGTGTATTGTTTTTTTGGTTTATGACAGGTTAACGGTTTAGCAGTATGCAGGTTTTGGCATTTTTAGTTTTAGGCCATATTGTTTGATATGGTTACAAGTTTGTGGTTTAGGCAATGTTTTGAAATGGCTTGCAGGTTTTACAGCAGGTTACGGTTTATGGCCTTTGGTTTTAAACCATGATGGTTTGATATGGTTATGAGTTTTTTTTTAGGTAGCAGGTTTTTGGGTGATTGAGGTTAAAACTTGAGGCCTTCTTGAATGGTTTGTGCAGTTGTGGTTTATATTTCTCTTGTTGACAGCAGTTTCTCTCTAAGTTTTTTCTAAGGCTTGGAGGTTGATTTTTTTTCTGTTTGAAGTGATTCCAATATGTTATATCGACTTCTTCCTTTGTTTACGTTACAGGCTGGAGATTTGAAGATTTTTACAATCTTCTTGGCCTTCTGCATCACACTGTTACAGCAGTTTTGTTTGTATTCTCTTCTTGTGTTTCTCCTTTTACTGTGATATTGCAGTAGCTTTGTCTTATAATTCTTTCTGCCTAAACCAAAACCTGCAAAACCAATTTCTTTCTCTCTTCTCTCTCATGGGTACATTTGATATATAAAAATGATATAATGTACTACTTTTCTGAAAAGGCATAGGCTGAAATATGATGAATGAGGAAGTATATGTTGCTTGCACATTGTTTTGAAACTGCATAATCCTCTTTTTGTCTTGCATGGGAGCCTATGTTATTTGGCTTCTTCTTAAGTTGCATAGGTTTACGTTGCATTACTTGTGGGAAATGGCATATGCTGTATTTGTATGCTGTGTATAATTTGAAATATACATTGTGACAAAGAAATTATGCATATTTAGTTTTGAAAAATAGAAATGAATTTGTGCATATTTCAAAATTGTGCATTCATTTATGAAATAAAATTCCTCCCTTTTTTGTGAACCGGGAGAAATCCCGTGATTTGCAAAAAAGGGTAAACTGATTCCGGCCGTTTGCCTTTAATGATGAACATTAAATTTATTTTCTGCTTTTAATTATTTATTCAAATCTGACTTTTCTTTTAATTGTTTTTGCAGGTAAATTTAAATGAGCAGGCAAAAAGGCATTGGATAGAAGATGAAGATTTAGAATTTAGGAAAATAGTTTTTTTTTTATTTTACTTTAAGCATTTATGTAATTGCCATTATAAATATTTTGTAATAACACAATATTTAAATGATAATTGTAATAAATAGAATAAAGTGAATAAAATTCTATTATTTCCAAATTAATTCTTTTTTCTTTCCAATTATTTATCTATTGTTTATAATTCTTTAAATTATATAATAACTGAAAAATCAAATCCAATCATTTAAATTCAGAATGATAAACAAATAAATAAACATCATTGGCCAATTAACAATTTTAATTATTTAATTCATTACTCATAATATTCTAAATTATAATAATTAAAAAAATAGAATTTTAATTATTTAACCTAGAATGATAAAGAATTAAATAATCATTGTTGACCAATTAATAAACTCATTCTCAAAATGTTTATTTCATTATTCATAAGTCTTTAAATTATATAACAATTGAAAATAGATTTCAATTATTTAAATTTAAGATAATAAATAATTAATAAACGTCATTTAAATCCTGATCAGTTGATAAATTTAGCGTTCAACAAATAAATAGCTCTCGACTCGAAGCAGTTATGAATTTTTAAGATCAATAGATCAAAACACTTGTAATGTAATGATGCAGATGGGAGATGGTATCTTAGGTCAAAATTTGGGGTACAACACATAGCATTTTCAATAACCATTTCAAGGGTCTCAAGGGCCTATGATGCAGGGTCCTGTCGAACCAGACGCCTATCAAGGGGGGAAAGGATTCATTCTCTAATCAAACACCGTCAAAAGCTAAAGCACGGTAAATTGAGTCAAGGGCTACGACCCACTTGACATGGTGAACTTTATTCTCTTGGAAGGACGTACACCAATACAAAGTTCTCCAATCAAAGTTGTTGATCAAAATTCAACCTCTAACATTTTCTTGTGTTTACCCCGCGAGAGCCCTAAAAACATGCATTCACATACCATGCATCATATCGTGACAGGTTTCTCCCATACAGATCTCCTTATCTTCCTATTGTTTATTTCAGTAATATGGATATGGAACAGACAGTGAAGGATCTACAAGCACAAAATGCCCAATTCCAACAAATGTTCCTGGCTATGGCTAAGGGGAAAGAGAACCTAAAGACTCTCATTCTTAAAGACAAGAGGAAAAAGACAAAGAAGTCAGTAGGCATCCTGAATTTGGGAAGAAGACTTAGAGGACCAGTCAAGAGTGCTCTAGATCTCTCAACTCCATCAAATACGGGGAATAATCATGAAGAAGATAACAACCCATGGACTGATGAAGATGAAGCTGACTACTCTGAGGAACAATATCCTCCCGTTGATGATAAATACAAATAGTTAGAGGATAACATCAATGCTATGGACATTCAGCAGATACCTGGCTTGGAATTTGAAGAGTTAGGGTTGGTTTCTGGAGTGGTCATCCCACCAAAGTTCAAAATCTCTACCTTTTCCAAGTATGATGGGGTCTCTTATCCTAAGATGCATCTGAGATCTTATGTCTGCAAGATTCAGCCTCACACTGCTGACCTGAAGTTATGGGTCCATTTCTTCCAAGAAAGTTTGGCTGGAACTCAACTGGAGTGATTCTATCAGTTAGAAGGAACCGACATTCATACCTGGGAGGACTTGGCTACTCTTTCTACAAGAAGTACCAATACAATGCTGATCTTGCACCAAGTCGTGTGCAATTGCAAAGTATGACCATGCGTTCCAACGAGGGCTTCAAAGAATACACCCAAAAATGGAGAGACTTGGTAGGCAGAGTGTAGCTACCCTTAACTGATAGGGAGCTGATTGGCATCTTTATGGGAACCTTGACGGGGCCTTTCTTCAATCACCTAATCTGAAGATCCTCGACCGAATTCGTCGAGCTAATACTGACTGGAGAAAGAGTCGAGGCTGGAATCAAAAGTGGTAAGATCCAAGGATCTACATCCTCTAATACTCAGAAAAATCTATACAATGGGAAGAAAGAGTCCAATGCTGTGTACGGCCAAAAGGGTCATAACAAGAGCAACCACGACCAACTTGTGGGGGCAGTCCTGATCTTCGGTCATGCATTGCAGCAACAACAACAAAGGGGAAATCAGCGAAGGCAAGACGAGCCCGAAAGACAGTTTACCAACATCAACATGCCACTGTCTCAAGCCCTGCAACACTTGTTGAAGATGAATCTGATTACGTTGATAGGACCTATAGGACCTCATCCAAACCCCAAAACTTCTTCTCCTAACTACAATCCTTATGCAATATGTGCATATCATTTCGGCAGTCCTGGGAATGATACTAGCGACTGTTGGTCGCTGAAATACAAGATTCAAAACATGATTAACGCCAAGGAGATCGAGTTCGATCCTCCAGAGACTCCCAACGTGATCACCGCTCCCATTCCAAATCATTGAGCGTTCCAGTTCATTTTGAATATTCAATTGTAATTTCTTTTGTTATTCAAACACTTACCTATTAATGTTTAACTCTGTTTCGTTAATGCATCGCATATTTTTGTCTTGAATTCATCCATTTGTATTCATCTATTTAAGATATGCTTTTTACTATCTTTATGACATTCAAGTCTTACTAAAAGTTACAAGCCTTTAGATGGAAAATGACGAAAACAATGCCATAATCTCATACAATATGCTTTTGGATAGACCTTGCTGACGATGTACAGGCGTTTGTTTCAATTCCTAAACACTGGAGTTATAAGGAAAATAATCCCTAGTCAACCCCTTTAAGCCAAAGATGTAGGAGTTTTCTTTTTCACACAAATTGAAATCTTTAATCAAAACTTGGGGCAGGTTAGTTTCTCAGTTAATTCAAACACGCGTTCAGTCGCCAACTTTCACTTTGTATACAACAAATGACATCAAAAACATTCCTCTGGAATCAAAAGACGATGATGGTTCCCTATTAAATAGGCAGTCATTATCTCTCAGAAGAAAAGCCCGCTAAGACAAAACCTAAGAAGGAGACTTAAGAAAAAAAACGGGGGCATCCCGTTGACCGTAATCTCAAAACAAGAACAGTCAGGCAAAAAAAGTCTGGGATAGTAAACGAAAAAAAAGGACACTACAAATCCTCGACAACATGAAAAACGTTGCAAAAATGACTACCTTCCGGTAAACTTAACTTATCCGAACCATCACCAAAATGTCATTCAGACTCAATTGGAGTTCAAAATGCACAGTTAACTGAGTTTAAGACTGAATAAAATCATGAAGAACGGGAGGGTACAAATACACTTTGAGCCTTATCCTTTGTTTCTTAAACCGTGAACCAAGCCACGTTACAACCCTTCAAAAGTCCTAATTGAAGCATGGGTTAGTTCGAAAGCATACTGTTACAAAAGGTATCCTGACTCCTGCAAGGCTTACTCTAAATCCTGAGTTAAACATTCTTACAAAATTCTTTTATCTGCTAAAATGCATTTTCAAAACTTCAAGACAAGCATAAACTTTGGATTATTTTGAATACCGCTGTTTGAAGATAGATATTTGTTTGACAACAGAGAAATTCACATGACGAATATCTAGTGAACAAAAACTCTCTCAGGGAACAAAATCATTTCAAATGGGATGACATTTCCAATGACAAATCTCCTATAAGAAAGGGGGCGTGACATATCACTGTACAACTCATCTGGGGGCAGTCAAGTTTAGATTCCAAGAAATCTCTCAAGAAGTGCTGAGTAACCAGGGGTAGGTCTTTATCTAAATCACTTGGAGCATAGAACTTAAATTTCCAACAAATGATTACGTACAGTCAAGCAAACATTTCCTGGAAATACTACAAACACTTGCTACTAGAGGGCAGTGAAAAATCTCCCACAATGTCCTTTTCATAGGGTGATCCCTAGCCAAAGTTTCAATCTCTGAAAACTTTTCCCCAACTGAGTTGATCTCAAGAATCCTCGAGGAGTTCTGCCAACAGAAAACACCTCTCCAGTAGATTGGCAACAAGGTTTATTTCCCCAACAAACGGCAAGATTCCCCAGCTTGAATTTGCCTCTCAGACTATCACAAATCAAGGGACTACAACCCCTCTTATCCAGTAGACTTTTCTACAATCCCCTGTAAGTTGCTGCAAAGCCTGGAAGCCAAACCAGATAACAATTAACTTCTTTATCCCTAACCAGTTGTTAACTTCATTTCACTTCCATCAAGAGATAACTCCCCAGTAGACAACGGACAACTGAAACTCCTAAACTCTTTTCCCCAAGTAGGAACCAACACTCTCCACAGAGTTTTCCTCAAGCAAAATTAACATTCCCCAGCGGAGTTCTCCTCAAACAACAAAGCAGGAATCCCCAGCGGAAACATCCTAAAGCAAGGTCTAGAGACGTGCATACTCTTCATCCCCAACGGAAGTTCGGGATTTAGCCTCCCAAAACTCCCCAACATTTGTCAAGGATTTATTTTCCAAGACAAAATTACATTCTGACAACATTTCATGCATCATAGTTACATACATGATAAATGCATACAACATAATCTCATTTATTTTGAGAACATCATTACGCCATGCATTTCATACATTATGACATTGCATATAGATGACTCTTTACCTTTTCAGAAAAGATCAAACAACAGATAACTATCGTCAATTTTTTTTCAATAGTTCCAGATTAATACCTGTAAAAAGACAAGACAACTATCAGTGGACGACCGATTGTAGATTAATACCTGTAACAAGCCAGAAAAGCTATCTACATGAGAAAATTGAAGATCAATACCTGAAATAAGCCAGTGCAACTACCTACACGACCAACTGAAGTAATCTTACCTAGGTTCCTTCTCTACATTTTCAGATGAAGTTTCACACGGACTCATCATGAAGCAACCCTACCCAGGCTCCTTCTCATTTCCAAATGCAGTTTCACACGGACTCATCATAAAGAAACCTTACACAGGTTCCTTCTTATTTCCAAATGCAGTTTTACACAGACTCATCATGAAGAAACCCTACCCAGGTTCCTTCTTCTTCCCAGATGCAGTTTTACACAGACTCCTCCTAAAGCAACCCTACCCAGGTTCCTTCTCATTTCCAAATGCAGTTTTACACAAACTCGTCCTGAAGCAACCCTACCCAGGTTCCTTCTCTTAAATTACATATGAAGTTTTACACGAACTCATCATGAAGCAACCCTACCCAGGTTCCTTCTTATTTCCAAATGCAGTTTTACACAGACTCATCCTGAAGCAACCCTACCCAGGTTCCTTCTCATTTCCAGATGCAGTTTTACACGGACTCGTCCTGAAGCAACCCTACCCAGGTTCATTCTCTTAATTTCTAGATGAAGCTTCACGTGGATTTATCTTGAAACAGTCCTACCCATGCTTCCCTCTCATATGTCTCCTAAAGCAGCCCTACACAGGCCCATCATAAATTAAAGAATATCCAAGACCTCAGCTGGTTCAGTTTAAATTGATCAATGGTTTATCCTGATTCCTTTCCGGTAGACACTTTCTCTGGTTTAGATAAATCGCTCCAAAGATTTATTCTAATTATTTTCCAGTTGAAGTCAAATTTAGACTCAGTCTAATTTCTGCCAACAATCACCTTTGGATGGTATCTATGATCCCATCTCCAAAAACTCTCCATCATCTCTCCAAATGGCACCTTTAAGCCCATTCCCTACAAAATCAACCACCACATCGTCGAGTGCAAATTTCTGGGCACTCTAGTGTTCAATCATCTTCCACCTTCAAGTCACGAATGGTAGACTCGCCAATATAACTCTTCAGGTTTAAGAAGATTGAACAAGGGCAGTTGTTGTACCCCAAAATTTGTCCTCTCATTTCTCAAGGCATTTCTCACAAGGATTCTCAAAATTCAAGCTTGCACAACTACAATTGGATTTTCCAGCATCAAGTTAAAGAGGAAAAAGGGGAAAATAGATAAAAATAATCTTTTTGACAAAATTGGAGAAAAAGAAAGTCTTCTTCGATTCAAATCCTTAGATTGGACTTTTGGCCTTCTTTGATGCAAGCTTGGCTTGCATCCTTTGATTGTGTGTTGGCCTCTGACACGCTGGCTTTGATTCACAAGGCAGGAGCTTCCTGCATGCAACCTTCTATTGCATCTTTGGCCTCACATGGTTCACAATTCCATGACTGCCTATATGCCTGATTCGATTGGACGTTTGATGCCTGCATGCCTATGTTGATTAGACAAATAATTCCCTCCATGCTTGATTTGATTCACAAAGTTGATGGCTAGCTGCATACAACTTTCGATTGAGCCATAGCTTCCTTCTTGCACGCAAGAGGCGTCCACCAGGATAGCAGGCACAAGGAAAAAAATCCTTCTGTAGCCTCCTTCGGTTCCAAGGCAAAAAGACTCCTTTTGGAATCCTTCAATTGCATAATTTTCCTCCTGCATGCCTCTTTCGTCTGGGAATCTTTGCTTCCTGCATACCTCTTTCGTTTGAGAATGTGGCCATCCTTTGATGCAAGCCTAGCATGCCTCCTTCGTTTGGGCATGTGGCCCCCTTTGTTGCAAGCTTCATTTGGGCATTTAAACCTCCTACATGTAGGCTTCGACAGGGCATTAGCTATGTTTATACTAGCTTCGACTGAACAGCATTTCCCTTTAAAATAGTATGCTGTAATTCCACCCTTGACAATGTTCAACACACATGGTTGGTGGCCCCCTTCAAAGGACATGTATTGGAGGATTTGAAGGGTATACATAGGAGTCCCTTTCGAAGGACATACCTTATTTCCCATTCGAAGAATAGCATAGTCCATTCAAAGAACACATTTGGCCCTTTCAAAGATACATACATGACCCATTCAAGGGACATGTCTGGGCGTCCCATTCGAAGGACATGTTTGATGGCCCATTCGAAGGACTTACAAGACCCATCTTAAGGCATACTTTGGTGACCCATTCAAGGGGCACACATTTGGCCCCTTCGAAGGATGTATAAAAAGGTCCTATTCGAAGGACGCTTGTTAGATGAAAATCAAATAATATTACTGGAAGAAGGATCTGGTCGAAGGTGGTCAAAACGAAAGATGAAATATTCAAAAGATGCTTTCTGCCAAGTTCATGCCTGGTACATTGGCCGTAACTCTCCAAAACTGCCGCACAACAGTCCTAAAACACTTCCCCATTCTTGCACCAAAATGGCATGCAAACACTGTCCCTCGAAAGCTACAAAAAAACAATTTACTCAATTTGTTCAAATTGTTTTGTTTTCCCTCCTAAAACCTCAGCCAACTTTGCCTATAAATAAGAAGCTCCATAACATGTATAAGGGGTTGGAGAACACATCCAAGGACTTTGGGGGCGTGTAGAAAAAAAATTCAAACACTCTCAAATACTTAAACACATATTCAAACCCAAAATCTAAACACTTACTTCTTTCGAATCTGAAGCAATCCTCAAACTTTATTTTCCTTCGAATCCAGTAGAAAGAACATCACACTTGTTCTTCTCCTTCGAATCCAGCATTAGAAATGTCACCTTCGTTTCTTCCCCTCGAATCCAGAAGCATCTAGGCAGCCACTCAAGGTCCAACACACACGTTCCAGCCTCAAGCAAGCTAAGTTTTTTCTAAACCTTGAACCTTTCGTTTCTAACATAACATGTGAATAGTCATTTCCTTCCTTCCAAGCATGTACATGACATTTGTTTACTTTTCATTTCTGCCCTTTCTTTTGTTTTATTGTCAAATATATGGTAGAACTAACCAGTATAGGCCCAAACGAAAGAAGGAGTTTTTTGTATGAAATGAAGCCTCAGGCTTTACCCCCTTACAGCTTCACAGTCCAAACGAAGGAGCAAGAAGGGAGAAACGAAAGGTGTTTACATTGATTCCCTGGCCCAGTCAAAAGAAGCAAACAGTAGAATGCCCATACTGACTGCCAAGCCTCAAACGAAAGAGGCAGCCAGATGAAACAACCAGCTGAAAATCATCAAACAATGAAGTCACCATGGAACGTCTTTTATCCCACATGGAGGGAAAGGTAAACATCGAGAAAACCTGAGAAGGGAGAAGTAACAGTCTTGCGACTGAGAGATCGGGTAAGGGAGTCTGTTACGCGAGGGGAAGGTATTAGCACCCCACACGCCCGTAGTACTCTATGGTATCCACTCTTCTTGTCTTATCTTATGGGTGTGTTTAATATATGCTTACTGTTTACTATACTACTGAGGGGAGAATGCATGCAAAAGAAAGGGGAAAAGAATGTAGGGAAAATAAAATTGTGCTCGCTTGGGCCCTACCCCAATGCCTACGTATCCTTTTTGAAGAATCAGAGCTACCGTAGTTCGACTCACATGTTTTGTTTGTTTTGTGTTTTTTATGGACAATGTTAATTTCGCCTTCTGCCGAAGCTCGACCTTTGGAGACTTATGAGTTGGCACAAAAGTAAACTAATCATGTCATTACCTGAAAAGGGTTTTAGAGAAAAGGTGCTCGAGCGCACAAAATGGTTTGAATTGGTTTGTGTTTTTGTTACCTTGAAAAAGGGTTTACATATGATTAGCATTTTTTTGATTTTCTAAGAAAAAAAGTTTTAGTTTTGAATGCAAGGATGCAAAAGAGGGGAAGATAAGAGTCTAAGGGAGGCTAGCCTATTTCTAACCTAATGTTATCATACAATGGTGGTCCTAAGATTTGGATTAACAAAAAGGGAAACGTCTACCTAATGTTAGCACGCATGGTTTGCAACCTAAGGTCTAACTTGCATCCGAACGGAGCAAGCACGTCCTAAGGGAACATGGTATGTACAAGGATAAAGCAAACAAGCTAATAAATTCAAGAGAGCACACCTAGAGAGATCCTATCTAAGTTAGCATGCCAAAGAAAGTCTACCAAAACTATCCTATAGGGAACATACAATGAGGCGAAGTCGTGATCTCAATTTCTAAATTGAGTGACTCATCGATCAACAAGAAATAAAGGAAAGCGATAAAATCCTATAGGGAGCATGCACTGAGGGCGAAGTCGTGATCTCAATTTCTAAATTGAGTGACTCATCGATCAACAAGAAAGTAACCAAACATAAGCACAACACATATGGCAAATGAAGTGCGGAATGCCTGCTACAGGTCTTTAAACAGCAACTTCGACCGCACGCTCTTTATTTCCTACTTATCATGGTATCTAGAATAGCAGTAAGTAAGCATAATAAAATGAGAAGAAATACGAAGGTAGTAGCGGCGACTACCAAAGCGAGCAAGTCGTTAAGAGCAGACGAAAGCACTGGAGAAGCAGGGAGTACGCGTCGAGCAAGCTTCACCAAGAAACAAATAGAGTCAGAAACAATCTCCAACTAAGATAAAGGCAAATGCATGTTGCGAATGCGGCGCGTAATCAGAAGTTCCTGTGCAAAGTATCACAAAATATCACATGTATCAGGACAACATCTAATATGATGTGAATTTCTCAGGATGATGAGAAATAAGGTGTGTCGCATCGTAAGCGAGCATAAGTCATATGCTTAGATCATATAACTACCTGTTATGTTACATGATCGAAAGCACAAAAATGTACCTTGCCCAATGAAACAACGCGTCAACAATAACATGGCGAAGCGGCATGCAAATATGGGTAAAACTTAAAAAGAGAAAAAGTATTTTTTATTTATTAGTTTTTCAGAAACCAAAAAGAAAAGTATTTTTTATTTATTAGTTTTTATTATGTGATATAAATTATATCAAGAACTAAAGAAATTCTAGAGAAACTCTATTATATTCTACCGATTTTTATTATTTTCAATTATATGCATTTTTACTTAAGAATTCAAATGAAGTGAGAATAATAGAGTCAAGGGGGTGCTAACTAGAATCCAGGTGGTCTGAGCTAGTAGACTGGGCGCTGAGGCCCAACAGAAAAGTCCCAAAAGGCTGTTTTTATTTTTGTTATCAGGCTTCCCAAAAAAAGTGAATGGGTCTAAGGAGAGGGAACGTTCGGCCCAGTCTAATATTCAATGCCCTTCCATATTTTGTTTTTCAGTTTTTATTATTATTATCAAAAGAAAAAAATGAATAATAAACAAAGATAATAATGAGAAAGGGAGAGAGACTAAACGATGCGGTTTAGGATAGGGAACATTGTAACTCTTGAACATTTTCCAGAGCCTTTCCATCTCTCATTTCTTTCCTCCTACCGGCGCGATCTCCAGTGAATCGGCGTCACCGTCGCTGTCACCTCTAGCTCGACATTTCCACAAACATGACCTCGAATCTTCCTCTGAACTCAAACCCCCTTGCCAATTTCGTTAACCTCTCTTTATCCATTCTAAATCTAACAAAAATAACCTAAACCCTAAGTTGCTTCAAATCAAGATCAAATGGCGGATATGGAGTGTGAGACCCCGGATCTATGGGGTTGTAGTCCACTGAGCTTCACACTTCACAACTATGATAAATACCAAGCAAAATATCATAAAAAGAAGAAGATCGGGAGTTACCTCGAAAACACTTTGGTACTGCTTCAATGGTAACGATAACGAAACCAGAAACCCCGCCCCGAGCTGCACACTCCAGAGGTATTAACTTCTTGCTCTTGATTCTGTGAATTCTAGACTCTTATTCTCCTATTCCGACTTCTTGTTACGAGCACGACTTGAAGATGCGTGAAACGATTAAAAATCATAACGGTTGTTGATGTAGAAAAACCTTTTTTGTGAAGCGATTTCAGAATTACAGAGAAGTGAAAAATTGATGATGAAAACGTTGATGATGATTCAGAGGAGCAGAGGTAGAAGATGATGGCAATGTGAACCAGAGGTATGAGATTGAAGATGATTGAAAGATAATGAAGGTTGAAGAATGGTTATGGATGAGGATTATGCAGAGTTGATGATGATGAGGAAGGTGAGAGAATATAGAGCTTCAGATGTTTTTCTGGTGAGTTCCCCATTTTTCTGTGTGAATTGCTGTTATAAATTATTGCCTCTCTCTTTTCTCTCTTCTTCCTTTTCTGTTATGGGCTTCTGTTAGTTTGTTGAGATGTTAGTTAGAAAAGGTTAGGACGTTGGAGATTGCTTTTGACAGTTAGTTGGAAAACAGTTAGCACGAGTTAGTTATGGAGAATTCTGTTTCTTTGCTGCTGTAAGTTTCTGTGCAGGTTACAGTTAGTTCTATTAGGAAGCAGTTAGAGGAGGTTTAGGAAGTTTAGAATTCTGTTTTTCTGGTTAGAGAAGTTAGGGAATTGGACTTTCTGTTATGCGGTAGTTAAGAGGGGTTATTGGTTAATAGGCTTTCTGTTAATTCTGCAGGAAGATTGGGGAGGTGGTTAGTAGCCTGTTTGAATTTTCTAGGAAATTAGTTGGGACTTTTTTTAGAATTCTGTTTTAGTTAGCTTTCTAGTTTGTTATCATTCTGTTATTGAGGTTAAAGAGATAGTTAGCCGAAAAGTTAAGCTAAAAGTTAGATCTGTTTGGTTAGGAGATGCTAGAATGTTAGAGGTTAGAAATCTGGTTTTCTGTTTTGAGATAACAGTTAGGTAATTAGTGGTTTATTTGGCAAATAGTTGGATGGAAAGTTTGTTGGACTGGAAGTTACAGGGCTCTTACAGGAAGTTTGTTGAGAATTCTGTTTCAGTTAGGAAAGGGAGCTGACATTCTGTTATTTCTGTGAAGTTTTGGTTAGAGTTAGAAGCTTCTGTTTTGGTTGTTTTGGGATGGGCTATTTGGAATTGGTTACAGGGATGTTACAGTTGGTTAAAAAAATTTGTTAGGCATCTTTGGAAGTTAGTTTTGGGAAAAAACGGTTGAGAGTTTTAGAAATTGGAGGGTTCTGTTATGAAAGTTTTTTTTGTTAGGCATTGGTTATAGGTTCTTGTATTTCCCTTGATTTCTTTCCTTGAATTTAATGCAGGGCCGATTTTGAATCGATTTGGATTGTTTTTGCAGGGATGTCTTGGATGGTTTTGTGTGCAGGGTAGTTAAATTGCCGCTTAGTTATTTTTACCGATTTTCTGTTTGTAACTGAACCTGTTTTGATTAAATCCACATCGCTGGATTAGTTTGCAGCAAATTCTTATTCTAATTTTCTATTAGTGATATTTATGCAGGGCTTGTCTCCAATCTGTATTGGACTGGTTTTAGAGCATGTCTGCAGATTGTGCTTGATGCTGCTGATTCATTAGGTTCCTTCTGCCTGAACTGATATAATATGTGGGTGTAGATCAAGTTTCATGGTTCCCGATGCAGGATCTTTGAACACGGCTATATCATGTCTTAGGACAGTTGGCTGCAAGTTCTTGTAAGTCTGTACAATGGTGATGGTTTGGTGTAATGACCTATCCAAAATATGTTGAACTGTATGTACATGGAATGGTCTTAAAAGCGTGATGCCAAAGCCTGTTGTTTAGGCGTGAAGGGGAAATCTTTGAAGTTTCGGCATATGCTTGAAATTTAGGAATTGATTTCCACGTAAATCGTGAAATTTTCGTAATGGTTATTTTTGAGTGAATGAATTTATGGACTTGTAATCTTGGTTTTCTTTGTAATAATGACAGAGTCATAATGGCTTATGGTGTAATGCGATTTTGATAATGGTAGGTTTTGTTTTGAAAAGAATCTCAACTGAATCTTAATGGAAAATGGTTTTGAATGGAATTTGATGTCTTGGATGATGGGACTTGTAATGTAAGGGATTGGTAACTTATAAACCGAATTAACGGTATGAAATTCCAATTTCCCTCTTTTCCCAAATTTGAACTTAATTCCTTCTCTAATGCCTTAATAATTTCATAAAGTCCCATGCATGCTTCTAACACTTTAATGAATTGAACCAAGTTTGAATCTATTGAATCATTTAACTCCACTTTAACCTTAATCCAACATTAACTCGCCTGACAAGAAATAAGCAATTTGAGAGAATGATGCCTTGATTACAATGGACCTTCAAACTCAACACCTTGTATTATGGTTCAACAGTGGTCTTAACAATCGACAAAGCCTTGAGGAAATATGGAGAATGAATATGGGAATACGGAAGATAGCCTTGACTTGAAAATCCAATGATCCTCAGTTGAATATTAACAGACGAAAACCCTAATTCTTAAGCCTTGAAGAAAGATTGCAACTTGATGTTGGGAAGAAAGAATACCCCTATAGTTTGGCGATAAAGCAGTCTAGAAAATAAAACCTTAGCTTCAAACAAATGATTGATGGAAACCAGTTGATTCAAGCTTGAATGAAGATGGGAACCTCAAAGCCAAACAACAACCCTAATTCTTCAACATCCTTGATCATATGCCACGTTTTATTGGTTAATGATGCATGAGGTGTTAATTGACCTAATGAAGGTTATGTACATGAGAAAAGTGCGAGATGCATAAGCCAGATAAAAAAGGGTAGGAAAAATTTGGGGTATTACAGCTGTCCCTATTTAATCGTCTTAAACCTGAAAGTAGGATTGGCGCGCGCCTTTCGAAAGTTCGAGGTAGAAGATGATTAAATACCAATGCCTAAAAATTTGTTCTGGGAGAAAGTGTGAGTGTTTATTTAGTTTTGTGGTATCTGCTGGGGAACAGATTTTTGTTTTTCAGTGAAGAGACGGAGATTGGATGGTGACGCGACAAGTGTTTAGAACTTAACACGACGAGTGTCGGAAGCTGACACGACGAGTATTTAGAAAGGTGACACGACAAGTGTTTAGAAGCTGACATGATGAGTGTTGGAAGGTAGCATGATGTAAACACAAGGACAAAGAATACTTCTAACGTGGCGTGGTACCAATACAAGGAAGAGATTGGACTTGTAACGTAGCATGATGCCAATACAAAGAAGGGATTTGGCTTGTAACGTAGCATGATGCCAATACAAGGAAAAGATCGGACTTGTAACGTAGCATGATGCCAATACAAGGAAAATATCAAACTTGTAACGTAGCGTGATGCCAATACAAGGAAGGGATTGAACTTGTAACGTAGCATGATGCCAATATAAGGAAGAGATCGGGACTTGTAACGTAGCATGATGCCAATACAAGGAAGAGATAGGGACTTGTAACATAGCATGATGCCAATACAAGGAGGAGATCGGACTTGTAACGTAGCATGATGCCAATACAAGGAAGGTATAACACTAATGAGTGTTTGGATCGATACAGACGAGTATCGAAAGAAGATACAGATGAGTTTCAAGAAAGGATAAACACGGAAGATTGTTTGAATCAATACGGACGAGTATTGAAATAAGATACGGACGAGTATCAAAAGGTTAAACACAAACGAGTGTTTGAATCAATACGGACGAGTATTGAAAGAAGATACGGACGAGTATCAAAAGGTTAAACACGGATGAGTGTTTGAATCAATACGGACGAGTATTGAAAGAAGATACAGACGAGTATCAAAAGGTTAAACACGGACGAGTGTTTGAATCAATACGGACGAGTATTGAAAGAAGATACAGACGCGTATCAAAAGAAAGACATAAACGAATGTTTGGATAACTGACATGGATGGGTGTTTGGGAAACTTGACACAGATGGGTGTTTTGGGAACTTGACACATACTAGTGTTTATGAGTTGACGCAGATGAGTGTTTGGAGACCGACACAGATAAGTGCTGGGTTTGGACTTGGTGTATTGATTTTACTGGAAATTGATGGAGGTGAAGGATACCAGATGGGGATTTCAGGAACGATACCCTCTTGCGGGGATGTATTATCGTCCCTGAATGATTCATGTCTTTTGTGTAAGGTACCTGATCTGGCTTATGCTTCGTATGCATGTTTGAATTTCTTTTGCCGCAAATATCCACTTTGATGGATCAGCTACGCGCTTTTGAAGATGCAATGTTATGTAATGATAACTATATGAAATGCAAAGAAATAGACTTCATGGGTATAAGCGAAGGCTTGTTAGGAGTTGCTGCTCATCACTGGGGATGCCAATACATATCGACGCTGGAAGTCTGCAGTACCAAAGATTGTTGGGGATACTGATAAAAATTTGCAATGGGGAGCTCACCATACCGAAGGTTGTTGATGACTCTGCTGGAGATTTAATTTCCGATGAAGTGAATCTACCGATATGCCACTGATTTCTGAGCTGTGCCGCTGGGGAAGAGATAATTTGGCCAGACTTCCGTACATCCTGCACCATTGAGAGGATGATAGAGCTGAATATGCCGAAGAACTAATACTGAACACCATGTGGATCCCTTTGCATCCATGCCCCAAGTTTATGCACACTGGGGGACTATCTCTTGAATCACTCGGGGATAGGAGATGGGCATATACACCCACGAATGCCCCAGTTTAGCTCCACTAGGGATGCACTTGATTAACTCCACTAGGGATGCACTTGCGAATTCCGAGCCAAACATCGACTCCGAACTTTCAGGACTCACTTGGGGAATCAGGTTTGAAGTTGTCTGTAGTAGATGAAGGCAACTTCGTGCGCTGGCTAAGTCATGACGACCGTTACAAATTGCTACCTGCAAGGAAAAATAATACTTAGAATGCATACGCCACTCCCTCATGGTTATATATCGACGTAAAGTCAAGTTTTATCTCGGCTTGAGAATTTTTATTCCCCATGTTTCTAATGTAATGTTTAATAACAAATAAAACACATTCTGCATACGAAAACATTTCATGATAATAAGAGGTAAATTTTGATGAAAGCAGATTTTATTGATTGGCCTGTGAATATGCATTTGTACAAGGAATCAACTCCTATATGAGGTAGCTGCGAAATAGAAACGGAAAATACAACAAGTATAAATGGCAATGAGAGATGCTCGAATTTCCATTAAAACTGGTATTTCTACAGTTCCCATATCCTAAGTAGTCTCAATGCCTTGCCTCTGAAGAGTAGCAGTTGGACTGGTCGATTCGCTGCCAAGGTGCTATAGATGTGCATGTGTCATTCGTGAAGAGCATTCAGACTACAACCTCTCGCTTAAGGTCCCTAACTTTTTCTTGGATCGCCCTTTCGGGTTTTCGACCCAACGGGATACCCATTTTTTCCTAAGTCACCCTTCCGGGTTTTCAACTTAGCGAGTTATTATCCTTTTTTCATTTTATCCCTAATTTTTTCCTGGACTTTCGTTTCCACCGGGATGACCATTTTTTGCCTAAGTTGCCCTTTCAGGTTTTCGACCTAGCGGGTCTCTTTATGCGTAGTATTTTTTGACTGGGAGTGGAACGTCTTCCCTATCCATGTCTATCAGGATTAGAGCACCTCCTGAAAAAGCTCTCTTCACGATATATGGCCCCTCGTAGTTGGGAGTCCATTTTCCCCTTGGATCGGAATGGCTTTGCACGATGACCTTTCTCACAACCAAATCACCTGGATAAAACTTCCGAGGATGGATCTTTTTGTCGAATGCTCTCCATCCTTTGCTGGTACAACTGGCCATGACAAATGGCCGCCAAACACTTTTCATCAATCAGATTAAGTTGGTCGAATCTTGTCTGAACCCATTCTACCTCATCAAGCTTGGTTTCCATCAGAACCCTCAACGAAGGAATTTCTACTTCGACAGGAAGCACTGCATTCGTGCCATAGACAAGCGAAAATGGAGTTTCCCCTGTTGAAGTATGCACAGACGTTCTGTAGCCATGCAGAGCAAAAGGCAACATTTCATGCCAATCTTTATATGTTCTAACCATCTTCTGGACGATCTTCTTTATGTTCTTGTTAGCAGCTTCGACTGCACCATTCATCTTTGGTCGATACGGTGACGAATTGTGATGTTCAATTTTGAACTCTTCACATAACTCCTTCATCATGTTGTTGTTAAGATTAGAACCATTGTCAGTGATGATTCTGTGGGGAACTCCATAACGACATATGATTTCTTTCCTGATGAAGTTGGTAACGGCCTGTTTGGTTACATTCTTGTAAGAAGTTGCTTCCACCCATTTGGTGAAATAGTCAATAGCCACTAGGATGAATCTATGATCACTCGAAGCACTTGGTTCAATCCTTCCAATCATATCAATTCCCCACATCGCAAATGTCCATGGGGAGGTCATAAGATTCAAAGGAGTTGGAGGAACATGAATTCTGTCTACATACACTTGGCATTTGTGGCACAATTTTGCATATACACAACAGTCGCTCTCCATTGTCGTCCAAAAGTATCCTGCTTGTAGGATTTTCTTCGCCATAGAATGCCCGCTCGAATGAGTCCCGAAAGAACCCTCATGGATTTCCTTTATGATCAACTCTGCTTCGTTTCTATCCACGCATCTGAGTAGAACCGAGTCATAATTTCTCTTGTACAGGACGTCTCCTAATAAGAGGAACTTGGATGCTAACCTTCTAAGCTTACACTTATCACAAATTGTAGCATTTTTGGGATACTCTTGCTTCTCAAGGTACTATTTGATGTCGTAATACCACGACTTCTCATTGGACATATCCTCGGTTGAGAGGCAATGGGCAGGAAGGACATGTGCCAGCTCTTTGTACCTGAGGATGCGTATGTTGGGCGCCTGATTTGGAAAGCTCACCGAGAACATCGATGCTAATACGGCTAAAGCATCGGCTAGCTAGTTTTCGTCTCTGGGAATATGTTCAAAGGTGATTTCATCAAAAGCGTGTATTAGCTGCAAGATGTAGTCTTTGTACGGAATCAAACTAGGGTGTTTCGTCTCCCAATCACCTTGTACCTGATGTATGACCAAAGCAGAGTCTCTAAAGACTTCAAGGATTTTAATTTTAAGGTGAATGGTTGCCTCTAGACCCATCACACATGCTTCGTATTCCGCCATATTGTTCGTACAATCGAAATATAACCGGGCCGTAAATGGTGTATGAGTATTCCGTGGAGAAGTCAGTATTGCCCCAATGCCATGGCCTGCAGCGTTCAAGGCACCATCGAACATAAGAGTCCATCGCTCTTCCGGATCGGCCCCATGATAATCATCAAGTTTCATAACATCTTCATCAGGGAAGTCAAATTTCATTGATTGGTACTCTTCCAACGACTGATGAGCAAGATGATCCACAAGAATGCTACCCTTGATAGCCTTTTATGTAACATAATGAATGTCATATTCAGATAAAAGCATCTGCCATCGAGCAAGCCTGCCTGTGAGTGTTGGCTTTTCAAAGATATACTTTATCGGGTCCATCTTTGCTATTAGAAGAGTCGTGTATGTTAGCATATACTGCATCAGACGTCGAGCAGCCCAAGCAAGCGCACAACAAGTTTTTTCAAGTAAAGAATACCTGGATTTGCAATCGGTAAACTTTTTACTCAGATAATAAATGGCGTGCTCTTTACGTCCTGTTTCATCCTGCTGCCCGAGCACACAACCCATGGATCCTTCCAGCACCGTCAAGTACATAATGAGTGGCCTCCCAGGCACTGGAGGGATACATATTGGTGGCTCTTGGAGATACTGTTTGATCTTTTCAAAGGCTTCCTGGAAATTATCATCCCATCAGACATCTTGATTCTTGCGCAGCAATTTAAAGATGGGTTCACAAGTAGCTGTGAGATGAGAAATGAACCTGGCTATGTAGTTCAATCTCCCAAGGAACCCCCTTACTTCTTTTTCATTTTTTGGTGCTGGCATATTCTGTATTTCTTTTACTTTGTCAGGATCTACCTCAATTCCTCGTTGACTCACAATAAAACTGAGTAGTTTGCCGGATCGCACCCCGAAGGTACACTTATTTGGATTAAGCCTTAGTCTAAACTTTTGCAGACGCACAAATAACTTTCGCAGATGGACCAAGTGTTCATCCTTGGTTTGTGATTTTGCAATCATATCATCAACATATACTTCGATCTCCTTATGAATCATATCATGGAAGAGCGTCACCATGGCACGTTGATACGTTCCACCAGCATTTTTGAGGCCAAACGACATGACCTTATAATAGTAAGTACCCCATGGAGTAGTGAATGTCGTCTTTGTCATGTCTTTCAGGGCCATCTTTATTTGATTGTATCCCAAAAAACCATCCATGAAGGAGAAAACCGAGGACTGAGCCGTATTATCAACCAATACGTTGATGTATGGTAATGGGAAGTTATCCTTTGGGCTTGCTTTGTTCAAATCTCGATAGTCCACACACATACACACCTTCCCATATTTCTTAGGGACAGGTACGATGTTGGAAATCCAATCTGAGTATTCACATACCAACAAAAAGCCTGTGCCCAACTGCTTTTCAACTTCTTCTTTGATTTTGAGAGACATATCTGGACGAGTTCTCCTCGGCTTTTTCTTTACCGGAGGACATTCTGGTTTGAGTGGAAAATGGTGAATGACTATATCCGTATCTAAACCAGGCATATCTTCATACGACCAGGCAAAGATGTCGGAGTACTCTATGAGAAGCTCAATCAACCCCTTCTTTATATCATCTTGCAAAGCGACCCCTACCTTGACCTCTTTTTTCACTGCGTCGGTGCTAAGATTGATGACCTCAATAGCTTCTTGATGAGGCAAGATCATTTTATCTTCTTGTCTCAACAACCTTGCCAATTCCTCTGGAATTTCACAATCTTCCCCACTATCCTCATCGGCTTGGTCATTCAGATTCCCAAGGATATTGGTGCAAGGAACTGTAACATCATCGTTTTTTATGGAATTCGAGGCAGACCTGCATGATTGATGAATCATTCCTTATTTTAGAATATGGAAGTGAATTGGAAGATGGTTAAAGAGTTAGAAGGAAAAGCATTTCCATTTTTATTTTACGAAAATAAGAAAAGATAGAGAGTAAAATAATTGTATGCAAAAATGACATTTTATTCAATTTTTAAACAAACATAGAAACATGAGGGGGCCCTTTTCACAAGCTGTCAACATGTTTCGGAAAAAAGCATGCGACTTATTTAAAACAAGAACATTACATGTCAAAGAAAACCACTTCGGGAATATCAGTAGTAGTCCAATTGTCGAGCTCTTGATCAGGTGAAATCTGGTAGATGTACTGAGCCATATCTGCATCATATTCATCATCCACTGCATGGATTTGTCCTTGAACACTCGGACCAGCCCTAACAAATACCTCTGAAAGCGGAGGAACTTGTTTTCCTTTAAGAATAATTGGACCCGTACCAACACAATCTGAAAAAGAGGACCCGAACCCAAGTCCAGACCTGTCCTACTTTTCGTACACCTCTATCACTTTGCACCAGTCTTCATTAGGAATCTCAGACTCCACAATGGCTTTGGCATCCCTCAAGGAAACCATTGGAACTCCAGACTTCTTTGTAGTTTCCAGCAGGGTGGGGAATCTGTCAACAGAAATGATTTCCAAGGATTGGAAAGAGGTTTCATGAACTTCCCCGTCCACTTCGACGTAGCGAAAGGAAGTGACATTGTTGATTACGACATGTTCCTCCCCGCCAATGATAATGATCTTGTCTTGGATGATGAACTTCAAACATTGATGCAGAGTTGAGGTTATAGTCCCCGCCATATGGATCCACGTGCGTCCCAGCAGGCAAGTATAAGACGGACGAATATCCATGACATATAACGATAGGTAGAACACGTGGGGGCCGACTTTGATGGGAAAGTCAACTTCCCCTTCCACAGATCTCATTGACCCATCAAAAGCTTTAACTGTCAGCGTGCTAGGTTTCATCATAACCCCATCCATGTTAAGCTTGAATAGAGTATGCTTAGGCATCACGTTCAAAGAAGACCCAGTGTCTACCAGGACTCGAGACATCACAGTTTCTAAGCATCTGATGGAAATATGCAACGCTTTATTATGAGCTCGGCCCTCAGGAGGGAGCTCGTCATCACTGAAGCCCAGACAATTTCCTGCGAAAATATTTGTAATAACCCATTCAAATTGGGTCACAGAAATTTCAGGATTTACATGGGAATCGTGCATAATTCTCATCAAGGCGGTTCGATGAGCTACGGAGTACAGAAGGAGGGATAAGATTGAGATCTTTGCAGGCGTCTGATTCACCTGGTCAACCACCTTAAAATTGCTCTTCTTGATTATCATGATTAGCTGCTCCACTTGTTATTCAAAGGACGTTCCAGGAGAATCATTAACTACCTGTTTCCCTTTATCTCTCACAGGAATCTCTTTGATAACTTCTTCGGGAGGTGGTGGAGTAGGAGCGAAGACTCTCCTGCTTCGCATTATTCTGCCAGTTCCGACAATGTTGGTTATATCCTTATTTTCAATTGGCGGACAAATAACTTTCTTTCCCCGAATGTAAAAAATATTATATTCCCATGGCACTGCCCTGTTATCAGTTAACGGATCGGAAACCGAACTTGGAAGTGTTGATGCTTGGGTTGGCAGGGGAGCAACTGAATTCATATTTGGCGCAGGGAGCGTTGGAACTTGTATAACCAATGGAACTCTTGAAGTATTCCTCTGAACATTGGTCGGATAATACGGAATCTCCAGAATAGTGACATCACCTTCGGGGATGACTTTCTCAACTCTAACAACCCCTTCGTCCATCAGCCTCTGAATGGAGTTTTTCAATTCATCACACTCATCCGGATTGGATGAGCATTCCAAATAAAAGTCGTGAAGCTCTTGTAGAACTTCTTGCTGTAAAAGATGCTCTCTCAAAACTGCCATTGACATCTGAATCTCTTCAACGTGAGTCATTAAGTCATGGCCATCATCCAACCCAATAGTATTGATAGCAGCCCCATGATGAGGAGGCATAAGATTGTTCTGAACATTAGGGCCTATAGGCGTGAAGCTTAGCTCCTTGGCATCCAAAAGAGATTGCACCTTATATTTTAAAGCTCTGCAGTTTTCAATCTAGTGGCCTGGAGCACCCGAATGAAATTCACAACGTACATTAACATCATAACCCCTTGGAAGTTCTGCCGGTGGGGGAGCTAACTCTCGAAGTTGTACCAACTGACCAGATAGCAATTGTGGGAGTAATTGAGCATACGACATCAGGATTGGATCAAACCTCCTCTTGGGATACTTTTGTGGCCTTTGTTGACCCCTTTGTCCTTGGGGCCTTTGGTTCTGTTGATAGTTCCGTGGCGGTGCATACTGTTGTTGTGGAGCAGCAGCAGGAGTTTGGTAATATGGAACCTTTACAATAGCTTTCCCCTTATCATCAGAGGCATTGCTCACTTCCCCTTCTTTTTTCTTGACAAAACCGCTAGAATACAGTTTCTTCCCACGACCTGAGTGGTTGTTACCATTTGTGCTAGATGCACCTGTAATAGTCCCTAATTTAATACACATTTCAACCCGCTATCTGATGATGACCATATCCGAAAATGAATCAGAAGTACTGTTGAGCATATGTTGCAAATACGGGCCTCGGAGGGTACTCATAAACAGATCTACCAGTTCCCAGTCTAGGAGAGGAGGTTGAACTCTTGCCGCCAAAATGCGCCATCTCTGGGCATACTATTTGAAAGACTCGCCAGTCTTTTGAGACATACTCTGCAGCTGTGCACGGCTAGGTTCCATGGCGGTGTTGTAATGATAATGCTTTAGGAAAGCATCGACTAGATCGCCCCAAGTACTAACATGAGTTTTCTCCAATTGCATGTACCATTCTAATGGAGCTTCAGCAAGACTGTCCTGAAAGAAATGCATAAGCAACGACTCATTTCTAGCATAAGCAGCCATCTTTCTGAAATAAGATCGGAGATGAGTCTCTGGGCATGTAACCCCCTTATACTTGTCAAAATCAGTACCTTAAACTTTGGTGAAATCACCACCCCTGGAACCAAACACATAGCAGTGCCACTGAATCCCGGTTTCTTAGAAGTCTCCATAGCCTTCAGGCGTTCTTCCAAGGCCTTTTACATCTTAGCAGTTTAAGACAAATTAGCCACAAAATCCTTTGGAGGGTCATCGAGATTTATGACATCATGGTGGTCATCCATAATCAGTCGTGGGTTCTCCTTAGGAATCCCCCCATGGTCATTCCTGGGTCCACCATTCTCGAATGTGGAGGCACTGTCTACCAGTTTAGTAACGGTTATTCTGAGCTCTTCCCGCCCTTGGATGACAGCATGAAGAGTTTCCATGAGCTGATTCATTCAATCACCCATGGTGTCCATGTCTTTGCAGAGAGCGACCTGGTTCTACTTAATCTGTTCCATAATCCTCAACTTGTTGGCTCGAGTGCGATAAGGATATAGGGAAGTCATCTTGTAGATTCTGATAATAAGAGGAAAAACCATCAGATAAAAATCCCGCAAGAAAACCTGCAATGCATGAAATGCATGATATGTATGATGTATGAAATTATTGTCCATTCCGGTTTTTCACGGTTCAATTACCGTCAGCGGTAATCGAGCAACATGATGGTAAGAACGACCGTATGAAGAAAATATCCAGAAATAAGAGAAATTCCCACATAATTGAATACAATAAAGTTATGGGAGTACAATATAAGCAACTCCGTCTAACAAGCTTGTCGGTAATCGAAGTAACAATATAATAATCAGTCCGGAGGTAAGCTACCATTCTTCTTCCATTTCTATCTCACATCATCAAGGCCCAAATAAAGCGCCTTAGAGATAGTTTCAAATCATGCTCGTTTGGACTAGCAACAAGTGTGTGCTCGATAATCTTGAACAAACGAGAGTATTTTTCCGGAGTTGGAACAGTCTGATAGTCCTGGAAGGTGAAATAGTGTAACTCAGGGTCGTAAAAATGAAGTAGAATCAAAGCACCACCATGTCTTTCAATAAGGTTTTTATTTTTTTAATATTTTTTTTAGGGCGGACTAAACGGTATTTTAAACTCTTAAAAGAAGGCCAAGAACTTGAGCGGAAAGCTTGGGTAGCACGGATAAGTACAATCGTCCCTCCTGATCCTTTTGAGAACATCACTGTTGCTAGACGTCACTGACGGAAACTGTAACTTCGTGAAGTAACCCAGAATGGACGTGCACATGCAGGGTTAGTATATAGTTTTATTTTTCTGACATTTCTTTTGAAAAACAAATATGATATGATGTGAGTGCAAATGATCATGGGGTTACTAATTCCATGATACATGTTTCTGTTGTACTATTTTTGCAGTCTGTAAGTACCAGGATCATAGGTCTGGAACATAAACCAAAGAACCTCATGAACAGATTCGGAACCCTGAAAATAAATCTGAGAATTGCCTAGTTACTGATGGAAATCCAGGACATAACCATTAGGACCAATAGTTACCATCTGTGAGAAACCATCTGAACATAGTCACCATCTGAGCACAATCACCATATGTACCTGTGATAACAATCCCCTCCCCACTCACGGGTGAAAACTAGGTCAAGGTAAGGTCGTGGTAACTTAGAATCGAGGGTACTTCTGAAAAAATATTGCTGTATCACCTATGTGAAAACGATAGCCCCTCATTTGTACCTCATCTAAGCATGGGCGACATGGCGGCGATAGTGAGACCTAAGTCAACTAGCCGTTCATGTTCCACTCTATTCCTAGGGTTCATATGGTATACAACTCTGGCCTGGGTATTGGGCCTTTTACCTCATAGTAACATCCACCCAATAAGAAGCATATCTAGTACAACAATAGTATATGTAAGATAGTAAAATGCAATGCAAAGAAAGCAAGAGCTAGGAGCGACTCTGGGACGGACTAGCATTTGGTCGACCAGTCCCCAGTGAAGTCGCCAGCTGAAACAACCTGCTAAAAATCATCAAACAATGAAGTCGCCATCGAACGTCTTTTATCCCACATGGAGGGAAAGGTAAAGATCTAGAAAACCTGAGAAGGGAGAAGTCACGGTCTTGCAACTGAGAGATTGGGTAAGGGAGTCTGTTACACAAGGGGAAGGTATTAGTACCCCACACGCCCGTAGTACTCTATGAAATCCACTCTTGCTGTCATATCTTATGGGTGTGTTTAATCTATGCTTACTGTTTACTATACTACTGAAGGGAGAATGCATGTAAAAGAAAGAGGAAAAGAATTTAGGGAAAATAAAATTGTGCTTGGTTGGGCCCTACCCTAATGCCTATGTATCCTTTTTGAAGAATCAGAGATACCATAGTTCGGCTCACATGTTTTGTTTGTTTTGTGTTTTTTATGGACAATGTTAATTCCTCCTTCTGCTGCAGCTCGACCTTTGGATACCTATGCGTTGGCACAGAAGTAAATTAATCATGTCATTACCTGAAAAGGGTTTTAGAGAAAAGTTGCTCGAGCGCACAAAATGGTTTGAATTGGTTTGTATTTTTGTTACCTTGAAAAAGGGTTTAAGTATGATTAGCATGTTTTTGATTTGCTAAGAAAAGAAATTTTAGTTTTGAATGCAAGGATTTAAAAGAGGGTAAGAAAAGAGTCTAAGGGAGGCTAGCCTATTTCTAACCTAATGTTATCATACAACGGTGGTCCTAAGATTTGGATTAACAAAAAGGGAAATGTCTAACTAATGTTAGCACGCACGGTTTGCAACCTAAGGTCTAACTTGCATCTGAATGGAGCAAGCACGTCCTAAGGGAACATGGTATGTACAAGGATAAAGCGAACAAGCTAATAAACTCAAGAGAGCACACCTAGAGAGATCCTATCTAAGTTAGCATACCAAAGAAAGTCTGCCAAAACTATCCTATAGGGAACATACAATGAGAGCGAAGTCGTGATCTCAATTTCTAAATTGAGTGACTCATCGATCAACAAGAAATAAAGGAAAGCGATAAAATCCTATAGGGAGCATGCAATGAGAGCGAAGTCGTGATCTCAATTTATAAATTGAGTGACTCATCGATCAACAAGAAAGTAACCAAACATAAGCACAACACATATGGAAAATGAAGTGCGGAATGTCTTCTACAGGTCTTTAAATAGAGACTTTGAGCGCACTCTCTTTATTTCCTACTTCTCATGGTATCTAGAAAAGCAGTGAGTAAGCATAATAAAATGAGAAGAAATACGAAGGTAGTAGCAGCGACTACCAAAGCGAGAAAGTCGTCAAGAGAAGACGAAAGCACTGGAGCAGCAGGGAGTACGCGTCGAGCAAGCTTCACCAAGAAATAAACAAAGTCAGAAACAATATCCAACTAAGATAAAGGCAAACGCGTGTTATGAATGCGACGCGTAATCAGAAGTTCTTGTGCAAAGTATCACAAAATATCACATGTATCAGGACAACATGTAATATGATGTGAATTTCTCAGGATGATGAGAAATAAGGTGTGTCACATCGTAAGCAAGCATAATCCATATGCTTCGATCATATAACTACCTGTTATATCGAAAGCAAAAAAATGTACCTTGAACAATGAACAAACACGTCAACAATAACATGGCGAAGCCGCATGCAAATATGGATAAAACTTAAAAAGAGAAAAAGTATTTTTTATTTATTATTTTTTTAGAAACCAAAAAGAAAAGTACTTTTTATTTATTAGTTTTTATTATGTGATATAAATTCTATCAAGAACTAAAGAAATCCTAGAAAAACTCTATTATATTCTACCGCTTTTTATTATTTTCAATTATATGCATTTTTACTTAAGAATTCAAATGAAGTGAGAATAATAGAGTCAAGGGGGTGCTAACTAGAATCTAGGTGGTGTGAGCTAGTAGACTGGGCGCTGAGGCCCAATAGAAAAGTCCCAAAAGGCTGTTTTTATTTTTTTTATCAGGCTTCCCAAAAAAGTGAATGGGTCTAAGGCAAGGGAACGTCCGGCCCAATCTAATATTTAATGCCCTTCCATATTTTGTTTTCCAGTTTTTATTATTATTATCAAAAGAAAAAAAGAATAGTAAACAAAGATAATAATGAGAAAGGGAGAGAGACTAAACGGTGCAGTTTAGGGTTGGGAACATTATAACTCTTGAACATTTTCCAGAGCCTTTCAATCTCTCATTTCTTTCCTCCTACCGGCACGATCTCCGGTGAATCGACATCGCCGTCACCTTTAGCTCGAGATTTCCATAAACATGACCTCGAATCTTCCTCTGAACTAGAATCCCCTTGCCAATTTCGTCAACCTCTCTTTATCCATTCTAAATCTAACAAAAATAACCTAAACCCTAAGTTGCTTCAAATCAAGATCAAATGGCGGATATGGAGTGTGAGACCCCGAATCTATGGGGTTGTAGTCCAATGAGCTTCACACTTCACAACTATGATAAAGACCAAGCAAAAATATCATAAAAAGAAGAAGATCGGGAGTTACCTCGAAAACGCTTCGGTATTGCTTCAATGGCAACAATAACGAAAACAGAAACCCCGCCCCAAGCTGCACACTCCAGAGGTATTAACTTCTTACTCTTGATTCCGTGAATGCTAGACTCTTATTCTCCTATTTCGACTTCTTGTTACGAGCACGAGTTAAAGACACGTTTAACGATTAAAAATCATAACGGTTGTTGATGCAGAAAAACCTTTTTTGCGAAGCGATTTCAGAATTGTAGAGAAGGGAAACATTGATGATGAAAACGTTGATGATGATTCAGAGGAGTAGAGGTAGAAGATGATGGAAATGTGAAACAGAGGTATGCGATTGAAGATGATTGAAAGAGAATGAAGGTTTAAGAATGGTTATGGATGAGGATTATGCAAAGTTGATGATGATGAGGAAGGTTAGAGAATAGAGAGCTTCAAAAGTTTTTCTGGTGAGTTCCCCATTTTTCTGTGTGAATTGCTGTTATATATTATTGCCTCTCTCTTTTCTCTCTTCTTCCTTTTCTGTTATGGGTTTCTATTAGTTTGTTGAGATGTTAGTTGGAAAAGGTTAGGACGTTGGAGATTGCTTTTGACAATTAGTTGGAAAATGGTTAGCACGAGTTAGTTATGGAGAATTCTGTTTCTTTGCTGTTGTAAGTTTCTGTGCAGGTTACAGTTAGTTGATTACAGTTAGTTCTATTAGGAAGTAGTTAGAGGAGGTTTAGGAAGTTTAGAATTATGTTTTTTTGGTTAGAGCAGTTAGGGAATTGGACTTTCTGTTATGCAGTAGTTAAGAGTGGTTATTGGTTAATAGGCTTTCTGTTAATTCTGCAGGAAGATTGAAGAGGTGGTTAGTAGTCTGTTTGAATTTGCTAGGAAATTAGTTGGGATTTTTTTTAGAATTCTGTTTTGGTTAGTTTTCTAGTTTGTTATCATTTTGTTATGGAGGTTAAAGAGATAGTTAGCTGGAAACTTAAGCTAAAAGTTAGATCTGTTTGGTTAGGAGATGCTAGAATGTTAGAGGTTGGAAATCTGGTTTTCTATTTTGAGATACCAGTTAGGTAATTAGTGGTTTATTTGGGAAATAGTTGGATGGAAAGTTTGTTGGACTGGAAGTTACAGGGCTGTTACAGGAAGTTTGTTGAGAATTCTGTTTCAGTTAGGAAAGGGAGCTGACATTCTGTTATTTCTGTGAAGTTTAGGTTAGAGTTAGAAGCTTCTGTTTTGGTTGTTTTGGGATGGGCTATTTGGAATTGGTTATAGGGATGTTACAGTTGGTTCAAAAAATTTGTTAGGAAGTTTTGGAAGTTAGTTTTGGGAAAAAAATGGTTGAGAGTTTTATAAATTGGAGGTTCTATTACGAAAGTTTTTTGTTTGTTAGGCACTGGTTATAGGTTCTTGTATTTCCCTTGATTTCTTTCCTTGAATTTAATGCAGTGCCGATTTTGAATCGATTTGGATTGTTTTTGCAGGGATGTCTTGGATGGTTTTGTGTGCAGGGTAGTTAAATTGCCGCTTATTTATTTTTTTACCGATTTTCTTTTTGTAACTGAACTTGTTTTGATTAAATCCCCACTACTGGATTAGTTTGCAGAAAATTCTTCTTCTAATTTTCTATTAGTGATATTTATGCATGGCTTGTGTCCAATCTGTATTAGACTGGTTTTAGAGCACGTCTGCAGATTGTGCTTGATGCTGCTGATTCATTAGGTTCCTTCTGCCTGAACTGATACAATATGTGGGTGCAGATCAAGTTTTATGGTTCCTGATGCAGGATCTTTGAACACAACTATAGCATGTTTTAGGACAGTTGACTGCAAGTTCTTGTAAGTCTGTACAATGGTGATGGTTTGGTGTAATGACCTAGCAAAAATATGTTGAACTGGATGTACATGGAATGGTCTTAAAAGCGTGATGTCAAAGCCTGTTGTTTAGATGTGAAGGGGAAATCTTTGAAGTTTCGGCATAGGCTTGAAATTTAGGAATTGATTTCCATGTAAATCGTGAAATTTTCGTAATAGTTTTTTTTGAGTGAATGAATTTATGGACTTGTGATCGTGGTTTTCTTTGTAATAATGACAGAGTCATAATGGCTTATGGTGTAATGCAATTTTGATAATGGCAGGTTTTGTTTTGAAAAGAATCGCAACTGAATCTTAATGGAAAATGGTTTTGAATGGAATTTGATGTCTTGGATGATGGGACTTGTAATGTAAGGAATTGGTAACTTATAAACTGAATTAACGGTATGAAATTCCAATTTCCGTCTTTTCCAAAATTTGAACTTAATTCCTTCTCTAATGCCTTAATAATTTCATAAAGTCCCATGCATGCTTCCAACACTTTAATGAATTGAACCAAGTTTGAATCTATAGAATCATTTAACTCCACTTCAACCTTAATCCAACATTAACTCGCCTGACAAGAAACAAGCAATTTGATAGAATGATGCCTTGATTACAATGGACCTTCAAACTCGACACCTTGTATTATGGTTCAACGGCGGTCTTAACAATCGACAAAGCCTTGAGGAAATCTGGAGAATGAATATGGGAATATGGTAGATAGCCTTGACTTGAAAATCCAATGATCCTCAGTTGAATATTAACAGAAGAAAACCCTAATTCTTAAGCCTTGAATAAAGATTGCAACTTGATGTTGGGAAGAAAGAATAACCCTATAGTTTGGCGATAAAGCAGTCCAAAAAATAAAACCCTAGCTTAAAACAAATGATTGATGGAAACCAGTTGATTCAAGCTTGAATGAAGATGAGAACCTTAAAGCCAAACAACAACCCTAATTCTTCAACATCCTTGATCATATGCCACGTTTTATTGGTTAATGATGCATGAGGTGTTAATTGACCTAATGAAGGTTATGTACATGAGAAAAGTGCGAGATGCATAAGCTAGATAAAAAAGGGTAGGACAAATTTGGGGTATTACACCAGAAGGTTAGCCACACTGACTTCCAGGCCCCAATCGAAGGAGGCGGAAAGGCAGGCTGCATCTTATGCTTCGTTGCTAAGCCCAAATCGAAAGACCTATCCACACTACTTCCAGGCCAAATCGAAGGAAGCCAAGAAGTGCAGAATCGAAGGGTTCTGCTGCCCAAATCAAAAAGTTCATTTTTATTTCTTTTATTTTTGTTTTGTCTTTACATTTTCTTACTATTCAATATGGTTGTAATAGTGTAGGATTTATTTTCTGCATTTTTATTACTTTTGTATAAATGTTAGTAATTAGGATGTATGGCAAGATAAAAACAACAAGTAGACAACCTAAAAATCAAAGACAAAATGCATGCAATCAAACACACTATTTAGACATGCACCTCTAGGGTAACCTCACTTGTTGCCTCGGAAAAATAGTCATGTCCCTCGAATATGGGTGTTTTAGCAAAGACCCTCGATAAAAGATCGTAGTCCCTCGATGACACTCAATGATGCCTTCGGTAAATGATCTAGTCCCTAAACGACATTGCTAAAATGTCCCATAGGTTGTCTTCTATGACTATACAAACGTCTCACGCTCGTCCCTTCACATCCAACGATGGGGCTTCTTACCAAATCAATGGTAAGATAGCAACATTTAAAGGGGGAGGAAAAGAACATTAGACCTTTTGAGTAGGTAGGATGCTCCTAGTTGCTCGCTTGCTCACAATAAAAATATTTTATACACCAACACTTTCATTTGAAACATTTTCAAAAGACAAAACTCTTTGTACGTATTCTTATAGCAACGAGACTCATTACAAAGACACCTTTTCAAAATAACTTTCAAAAACACATTCCACAAACACCTTCTTGAACAATTTTCAAAAACAAACACTTTGTACGCATTCTTATAGAAACGAGAACCATTACAAAGACGTTTTTAAAAATACTTTCAAAACCCATACCACAAGCACATTTTTCAAACAAAAGCAAGTGATCTAGCAAGTAACTAAGAGCCGTAGATAACTACAGATAAAAAGGGTGCTAATACCTTCCCTTTTCATAACCTACCCCCCAAACTCAAGAAATAATCTCGAAAGGTCTTTCCTGTTCTTTTCAACCTTTCCTTATTGGATAAAAGAAAAGTCAATGGAGACTCTTGCTATCCGCAACAATTATGATCAAACGCAAAACACCCAAGTCAGTTCTCCCACCGTATTACAATAAGAATCCCGAAGATGAATAAAGTAATCAACATCACCCAACAATGTAGGAAATGGGTTTCAAATCATGAAGATCCTGATGGCGTTGATATCAACAAACTTGTCTACATTAGGAAATAAGAATAACCCGTAAGCAAGTAGAGCAAAGATAGCCTCAAAAGCAATTGTACTCTTAATCCTGGAAAAGTAACGAAATTCCTCCAATAAGAACTGAGCTGGTAATCCTCTAATCCCTCCTTTAGTAGTCATGTGGAATTCAACCTCAGACTTCCCCAAATGGATCAAAGCAGCAATCTCATGTGGTTTTGGCTCACCCTCTAAACCCATAAAAGGAATACGATCGATAATAGGCAAACCCAGCAGACAAGAATACTCCTCTAATGTAGGCATCAACTGATAGTCAGGGAAAGTAAAGCATCGATACATCGGATCATAGAACTGGACCAAGGTCGAGAGAATACCCTCCTTCATTCTAAGCTTCATAACAGAAATGATGGACCCATACTTCCTCCAAAAATCTACAGAACACTCAATCTTGGGAATCAGACTCATCAACTCATCTATCTTGGGATCTTTGAAACTATATTTTTCGGTCTTTATTTTTCCAGAATTCATAGTCAAAAAGTACCTGAGATATTCACAAATGGTCAACTTTTATATCCCTTGAAATGAAATTTCTTCAAAAGATGCTTATGAGTGCATGGCTGAATGACGCAACAATCACACACAAGATCACAAATATAGGGTTCATAGGTTCAACGTCACGAGCATGAGGTCGAAGGTACTACCCATAAGGTATGGTCTAAGAGTTATCACATGCCGAACAAGGTTCTAGAGGTTCCCCGAGTCTACATCCTTCCTTCGGATATTACCAACTTCCCGATTAACTCGATAATTAGTAATATTCTCAAGTAAAACTCATCCGAGTGTAGTATCGCGTGACAACTATTTTAGGATTACTCCGTAATAGCTTCCGCATTACACCTAAAAGGCCAAGATGGGTTAGGTAATCTACGATCCTCAGCTTCAGTAGGCTCCCAGGTCGAAAGCAGTACGTCTTCTCGATTACTCAATAAATGACACTACAGTTAAAGGGGCCTCCACTGAGTGGGGATCTCATGTCTCCTTTTTTGGGATTACTCCCTCAAAGTTAACATGACTATACCGTCCGTCCTATCTTAAGTTTTTCCTAATTCCGGGTACAGGACTTATGAGAAATCACCAAGCACCCTGAAAACCAGGAAAAGTCCAGACAAGCATATATACAACATATACATAATACAACAATAATACATATACATGTATAAATAAAGATAGGCTCAAACCACTTAGGGATGGACCAGAAATAGGTCAATCTTTCCCCAGTGAAGTCTCCATTTTTTCTGTAGCGGTCGAAATGTTTAAGACTAAGCCATAGGATTGACTTGACTTATACAAATCAAAATTAAAATTGCCACCGCGCTTTATTGTTTCCAAAGGAAATGGAAAAGAGCGAATAACCCAAAATAGGGGGAAATATTTAAGGTAAGGGGGTTAGTTATGTAAAAGGAAGGTATTAGCACCCTAAACATCTATGGTACTCCGCAGGAACCTCTTTGAAAAATCTGTATATTTTGGCTATAAAATATTGTATAAAAATAGATGGTGAAGGTGAGAAAAGAAGTGTATTTATTATTTTTGAACCCTCCGCGATTGTAAACCTTTAGTGCCTACGTACCACCTTCCGTGCAATAGGAGATCAGGGTACACGTAGTTCCTCTTTAAAACATTTTAAAACACAAGTGTGTTGGTTAATTTTATGAGATAAAACATCATCGCCATTGTCTGTGTGGAAAACATACTCACTACCCACAATCATGAGAAAGGAGAATTTGCATCATCTCAAAGTGGAGGATATGTCTTGGATTTTAAAATCAACAATTCCTTACTCAACACCCAAGTGGAAAATATCTCACTTCACTACATATTGTAGAAGTATAGTTGTTTGCATCACTATAAGGATTAACAAGAGTCCAATCTTTTGAGAAAATTTTTTAAAGGGTAAAAAAGCCAAAGTGGTAAAATGGTTTGAATGAGATTGATTGAATTTTAGTCTTCTCACAAAAATGTCAAGGTATTATTAAGTTGATTGAAGTTTATTTAGGAAAATGTTTTGAAAATGCATGGACCTAAATCCAAGTTTATTATGAAAGTGCATCAAGTTTAGAAGCAATAAGAGTTTTCAAAAGGAGGAAGAATATTTTTGAAATTAAATAAGATGGGAGGAGATGAAGAGACTATCCTAAAGCATAAGGTAAAAGCTAAGAAGAAGAACCATCTAACCAATAAGAATCCAACACTTGACATTATGAGTCAAGTTATAATTCACATTCTTTGGATTGAAACCAAGCAAGCAAAGATACTAGACCTCTTGAGAAAATTAAACTTCAAGTGTATTAAGTCTGCATAAAAATTGGACAGAGTAACGACTGTATACAGTTGAATTCCAGATTACAGACAAAATATGTAATCACAATAACCTGCACACAAAACAAACAAACAACCCAATCTCTTGAGGTAAACCTCAAGAAGTTCAGATAAAATATCAATTAAGGTCACAAGGTCTCCAACATATGATCAAGGTCTCTAATCCTAAGTCCAAGAAGTCCAATACTCCATAATGCCAAGGATAGTAACCAAATAGTCCAAGTATCATTAATGTTTTTTATGGTTCATGTTGATTATTAAGTATCTTTAAAAGGAAAAGAAAAGCTCAAGTGAGCAAAATAAAAATGACATAAAAGTAAATGCTCAAGTGAGCAAAGATGAAAATAACATGAAATGTAAATTCTAAAGTAAATGGTACATAAGGTAAAAGCATAAAAGTAAAAGCATAAAATAAAGTCAATTGTTAAAAGTTAATGGTTAGTTGGATTACCATCTTGAAACTTGCATTTGGAACTCATTAGAGGATTGGTAGAACCAAAGCCTCTCAACAACAAGTTGCATTTACTTTTTGTCAAGTATATCATCCATTTAATAATCCTCAAGGCAACATTTAATGATCAATGATGTTTAAGTGATCCGCATTGACCAAAATTGATGAAGATCTATTAGAGGATTGGTAGAACCAAAGCCTTCTAACAATGAATATCAAGGTTATTGGATCAAAGGGTTCAAATTAACATACTTGGGCTTGCAAACATAGGTTTGGGCCGCAAATAATCATTTTCTCAAATCAGGACAAAATTTAGCGCTATGTTAAGCAATCATAAGTGGACTTGTGTAGAAGTTGCACCTATCTTGAGGCCGGTCAATAGCAATCTATGAACTTCATGTTTGGATAAATGATATAGAGATCATTATCCCTTAACATGTAGTACAATAAGAAATGGGAATAAGATGAAGAGGGAAGGGATTAGAGTCTCAAATATCATCAATATCATTCGTCCATTTTAGTGGATTTGGTTTATCAACCTATCAACACCCAATACCCAATGAGATTTAAGAATTTTTCTCAAAATATGCCTCAAGTCAGTATCACATGCTATTTCAAGAATTAAACAATAATCATGTACAAAAGTTTTCAATTACAAGCATTATTCAAAGGTAAAACCCTAAATGCAAACCTAAGTCAAATAATAGTTTTAAAATAGGAAAATAACTTGAAAAATTAATAAATTAAAACCCTAAATTCCTAAAGTTCCACAAAAGTCAGAAATAAAATTTAGAGTCCCTGGATTGAGGTGGAAATTTGCTTTAGAAATGCAAACATGGAAACTAGCAAGTAAAAGACTTAAACTATATGGTTTTAGGAAATAATTTGTGAAGAATATGAAATCACATTTTAAAATTCTAGAAAAATGATTTTTGTTTCCCAACATGTTCAAGCACTCTAAAAAACTTCATCTTTGATTTCATAGGCATGGAAAGTTAGAACTTTTAATCAATTAATGTACATGATCAAACAAAAACCCTAAAAAAGGAAATTAAGTACAAAATTAATCAATTAAATCTAAATTTCAAGTAAATTTGATGTAAAATAACTTAAATGTCAAGAAAATTCTAAGGATCATCAAGCATATTTTTCTTGAATTTTATCTCAAAAGGAAAAAAGAAATGGAAATTATTTATACAATTCACCCAAGAAAATAATGAAAATATGATATGTCCAACAAATGATTTAATTTGTGATAAAAAAGTTTTATAAAATAAGACAAAAAATATTTTCAAGTAATAAACTCAAAGAGGAGCTCAAAAATATTTTTTAGTTATTTTATATTTAATAGAAATAAGAAGATAAAATTCAAGATTTAAAAGAATATTAAAAACCCTAATTATCTACATGAATTTATTTAATCAAGAAAAATGATAAAAAAATGAAATAAAAATAAAAATATGAAAATATATTGAAAAAGTGGTCTAAAATATTTTTATGATAATTCTTTAAGTGAAGAAAATATTAAAAGAGAATTGGAGAAAAACAAAGAAAATTAATATGCAAAGGCTATTTACACCTGTTGTTTAGAAAATGCGCGGTAAAACAAAGTGAAACCATGTTCAATCAAACAGGGACACATCATCGTCCCTACCAACAACCATATTTTTTTCCAGTTTTGAAACACCATTTTCAGGTCGCGATAACTTGCACATTTCTTGAAGAAAATAAAAAATTCCAACACCAAAGTTCAAGATGGAAATTAGTAGAACATGCTGGGATCAAAAACTTCATGAAATGATTCCTTGATGATTGAGAAAAATGTGCGCGATATGGATACATGAAAACAGTTTGACATGAGAAATTTAACATACATATTAATGATTTAGTTTTCTCCTTCAATTCTCCATCAAATCACTCGATCCAAAGACCAAAATTGATCACAAAAATTCCATGAACATGAATATGCTATTGGATCTTAAAAAAACTCATGGATTAAAGGAAATGTAAGGCTACAGTCAAGAGGGAAAAATTATGGATCATATACCTTGAAATGAATTTGATGATGTTTGAGCTCAAATAAAGAGCAATCAATGGAGAGAAGCTTGTTTGAATGTTCAGAGGTGAAGAGTATAGAGAGAGATGCGAAGAAGAAGCTTGGATATGGAGAAAATTTGATTGATAATGGTGGAAGTGAAGCTTCAAATTTAAGGAGAGAGAAGAGAGCTTCGTGTGTGAGAGAGAGATGCTTGCTTTCTGATTTTCTTCCTCCCACCCTTTACTTGTTGAATCACATTTCCTTTTATAGAGTGAAGAATGAGAGAGTGAGGAAAAATAAGAGAAATAAGGAGTGAGAGTGAGATGATGTGTTTCATGTTGTTTTGAGGTTAAAAAACGTGTGTTTTGTGTAAGTGAGCCAAGGCTGGGGCATGAGCTGGTAAGTTGGAACCTTGTTGCTACAAAATTTCATGCATGTCCATGAAAGTTTAATCATTACATGAGCACATCTTTGCCTCCTTATATCTTCCTCTATGATGCATGAAATGTCACAAAATTTGAATCACAAATGAAGAGGACATTTCATACTCAAACTTTCACGTTTAAACTTTTTCAAAATGAAGCTTGAATTAATGAGATAATTGGCTATAAACACGTGCTTACAAACTGTTTGATGAAATTCCAGACCTGACTGGGCATCCTGCGGGCGCGTGAGGCCTTGTGCTGAGTAAAAATTCAGCATGCGTGATACCATCTTCTCTCAGTTATATCTCAAGATGTAGGGAGAATTTGGAGAAACTTTCTGAAGCAAAGTTCTTCCTCACATTTAGGGCTTGATCCTTGATGTTGGATATTTTCCAAAATAATGAATATTTCACATAGAAAAGTGATGATGAATGCACACCTACAACATGTTTGATGAAAGTCTTAGCCTAGCGCGCGTGACTTGCCTTGTGCTGGGCAAAATGACATTTTGAAGCTCAAAATCCTAATCACCATATCTTTCTCTACACTCAACCATTTGAGATGATTCTTGAATGAAAAATGAAGAGAAAACTTCAATATTCAACTTTCATGTTTCCAACTTTTTGAATTGAGTCCAAATGGTCATTTAAAAATGGACATGAAAAAGTTATATTTTTGCATTTTTATCTAAAATTTCACTAAGTGTCCAAAACTTTCAAGCTTCATAACTTGTTTTCTTTCAGTTTTTGGACTTGTGGCCTCTCCTACAAAGTTGGAGAATTTTTCATCCTCTTTCTATGAATATAAAGTTTGCACACTTCCAATAAAAATTGAGAAAGTTATAGCCAATCAAAATTCAGCCCTATGTATACTTAGAAAAATTCTAAAACTTCAAATAACTTTCTTGACAAGTTATCTCCAATTCACACTTCCTATTGATATTTTTGCCACTATTGACCATGAAATGTGAGAGTAGGGATATTGAATTGATAGTTGACCAAAAGTCCACTTGGTCAACAACTAATTTTGATTGTCTTTTAACAAAATGACCATTTTACGCCCTTTCATCAATTGAACCTTTTCAAATTAAAGTTGATGATCAAACTTCCAATTATAGATACTCATGATCATATAGAGAAGTATGGGATCAAGTATTCCTCAAAATCCAAAGATCTCCTGATTAAAATCAAAACCCTAGTTTTGATCCGCTGTGCCAGGAAATGGTGAGATGAATGCAATTGTGCCATTACCTACTGTGGTACGGTGGCCAGAACCGGGACGTGTTTCCCTATTTTTAAGGAATTGCTGGTTTGAGTTTTGCGTTTGTGTTTGCAAAATTTCGCGGTAAGCAAGAGTCGCCACCAACTCTTATTTTATCCAACAAGGAAAGGAAAAAAAGCATAGAAAAATTCCTTTTTCAAGATATTTCTGAGTACGGGGGGTAGATTATAGGAAGGGAAGGTATTAGCACCCTTTCTATCCGTAGTTATCTACGGGCTCTTAGGTAATTGCTCATCATTTTCAAAATTGTTTTCTTTGTGTTTGTGGGCTTTGAAAAGTTTTTGTTTTAACTTCGATTTAACTCTTGCTTCTGTCTTCAAGAGTGTAATGAAGTGTTTTTGAAAACTTTGTTTGTAAAGGAGTGTAAGTGTAAAAAAATTTGTTTTGATTGAGCAAGTACTTAAGAACTAATCTACCTACTCGAAAAAAAGAATCGTTCTGTATTCGTTTCCTTTAGACAATGATATCCCACTATTAGTGAGTAGGTAGCACCATCGTTGGAGTCTTGAGGGTCAATTCGAAAGGGACGTACAGTCACTAAAGCAATGTTAGGACATCTTAGTAGTAACCCTAATGTCTTAGATAAATTATCCGAGGCGACAATATCCGAGGTAACCTTTCCGAGGCAACTTTGATCTTTGGACAAAAGGACGACCACTAAAGTATCCTATACTCAATGACCATTTACCAAAGGCAACCAAGTGGGAGTGTACCCTAGGAGTGCGCATGTGCGAGTGATTCAGTTTTAGATTATTTATCTTTGTACATTTTAGGGTTATCTAACTGTTTTAAAATTAATCATACATTCTTGTCATGCATCCCTAATATCATACATCTAACAGTTAATATTTTGCGAAATTTAAAGTGCGGTTAAACTACACTATTACAAGGCTTCGGGTATTTACATAGCCAAAAACAAACCCTTTGAAAATAAAGCGATAAAAGTAAGTGAACGTCCTAATTAAACTATTACAAACTGTAGGCAGTTACATCAATATGATAAATAATAAAAGTAAAGCGCGCGAGAAAATTAGAACGAATGCGAACTAGGGTTTTGACCCTTCTATCCTAATGAAAAATAGAAAATGTTTTTGTTGTTTTTAATATTTTTTTAAAGAAAAGATTAGGTTTGAAAAAATAAATATACAAATTAATTAGTGATTAAATTAATTAATAAAAATAATTACAAGACCTATTTTTTATGTTTTTGATTATTTTTAAGAAAAGAAAATGAAAATTAAATTTGGAATAAAACCTAATTATTCTAATTATTTTTAATTTATTTACAAAAAGAAATCAAAGTTATCTAAATTAATAAACCTAATTTAATTAATTAATTTTTTTAACAAAAATAAAATCTAGACCTAATTTATGAAAAGTAATATTTTTTTTGTGATTTTTTTGATAAAAAGAAAATAATTTAATTGGTTAGTAAAATAAATAAATAAATTAAAAGAAATAAAATAAAATAAAGTAGAGAAAGAAATTGGGCCTGAATATCATTTTTGGGGGGTGCAAACAGCCAGATCTGGGCCCATTTGAGTGAAGTCCACATTGACCTTCCAGTTCTGATGCTATGCGTTGACTGTGGCTCATGATGCACCTTTAGATGATGGCCATCAGATTTGGCCATCTGACACTTGGCTGGCTAGATTGGGAGGATGTATGGTGGACCCCGGGTTTGTACATGCATGAGATCACCTGAAAGGAATTGAGAAAAACACAAATGTTAGAGGCAGGGGTCGAACCGCTGACCTCAAGCACTCCCACGCCTTAACATCAACCTGGCTACCACTGGGCCATTCACGTTAGTTGTAATAATAATGCAAAAGAATAAACAAATATTAAAAAGCTACGTAAATCAATTCAGCGCGCGAAATTTGAACAAGCCAATGGAGGAGTGCCACACACTCGTCTCCTTCCTTGGATCCGTTGGTAAAAGTGAAACACTTTTACCTACAGACGTTTGTCCGTAGCTATAACCAGGGTTCGTTCCCAAATCTTCCATGGGCCATATAAATGACACCTAATGCCATGGTTAGATTCGTCTCTTCCTTCTGAACACGATGGTACCATCCATGAAGGCTAATTTCATCTGCAAGCAAAAACCCTAATTCGAAGCTACGAAACCTAGCCATGGTGAAATCTTGTATAGGCCATATAAATGCAATTAAACCATACAGCAAGCTTGCATATGTCTCATAGATCAAGAATATGTGACTAATTCATGTTAACAATGCCTAAATCGTGCTAACCGATTTCAAAAATTCAAGGATATCGTGAGGGACTTACAGAGTTTTTTGGGACAGGAAAGGCTTTGCTCTTGATTGCTTTAGCTTGCTGACACTCCCAGGAATCAATTGGGATAGGCAAAGAGTCTTGTATTGGCCTCTAAGTGCAAATTCAATTCACCACTTTTTCTTGATTTTTTGAGTTTTTGTTCTCCTTGCTGTGCCTGTTTCTAACCTTGTTTTTGAGTCTGCACGCCCTCTATATGTATCAATGAAGGGGTTAGGGTTGATAACTGCTCTCAATCTTCCTCCATCAATAATTTGGATCTTTGATTTGATTCACTTTGAAAACTTTCCAAAATTGGCCTATTTCAATCTTTTTGTTCACACCATGCATTGATACGAATTTGAATACTTGCTAGCTGTATAATAAAACCTGAAACAAGCATAAAATCTTTTGTTTTCAATATTTTGGATTTTATATGATTTGTTTTGATTTAAATTGAATTAATTCAAATAAAAATCAAAATAAATAACAAAAACATGATAAGGACAAGTGGCAAAGGCTAGAGCTCGTGGACTATATTTCCAACTCAAAACAAGTGAAAAAGATTGGGCCCATTTGGAAAAATTTGAAGTTTTAGGCATAGTTGACTTTTGGCAATTTTACAAAAAAGGTCAACTTCACCAATGCTTAACTTCCTCAATTTTGACTCTTTAGAGGTGTTCTTGGACTTTTTAGAAAGCTTGAGATGTCCCCTAAGCAACCCTTTTGGTCTCATCTCAATTTGATATTCCATGCCTATGTATGAAGCTTTGACAAAAAAGGTGTTTTTGTTGACTTTTCAAAATGACCTATAATGTCCAAATTCATAACTTCTTGTGAGTCCATATTTTGAACTTGGGAGCTGAAGCTGGATTGTAGATAATTGCATCCTCTTCAAAATGAGCTTTTGATGGGTCATTTCTCATAAAGTATGAGAAAGTTATGCTTGGTAAAAGTTGAGTTGACTTTTCCTACAAAACCCTAATTTAGCAACTTTTGGTTCTTGAGGAATTCTGAGAAATCCTTGATGAATCATGATCAACCCTTGATCAAATGATGAAATATACTTCAAAATGAGGATGTTGACCAAAAATCTTGAAGTTTGATTTAATGTAGGCCACAATTGACTTTTTCCCTAGCATAGTCGATTTTCAGGCCTTTTAGCAATTGACTTAGCAAACTTCCTCTGCAAGGCTTGAAACTTGACATGGATGATCTTGATAACATATTAAGACATTGGTGAGCATTTTGGTATCACTTGGACTCAAGTATCTTGATGCAACATGAAACCCTAATTTGAGGTATACTACCTTAGGAGAGAGCTTGTCTGGTCAACCCTTGGACTATCTTGAGCAACTTGGGGATCTTTCTTGAGATGTTTTGAGAAATATGGGAGGGAAAATTTTGGGGTACAACAGCTGCCCCTGTTCAATTTTCTTAAACCTGAAGATTTAGATTGGCTTGCTTGCCTTTCGTGATCTGAAGGTGGAAGATGATTGAACACTAGAGTGCCAAGAAATTTGCACTCGCATGAAGTGGTAGTTATCTTGTGATGTCGGGAATGGGCTTACATATGCCATTTGGAAATTGATGACGGGAGATGGGCTTAAAGATGCCATCTGAAAGAGTGTCGATCGCATAAGAGATTCCTTAGCGAGAGCTTGTATACCTGTCGTTGAGGGATATTCCGCTGGGGAAGGTTGATCTTTATTGAGAGAAGTAGAATTTTAGGAGCTTCGTCGTCCGTATTCTGCTGGTGAGTCGTCTCTGTTTGAATTTTAGGACTTTCGGTCATCCGTATTCTACTGAGGAAACATATCTGTTGAATTTTAGGAACTTCGGTCGTCCATATTCTACCGAGGAATCATCTCTGTCGAATTTTAGGAACTTCGGTCGTCCGTATTCTACTGAGGAACATCTCTGTTGAATTTTAGGAACTTCAGTCATCCGTATTCAACTGAGGAATCATATCTGCTGACATTTAGGAACTTCGGTCATCCGTTATTCAACTGAGGAATCATCTCTGCTGACATTTAGGAACTTCGGTCATCCGTTATTCAACTGAGGAATCATCTCTGCTGACATTTAGGAACTTAGGTCATCCGTTATTCAACTGAGGAATCATCTCTACTGACATTTAGGAACTTCAGTCATCCGTTATTCAACTGAGGAATCATCTCTGCTGACATTTAGGAACTTCAGTCATCCGTATTCAACTGAGGAATCATCTCTTCTGACATTTAGGAACTTTAGTCATCCGTTATTCAACTGAGGAATCATCTCTGCTGACATTTAGGAACTTCAGTCATCCGTATTTAACTGAGGAATCATCTCTGCTGACATTTAGGAACTTCGGTCATCCGTTATTCAACTGAGGAATCATCTCTGCTGACATTTAGGAACTTTGGTCATCCGTTATTCAACTGAGGAATCATCTATGTTGAATTTTAGGAACTTCATTCATCCGTATTCAACTGAGGAATCATCTCTGCTGACATTTAGGAACTTCGGTCATTCGTTATTCAACTGAGGAATCATCTCTGCTGACATTTAGGAACTTCGGTCATCCGTTATTCAACTGAGGAATCATCTTTGCTGACATTTAGGAACTTCGGTCATCCGTTATTCAATTGAGAAAAAGGCTTCATAGCTTGAATTTTGTGAGAATTTTATTGTATCTTTCCTAAAAGGTAAATGTTAGTTGTATTTAATGCATGATATGTATCAAGCAATGATGTTCTCAAAATAAATGAGATTGTGTTGTATGATGCGTATATGCATGTGTCATGATGTATGGAAATGTGGTGTTTTTAACAGGGGAAAATAAATCCCGGATTGCTGCTGGAGAAAAGAGTTGAATTCTTCGTTTCCGCTGGGGATAGTGAATGAAGATGATTGTGAGAATAAACCTACAGGAGAGGATAACTCCGATGGGGAATAAACTGATGAGGAAATGACTCTGTGGGGAGGACATACTCTGCCGGAGGATCTGTTGATTTGGAAGAATAACCTCAGCCGGGGATGAATTACCATTGCTGGTGATAATGAAACTCTGTTGGGAATTGAGTTTCTATTTGTAAAAGGAATGAACTTTGTTGGGGATGATTTTCCAGTTACGACTTCACTGGGGATAACTTTTAGGCTCTACTGGGGGACAAACCTCTAGCCTCTACTGGGGATAATTCTCCAAACTCCGCTGGGGATAATTTTCCAGTGCTGATGATAGATAAACTCTGCTTGGGGAGAATTTTACCGACTCATTCGCGGTTGCGAGCCTCAGCTGGGGAGAATTAACACTAATGTCTTTTTATTACTCTACGGGGAGTGAATGTACCTTAGTCATATTCTTCAGCTAAATCTATCCCTGTACCTAGTGGACAGAGAACCTGTAAGGTCTGGACAATTCTTATTTTCCCCTATTCCTGTTATTATGAGTAATCGTCTTTTGTTTCGTATGTAAATATTTATGAACATCAATTATTGTCAAATGCATATATCAAAAATGAACATTAGACGTTCTTGCAAAATAAAGCGGAAAAAGAAAAACCATTTGAAATTTATTTGTGAAAATGAATTGTATTGACTTTGAAGTTTGGCCTGTAAATTGGCGTCTTTTTACAAGAGGCTGACGTCATAGTAAGAGAACGCCGCCGAACAAATAGAATTTATACAATTTATGAAAAACAAAGAAAAACAGCTATGTGAACAATCCCCCTGGGTTCCAACTCTGCTATTTCCCTTATGTCCTCGGGCATCTCATCACTTTGCTACTTGGTTGAAGGTAGATCAGATTGATTAGTGTCGCCCGAGCTTGATAGTTGATACCGAAGTTTGGTTGCAAGATGATCCAATGAGACATAGTGTTACGCTTTAATCCATAATTTTTGCCTGGACCTCCCTTTCGGGTTTTCAGTCCACCGGGATGCCCTTTTTTGCCCAAGCCGCCTTTTCAGGTTTTCGACTTGCTGGGTGTACAGATTTTTTATATTTTCATCCCTTATTTTTTCCCGAACCCTTTTGGTACACCGGGAAGCCCTTATTTTTGCCTAGGTCAGTCAACCTAGCGGATCTTTGGTTATGTGGTTATGCGTAGTATCTTTTCACTATGTCTGCATTGACGGGGTGAGGAAGGTCGTCACCATCCATAATGGTTAGAATCATAGCTCCTCATGAGAAAATGTTCTTAACCACAAATGGCCCTTCGTATGTAGGGGTCCATTTGCCCCTGGGATAACCTTGTGGTAGGATGATGCGCTTGATCACCAGATCCCCAAATTGATACTCTTGTGGTTTAACTTTCTTGTTAAATGCCTTGATCATCCGCTTTTGATATGTTTGACCATGACAAATAGCAGTAAGTCTCTTTTCATCGATTAAGTTTAGCTGATCAAGCCGGGTCTGAATCCAGTCATCTTCTCTCAAACTTGCACCCTTCATAATCCGAAGAGAGGGTATATGAACTTCAATGGGCATGACTGCCTCCATGCCATATACCAAGGAATAGGGGTTGCCCCTGTTGACATCTGCGCTGAGGTACGGTACCCATGAAGAGCAAATGGTAACATCTCGTGTCAATCTTTGTATGTCACCGTCATCTTCTGCACAATCTTCCTGATGTTCTTATTAGCTGCTTCAACAGCCCCATTCATCTTCGGCCGATAAGGAGAAGAGTTATGATGCTGTATCTTGAACTGCTTGCAGAGCTCGGTGATCATCGTATTTTTGAGATTTGTACCATTGTCTGTAATGATCCTCTCTGGTACACCGTATCAACAGATTAGATTGTGCCGAATAAACCATGCCACAATATTCTTGGTTACAGTAGCAAAGGAAGCTGCTTCAACCCACTTCGTAAAGTAATCAATAGCTACCAGGATGAAACAATTCCCGTTAGACACAGTAGGTCTGATCTCGCCGATCATATCGATGCCCCACATTGCAAAAGGCCAAGGAGTTGTCAAGACGTTCAAAGGAATTGGAGGTATGTGTACTTTATCAGCATAGACTTGGCACTTATGACAGGTTCGAGAATGCTGATAACAACCGGCTTCCATAGTAGACCAATAATATCCTTCCCGAAGGATTTTCTTTGCCATGGTGTGCCCACTGGAATGAGTTCCGAAAGTACCTTCATGTAACTCTACCATGATTCTTTCTGCCTCGCTCTTATCCACACATCGCAGTAAGGTTGAATCATGGTTACGCTTGTAAAGGATACCATTATTGATGAAGAACTTCGCCGCGAACCTCCTCAGAAACTTCTTATCATTAACAGATGCACCCTCGAGGTATTCTTGAGCCTCAAGATACCTCTTTACCTCGTGAAACCAGGGTTTATCTGCTACCTCTTCAGTCTCAATGTCACAGCAATGTGCGGGTTCATCCAACCTTTTAATGGTAATCTGGGGAGCCTCGTTGTCCCACCTGACCTTGAACATAAAAGACATCGTAGCTAGCGCATCCGCTAACTGATTATCCTCTCTAGGGAAGTGTTCAAAGGTTATCTCTTCGAAGTGCGGAAGCAACGTCAGTACATACTCTTTGTAAGGAATGAGATTTGGGTGTTTCGTATCCCACTTGCCTTTGATCTGACTGATCACGAGAGCGGAATCTTCGAATACACTTAAGAACTTAATCCTTAGGTCAATAGATGCTCGAAGACCCATGATGCATGCTTCATACTCCGCCATGTTGTTGGTGCAGTTGAAACATAGTCGGGCGGTGAACGGAGTATGATAGCCTTCAGGAGATATGATCATGGCGCCAATGCCATTACCCAAAGCGTTTGAAGCTCCATCAAAGTACATAGACCATCGAGATCCCTCCTTAGGTCCTTCATCCGGTCCAGGTGTCTCACGGTCAGTTACCAACATGATGTTCTCATTCGAAAACTTGAAGTTCATAGACTGGTAATCATCCACTGTCTGATGTGCCAAATGATCTGCCAACACACTTCCCATGATTGCCTTTTGGGTCGTGAATTGGATGTCATACTCAGTCAAGATCATCTGCCATCTCGCTATTCTTCCGGACAAGGCAGGCTTCTCGAAGATATACTTGATTGGATCCATCTTTGATATCAATAGAGTAGTGTGAGTCAGCATATACTGTCTCAGCTGGCGAGCAGCCCATGCCAAAGCACAACAAGTTTTCTCAAGCAAAGAGTATCGGGTCTCGCAGTTGGTAAACTTTTTGCTAAGGTAATAAATAGCATGCTCTTTTCGGCCAGACTCGTCATGTTGCCCCAACATGCACCCCATTGAATTGTCGAGTACTGTCAAGTATAAGATCAGAGGCCTCTCTTTAACTGGAGGCATCCGAATAGGTGGCTCTTGGAGATATTCCTTGATCCTTTCGAAAGCGGCTTGACATTCATCATTCCACTTTACCACTTGATCTTTCTTCAGTAGTTTGAAGATCGGCTCACAAGTAGCGGTCAAATGTGAAATGAATCGAGCAATGTAATTCAACCGTCCCAAAAAGCCTCTGACTTCTTTTTCTGTTCGGGGAGCTGGCATTTCCTGTATAGCCTTCACCTTTGCAGGATCCACTTGAATACCTTTATCACTTACGACGAAACCCAGCAGCTTACCAGACCTCACACCGAAGGTGCACTTGTTCGGGTTTAACCTCAGCTTATACATCTTCAACCCGTCAAATAGCTTCTGAAGATGGTCAAGATGTTCTTCTTCAGTTTGGGATCTTGCAATCATGTCATTAACATATACCTCAATCTTATGATGGATCATGTCGTGGAACAAAGCGACCATCGCGCGCTGATACGTTGCCCCAGCATTCTTCAATCCGAAAGGCATGACTTGGTAGCAAAAGGTACCCCACTGTGTAACGAAGGTTGTCTTCTCCATGTCCTCGGGAGCCATCTTAATCTAATTGTATCCAGAGAAACCATCCATAAAGGAGAAGACCTTATGCTGTGCGGTGTTGTCAACCAGAACATCGATATGAAGTAGAGGGAAATCATCCTTGGGGCTCGCCCTGTTCAGATCCCTATAGTCCACACACATATGAACCTTACCATCCTTCTTCGGCACCGGAACCACGTTGGCAACCCACTGCGGATAAGAAGTAACTGCTAGAAAACTGGCATCAAACTGTTTCATAACCTCAACATTGATTTTCTCAGACATCTCTGGGCGCATTCGGAGAACTTTCTGTTTCACTGGAGGACAGTCTTCCTTGGTAGGCAGGCGGTGAACCACAATATCGGTATCCAACCCAGGCATATCTTCATAAGACCAGGCAAAAATCTCAACATAGTCACGCAACATCTGAATCAACCGTTGCTTAACACTAGGCTCCAGATTTGCACCGATCTTGACCTCTTTCTTGTCTACCTCTGTACCCAGATTTACTATTTCCACTGGCTCTTCACGCGGATGAATGGCCCTCTCTTCCTAAAGTAACAATCTAGCAAGTTCCCCAGGAACTTCACAATCATCCTCACCTTTGTCCTCGGCTTGGTTGATCGGACTTTTGAAGTCATAACTGGAAGTAGCAGAGTCGTTATCAGTGGGATCCAGGGTGGATGTAGACCTGTATATGTGAGTGTGTGTAAAATAGCTATTTTACAAGATAGAAAAGAAAAACAAGGAGCACAAAATTTGTAATGCAAGAAAAACGTCCAATGCTTTTATTGATGATATATGGAAATGACACATAATAAGCCCTCAAACAAAGCCATGGTGTCTCGGATAAGGCACCGGGCCGTAAAAGTTTTAACTATCTTGTTACAAAACTCAAAACAAAAGTCTTATTACTGTGTAATAAAAGAAATGGGCACAAAGTCTTTCGTCGTCCAATTGCTTAATCCGCCGTCAGTAGTCGGGTAAATCCAACTGTCAAACTCAGACTCTTCATCATCATCTTCAATTGCATTCACTTCCGGATTTGTGATACGCAAGGGAGGTCTTCCAATCCGCGCATGCCGAACTGCCTTTTGAGCTTCTGCAGTAAAACCCACACCAAACTTGTCATTCTTGTGTACAAAGTCAGGGAGTTGGCCCCAATTTGCACACCCACCTTTCTCAATAACAGCCCGGGCATCCTTGAGGGAAGCCATCTTCATTGGAGGATCTTCAGCAATAGTTTCAGTCGACGCCAGAGTCTGGGGGACTTCTTCAAAGTTCTGGCACGAGGTTTCAATGAACTCCCCATCCATCTCCATATACCGAAAAGAGTTGAGGTGGCTTACCATGTACTCCTCTTCTCCTCGTACTGTAAAAATTTCCCCCTTCACTGGATATTTTAACATCTGATGGAGCGTAGAAGTTACTGCCCCAGCTTTATGAATCCACGGGAGACCCAACAAACAAGAATAAGATGGTCGAATGTCCATCACATAGAATGTAGACGCAAAAGTCTGGGAACCAACCTTAATAGGGACATCCACCTGTCCATGTACCATCCTTTTGGACCCGTCAAAGGCCCTAACCACAATATTACTCGACTTCAACATCAACCCTTCACAGTCCAACCGGTCTAACGCTTTCTTGGGTAAAACATTTAACAAGGACCCATGATCTACCAGCACGTGGGCCAAAGTAGTGCCCCTGCACTCGATTGAAACATGCAAAGCGTCATTGTGATTCTTTCCTTTGGCAGTCTGGTCTACGTCGGAGAAACCTAACCCGTTGTCAGTGGTCAAACTAGCCACACAGTCCTTGAATTGATCAACAGATGTTTCCTATGGCACATGGGCAGTTTTAAGGAAAGCAATTAGAGCCTTAGCATGGGCTTCTGAGCACAACAATAAAGATAACATGGAGATCTTCGACGGGGTTTTCCCCAGCTATTCGACTATGTTGTAGTCTCTTTTCTTGATGATATTCAAAATTTCCTCTATCTCTTGCCTAGAGGTTTCAACCATAATTTTCTTCGGTGCCTCCGTCTGGGCAGGCTCACTGGTGATCTCTTTTCCCCGAGCATCAGATTACTCGGCGACAGGGGTAATGATTAGAACATGAACAGGGACCGTAACTGGTGTACTGGCAGGTGTAATAGCAACAGGCTTCCGAACAGTTGGTGGGGAAATCTCAGGAGAGAAAATTCTTCCGCTTCGGGTGACTTTGCTAGACCCAACAATATTGTTGACATTAGTATCAGCCTCTTCAACCTTCAAGTCTTGTTTAATCCCATGATAATACACATCGGCCCCATAGTGCCACGGGACAGCCTTATCCGACGTGTAAGGGATAGGTCCAAGAATAGTAATGATCAATGGAGCAACTCTCGGAACAGATGTAATTCTAACAGGCTTTCTCAAGGAAGCTGTTGTACCCCAAAATTTTCCCTCCCATATTCCTCAAGATATGTCAAGAATCATCTCCAAATGGTTCAAGATTTCTCAAGAGTTAGACAGTCAAGCCATCTCCTAAGCAGTAGACAGCTGAAATTAGGGTTTTGGTTCTTTCAAGGAATTTGAGGTTCTCAATGGCTCAATCAAGTCTCATAGACCTATATACATTCTCAATCACCTACATGTCAAGTTTCAAGACTCACAGTGCCAATTTGCACAGTCAAAAGCTCCATTTGATCTATAGTCAACTACAAGGGCAAAATGGTCATTTTGCAGTCAAAAGTCAGAATTCTTGGTCAACATCTTATTTTGAGTTCACAATCATCATTTGATCAAGTCTTGATCATGATCCCACAAGAATAGCTCAAAAATCATCAAGATGCAAAAGTTACTATTTTTGGACAGCAGAAAAGTCAATTGTACTTCGACAAGGGCATAACTCTTTCATGGTTTATCAGAAAAATTCCATCAAAAGCTCATTTTGAAGAGGATGCAATTTCCAACAATCCATCTTCACACCCCAAGATCAATAAATGCTCTCACAAAAAGTTACAAATTTTTACATTATAGGTCAATTTCAAAAGTCAATAAAAGTAAACTTTGAGTCAAAGGCCATAACTTGAGATTGGTAAATCCAAATGACATGGGACTAAAAGCATTGGTTAGAGGACTTCAAGGGCTTTCCAAAATGTCTAAGAACATGGTCATATGATCAAAATTGAGCAAGTTATGCATTGGAGAAGTTAGGCAATTTTCATGAATTTGCAAAAGTCAACTTTGCTCAAAACACCTTCTTTTTGCTAATGGGCCTCAAATCTCTTTTTGAAACTTCACCCATGACCTATGCACGACCCACCAAGTTAAATGGGATTTATTTTCTTAAATTTATTGATTAAATGGATTTTTAATATATATTAATTCATTTAATTAATTTAAATCATAAGAAAATAAAAGATTTGATTTTTAAATCAATTTATGAACCAAATATGATCCAAATATGCTGACCAATTCATGCACAAGCTAAAAGATACAAAAATATCCAATTTTGGAAACTTGTTCAATCATGAAAAAATCAAGAATATTTTATTTATCAATCAAGGATTCAATCTTCAATGCACATGGATATTGACCCAGCTCTTGACCTAAAATCATTGCCTTATATGCAAGCAAGCCAACCATAAACTAAGACACGACTGAAAGACTGCAGAACGGCCATACCAATTTCAAGAAATTCCAAGAAAACTCAAAACTTATTCTTGCAATCTAGGCTAATTCAAGGTGCCTTGTCCATCCAAACACATTGCAGGAAGTACCAGGAGTGATTTGCAATCAAATTCAAGCACTAAAGCTTAAGGAATCACGAGATACCATCTCACGGTTTGAACTTCCTATTCAAAACTGTATCTCTTAATTCATACGCATTTGACATGTTTTTGTGATTGATTTGTGTTGCTAGAGATCATACAAAGCTAATGGAATGAATTAATTGAACCATAGTGCCCTAAATCGAGAGATGCCATGATTGAATTTCTAGGGTTTTCAAGCTTTCAAATAGGGCTTTCCAAACCAGGAAAAATTGGAACCAATTGGATATATGGTTGAATTCGTGAGACCAAGACGATTGGAACCCATACCTCACGAAATATTTATGTTTGTTGTGTGTCTATTCGCTATTTTTTGTGCAGGGAGGTAGTGGAGGTTAAAAACCCCCGCTATTTGATACTATTTTGTGCAGAACCAAGGTTAAAGATAATGACGTGTTGTCATCTGGTTCGTCTGTTTGAATCTTAGCGCGTTTTTTTTTATAATTTCAGCATATTTATTCGTTTGCATATATTATATTTAGTGGCTATTCCAATAATAAAAAGATGCAGGTGGTTGAGTGGTTGGGACGCTGGCCAATGAGCAATGGGACCTGGGTTCGAATCCCAGGTCCCCCAAAACACTTATTTGATTTTTTCTACAGGTGATCCCATGTACTCTCTAAGGCGTTGGTCTACCATGCACCTCAAACCTCAATACGCCAGATGGCTCTAGACCTAGATCCAGTGGTCATGGATGAAGGACCACCATACTCCCTGGTCAACATACGCGTGGATAATCTGAAAAGTCAAACGAGGCTGGAATGTTAATGGGCTTCAGAATTGCTCTTGTCACTCCCAAATCAGGCCCAACACCCCCTTCATGAGTTTACTTCTTTTCCCTTCTTTTTTATTTTTTCTTTCATATTAATTATTTTTATTACTATTATTTTAATTAACTAATTAACAAATTAACCCCTTTTTATGAAAAATTCAGAAAACATAAAAAAACATAATATTTTTATTTATTAAATTTAATTAGTTTATTTTGTAAATAAATATTAAATTAATTTGTGTAGTTTTCATTAGGCATAATAATAATATTTTTGCAATAAATTAAAATTGGTGTAGAATTAGGTTAATTAATATATTTAATCATTTTATTTTTTTATTTTCTTAAACATTCAAAAACCCAAAAAAATATTTCATTTAATTAATTAATTAGTTTAGGTTTAATTTAAATAACAAAAAAAATCTCTTTCTTTCTTAAAAAGGGGTCAAAACCCTAAAAAATTTCTCCGATTCAGTTTTTCTCGCGCGTATTACTTTTTGATCCATATAATTGTATTTGCTCCGGGGATGTAATAGTTTTGGACTTAGGACCTTTTATCGCTTTTATTTATTTTTCGCAATTTACTTTTCAAGGGTTGTTTTTGGCGATGTAAATACCCGACGCCTTGTAATAGCTTAGTTTTATTTTCCGCAAATCATTAACTACTAGATGTATGCTAATAGGCTATGCATGACAAGATCTATCTTAATTTAAAATCAACCGTAGCTCACCATAACATGTACAAAGATAACATAACTGAAAATTGACACATTTGCACATGCCACTCCTAGGGTACGCCTCACTTGGTTGCCTCGACGTGGTCATTGAGTATAGGAAGTTTTAGAGGTCGCCCTCTTGTCTAAAGATCAAAGTTGCCTCGAAACGGTTGCCTCGATAAAAAATGATCTAGGACATTAGGGTTACCGCTAAGGTGTCCTAACATTGCTTTAGTGACCACATGTCCCTTAAATCGAATTGATCCGAAAACTCCAACGACGGTGCTACCTACTTCTCAATAGTGGGATAGCACTGTCTAAAAGACATTTACACAGCTTAATTCCTTTTGAGTAGGTAGAGGTTATTAGGTACTTGCTCTTTCAAAACAAAACAAACTTTTCGCACTTACACTTTTCAAACAAAGTTTTCAAACAACACTTCATACACTCTTGAGGACAGAAACAAGAGTTAAATCGAAGTTTTCAAACAAAACTCTTTTCAAAACCCACGAACACAAGAAAAGCAAAACTTTTTGAAAACATAGTGAGTAAGTACCTAAGAGCCCGTGGATAACCACGGATAGAAAGGGTGCTAACACCTTCCCTTTCTATAATCTACCTCCCGAACCCGAGAAACATCTCGAAAAGGAATTTTGCTGTGCTTTTGTCCTTTCCTTGTTGGATAAAATAAAAGACGGTGACGACTCTTGCTTACCGTGATATTTTGCGAAAACAAACGCAAACACGAACCAGCATTCCAAAACAGTCAGTTCTATTTCCACCGATCACAGAACTGGCGACTCTGCTGGGGAAATAATAAGTGAGGTGTACCTTAGGATTAGATCACTTGTGTTTTCAATTGTATGCTTTGTATGCTTTAATTTTGCAGGCTTGTATCAGAGCTTTATAGATCCTAACCCAGATCTGGGGGTACCCTTTTTTAGGTAAGTAGCAATAAATTGTGAGGGATCTGTCCGGCATAGACCGACACGGATGAAGCAGTAGCTACGTTGGTGTGACACCTTGGTCTGTACCGATATCCCTTGTGTTGGAACGAGGAGAATATGGGTCTTCTGAGGAGTCATTAAACACCAACTGACCTTAGAACCTTAAATTGACCAACTTGGCCATAGAACAGTAGCAGTATGCTACACTCATTGAGACTAAACTCTCGCGATGATTCCGGCCGCAAGAAAAGGTTGCCAAACTGGAATTATGACCGATTGAGGGTAGTCAGTGATATTGAGATCCTCTAGAACCCGGTTACTATTTTTAGGACAAGTCTTAACCAACTGAAACTGAAAGAGGGTAGTACCTAAACTCCATGCCAGCCTAAACTTAAGGCTATTCGTGTGACTTGTGTGCCTTAAAACTTTGAACTACTTGCACATTCTTGTTATCTGACAGCATGAGTTCCTTGCAGGTTCTATTTACAGTCCTTATCCAACAATTTGGATTTATTGCAGGACTTACTTACATCACCTTACACTTTTGCTTAAACGCATAGCATACACATCATAACATCATACCATAGCATTTCCTTAACCATTTCAAGGATCTCAAGGGTTTGTGATGCAGGTCATGATGAACCAAATGTCTAACAAGGGGCAAAGGGGATTTATTTTCCTCTAGCCAAAGTTTGTTTGGAGATCAAAACACGATAACTTGAGTCAGGGGCTATGACCCACTCGATATGGTGAGCTTGACTCTTGAAGAAGGACTCTCAGCAACATGAAATTCCTTCAATCAAGCTGCAAAATTCAAATTCTAACAAGTTTCTTTGTTTACCCCACGAGATCCTTGAAAACATTGCATACATATATCATATATATCATTGCATAACAGGTACCCTTTTACAGGTCACTTATCTTCTTCGCTGTTTATTTCAGCAATCATCATGTCCACTGAACCTTCCACTGAGCAAGCTATCAAGGCCCTCCACGCCCAGAATGCCCAGTTCCAAGAGTTGGTTATGAGCCTATCCAAGGGTCAATAGGATTTGAAGACCCTGATTCTGAAAGAGAGGAAGAATAAGAAGAAAAGGACCGTCTTGTTCAACACTGGACGCAGGTTTGGAAATGGACTACAAAATGAGGTTGATCTGACCACTTCATCTGTAGGGAAATACAGTCCACAAGAGAGAAGGGTTCCTAGCCCTGTGGTCTCCGACAACGAGATGGATTATGATGAAGAACAGTATCCTCCTGCTGAGGATAGGTACAAACAGTTGGAGGACCGCTTGAGCGCTATGGAGATACAGAACGTGCCCGAGTTGGACTTCAGAGACCTAGGTTTATCCTCTGGGGTGGTGATTCCCCAAAAATTCAAGGCACCTGCCTTTTCCAAGTATGACGGAGCTTCCTGTCCAAAGCTGCACCTCCGGTCATATGTGAGGAGGATCCAACCTTACACTGCTGACAAGAACTTATGGATCCATTTCTTTCAAGACAGTCTTTCAGGGACTCAGCTTGAGTGGTTCTATCAGCTAGATGGAGCCAGTATTCGTAACTGGGAAGATTTGGCTACTGCGTTCTATAAGCAGTATCAGTATAATTCCGACCTCGCTCCTACGCGCACCCAAATCCAGGGTATGTCAATAGGGAAGGGTGAAGGATTTAAAGAGTATGCTCAGAAATGGAGAGAACTTGTCGGAAGGGTGAAACCACCTTTAACTGATCGTGAACTCGTCGATATGTTTCTGGGGACCCTGTCTGGTCCATTCTTTAACCATTTGACTGGAAACTCTTCAGCCGGGTTTACAGACCTTATCTTGACTGGGGAGAGAATTGAAGTTGGCATCAAAAGTGGGAAGATTCAAGAAGCTACACCTTCTGATGCTCATAAAAAGCCTTACAGTGGGAAGAAAGAGTCCAATGCTGTGTACAATCAAAAGAGTCGTCGTGACCAACACGTAGGGGCAGTCTTGATCTCTGGTTCTGCGTCACACCGACAACAGCAAAAGGGAAATCAACGAAGGCCGGACGAGCCTAAAAGACAGTTCACCAACATCAACATGCCATTGTCACAAGCAGTGCAGCACATGTTGAAGATGAATATGATTAAGGTGATAAACCCTCCTCCGAACCCTAAGACTTCTTCTCCTAACTACAACCCAGATGTAAGGTGTGCTTATCACTCTGATAGCCCGGAGCACGATACTAACGATTGTTGGGCGCTGAAATACAAGATCCAGAATATGATTGACGCTAAGGAGATCGAATTCGAGCCTCCTGAGACTCCCAATGTGATCACTGCTCCCTTGCCAAAACATGCTAGGATTGAGAGATTTTTGTTCATTTGAATTCTGAAGCTATATTTTTCTTTGCTTATTCAAACAATTATCATGTCAAACTCTTTTATTTCATTAATTCATTACACGTGTCTGTTTTGAATTTATTGTTTTCATTATGCTTAAAATTGCTTCATAATTCCTTTTTGTGATGTTCAAACTCTCGATTAAAAAATTCTAAGCCTTTAGAGGGAGGATGATGAAAACGATACCACGATCTTTACAATATGCTTTTGAATAGACCCCGCTGATGAGGTACAAGCATTGTTTCAAATCCTAAATAGTGGAGTTATAAGGAAGATAATCCCTAGTCAACCCCTTTCAGCCAAAGAAGTTGGAGTTTTTCTTTTCACGCAAAAATTAAAACCCTTAATTATAACCAGGGGCCGGGTAGTTTTCTTAGTTGATCCAGGTGCACAATGAATGGAATCAAAGGAGTCCTTCCAAAATAAGAGACAATGATGGTTCCCCATAATCGTCAGTACAGGCAGTCGTTATCTTTCAAAAACAAAAGCCCAACAAGTCAGAACCTATGAAGGAGACTTACAAAACTGGGGCATCCCGCTGACTGTAATCATAAAAGAAACAGTTCAGGCAAAAGACAGGGATAATAAAATAAAAAAGAAAGAGGTCGCTATAAATCCTCAACAACATGAAAAATGTTATAAAAATGACTGCCTATTCAAAATAAACTGTCACTATCCAAACCATCACCGGAATATCAGAGCAAAGACTCAAACAAGATCTAATGCACGATTAGCTGAGTTTAGGATCGAAGAACATCGCGAAGAGCGGGTGGGTACAAATATAATTTGAGCCTTTATCCTTTGTTTCTTAAACCGTGAACCAGGCCACGTTATAACTCTTAAAAGTCCTAGCTGAAGCATGGGTTAGTTCGAAAGCATACTGTTACAAAAGGTATCCTGACTCCTGTAGGGCTTGCTGTAAAATCCTGAGTTGACATCACATATTACAAAATTTTCCTATCTTATTGAAAAAATGCATTTTCAAAAACTTCAAGACAGACGTAAGCTTTGCATTCTTAAAATAACATTGTTTGCATATGACTGTTTGTTCAAACAGCAGAGAAGTTCGCACGACGAATATCTAGTGAACAAAAACCTTCTCAATAAAAAGAGTCACCTCAAATGAAAAACACTTCCAATCAAGGGGCACGGCACGATCATTGTCCATCATATAGGGCAGTCAAGTCAAGATTCAAGGAATCTCTCAAGATGCCAAATAGCCAGGGGCAGATCTCCGTCTGAATCACTTGGGGCATTGGACATGAATTCCAGCGAAGAATCTTGCACGATCAAACATCTTCTGGTAGTATGGCAACACAACACTACTGACAGTGACAACTCCCTACATCCTGAGAGCATGGACATAGTCAGAAAATACTGCGCATGAACAAAGACCCGCTAGGTTGACTGGCCTAGGCAAAAATAAGGGCTTCCCGGCGAACCAAAAGGGTTCGGGCAAAAAATAAGGGATGAAAATAAAAAATTTGTACACCCGGCAAGTCAAAAACCTGAAAAGGCGGCTTGGGCAAGAAAGGGTATCCCGATGGACTGAAAACCCGAAAGGGAGGTCCAGGCAAAAATTAGGGATCAAAGCGTACGACTATGTCCCGTCATCTCGTCACTTGCCTACCAGAAGAAGATTTGTCAATCGGCAGTTATCAAGCACCTCATAGGCCTTCTTCTCCCGCAGAAACTGGGGCAATAAGAATTGTCCGAACTGTACAAGCTGCTCTCTCCTCCAGGTACAAGGTAGATTCAGTTGAAGAGTATGACCAGGATACCTTCACTCCACGCAGAGTAAGACAGTAATGGAAGCTCTCCCCACTGAGACCTGCAACCATGGACGAATCAACAATACTCTCCCCCAAGCAGAGTTAGTCTACCGTCAGTCCCAAAAAAGCTCGGTATTCCCAGAAGGTCTTAATATTCCCCAGCGGAGTATAAAGGTATTCCCCAGCAAGCGTAAAGAGCATCTCCGACAGTCCTAATATTCCTCGACAGAGTATAAGAATGTTCCCCGGCGGAATACAAGATACCCCCAGTGGAGTCATTTCCCAGTGCAGTCTAAAAAAGCTTTCCGGCCAGAGTTGAATCATCATACCCAGTAGATTCTGGAAGCTTGTCCCCTGCAGAGTACAAATGCATCTTCTCAGCCAAATTCAGAGGTTATCCCCACAAGAGTCTAACTGGGTTATCCTCAGCGAGTTGTAGCTGAAAGGTCATCCCCAGCGAAGTTCTTTCTATCCCCAGCGAAATTCATCATCAAAATCCCCAACAGAGCTTATCAACGGAATCCCCAGCAGAGTTATCATTAAAATCTCAGCAAAGCATCTCTTCCCACAGAGTAATTCCCCGCAGAGTAATATCGTCACCAGTTTATTCCCCAACGGAGTTCTTTTCTCCTACAGGTTTATTCTCATAATCATCTTCGTGCATCATCCCCAGCGGAAATAAAGAACTCAACACTATTCTCCAAGCAGCTCCAGGATTTATTTTCCCCAACTAAAAAACATCACATCTTCATACATTATGACATGCATACGCATCATACAACACAAATCTCATTTATTTTGAGAACATCATGACTTCATGCATTTCATACATCATGACATTGCATACAACTAACGTTTTTCCCTTTTCAGGAAAAGGTCAATTCAAAGATGGCTACCATCAACTTTTTTAAGTTCCAGATGAATACCTGTAACAAGCCAGGAAAATTCTGTGGACGACTGATTGTAGATCAATACCTGTAACCAGCCAGGAAAACCACCCACACGAAGAGATTAAAAATTAATACCTGTAACAAGCCAGGAAAACTATTTTTCTTTCTCAGGTTAGAGATTAATACCTGTAACCAGCCAGGACAACTATCTCCCCGACCAACCTTTCTTAAGTTCCAGATTAATACCTGTAACAAGCCTGGAAAACTATCTGTGAACGACTGATTGTAGATTAATACCTGTAACAAGCCAGGAAAGTTATCTACATGAAGAGATTGAAAATTAATACCTGTAACAAGCCAGGAAAACTATTTTTCTTTCTCAGGTCAGAGATCAATACCTGTAACCACCCAGGACAACTATCTCATCGGCCAACCTTTTTAAGTTCCAGATGAATACCTGTAGCAAGCCTGGAAAACTATCTGTGAACGACTGATTGTAGATTAATACCTGTAACAAGCCAGGAAAGTTATCTACATGAAGAGATTGAAAATTAATACCTGTAACAAGCCAGGAAAACTATTTTTCTTTCTCAGGTCAGAGATCAATACCTGTAACCACCCAGGACAACTATCTCCCCGACCAACCTTTCTTAAGTTCCAGATCAATACCTGTAACAAGCCAGGAAAATTCTGTGGACGACTAATTCCAGATTAATACCTGTAACAAGCCAGGAAAATTCTGTGGACGACTGATCGTAGGTTAATACCTGAAACCAGACAGGACAATTATCTACTTGACCGTCATGAAGCAACCCTACACCGGTTCCTTCTCTTTCAGATGCAGTTTCACACGGACTCATCTTCAGTCAACCCTACACCGGTTCCTTCTCTCTTTCAGATGAAGTTTCACACAGACTCATCATCAGGCAACCCTACACAGGTTCCTTCTTTCAACTTACAAAGTTACAATTCAACAAACAATCTCCAGATGGCATCTATAAGCCCATCCTTCTACCAACAATCTCCAAATGGCATCTGTAAGCCCATTCTCGACATCACATTGTTGATACTACACCATGCGAGTGCAAATTTCTGGGCACTTTAGTGTTCAATCATCTTCCACCTTCGGATCACGAAAGGCACGCAAGCCAATCTACATCCTCAGGTTTAAGAAGATTGAACAGGGGCAACTGTTGTACCCCAAAATTTGCCCTCCCATATTCCTCAAGATATGTCAAGAATCATCTCCAAATGGTTCAAGATTGCTCAAGAGTTAGACAGTCAAGCCATCTCCTAAGCAGTAGACAACTGAAATTAGGGTTTTGGTTCTTTCAAGGAATTTGGGGTTCTCAATGGCTCAATCAAGTCTCATAGGCCTATATACATTCTCAAGCACCTACATGCCAAGTTTCAAGACTCACAGTGCCAATTTGCACAATCAAAAGCTCCATTTGATCTACAGTCAACTACAAGGGCAAAATGGTCATTTTGCAGTCAAAAGTCAGAATTCTTGGTCAACATCTTATTTTGAGTTCACAATCATCATTTGATCAAGTCTTGATCATGATCCCACAAGAATAGCTCAAAAATCATCAAGATGCAAAAGTTACTATTTTTGGACAGTAGAAAAGTCAACTGTACTTCGACAAGGGCATAACTCTTTCATGGTTTATCAGAAAAATTCCATCCAAAGCTAATTTTGAAGTGGATGCAATTTCCTACAATCCATCTTCACACCCCAAGATCAAGAAATGCTCTCACAAAAGTTACAAATTTTTACATTATAGGTCAATTTCAAAAGTCAACAAAAGTACACTTTGAGTCAAAGGCCATAACTTGAGATTGGTAAATCCAAATAACATGGTACCAAAAGCATTGGTTAGAGGACTTCAAGGGCTTTCCAAAATGTCCAAGAACATGGTCATATGATCAAAATTGAGCAAGTTATGCATTGTAGAAGTTGGGCAATTTTCATGAATTTGCAAAAGTCAACTTTGCTCAAAACACCTTCTTTTTGCTAATGGGCCTCAGATCTCTTTTTGAAACTTCACCCATGACCTATGCACGACCCACCAAGTTAAATGGGATTTATTTTCTTAAATTTATTGATTAAATGGATTTTTAATATATATTAATTCATTTAATTAATTTAAATCATAAGAAAATAAAAGATTTGATTTTTAAATCAATTTGTGAACCAAATATGATCCAAATATGCTGACCAATTTGTGCACAAGCTAAAAGATACAAAAATATCCAATTTTGGAAACTTGTTCAATCATGAAAAAATCAAGAATATTTGATTTATCAATCAAGGATTCAATCTTCAATGCACATGGATATTGGCCCAGCTCTTGACCTAAAATCATTGCCTTATATGCAAGCAATCCAACCATAACCTAAGACACGACTGAAAGACTGCACAACGGCCATACCAATTTCAAGAAATTCCAAGAAAACTCAAAACTTGTTCTTGCAATCTAGGCCAATTCAAGGTGCCTTGTCCATCCAAACACATTGCAGGAAGTACCAGGAGTGATTTGCAATCAAATTCAAGCACTAAAGCTCAAGGAATCACGAGATACCATCTCACGGTTTGCACTTCCTATTCAAAATTGTATCTCTTAATTCATACGCATTTGACATGTTTTTGTGATTGATTTGTGTTGCTAGAGATTATACAAAGCTAATGGAATGAATTAATTGAACCATAGTGCCATGAATCGAGAGATGCCATGATTGAATTTCTAAGGTTTTCAAGCTTTCAAATAGGGCTTTCCAAACCAGGAAAAATTGGAACCAATGGGATATATGGTTGAATTCATGAGACCAAGACGATTGGAACCCATACCTCGCGGAATATTTATGTTTGTTGTGTGTCTATTCGCTATTTTTCGTGCAGGGAGGTAGTGGAGGTTAAAAACCCCCGCTATTGGATTCTATTTTGTGCAGAACCAAGGTTGAAGATGATGACGTGTTGTCATCTGGTTCGTCTGTTTGAATCTTAGTGCATTTTTTATTTATAATTTCAACATATTTATTCGTTTGCATATATTATATTTAGTGGCTATTCCAATAATAAAAAGATGCAGGTGGTTGAGGGGTTGGGACGCTGGCCAATGAGCAATGGGACCTGGGTTCGAATCCCAGGTCCCCCAAAACACTTATTTAATTTTTTTCTACAGGTGATCCCATGTACTCTCTAAGGCGTTAGTCCACCATGCACCTCAAACCACAATACACCAGATGGCTCTAGACCTAGATCCAGTGGTCATGGATGAAGGACCACCATACTCCCTGGTCAACATACGCGTGGATAATCTGAAAGTCAAATGAGGCTGGAATGTTAATGGGCTTCAGAATTGCTCTTGTCACTCCCAAATCAAGCCCAACACCCCCTTCATGAGTTTACTTCTTTTCCCTTCTTTTTTATTTTTTCTTTCATATTAATTATTTTTATTACTATTATTTTAATTAACTAATTAACAAATTAACCCCTTTTTATGAAAAATTCAGAAAACATAAAAAAACATAATATTTTTATTTATTAAATTTAATTAGTTTATTTTGTAAATAAATATTAAATTAATTTGTGTAGTTTTCATTATGCATAATAATAATATTTTTGCAATAAATTAAAATTGGTGTAGAATTAGGTTAATTAATATATTTAATCATTTTATTTTTTTATTTTCTTAAACATTCAAAAACCCAAAAAAATATTTCATTTAATTAATTAATTAGTTTAGGTTTAATTTAAATAACAAAAAAAAATCTCTTTCTTTCTTAAAAAGGGGTCAACACCCTAAAAAATTTCTCCGATTCAATTTTTCTCGCGCGTATTACTTTTTGATCCATATAATTGTATTTGCTCCGGGGATGTAATAGTTTTGGACTTAGGACCTTTTATCGCTTTTATTTATTTTTCGCAATTTACTTTTCAAGGGTTGTTTTTGGCGGTGTAAATACCCGACGCCTTGTAATAGCTTAGTTTTATTTTCCGCAAATCATTAACTGCTAGATGTATGCTAATAGGCTATGCATGACAAGATCTATCTTAACTTAAAATCAACCGTAGCTCACCATAACATGCACAAAGATAACATAAATGAAAATTGACACATTTGCACATGCCACTCCTAGGGTACGCCTCACTTGGTTGCCTCGACGTGGTCATTGAGTATAGGAAGTTTTAGAGGTCACCCTCTTGTCTAAAGATCAAAGTTGCCTCGAAACAGTTGCCTTGATAAAAAATGATCTAGGACATTAGGGTTACCGCTAAGGTGTCCTAACATTGCTTTAGTGACCACATGTCCCTTAAATCGAATTGACCCGAAAACTCCAACGACGGTGCTACCTACTTCTCAATCGTGGGATAGCACTGTCTAAAAGACATTTACACAGCTTAATTCCTTTTGAGTAGGTAAAGGTTCTTAGGTACTTGCTCTTTCAAAACAAAACAAACTTTTCGCACTTACACTTTTCAAACAAAGTTTTCAAACAACACTTCATACACTCTTGAGGACAGAAACAAGAGTTAAATTCAAAGTTTTCAAACAAAACTCTTTTCAAAACCCACGAACATAAGAAAAGCAAAACTTTTTGAAAACATAGTGAGCAAGTACCTAAGAGCCCGTGGATAACCACGGATAGAAAGGGTGCTAACACCTTCCCTTTCTATAATCTACCTCCCGAACCCGAGAAACATCTCGAAAAGGAATTTTGTTGTGCTTTTGTCCTTTCTTTGTTGGATAAAATAAAAGACGGTGGCGAATCTTGCTTACCGCGACATTTTGCGAAAACAAACACAAACGCGAACCAGCATTCCAAAACAGTCAGTTATATTTCCACCGATCACAGAAGCCTTAGAAGAATTAGCGGAAATGGTGATTATGGAAACATCTTCAATAGGAATCAATGGAACCAAAGTTTTATCGAACAAGATTTCTTTGTTATCCATCAGGCGTTGGACACCTGACTTCAATAGATGGCAACCAATAGGTAGGATGGAACACAGGTGGCAACCTTCGCCACAGCCCGGAAATAAACCGACTAACAATAGGTTCTTCTTCACTGTTATCAACGGAGTAGAAATGTCTTTCACAGAAGTCACAAACGAGTCATCATCCAAAACATTAACTCCATGCTTGGGCATAGGAGCAGTCATGACATTAGGATTTTCTGGCACTTCAAACTCAATCTCCTTAGCATCAATCAGATCCTGCACTTTATTCTTCAAAGCCCAACAATTATTGGTATCATGCCCTAGGCTATCAGAGTGATAAGCACAGTGGGCGTTCGGATTATACAGCGGTGATGTAGTATTGGGATTCTTTGGATCCTCCTTCAGAATCACCAAGTTGGTTTTCAAAAGTTGCGGCAGAATTTGAGATAAAGTCATACTGAGCCAAGTATACTGCCTTTGCGGTCTCTCCACTCTTTGCTGATTGTTGCGTTGTGGGGCAACAACTGGTCTTGATATTACCACTGCATTAACTGCTTGGCGGCGCTCAGGTCGGTTTTGGCTCCTCGAGCTGTAAACTGTACTAGACTCCTTCTTGAAAGACTTCTTCTATGTACTTGACGAAGAACCTTTCTGTATCTTGCCGCTCTTGATACTGGATTCCATCCTTTCCCCAGTCATAATCAGTTCAGTGAACCCATACGATAAACTACCGATCAAATGATTGAAATACGGACCAGACAAGGTCCCAAGAAACATATCCACCAACTCCTTATCAGCCAGAGGGGGTTGTAATCTTCCTACCAGATCTCTCCACTTCTGAGCATAGTCCTTAAAACCTTCGCTCGCACCCATGGTCATACTCTGAAGTTGAGTACGCGTGGGAGCAAGGTCGGCATTATACTGGTATTTCTTGTAAAAAGCAGCAGCAAGGTCCTCGCAGTTGCGGACATTAGCTCCTCCCAGTTGATAGAACCATTCAAGTTGAGTCCCTGATAGACTATCTTGAAAGAAATGAACCTAAAGGTTCCTATCAGCAGTATATGGTTGAATCTTTCTAACATACGAGCGGAGGTGTAGCTTTGGGCAAGATACCCCGTCGTACTTAGCAAAGACGGGCGCTTTAAACTTATGCGGGATCACCACCACATATGCCAAACCCAAATCTCCAAAGTCTAGACCAGGGACTTTCTGGATCTCCATTGCGCTTAACCGGTCTTCAAGTTGCTTATACATGTCCTCAGCCGGAGGATACTGGTCTTCATCAAAGTCAGTGTCATTGTCAGAAACCACAGGGCTAGGACCCTTCCTTTCCTCTTGATTGTATCCCCCTCCAGATGAGTGAGATAAATCAGCTTCTTGTCTCAACCTGTTCCCAAATCTGTGACCCATATTCAGGAGGACCACCTTCTTCTTCTTCTTCTTCTTCTTGTCCTTCAAGATAATATCCTTTAGATCTTGTTGACTCTTGGCCAAGTTCATGAACATTTCCTGGAACTGAGCATTCTGAGCTTGAAGAGCCTTGATGGCTTGATCAGTAGATGTTTCAGAAGACATGTTGTGCTGAAATGAACAGCGAAGAAGATAAGAAACCTGTAAGGGTACCTGTAATGAGGTGCATGGGAATATAATGCGTATGAAACGATTTCAAAGACTTTAGGGAGATTCAAATTTGTAAACCAAAATAAAACACACTTTTATTAGATTAAAACTTGAAACAATGTTTAACAAATGCCTTTAAGGCGTTACAAAAGAAATACTGAAAAGCAAATCTAAACTAGAAGCAATAAAAGACATCAGAATTCCCATGGTCGTTTTCCTTTCGTGCTGACATAATCGTTGATCGTCCTCTCAGTCTCCAGCTGCCTTGTAAGCTTCAGGATCTTCCGTTCCTGCTCATGATACTTCTCTCTGTAGCTATCCCGCTCTTCCCTTAACTGGATCCAAGACCTCTTCAATTCCCCCAGATCAGTAGGCATATGAGGATGGAGGATTGTATAAGGAACCCCTTCTTCATCAGTATGCTCCACAATCACCGAAAAAACAGCTTCATAGGGCATTCCCAGCTTTTGAGCACGGGCTCGAACCCACTAGAGATATGGTTGCATCGGGAGAGAAGTCTTCATTCCTAGCTCATGTGGATCAGACCTATTCACCCTATCCCAAGCTCGTATAAATCTGCGGCGATGCCCCTCAACATCCCCCATGAAATCAAAGACAATGTCTGGAAGCAGCAACTGATGAGGACCGTCCCTTTGAGCTCGTCCAAACTGTCGTAAGGCCAAACAAGGATTATAGGTTATACCCCCTCGAATTCCAAGCAATGGAACATTAGGGTATTCCCCACACCGATCAATGACAGCTACCTTTTCCATATCTTTAGTACTCCAAAGGATGTTCGTATGAGCAAGGGACATGATTCTGTAAGCCCAACCCATACCTTCCTCATTCTTCAATACAGATTTGGGGAGGTGAGAAATAAACCACCTCTCCAGCAGCGGTGCATAGCACATGAGATTTCCCCTTTTCCGAACGGTACAGGTATAAAGAGCATGTAGAATATCACCCAAGAGTGTGGGCACTGGGTTACGGGACATGAATATCTTGACTGCGTTCACATCGACAAAAGAATCTAAATTTGGGAACAGAACCAAGCCATAGATGAGGAGATCCAGGAGGTCTTCAAATTCTTGAAAGTCTAAACTATCCCAGAACTGTTGAGCTTGATCAATCAAGAACTTATCCAAGAAGCCTTTAACCCCACTCCGAATCTCCCAGTTAGATACTACATCAACCTTTGTAAGATGGAGGGCTGTAGAAATATCCTCTGGCCTAAGGGCTATCTCCAAACCTATAAAGGGTGTCTGCTCTAGAATAGATATGCCAAGTAAATCAGAGAACTCCTCCAAAGTAGGGACCAACTGATAGTCAGGGAAGGTGAAACAGTGATGCAACGTGTCGAAGAATTGGAACAAGACGCTCATCATTTGCTCATCCAACTTGGAAGTGACCAAACCAAGGAGATGACCATGTCTTCTAACAAAGGAAGAAGTATCAGGAACCTTTTAAACCAACTCTCTAAGCTGAGCAGGTATATGCACGAAGTTGATCTGAATGGTATTTCTGCGCATAGATGCCATGATCTACAAAACAGAACAAAGATGAATCCCCTTGGTCTTTGAAATGGTTAGTCTAATGAAATATGCATGCGATGTCATGATGCATGATGTCATGATAAGAACACACCACAGGTATCACAGATAGCAAACATGGTAAGGGCAAACAAGTCACACAATAGCCCTTAAATTTCAGGCTGGCATGGAGTTTAGGTACTACCCTCTTGCAGTTTAGTTGGTTCAACCTGTCCTAGTAATAGTAACTGGGTTCTAGAGGTTCTCAATATCATTGACCATCCTCGATCGGTCATAATTCCAGTTTAGCAACCTTTTCTTGCGGCCATAATCATCGCGAGAGTATGGTCTCAATGAGTGTAGCATACTGCTACTTTTCTATGGCCAAGTTGGTCAAATATAGGTTCTAAGGTCAGTTGATGCTTAATGACCCATTAGCAGCCCCATACTCTCCTTGTTCCTCCACAAGGGATATCGGTACCAACTAATGTGTCACACCAACGTAGCTACTGCTTCAACCGTATCGGTCTACGCCGTACAGTTCCCTCACAGTCTATTGCTACTTACCTAAAAGGTATCCCCAGATCCGGGTTAGGATCTATAGTAACTCCGATACAAAGCCCACAAAGATAAAGCAAACAGATCAAACAATTGAAAATAATATGGTGAACTATTCCTAAGGTACACCCCACTTATTAAATCCCTAGCAGAGTCTCCAGTTCTATGATACGGTGGCCAGAACCGGGACATGTTTCCCTATTTTTAAGGAATTGCTAGTTTGCGTTTTACGTTTGTGTTCGCAAAATGTCGCGGTAAGCAAGAGTCGCCACTGACTTTTATTTTATCCAACAAGGAAAGGAAAAAAAGCACAGAAAAATTCCTTTTTCGAGATATTTCTAAGTACGGGGGGTAGATTATAGGAAGGGAAGGTATTAGCACCCTTTATATCCGTAGTTATCTAAAGGCTCTTAGGTACTCGCTCATCATTTTCAAAATTGTTTTCTTTGTGTTTGTGGGCTTTGAAAAAGTTTTTGTTTTAACTTTGATTTAACTCTTGCTTCTGTCTTCAAGAGTGTAATGAAGTGTTTTTGAAAACTTTGTTTGTAAAGGAGTGTAAGTGTAAAAAAATTTGTTTTGATTGAGCAAGTACTTAAGAACTAATCTACCTACTCGAAAAAAATAATCATTCTGTATTCGTTTCCTTTAGACAATGCTATCCCACTATTAGTGAGTAGGTAGCACCGTCGTTGGAGTCTTGAGGGTCAATTCGAAAGGGACGTACGGTCACTAAAGAAATGTTAGGACGTCTTAGTAGTAACCCTAATGTCTTAGATCAATTATCCGAGGCGACAATATCTGAGGCAACCTTTCCGAGGCAACTTTGATCTTTGGACAAAAGGAAGACCATTAAATCATCCTATACTCAATGACCATTTACCGAAGGCAACCAAGTGGGAGTGTACCCTAGGAGTGCGCATGTGCGAGTGATTCAGTTTCAGATTATTTATCTTTGCATATTTTAGGGTTATCTAACTGTTTTAAAATTGATCATACATTCTTGTCATGCATCCCTAATATCATACATCTAACAGTTAATATTTTGCGGAATTTAAAGTGCGGAAATTAAACTACGCTATTACAAGGCTTCGGGTATTTACATAGCCAAAAACAAACCCTTTGAAAATAAAGTGATAAAAGTAAGTGAACATCCTAATTAAACTATTACAAACTGTAGGAAGTTACATCAATATGATAAATAATAAAAGTAAAGCGCGCGAGAAAATTAGAACGAACGCGAACTAGGGTTTTGACCCTTCTATCCTAATGAAAAATAGAAAATGTTTTTGTTGTTTTTAATATTTTTTTAAAGAAAAGATTAGTTTTTAAAAAATAAATATACAAATTAATTAGTGATTAAATTAATTAATAAAAATAATTACAAGACCTATTTTTTATGTTTTTGATTATTTTTAAGAAAAGAAAATGAAAATTAAATTTGGAATAAAACCTAATTATTCTAATTATTTTTAATTTATTTACAAAAAGAAATCAAAGTTATCTAAATTAATAAACCTAATTAAATTAATTAATTTTTTTAATAAAAATAAAATCTAGACCTAATTTATGAAAAGTAATATTTTTTTGTGATTTTTTTGATAAAAAGAAAATAATTTAATTGGTTAGTAAAATAAATAAATAAATTAAAAGAAGTAAAATAAAATAAAGTAGAGAAAGAAATTGGGCCTAAATAGCATTTTTGGGGGGTGCAAACAGCCAGATCTGGGCCCATTTGAGTGAGGTCCACGTTGACCTTCCAGTTCTGATGCTATGCGTTGATTGTGGCTCATGATGCACCTTCAGATGATGGCCATCTGACACTTGGCTGGCTAGATTGGGAGGATGTATGGGGGACCCTGGGTTTGTACATGCATGAGATCACCTGAAAGGAATTGAGAAAAACACAAATGTTGGAGGCAGGGGTCGAACCCCTGACCTCAAGCACTCTCACGCCTTAACATCAACCTGGCTACCACTGGGCCATTCACGTTAGTTGTAATAATAATGCAAAAGAATAAACAAATATTAAAAAGCTACATAAATCAATTCAGCGCGCGAAATTTGAACAAGCCAATGGAGGAGTGCCACGCAGTCGTCTCCTTCCTTGGATCCGTTGGTAAAAGTGAAACACTTTTACCTATGGACGTTTGTCCGTAGCTATAACTAGGGTTCGTTCCCAAATCTTTCATGGGCCATATAAATGAAACCTAATGCAATGGTTAAATTCGTCTCATCCTTCTGAACACAATGGTACCATCCGTGAAGGCTAATTTCACCTGCAAGCAAAAACCCTAATTCGAAGCTACGAAACCTAGCCATGGTGAAATATTGTATAGGCCATATAAATGCAATTAAACCATACATCAAGCTTGCATATGTCTGATAGATCAATAATATGTGACTAATTCATGTTAACAATGCCTAAATCGTGCTAACCGATTTCAAAAATTCAAGGATATCGTGAGGGACTTACAAAGCTTTTTGGGACTGGAAAGGCTTTGTTCTTGATTGCTTTAGCTTGCTGACACTCCCAGGAATCGATTGGGATAGGCAAAGAGTCTTATATTGGCCTCTAAGTGCAAATTCGATTCACCACTTTTTCTTGATTTTTGAGTTTTTGTTCTCCTTGTTGCGCCTGTTTCTAACCTTCTTTTTGAGTCTGCACGCCCTCTATATGTATCAATGAAGGGATTAGGGTCGATAACTGCTCTCAATCTTCCTCCATCAATGATTTGGATCTTTGATTTGATTCACTTTGAAAACTTTCCAAAATGGGCCTATTTCAATATTTTTGTTCACACCATGCATTGATACGAATTTGAATACTTGCTAACTGTATAATAAAACCTGAAATAAGCATAAAATCTTTTGTTTTCAATATTTTGGATTTTATATGATTTGTTTTGATTTAAATTGAATTAATTCAAATAAAAATCAAAATAAATAATAAAAACATGATAAGGTCAAGTGGCAAAGGCTAGAGCTCGTGGACTATGTTGCCAACTCAAAACAAGTGAAAAAGATTGGGCCCATTTGGCAAAATTTGAAGTTTTAGGCATAATTGACTTTTGGCAATTTTGCAAAAAAGGTCAACTTCACCAATGCATAACTTCCTCAATTTTGACTCTTTGGAGTTGTTCTTGGACTTTTTAGAAATCTTGAGATGTCCCCTAAGCAACCCTTTTGGTCTCATCTCAATTTGATATTCCATGCTCATGTATGAAGCTTTGACAAAAAAGGTCTTTTTGTTGACTTTTTAAAATGACCTATAATGTCCAAATTCATAACTTCTTGTGAGTGCATATTTTGAACTTGGGAGCTGAAGATGGATTGTATATAATTTCATCCTATTCAAAATTAGATTTGGATGTGTCATTTCTCATAAAGTATGAGAAATTTATGCTTGGTCAAAGTTGAGTTGACTTTTCCTACAAAACCCTAATTTAACAACTTTTGGTTCTTGAGGAATTATGAGCAATCCTTGATGAATCATGATCAACCCTTGATAAAATGATGAAATATACTTCAAAATGAGGATGTTGACCAAAAATGTTGAAGTTTGACTGTATGTGGGCCACAATTGACTTTTGCCCTAGCACAGTCGATTTTCAGGCATTTGAGCAATTGACTGAGCAAACTTGCTCTGCATGGCTTGAAACTTGACATGGATGATCTTGATAACATATTAAGACATTGGTGAGAATTTGAGATCACTTGGACTCAAGTATCTTGATGCAACATGAAACCCTAATTTGAGGTAGACTGCCTTAGGAGAGAGCTTGTCTTGTCAACCCTTGGACTATCTTGAGCAACTTGGGGATCTTTCTTGAGATGTTTTTAGAAATATGGGAGCGAAAATTTTGGGGTACAACACCTACAATATAATATTCCGAGAGACAAATATACATATTTTGAGGTTAGTTAAAAGCATACATGTACAAGATACAAAATTCAAGGTGCTTCAGGACGCTTGGTGACTCCCATAGGCAAACCGAAAGACATGATGCAATAGGAGAAGAACCACAAACCCTAGTTTGTGATCTGGTTGCATTGTGATGGTATGAGATGATAGAAGAATCTTAGGGGGGGAAATTAGGGTACTTCTATCATTGATGTGTAGTAGTTTGAGGAAAAGACTCAAGCTGAGGAGATTGTAATCTGTTGGGGAAATAAATCTTGTTGAGGAAAGTATCTTGACGATCTTACTGGGGAAAGGAATTTGTCTGGGAAAGAATTTTTACAAGGTTTCTTTTCCAATTTTGGAAGACCAAACTCGGCTGGGAAATGTCAGAATAAATCCAAGCCTTGATTGTATCTAAGGATGTATTGAATGAGTATTAGAATGACATCCATAAATGGATCGTATCTGAACTGTATCTGTGGGAGAGTCTGGAATGAATGTCAGAATAAATCTGTATCTAGATTGTATCTGCATTGTATCTAGAAGATGATAAACTGCCGGCAATTTCCATCCGTTTGGGAACTGGCATGATGTGTGCGTTCGTTGGGAGAAGATAAAACTCCTCTATCCGCTAGTGAGTTTGACTATGTCATTGGTTGGAGGATGCCCCACTTTTGTTAGAAGATGCTTCTGTGCTTGTCGGGGATATCCTTGTGGGGGATTGTACCCTTATCCTTGAAGATTATTCTGTGGGGATAACCTTATAGAGGTGGATCTGGCAACTTCACTGGGGATCATCTTATGAAAGGGACTTTGTAGGGATTTGTCATTGTCCATAGTAGTAAGTAGTATTGCCAGAAAATGTTTGCTTGGTCATACGTGACCCTTTACTGGAATTCATGTTCAATGCCCTAAGTGATTCCGGTGGAGACCCTCCCCTGGCTATTCAGGACTTTATGAGAGATTTCTTGGAATCTTGACTTGACTTCCACTGATGAGTTTGACAATAACCTGTCATGCCCCCTTGATTATTGGAGATTTGTCATTGGAAGTGTCTTCCCATTTGAAGTGATTCTGTTTCTTGAGAGAATTTCCGTTCATTGGATATTCGTCGTGCGAATTTCTCTGTTGTCGACCAATTGGCCATATGCAAACAACGATATTCAAACAATACAAAGTTTATGTTTGTCTTGAAGTTTTTGAAAATGCATTTTTAGTAAATCAAAGAATTTTGTAAGAATATGAGTTCAACTCAGGATTTACAGTAAGCCTTACAGGAGTCAGGATACCTTTTGTAATAGTATGCTTTCGAACTAACCCATGATTTAATTAGGAATTTTAAAGGGTTGTAGCGTGGCCTGGTTCACGGTTTAAGAAACAAAGGATAAGGCTCAAAGTTTATTTGTACCCGACCTGTTCTTCGTGATGTTCTTCAACCCTATACTCAATTAATTGTGCATTTATCTCCCAATAGAATCTGGAATGATATTTTGGTGATGGTTCGAATACTAGAAGTTTATTTGAGAATGCAGTAAATTTTGCAACATTTTTCTGTTGTTGAGGATTTGTAACGACCTATTTTTTTGATTTATTGTCCCTCATTTTTGCATGAATGTTTTGGCTTTGAGACTACAGTCAGCGGGGTGCCCCAATTCTTCTTAAGTCTCCATCATAGGTTCAACTCAGCGGACTTTTCTTTTGAGATATAATGACTACCTATTTTACAGGGAACCATCACCGTCTTTTTATTTTATTCAAGAGGATGTTTTCGTCGTGTAAAAAGTGAAAGCTTGCGACTGAACACGCATTTAAATTATCTGAGAAACTACCTTTCCGCACGCTATGATTAAAGGTTTCAATTTGTGCGAAAAAGAAAACTCCTACTTCTTTGGCTCAAAGGGGTTGACTAGGGATTATCTTCCTTATAACTCCACTATTTAGGAATTGAAAGAACATCTGTACATTGTCAGCAAGGTCTGTCCAAAAGCATACTGTATGAGATTATGGTATTGTTTTTGTCATCCTCCCTCTAAAGGCTTACAACTTTTAATGAGAGTTGAATATCACAAAAAGGGAGTAAAAAGCACAATTTAAATATAGTGAAAATGAATGGATTAATTCAAGACACACATATGCAATGCATTAATGAAACAAAGTTTGACATAATAGATAAGTGTTTGAACAAATAAAATAAATTACAACTTAAAATTCAAAATGAAATGGGCGCTCTCAATGATTTGGCATGGGAGCATTGATCACGTTGGGAGTCTTAAGAGGGCCAAATTCAATCTCATTGGCATCAATCATATTTTGAATCTTGTATTTCAGCGTCCAACAATCATTAGTATCATGCCCAAGACTTTTGGAATGATAGGCACATCTTGCATCAGGATTGTAGTTAGGAGAAGAAGTTTTGGGATTTGGATGAGGTCCTATCAACGTAATCAGGTTCATCCTCAACATGTGTTGCAATGCCTGAGACAGTGGTATGTTGATTTCGGTAAACTGTCTCTTGGGCTCGTCTTTCCTTCTCTGATTTCCCCATTGTTGTTGTCGCACTGATGCAGGATTAGAGATCAGGACTACCCCCACAGATTGGTCATGGTTACTCTTGTTACGACCTTTCTGGCTGTACACAACATTGAACTCTTTCTTCCTATTGTATGACTTCTTTTGAGTACCGGAAAATGCACACACTTGGATATTTCTGCTTCTAATTCCATTTTTAACTTGTTCCTCAGTTAGAATCAGCTCGGTGAACTCGGCTGAAGAGCTTCCGATTAGGTGATTGAAGAAAGGTCTTGTCAAAGTTCCCATAAAGATATCGACCAGCTCCCTGTCAGACAAAGGGGGTTGAACCCTTCCGGCTAGGTCCCTCCATTTTTTAGCGTATTCTTTGAAGCCTTCATTGGAACCCATGGTCATTCCTTGCAACCGCACCCTAGTTGGTGCCAGATCGGCATTGTACTGATATTGACGGTAGAAAACGGTGGCCAAGTACTCCCAGGTATGGATGTTGGAACCTTCTAACTGGTAAAACCACTCCAATTGAGTCCTAGACAAACTCTCTTGAAATAAGCTCACCCATAACTTCTTATCAATGGTATGCGGTTGAATTTTACAGACCTAAGATCTCAAGTGAAACTTCGGGAACGAAACGCCATCGTACTTGGCAAAAACTGGAATCTTGAATTTGTGGGGGATCGCTACCCCAGAAACCAAACCCAAATCACCAAAATCTAGGCCTGACACAACTTGAATTTCCACAACCTTCAATCTGTCCTCTAGCTATTTATATTTGTATTTGGCTGGTGGATATTGTTCATCAAAATAGTCCTCATCCTCAAAGATTGGATTGTTTCCACCCCTAGCACATGTGCTTCTTGCATCTTCATCCTAATTCTCATCCTCCTCAGAGGAGTCTTCTTCCACTTGAACTTGTCGAACGGGGCCCTTGAATCTCTTCCCCATGTTGATCAAATCCTTCTTCTTGGTAATTTTCTTTGCAACCAGAAGTGACATCAGTTCTTGCTCCCCTTTGGCTAAGTTGAGAAAGGTTTCTTAAAATTGAGAATTTTGTGTCTGTAAGTCCTTCACAGTCTACTCGAGATCCATCTTATTGAAATAAACATTAGAAAGATGAGGAAACCTGTGTCGGAAAACCTGCTTATGTTATGATGCATGTAATGTGAATGTAAATGTTTTCAAGGACCTCGCGGGTAAACACAAGAAAATGTTAGAAGTTGAACTTTGATTACAGCTTTTATTGGAGAGCTTCGTGTCATTGAATGTCCTTCTACGAGAATCAAGCTCACCATGTTAAGTGGGTCATAACCCTTGACTCTTTGGCTTTTTGACAGCATTTGGCTAGAGGAAAATAAATCCTCTAGCCCCTTGATAGAGGTCCGATTCAATATAACCCTACATCACAAACCCTTGAGATCCTTGAAATGGTTATTGAAAATGCTATGGTATGATCTCATAAACATAAACAAGCAAAGCAAACAAGTCCTTAGGTTTATGCTTGCACGGAGTTCATAGGTAAGCACCCTCTTGAAGTTTTAGTTGGTTTAACCTGTCCTAAAAAGTAATTGGGTTCTAGGGAGTTTCAATATCATTGATCTTTCTTCATCGGGCATTGTTTCAGCACAAGCCTCTTTATTGGTGACCGAAATATCCTGAAAGTCTGATCTCAATGAGCGTAGTATCGAGTATCAACTAATTTTCAGCTTTCCATCGAAACTGGCTATCTCACTACTTCCTAATGACCAAGTTGTTCAATTAAAGGTTCTAAGGTCAGTTAATGCTTCATGACACCACAAAGTGGCCCCGTATTCTCCTTGATTCAACACAAAGGATACCAGTACCCACAAATGTGTCACACTAACATAGCTATTGCTTGAACCATATCGATCTATGCCGTACAGTCTCTACAATCTCTGCTACTTACCTAATAATGTTCCCAGATCCGGGTAGAGGATCAATACAAAACCCAAAGAAGGACCCAAAATGTAAAGCAAACAAGTTAAACAATGAAAGCATTTAAAGGTGATCTAGTCTCTAAGGTAACCCCACTTTATAAGTCCCCAACAGAGTCGTTAGTTCTGTAATACGATGGGAGAACTGACTTGGGTGTTTTGTGTATTATCGCAATTGTTGTAGATAGAAAGAGTCACCACTGACTTTTATTTTATCCAATAAAAGAAAGGGTGAAAAGAACAGGAAAAACCTTTTGAGAATTTTCTTGAGTTCAGGGGGTAGGTTATGAAAAGGGAAGGTGTTAGCACCCTTTTCATCCATAGTTATCTACGGGCTCTTAGTTGCTATCTCACTTTGAAATGCTTTGTTTGAAATGTGTTTGTGATGTTTTTTTAAGTATTTTTGAAAGTGCCTTTATTTTAGGCGAACTTTGTAATGATTCTCGTCTCTATAAGAATGTATACAAAGTGTTGAATTTTGAAAATGTTTCATGGAAAGTGTTGGTGTATTTGAAAGATGTTTGGTTTCAAATGTTTGTGAGCAAGTAACTACGAACATTATACCTACTCAAAAAGTCTTTGTTCATTTCCTCCTCCTTTAGATATTGTTATCTTACCATTGATTGGTAAGAAGCCCTATCATTAGATGTGAAGGGACGGGCGTGGGTCATCGTACAGTCATAAAAGGCAACATTGTAGGATACCTTAGAAATTTTTTAAGGGTCTAAGATCATTTATGAAGGAAACATTTGAAGGGTCATCGAGGGACTATGATCTTGTATTAGAGGGTCTTTGCTAACATATCCCACATGTGAGGTTAACCCTAAAGGTGCAAGTGTGCAAAGAGTTTGTTTTCATGCATTTTTGTCTTTGAATTAGGGTTTTCTACTTATTGATTTTACATCTTGCCATACAAACCCTAATTACTAGCATTTATGTTGAAAGCGAAAAATTGCGGGAATGTAAAATTCTACGCTATTACACCATTTGGGGATGGGGATATGTGATCGGTGGATCTGGAACTGACTGTTTAACGCTGGTTCGCGAAATGTCGCGGAAGCAAGAGTCGCCACCGTCTTTTATTTTCTCCAAATGGAAAGGACAAAAGCACAGAAAAATTCCTTATAGAGATTGCTCTCGGTTCGGGAGGTAGGTTATAGAAAGGGAAGGTGTTAGCACCCTTTCTATCCATGGTTATCCATGGGCTCTTAGGTACTTGCTCATTGTGTTTTCAAAAATGGTTTGTTTGCTTTTCAATGTGGGTTTTAAAAAGTTTCTTTGAAAATTTCAGTTCGACTCTTGTATCGGTCCTCAAGAGTGTTTGAAAAATTGCTTTCGAAAGCTTCTTGAAAAGGTGTCGGTGTGAAAAGTATTTTTTGATTTGTTTTTGAAATTAGAGCAAGTATCTACGGGAACCTACCTACCCTAAGGAATTGGTCTGTGTAAATGTCCTTTAAAGTAGTGCCATCCCACCATTGAGAGGTAGGTAGCACCACCATTGGAGGTGTTCGGGTCAATTCGAGGTTCGGGACATGGTGATCACCAGAGCAATGGGAAGACACCTTAGAAGCTACCCTCATGCCAGGTTCCCGGATCATGAGGACTTACTAGGACATCCTCTACTCGACGATCACCTTTCGAGGCAAGGCAACAGTGAGGCGTACCCTAGGGGTGGTGTGTGATTTGTGTGTCAGATTCATTTATTTTTGTCTTGTCATGTCAAAGTGATCTATGCCTTTGTTTTTTATTTTAGGCCATTCATTCTTGCATGCATTTATTTAACAGTTAAAAAAGTGCGGAAAGGTAAAATTCTAAACTATTACAAAGGCGCGGGTCCACATCGCCAAATTAAAATCCAGGACCCGATTTGACAGAAAATAAAGAAGTAAAGTGTGAAAGATAAATATTTACATGGCTTTGGGAGAGGTACATAAATATTATAAAATAAAAACGCGCGAATTGGAATTAAAATTGAAAACGAGGGCGTTGGACCCTTTTGAAGTTAAATTGAAATTAAAAATTAATTAATTATTTATTGAAATAAAAGAAGTGTTTTTTAGGTTTTTTTGTATTTATGAAATAAGAAAATTAAAATTAAAATTAAAAGAAACCCTAATTCTAAGTTATTTTTAATTATTTGAGAAAAATGTTAAAGTTTAACTTAATTTACTAAAGAATTTATGTACATGTTTATTTACAAAATAAATTAGTAATTAATAATAATAATAATGATGAGAAAATTATTTATTAAAAAAATGATGAAAAAGTTAAAAACCCTAATTTCTACATATTTAATTTATTAAGAAAAATATTAAAGTTTTGAAACCTAAATTAATCTAATTAATTGTTTAAAGTTTATTTACAAAAATAATAATAGTGAAATTAATATTAATAAAATAAACATTTTTTGATTTTTCTGTATTTTATATTTATTATGAAAATTATTTTATGGAATTAAAAGAAAACAATTAAAAAACAATTAAAAGAATAAAAAGGAAAAACAAATAAAAATTAAAAAATTGAGCAAACCATAGGGGGTGTCTGGCCCAAGGGGAGGTTTTTTTGAAGTATTGACTCCTGAGTACCGTGGTCTGCATTCTTTGGCCATTGGATTGAGTTTCATGCATAAGTTGTTCTACTTTGGCCGTTTGGCTTTTGGCTTTTGGCTTTTGGCCATTTGTGTTCTGGCCTCAACGTTCCTTAATCTTCTCAGGATGTCTGTCTCGCCACGTATTGGGGTCATGTGTAAAATGTTCTGTTTTGGCCATTTGGCTTTTGGCTTTTGGCCATTTGGCTTTTGGCCTCAACGTTCCTTAATGAACCTGCATGGGATCCTGTCTAAATATGCAGTGTTGAATCTCACGAACACATTAAATAAAATCATAAAATGCAAATAAAGCCAATATATGAAGAAATTTAATGTTTAGGCACAATATGACATGTATGAACGATTATACCCTTTTGATCATGGAGATCAAATCAATCTTACCCTTACTGGAAAATTAGTGACCGGCATGCTTTTATGCCTTACTGGAAAATTAGGATCATGGAGATCAGGCCAGCCTTATCCTTACTGAAGAAGTAGTGAGGTGTTGGTTTGTAACTGTGATGGCTTTTTGAAAATGTGATAGAGGGATTTGTAATAAGGATTTCAAGGTTTTAGGGTTCTTGAAAGAATTTGATATTCTAACAGTGTTGTGGAAATGTTTTTTCTCTCTTTTCCTCCTCTCTCCTTTAGTTTGTGTGAAAAGAAGGTGATTATATAAGGGAAATTAGGGTAAAGAAAATGGGCTTTGAATGTGCAATTGGGCCTCCCATGTTCACTTGAGTTCGTCACTTTCCATGCTAAATCGCAGGGACTTAAGTACAATTTTTGAAGTTGAAATGTGAAAACAAAATGTAGCCAGCATCGAGAACTAACTCCTGTCCGAAAATCGACTCAATCGGATAAACGGTGAATTAGTTATGAATTTTTGAAGTTTCAGCTCAGACAAACTTATTTTGGGCTCCAGTGTCGACTCTGACACGTTCTTCAATAAAAAACTGGTATTGATCGGTGCATAATTTGGTCTCGACTTTTGAAGCAAAGTTGTAGATCTATGAGTCAGTGACCTTGTGTAAAAATATGAGTCCAATCCGATAAAAATCGACCGAGTTATGAATTTTCGAAGTTTCGGCCCAGATGAAATAATATTCAGTATTCAGGATTTTCAGCGTGTCACGCACTCTGAGCAAAAAACGAAGGCCTTTTGAATACCGTTTGAACTCAATACCTTCTGTGAAAATGTAGATAACTCAATTTGTGAAATTTTGGCGCCGGAACCAGCTCGATACGATGAAAATCGACCAAGTTATGATTTTATGAACATGACGCAAGTAAACTTCTGTCACAAATTTTCTGTGCAAAAATACTTGATAAATCCACATTTTTGAAGACCTTCTGATCGAAATTGGCTTCCATCCGTGAGAGATGAAAACGTAGATAATGTCAAGACGGAATTTTGGCCACCGGAACAGGTTCAATACGAGCCACAATCTTCAAGTTATGAATTTTTTAGCGCGTAAAAACTGCACTTTCAGCACCCTTTTTCACCATATTTCTTCGAGAAAACTCACATATTCGGATACCTTCTTTAAAGAATTGACTCTTGAGCCGAACCTGAATTTGAGAATACGTTATCAGAGATATCTTGGCGAAAGAATACCTGAATATGACGCGCCGGGTTGGACTTGTGAATTTTTCTTGAAATATTTTGAGAAATATGGGAGGGCAAATTTTGGGGTACAACAGTTGCCCATGTTCAATCTTCTTAGACCTGAGGATGCAGATTGGCTGACGTGCCTTTCGTAATCCGAAGGTGGAAGATGATTGAACACTAGAGTGCCCAGAAATTTGCGCTCACATAGTAGTGTGATGATGGGAATGGGCTTATAGATGCCATTTGGAGATTGATGGATAGGATGATGGGCTTATAGATGTCATGCTGAGAAATGATGGATGGTGGATGGGCTTATAGATGCCATCTGGATGTCGATTGTGTAAGAGATTCCTTAGCGAGAACTTGCGTACCTGCAAAAGAAAAATGAGTACCTGGCATGTTACAGGAGCTGGTCTTCAAATTCTTTATGTAGATGTGTCCTGACTGGTTACAGGAGCTGAATCTGGAGCTTCAAACGGCGATGAATGAACCAGGGATGGTTACTACCTCAACAGGAATGGTGAGAGAACCTTGGATGATTATAACCTCAACAGGAACGCTGAGAGAATCTGGGGATGATTACTACCTCCGCAGGATCGGGGAGAGAACCACAGGCGACTACAACCTCAATAGCAATCATTGAGAGAATCTTGGATAACTTCAACTTCAACAGCAATCGTTGAGCGAATCTTGGGATTACCACCTCCGCAGTATCGGGGAGAGAACCATAGGCGACTACAACCTCAATAGCAATCATTGAGAGAATCTTGGATAACTTCAACTTCAACAGCAATCGTTGAGAGAAGCCTGGGATTACCACCTCCGCAGTATCGGGGAGAGAACCATAGGCGACTACAATCTCAATAGCAATCATTGAGAGAATCTTGGATAACTTCAACTTCAACAGCAATCGTTGAGAGAAATCTGGGATTACCACCTCCGCAGTATCGGGGAGAGAACCATGGGCGACTACAACCTCAATAGCAATCATTGAGAGAATCTTGGATAACTTCAACTTCAACAGCAATCATTGAGCGAAATCTGGGATTACCACCTCCGCAGTATCGGGGAGAGAACCATAGGCGACTACAACCTCAATAGCAATCATTGAGAGAATCTTGGATAACTTCAACTTCAACAGCAATCGTTGAGCGAAATCTGGGATTACCACCTCCGCAGTATCGGGGAGAGAACCATAGGCGACTACAACCTCAATAGCAATCATTGAGAGAATCTTGGATAACTTCAACTTCAACAGCAATCGTTGAGAGAAGCCTAGGATTACCACCTCCGCAGTATCGGGGAGAGAACCATAGGCGACTACAATCTCAACAGCAATCATTGAGAGAATCTTGGATAACTTCAACTTCAACAGCAATCATTGAGAGAAGCCTGGGATTACCACCTCCGCAGTATCGGGGAGAGAACCATAGGCGACTACAACCTCAATAGCAATCATTGAGAGAATCTTGGGTATCTTCTACTAAGTCTTTATCAGGAAAATCTGTTTGGGGTCGATTTAGCTGGACTAGAGAAGGCCTTGGACTGGATAAGAAATAGAAAATCTTAGGGTCGATTAACTGAACCGGTCTAGGTCTTGAATGTCTTCAACTGGATAAGAAACAGGGAGATCTTTGGAGTCGATCTGACTGAACCAGAGAAGGCCTTTGACTGGAGAAGAAACAGAGAAATCTTTGGAGTCGATTTAACTGAACCGGTCTAGGTCTTGAATGTCTTCAACTGGATAAGAAACAGGGAGATCTTTGGAGTCGATCTGACTGATCCAGAGAAGGCCTTTGACTGGATAATAACCAGGAAAATCTTTGGGAGTCGATTTAACTGAACCAGACAAGGTCTTTGGAGTCTTCAACTGAGTCTTCAAAAGAAAAACCTTTAGGAGTTGGTTTAACTAGACCAGAGAACGCCTTTGACTGGATAATAACCAGGAAAATCTTTGGAGTCGATTTAACTGAACCAGACAAGGTCTTTGGAGTCTTCAACTGAGTCTTCAAAAGAAAAACCTTTAGGAGTCGATTTAACTAGACCAGAGAACGCCTTTGATTGGATAATAACCAGGAAAATCTTTGGAGTCGATTTAACTGAACCAGACAAGGTCTTTGGAGTCTTCAACTGAGTCTTCAAAAGAAAAACCTTTAGGAGTCGGTTTAACTAGACCAGAGAACGCCTTTGACTGGATAATAACCAGGAAAATCTTTGGAGTCGATTTAACTGAACCAGGCAAGGTCTTTGGAGTCTTCAACTGAGTCTTCAAAAGAAAAACCTTTAGGAGTCGGTTTAACTAGACCAGAGAACGCCTTTGACTGGATAATAACCAGGAAAATCTTTGGAGTCGATTTAACTGAACCAGACAAGGTCTTTGGAGTCTTCAACTGAGTCTTCAAAAGAAAAACCTTTAGGAGTCGGTTTAACTAGACCAGAGAACGCCTTTGACTGGATAATAACCAGGAAAATCTTTGGAGTCGATTTAACTGAACCAGGCAAGGTCTTTGGAGTCTTCAACTGAGTCTTCAAAAGAAAAACCTTTAGGAGTCGGTTTAACTAGACCAGAGAACGCCTTTGACTGGATAATAACCAGGAAAATCTTTGGAGTCGATTTAACTGAACCAGGCAAGGTCTTTGGAGTCTTCAACTGAGTCTTCAAAAGAAAAACCTTTAAGAGTCGGTTTAACTAGACCAGAGAACGCCTTTGACTGGATAATAACCAGGAAAATCTTTGGAGTCGATTTAACTGAACCAGACAAGGTCTTTGGAGTCTTCAACTGAGTCTTCAAAAGAAAAACCTTTAGGAGTCGGTTTAACTAGACCAGAGAACGCCTTTGACTGGATAATAACCAGGAAAATCTTTGGAGTCGATTTAACTGAACCAGACAAGGTCTTGGAATGTAGCTTGAGAACTTAACTGAATCTTTCCTGAAAGGTAAAGGTCAGTCATATGCAATGCATGATATGGATCAAGCAATGATGTTCTCAATATAAATGAGGTTTGTAAGATATGATGCGTATATGCATGCTGTAATGAAAATGTGATGTTTATGAATGTATGTTTTCGTCTTGGGAAAATAAATCCTTGACGGGTGCCGGGAAGTCAGTCCTGGGCTGATGTTGAAGTATTGATTTATTGCTTCCGCTGGGGATGATAGTTGCAAGAATACCGGTAGGAGAAGATGACTCTGTTGGGGAATAAACTTGGCGAATGAATTACTCTGCGGGGAGAAAAGTACTCTAACGATCTTGCTGGGAAGCAATACTCTGTGAGGAGAGAGGTACTTTGTTAAGCTGTTGATAATAACTTTCCGGGGATACCCTTGTTGTGTTGGAAGTGCTGATAGACTTCGTTGGGGATAAGAAGACTCCGTCGAGGACGCTCTTTCCGTGGCTTTGGCTGAGGATAACCCAGTTATATCCTAGTAAGGAAATAACTCTTTGAATAAAGCCGGGAGACGCGTTCGTGCTCTGCGAGGATAAGCTTCCAGAATCTACTGGGGATAAGCTTACTGCTTGGAGAGATGGATTCCAACTTTCTTGGGGAAACTGGATTGGACTCTCTTGGGGGAGTATTGAACTGTATTGGTTATGTTCTTCAACGGAACTTACCTTGATACCTTGGAGGACAGAACAATCAGATTACTTAGACCACCCATTATTGCCCCTGTTTCTATGGGGGAGGCACCTGTGGGATGCTGATAATTGTTGAGGGTCAAACCTTCTTCAGGTAGGCAGGTGACAAGATGACAGGACATAGTCGTACGCTTTGATCCCTAACTTTTGCCTGGACCGCCCTTTCGGGTTTTCAGTCCACCGGGATACCCATTTTTGCCCAAGCCGCCTTTTCAGGTTTTCGACTTGTCGGGTGTACAGATTTTTTTCATTTCATCCCTTCATTTTGCCCGAACCCTTTTGGTTCGCCGGGAAGCCCTTACTTTTGCCTAGGTATGTTAACCTAGCGGGTCTTTGATTATGCGCAGTATTTTTTCGACTTTGTCCGTGTCCTCAGGATGTAGGGAATTGCCCCTGTCAGAAGTGTTTTGTCATGCCATCAGAAGGTGTTTGATCAGGCAAGATTTGTTGCTGGAATGCCCCCAAGTGACTCAGGCGAAGATTTTCCCCAGGCTATTTGGCCTTTGAGAGATTCTCCGATTCTTGATTGGATTTCCCCAGATGATAGACCATGATCAGGTCTGCCCCTTGATTGGAAGTGCTTTTGTTCGCTAGGTATTCATCGTGCGAATTTCCTGTTGTTCAACCAAAAAGACATATGCAAACAAAGTTATGTCAAAAATGCAAAGCTTACGTCTGTCTTGAAGATTTTTGAAAATGCATTCTTTTCATAAAACAATTGAATGTTTGTAAAACGTGATGTCAACTCCGTATTTACCATAGGCCTTAAGGAGTCAGGATACCTTTCGTAACAATATGCTTTCGAACTAACCCATGCTTCAGCTAGGACTTTTAAGGGTTATAACGTGGCCTGGTTCACGGTTTAAGAAACAAAGGATAAAGGCTCAAATTATTTGTACCCACCCGCTCTTCGTGATGTTCTCCAAACCTAAACTCAGTTGATCATACGTTAGACCTTGTTTGAGTCTTTGCTCTGATTTTCCGGTGATGATTCGGATGTTGATAACTTATTTTGAATAGGCAGTCATTCCTTTTTTTGTTGAGGGTTTGTAAGACCTCTTTCTTGATTTTTGTTATCCCTTTCTTTTTTGCCTGAACTGTTTCCTTTTTTGGAATTACAATCAGCGGGATGCCCCAGTTTTGTAAGTCTCCTTCATAGGTCTTGACTTAATGGGTTTTTGATTTTGGTAATGACTGCCTGTCTTTATGATTATTCAGAACCATCACTGTCTTTTGTTTATTTAAGGACCTCTTTGGTGCCATTCGTTATGCACTTGGATCAACTGAGAGACTACCCTGCCCCAGGTTATGATTAAGGGTTTTAAATTTCGAAAAGAAAAACTCCTACTTCTTTGGCTCAGAGGGGTTGACGAGGGATTATCATCCTTATAACTCCAGTGTTTAGGGATTGAAACAATGCCTGTACCTCGTCAGCGGGGTCTGTTCAAAAGCATACTGTAGATTATGGTATCGTTTTCGTCATCCTCCCTCAAGAGGCTTAGAATTATTATTTAAGAGTTGATCATCAGAAAAAATATGAGAATAATTTGCATTTAGTGAATACGAATATATTGTTTCAGAACAGACATATGCGATGCATTAATGAAATAACAATGTTTAACATGAGTAAATGTTTGAACAAAAGAAAATTGCAACTTGAACATTCGAATGAACAAAAATTTCTCAATCCTAGCCATGTTTTGGCAAGGGAGCAGTGATCACGTAGGGAGTCTTGGGTACTTTAAACTGAATCTCTCCAGCGTCGATCATGTCTTGAATCTTGTTTTTGAGAGGCCAGCAGTTGTCCGTAGTATGCCCCGGGCTATCAGAATGATATGCGCACCTATCGTTGGGATGATAGTTAGGAGCCGAAGTGTTCGGATTCCGGAGAGGAGCCCTTAAGGTGATCAGCCCTGCCTTCAACATTTGTTGTAGTGCTTGATCCAGTGACATGTTGATCTTGGTGAACTGCCTTTTAGGCTTGTCTGGTTGACGCTGGTGAGGTTGATGTTGAATTTGTGACCCTGAAGCCACTTGAGGAGCTCTCCCCTTATTTCCTTGTCTCAAAGATGGTTGAACGATGACTGGCTTTTTACCCTTAGACGTTTGCCCCAGTTGGTTACCCTGAAGCAATTGGTTGACGAGAAATCCGAGCTCTTCTTGTCTTTGAGCTAAGCCTTGAATGATAGTCACCTGCCCCAGCATTTGGGCTTTCATTATATCCACTTCAGCTTGTAGATGTTTCAGCCGTTCATCCTCAACACTGTTCCTGACTAGAGTCTCCATGAGAAGTGTCCTTAGCTCCTCCTGCCCCTTGGATAGATTCAGGAGGATTTCCCCAAACCGAGTCTCTTGAGCAAGAAGGTCCTGGTTATCTTGTTGAGAAGCCATTGCTGAAATAAACAGCGGGAAAGGTAAGTGACCTGCAACAAGGGTACCTGTTATGCAATGATGTGTATGACATGCATGTAATGTTTTCAAGGACCTCGCGGGATAAACAAGAGATTTTGTTAGAACTTGGGTCCGGTAGCTTGATTGAAGGAACTCCATGTTGCTGAGAATCCTTCTTTAAGGGTCAAGGCTCACCATATCGAGTGGGTCATAGCCCCTGACAACCTTGGCTCGGGGAACCTTCTTCAAGTGTCAAAGCTCACCATATCCAGTGGGTCATAGCCTCTGACAACTTTGGCTAGAGGAAAATAAATCCTCTTTGCCCCTTGCTAGATGTTTGATTCATCATGACCTGCATCACAAGCCCTTGAGATCCTTGAAATGGGTTAGGATGTATGCAATGGTATGATGTTATGTTATGCATGGGGTAATGTGAGTAACCCTGTTATGAGTCCCAATTAAGGACTGCAAACCAAAACCTGCAAGAAACTAGTCTGCAAGAAACTCAGTACACTATGTTATAAGCCCTAATTAAGGACTATAAACAAAACCTGCAAGAAACTCAATACCCTCTGTTATGAGTCCTAATTAAGGACTATAAACAAAACCTGCAAGAAACTTAGTAAGCCCTGTCATGTGTCCCAATTAAGGACTAAAACAAAACCTGCAAGTAGTTCATGTGTCAGATAAAGCATGCAAGCAGTCAAGTACGAAGGCACACAAGTCACACAAGAGAAAGCCCTTAGAGTTTAGGCCAGCATGGGGTCTGGGTATTACCCTCTTGAAGTTGGTGGGCTCAACCTGTCCTATTAGAAGTAACCGGGTTCTAAGGGTCCCAATATCACGGGATTGCTTTCATTGTTCATTGTTTCGATTTAGCCACTGAACTGGCGACCGAAATATTCCAGGAAAGCAAACCTCAATTGAGTGTAGTATCGAGTATCAATCAACCTCAGACTGCACCAAAGTCAGTTATCTCACTACCCTAAAAAGGCCAAGATAGTTCAATTAAGGTTCCTAAGGTCTGTTGATGCTTCACGACACCACGCGGAGGCCCCGTACTCTCCTTGACTGAACTCAAGGGTTACCGGTACACACCAAAGTGCCACATCAACATAGCAGACTGTTTCAACCATGTCGGTATACCCCGCACAGTTCCCTCACAGCCTTGTTGCTACTTTCTAAGAAGGTATCCCCCAGATCCGGGTTAGGATCTATAGAACTCCCGAGACATTCCCACAATTTAAAGCAAACAATTCAGACAATTGAAAACACAAGTGATCTTAGTCCTAAGGTACACCTCACTTTATAAGTTCCCCAGCAGAGTCACCAGTTCTGGCATCGGTGGATCTGGAACTGACTGTTTAACGCTGGTTCGCGAAATGTCGCGGAAGCAAGAGTCGCCACCGTCTTTTATTTTCTCCAAATGGAAAGGACAAAAGCACTGAAAAATTCCTTATAGAGATTGCTCTCGGTTCGGGAGGTAGGTTATAGAAAGGGAAGGTGTTAGCACCCTTTCTATCCATGGTTATCCATGGGCTCTTAGGTACTTGCTCATTGTGTTTTCAAAAATGGTTTGTTTGCTTTTCAATGTGGGTTTTAAAAAGTTTCTTTGAAAATTTCAGTTCGACTCTTGTATCGGTCCTCAAGAGTGTTTGAAAAATTGCTTTCGAAAGCTTCTTGAAAAGGTGTCGGTGTGAAAAGTATTTTTTGATTTGTTTTTGAAATTAGAGCAAGTATCTACGGGAACCTACCTACCCTAAGGAATTCGTCTGTGTAAATGTCCTTTAAAGTAGTGCCATCCCACCATTGAGAGGTAGGTAGCACCACCATTGGAGGTGTTCGGGTCAATTCGAGGTTCGGGACATGGTGATCACCAGAGCAATGGGAAGACACCTTAGAAGCTACCCTCATGCCAGGTTCCCGGATCATGAGGACTTACTAAGACATCCTCTACTCGACGATCACCTTTCGAGGCAAGGCAACAGTGAGGCGTACCCTAGGGGTGGTGTGTGATTTGTGTGTCAGATTCATTTATTTTTGTCTTGTCATGTCAAAGTGATCTATGCGTTTGTTTTTTATTTTAGGCCATTCATTCTTGCATGCATTTATTTAACAGTTAAAAAAGTGCGGAAAGGTAAAATTCTAAACTATTACAAAGGCGCGGGTCCACATCGCCAAATTAAAATCCAGGACCCGATTTGACATAAAATAAAGAAGTAAAGTGTGAAAGATAAATATTTACATGGCTTTGGGAGAGGTACATAAATATTATAAAATAAAAACGCGCGAATTGGAATTAAAATTGAAAACGAGGGCGTTGGACCCTTTTGAAGTTAAATTGAAATTAAAAATTAATTAATTATTTATTGAAATAAAAGAAGTGTTTTTTAGGTTTTTTTGTATTTATGAAATAAGAAAATTAAAATTAAAATTAAAAGAAACCCTAATTCTAAGTTATTTTTAATTATTTGAGAAAAATGTTAAAGTTTAACTTAATTTACTAAAGAATTTATGTACATGTTTATTTACAAAATAAATTAGTAATTAATAATAATAATAATGATGAGAAAATTATTTATTAAAAAAAATGATGAAAAAGTTAAAAACCCTAATTTCTACATATTTAATTTATTAAGAAAAATATTAAAGTTTTGAAACCTAAATTAATCTAATTAATTGTTTAAAGTTTATTTACAAAAATAATAATAGTGAAATTAATATTAATAAAATAAACATTTTTTTGATTTTTCTGTATTTTATATTTATTATGAAAATTATTTTATGGAATTAAAAGAAAACAATTAAAAAACAATTAAAAGAATAAAAAGGAAAAACAAATAAAAATTAAAAAATTGAGCAAACCTTAGGGGGTGTCTGGCCCAAGGGGAGGTTTTTTTGAAGTATTGACTCCTGAGTACCGTGGTCTGCATTCTTTGGCCATTGGATTGAGTTTCATGCATAAGTTGTTCTACTTTGGCCGTTTGGCTTTTGGCTTTTGGCTTTTGGCCATTTGTGTTCTGGCCTCAACGTTCCTTAATCTTCTCAGGATGTCTGTCTCGCCACGTATTGGGGTCATGTGTAAAATGTTCTGTTTTGGCCATTTGGCTTTTGGCTTTTGGCCATTTGGCTTTTGGCCTCAACGTTCCTTAATGAACCTGCATGGGATCCTGTCTAAATCTGCAGTGTTGAATCTCACGAACACATTAAATAAAATCATAAAATGCAAATAAAGCCAATATATGAAGAAATTTAATGTTTAGGCACAATATGACATGTATGAACGATTATACCCTTTTGATCATGGAGATCAAATCAATCTTACCCTTACTGGAAAATTAGTGACCGGCATGCTTTTATGCCTTACTGGAAAATTAGGATCATGGAGATCAGGCCAGCCTTATCCTTACTGAAGAAGTAGTGAGGTGTTGGTTTGTAACTGTGATGGCTTTTTGAAAATGTGAGAGAGGGATTTGTAATAAGGATTTCAAGGTTTTAGGGTTCTTGAAAGAATTTGATATTCTAACAGTGTTGTGGAAATGTTTTTTCTCTCTTTTCCTCCTCTCTCCTTTGGTTTGTGTGAAAAGAAGGTGATTATATAAGGGAAATTAGGGTAAAGAAAATGGGCTTTGAATATGCAATTGGGCCTCCCATGTTCACTTGAGTTCGTCACTTTCCATGCTAAATCGAAGGGACTTAAGTGCAATTTTTGAAGTTGAAATGTGAAAACAAAATGTAGCCAGCATCGAGAACTAACTCCTGTCCGAAAATCGACTCAATCGGATAAACGGTGAATTAGTTATGAATTTTTGAAGTTTCAGCTCAGACAAACTTATTTTGGGCTCCAGTGTCGACTCTGACACGTTCTTCAATAAAAAACTGGTATTGATCGGTGCATAATTTGGTCTCGACTTTTGAAGCAAAGTTGTAGATCTATGAGTCAGTGACCTTGTGTAAAAATATGAGTCCAATCCGATAAAAATCGACCGAGTTATGAATTTTCGAAGTTTCGGCCCAGATGAAATAATATTCAGCATTCAGGATTTTCAGCGTGTCACACACTCTGAGCAAAAAACGAAGGCCTTTTGAATACCGTTTGAACTCAATACCTTCTGTGAAAATGTAGCCAACTCAATTTGTGAAATTTTGGCGCCGGAACCAGCTCGATACGATGAAAATCGACCAAGTTATGATTTTCTGAACATGACGCAAGTAAACTTCTGTCACAAATTTTCTGTGCAAAAATACTTGATAAATCCACATTTTTGAAGACCTTCTGATCGAAATTGGCTTCCATCCGTGAGAGATGAAAACGTAGATAATGTCAAGACGGAATTTTGGCCACCGGAACGGGTTCAATACGAGCCACAATCTTCAAGTTATGAATTTTTTAGCGCGTAAAAATTGCACTTTCAGCACCCTTTTTCACCATATTTCTTCGAGAAAACTCACATATTCGGATACCTTCTTTAAAGAATTGACTCTTGAGCCGAACCTGAATTTGAGAATACGTTATCAGAGATATCTTGGCGAAAGAATACCTGAATATGACGCGCCGGGTTGGACTTGTGAATTTTTCTTGAAATATTTTGAGAAATATGGGAGGGCAAATTTTGGGGTACAACAGGATACAATTTTATGAAAGGGGAATGAAAGAAATTAAAACCTAATAGTATTACAACCATATTGAATTATGAATAACAATAAAAGTATAAAGGAATATAAAGATAATGTAAAAAAAGGAAAATTGTTTTAAAAAAACTTTTATGTATTGACACATGCACTTATGCATTGATACAAAAACTTTTATGCATTGACGCATGCACTTATGCATCAATATATATCATTTCTTATTCTTGAAAGTCAAAACCAACTTAGTATGAGTCGATACATAATGGTTTGCATCGACTCATTTTTTGGTTGCATCGACGCATTCACATTTTGCATTGACTCATACATATTCTGTCTCTCTGTAACATGTCTTAATAACAGTATGCATTGATGCATAATGCCTTGTATCTACTGATAACCTATTTTGTACCTAATATGAGTCGACTCATAGAGATATGCATCAACTCATACTTCTATTTTTTATTTCTAAGATTGTTCTGTCACATATATAAGTCAGTTCTCAACACATGGTTAGTGAAAATAAAAATTAAGCATATAGTTAGCTCCAAGGTTATGATATCTACATTTCATCTTCACAAATGAACAACTAATAATGCTTGTATGAAGAGTTCAAAGTCAAGAAAACTTACCTTGAAACTGAAATTCGTGTTTTGATTTAGAGTTGGAGAAATCAAGTTACAGGTGGTTGCTTTTGGGCTTGGAAAATGGTGATGATGATGTACAGAAGTTGTTCTCGTGTTTGAAAAACTCCTATATGATGTATGTGGAGTGTTTGAATGGTTTGTTTGAACATAACTTGCAAGGTATGAGAGGTTTAAAGATTTGGACTTCAAAGCTCAAGGGTGGAGGTTTTGTGGACAATTATGGTTTTTTGAGAGTATGAGGGGTTTTGAGAAACTTGTCTACACAACAAAAACTTTTGGCCTCTTTAGCTTGAAAATGACCTTTCTATTTATAGAGAAAAGGTTTGGTAAGTTGAAGTAATCAGATTTGCAAGATAACAAATTATGGTTTGGTTGGAATACAAATATCAAGTTATGCCAAGTCTTCCATGATCCCAAGATGAAATACCAAAGTTGCGGGTATAGAGGGGATACTTTCCATGATTTATGGTGGAGTATAATCAGAATTAAGCAAGGTATGGGCTCAAGACAAATTTTGTACCAAAAGCTTGCTTTTCAAGAATATCAATGGTGCCTTTATGCCATAAATGGAAAGATCTTTTGGACAATGGCTCAAACACTTGGGTAATAGCTCAAGAGTAGGTGTAAGCATTAAATTATGGTGAGCTTTGCAAGTTAGAAGGCCTGAAACATGGGATTATGCAGCATGGCATAAGGATTTAGTTATGTGTTCATTACCAAAAATGATTTGTAATTCAAGAATGGATGTCCAACTTCATACCTTTGAATCTCCTAGCTCAAGTATGATAAATTCGCGCTCTTAGACATTTTGGAAAGCTTGAAACATTGTATACAACTTTCATGTTGACCACTTTGGCAAAATCAAATTAGAAGTTGATGAAAATTTTCCATGAAGTTGAGATAAAAACTGACCAAAACCTGTTGAAAATTTCTCTAAGTGTTTTATGAAAAATGTCATGACTTTAGGAATTTATAAATCAAAATCCAATCACTTCTAGGACTTGATCAACAAAGAAAAATTGTAGATCTCATCAAGTTATACAACTTTCATGTTGAAAGTTTTTTTGAATCATCTTGTATCTTGGTGAAAAATTAGCATGAAGTTATGAAATTATCATGTATGAAAACACTTAGAAAAAATTTCTAAGTCTTCAAAAGTTTGACTTTTCAAATTGACTTTTGAATTTCTTGATTTCTTGATGATCAAGCTTCATATCTTTGAATGTCTTGATGAAATGTGATCTTTGAAACTCAAATTTAATCATAAAGTCAAAGTTTGACTTTTTGGTGTACAATTGACTTTTTCATCAGTTGATCAAATTTCAACTATCAATCCATTAATCTTGAGGAATGTTTTGAACCATGAAATTAGGTCAACCTGTTGCACTTGAATCCTTGATATCATGTTTCAAACCAATAAGTCATGTATTAAGTCAAAAGTCAAGAATCAATCATTCTCAATCAAAACCCTAATTTTGACCATTTTGCCCTTTTGATGATTTGAACATTTTTCTTGAGGAATTGTGATACAAACTTGATCAATTGATGCACATGACTTCAAAATGTTGATATTGGTCAAAAAATTTGAAGTTTGGCTGTAAGTTCATTTGACTTTTTATCTAATACAACCGATTTTTAGTCATCTGGTCAATTGGTTGAGCAAAATTGTGATTTCATGACTTGAAATTTGACATGAGTATTCTTGAAGGTCTATAATGATCCTTGCTAGTCATTTGAGGCATTAGAAATCCAATTGTATTTGTGAAAATCAAAACCCTAATTTGAGGCATCAGTGTTTAAGAGATAGTTGGACCTAGTCAACAATTGTGCAAACTAGAGCCGTTGAAGAGATTTGTGAGAAATGTCTTGAGAAACAAGAGGGCAAATTTTGGGGTACAACAATCTGACATTAGTTTTCATTTTCTAATATATTGATTAGTTTGCATCCCAATACCGGATGAAACAGCCGTCCCAATGGTAGAGTGAAGCGCGTAAAGGCATTGGTGTACCAGGGCAGGGGTTCGATCCCTTCCCATGGTATTTTATTTTCTCACATTTTCTGTTTGCAGATTCAGTACAAAGCAGGTCCATGCACGCATCATACATCTTGCCATCCTGACCATCAGATTTCAATGAACCTAGATCTAGCGCCTCTGATTCATGCCCCTCACCATGAACCTTCAAAGATCATCCTCACCAGATCTAGCACAACAATTTGGGCTCATTGTTGGGCCTAGGGATTTCTGATTCCATACTATTTCAGGATCATTCATTTCTTTTTGTTTTCTTCTTTATTTTATTTCTATTATTTTCTTTTTTATCAAAATAAAAACACAAAAATATTTTCTAAAATAAATAATTAAATTGATGAAATTTTATTTAATATTATTAATTATTTTATTAATTAATTTCATTAAATAAAAATGATTTAGTTTAATTAGTAATTTTATTAATTAGGTTTTCTAGGCTTAAATTAATCAAATTATTTTTAATTAATTAATTAAAATTAATTAGATTTTTTTTGAATTAATGGCAAACATTTCTTTTTCATAAAAAACAACAAAAAAAACAATTTCTTTTCCCGTTTCTCGTTTTACCGTTTCGCGTACTTTACATTCGGATTTTTCCCAAATTATGCAACTGTTAAGGGATGTAATAGGTAAATTAGGGCTTGCTTTACTCCCCCCCCCCCCCCCCCCCCCCCATTTTATGGTATGTAACCCCATCTCCGAAGCATTGTAATAGCATAGATTTTATTTCCCGCACTTTACTTTCCGCACCTATAATTATGCCTGTATGTATATATAACTGTACAATGATTAGGCGTGTATGATAAGATCTAAAATCAAACGATAGCTAACCCTAACCTCAAAGATTAAAATAATTGAATCACAACACACTTTTCACACCCGCACCTCTAGGGTAACCCCCACTTGTTGCCTCGAATAAAAAACAGTCATGTCCCTTGAACGTGGGACGCTTTAGCAAAGACCCTCGATTAAAAGATCGTAGTCCCTAGATGACCCTTCGATACTACCATCGGTAAATGATCTAAGTCCCTTACGACAAATTGCTAAGGCTTCCTACGAGTTACCTTTATGACTGTACGATAACCTGCGTCTGTTCCTCAAACATCCAACGATAGGGTTTCCTACTAACTAATGGTAGGACAACACTATCTAAAGGAAGAGGAAAATAACACGAAATACTTTTTAAGTAGGTAGATAGTTCTTAGTCGCTTGCTCACAACAAAAATACATTTTTCACGAAAAACACTTTTCTAAAATATTTTCAAAATAAACACTTTGTATGCGTTCTCAACTGATACGAGAATCATTACAAAGTTTTCCGAACTTAGGCATTTTCAAAATATTTTCAAACACACGTTCACAAATCAATTTTCAACGTGAGCTAGTGATTAAGAGCCCGTAGAGAAATACAGATGAAAAGGGTGCTAATACCTTCCCTTTTCATAACCTACCCCCTTACTCAGAAAATTCTCAAAGGTCTTTCCTGTTCTTTTCACCCTTTCCTTATTGGATAAAAGAAAAGTCGATGGCGACTCTTGCTATTTGCAACATTTGCGATAAAATGCAAAACCAAAAGTTAGTTCTCCCACCGTATTACAAAAGCAAACTCTATAAGGAGATGAGAGTTGAAAAGAGATATTGGGAAGAACAGTATACCAAGATAGCTCAAGCAGGAGGAAACAATAAGGTCATAGTTTCTACACTTTACAAGGAATATTTGAGGTACAAAGACAAGCATGCAAAGCTCTCCTTCTTAGCAAACAATCTCATTAGTGACATTCCTAGAAGCTTGAGAGATGCAGAAGCCATGATGGTCCCTCTTCCGAAGGATGCTGAAGACTTCCTCAAGCTTTGCAGGAAGATGGTGGATGGTTTTAGGGCGGAGATCCGCAAATTTTCTTAGATGATTTAGTTTCCCTTTTGTGTGTTTCTTTCAGCATTTGGCATTTGTTTTGATTCAGTATTTCCATTCAGTATTTCATTCTGGTATTTGCTTTCGTATGAATTGTATTATGGTTTCATTTTAATAAAAGTAATTTGTTTTAGTATTTTGTCTGTGTATATTCTTTGGGATGCTCACCAACAAAAAAGTAAAACCTAAAAATAATAATAATAAAAAAGGGAATCCAACGTGAATAAGAAATTTAAGTAAATTCTTAGCATATTCATATGCATTTTATCCAACCATGAACATCGCATTGCATTTCATACAAAACTTAATTTTTCATATCATTTCTAGTTAAATAATTGGGAAAACCACACTACCTTCCGACCTCCATATCAAACAAGAGCTCATTAAAAGAAAGTGTGGTACGATGGGAGAAGTGACTTGGGTGTTTTGCGTTTGTGTTCCCAAATGTTGCGGTTTAGAAAGAGTCGCCGCCGACTTTTCTTTTATCCAATAAGGAAAGGTGAAAAGCACAGGAAATATCTTTAGAGATGTTTTTTTGAGTTCGAGGGGTAGATTATGAAAAGGGAAGGTATCAACACCCTTTTCATCCATGGTTTTTCATGGGCTCTTAGTTACTTGCTAGATCACTTGCTTTAGTTTGAAAATATGCTTTGTGTGGTTTTTGAAAGTATTTTGAAAAGGCGCCATCATTTAGGAAAACTTTTGTAATGATTATCATTCGTAAGAATGTATACAAAGGTGTTGAGCTTTTGAAAATATTTTACGTTTGTAAAGTGTTTTGAAAGTGTATGTGATTGTTTGTGAAAATAGAAAGGATGTTTGTTTTGAAATTGAGCAAGTAATTAGGAGCAATCTACCTACTCAAAAGGTCTTAGGTGTTCTTTTTACTCCTCCTTTAGACGTTTTTATCTTACCATTGTTTTGGTAAGAAGCCCCATCGTTGGATGTGAAGGGACGGGCATGGGTCATCGTATAACCATGATAGCAATGTTGTGAGATGATTTATCATTTTTCTTTAGGGACTGAGATCATTTCTGAAGGTAACTTTGATAGCGTCATCGAGGGACTATGATCTTGTATTTTTTGTTTATGCTAGGATATATCACATGCATAACATGGCTATTTTTGTAAGGCAACAATAGTAATCAACCTAGGGGTACTAGTGTGCAAGTGTATTTGATTGCATGCATAATTTTGTCTTGAATTAGGGTTTTCTAACATTGGTTTTAGTCTTGCCATACACACCCTAATTACTAACAATATATGAAAGCAATAACAGTGCGGAAAGTAAAGATTCTACGCTATTACAATCATTAGGGGTATGGGGTGTACAAATTTCAAATGGGGATTGCAAATTAAATCCTAAGTTAATATTACAACCATATTGAATGGACAAGAATGTACATGAAATGTAAAATGTTTGTTTCGTTTAAAAAGGAAATAAGTTTTGTTTAAGAAAATATTTTTGGTCTTTTTGATTAATGAAAAATAAAAATGATGGCAAAAAATAATAAAGGAAAGAAGACAGAAACAGCGTAAACACTGAAACACAAGAGGTCAGATGCTCTGACTCTGACATGCTGCACAAACAGAAACAACGTTAGTAAAAACATGGAAGTTCATAAGTTCTCGATCTTCTGAGAATTCATAAGTTTTCAGAAGTTTTGTTGCAACTGATAGAACTTCGTCTCCCTTCTCCATGCTAGTCAGAACATCTGCAGCTTAGTCATTTCTTAACAGAACAAAAGTTGCACACATGACAGTCATGACAAGTTTCAAGAAATATCAGAAACACAAATCAGAAGCAACATGAATTTGCTAATCCTAATTCTGAGTCCGAATTTCTTTATGAAACTCTGAACTGGAATTTCCTCTAATTAGGCAGGCAGATGCATGAAATCTCAGAATATGTACATCATCAGAATCAGAATATCTACATTATGTTAAATATGCAGAATCTGACAATGCCTAAATAATATGATGAGAGTCAGCAGAAACTTACCTTGCAGCTGGAAAATACTCTGGGAGATGGAATCTGATTCTGACCACTTGTGGTGTTCTGAACAGCTTCCACACGTGTTCAGCAGGCTGGAAAACTTTCAACTTGGGATGTAAATGATTAGAAAATTCTGGAACAACCAAGGGATAAAGTTCTGATCCTTTGAGGTGGATATTGGTGGAGAATGTGTTATTGTTTGACTACAGAATTTTGGATGGCTTTTGAATGTATATCAGGAACTGTATGGGTGGTTTTGGTCAAGAAACAACTTGAGGAAAAATGGAGTTTTAATGCAAGAATCAAATGCCAAGGTTTTATATTTTTTGTTTGTAATCCTTTTGACCTCTTGGAATTTTTGCAGGGGTTCAAGGCTTTTCTTTCTCAAATTCCACACCTCTTTCTCAAATTTTCCCGACCTCTTTTCAATGGCCAAAGGTATTCTATTTATAGGCAAAGGTTTTGTATTTTGGATAGGTCAAGTTGCACCAACATCATACGCTAGATGCTGACTTACTCTTGAAGTAAGCTTAAACAAGCGTGGTTCAATGAAACAAGTAGGATGGTTAACAACGCCTAAGCTGGATTTGTCAGCATGAATTAAGGAAAAGTAGAAGCAGCGCATGGGCCTAGCATACTTTTGCACAAAAGTTTATCTTCCCAAGACAGCAGGGGTACACGTGGGGGAAATCCTTTGGATAACAACTCAAAAGTGGTTGTGAGCATTAAATGATGATGAGATTTATCAAATCAGAAATCCTGCCTTGTAAAACTCTGCATCCTTGCTTAACTCTGTATTAGAAGTTCTGCTTCAGCGTAGCATCCAATCTTCTGGCTCCAGCATGTTCTGAAGGAGCTTTCAGACTTTCTAGAAAGCTTGTAGCATGCTTCTTAACCTTCTTTGAATTACCCTGGCAAACTCTGACTGAAGCTTTTGTGAAAACTTGCCCAGAAGTTCTGACCAAACTCTACCTTGAAAGTGTCCAGAATTTGTTGAGTGTTATGGTGATAATCTGGTCAGAAGTTCTGAAATTGTCATAATTCTTAAACACTTAGAAAAATTTCTAAGTACTTAGAATTTGACTTCTCCAAAGTAAAATTTGACTTTTAAATTTCCTGATAAAACAGACTTCATATTACAACTTGTCTTGATGAAATATGATTTTTGAGATTTGATTTTGATCCAAAAGTCCAAGTTAGACTTCTAAGTGTGCAAATGACCATTTTACCCTTGTGAATAACTTTCTTGAAAAATTGATAATTCAAGGCCTGGAAACTTGATAGAAGCAAACCTGGGATCCAGGGTGATCCCTTGTGAAATGAGAGGGCAAATTTTGGGGTACAACAGCTGCCCCTGTTCAAACTTCTTGAACCTGAAGAGTTAGATTGGCGGATCCGCTATTCGTGATTTAAAGGTGAAAGATGATTGAACATTAAAGTGCCCAGAAATTTTCACTCGAAGATGAATGGTGAATGGGCTTATAGATTCCATTTGGAGGAATGTTGGTAAATGCTGGAAGAAGTATCATCAGAAATCTTCTTGTTGATTTATACTAAAACTTGATGTTCTACCTGTGAGAAAAGGGTTAGTAAAATGTAGATGTTTGCATGATGTTCACCAGATGTGGTATCATGCCAAATGCGTATGGTATGTACATGCTATGATGTATGAATATGAGGTATATGTTTTCTTCCGAGAAAATAAATCCCTGACTATTGCTGAGGAAATTCTGGGAGATTGAATCCCTGATTGCCTGTTGGAGATGAAGAATATGCATATCTTCAAATTTTGTTGAAAGAATGCTTTTGCTGGGGAATATCGCTCACATGTCAGCTGTTATCTGGTCGAATCCAGGCTTCGCAGTTGCTGAGGATGAAGTAGTCGGCTGCTAGTTGGTCGGATCCAGGTTTCACATAAACTTATTGGAGGAAGAGATGAATTAACTGTTATCTGGTCGGATCCAGGCTTTGTAGAAAATTTATTGAAATTGAATAGTTATCTGGTCGGATCCAGGCTTCACAACAACTTGCTGAGGATATAGAAGTTAATTGTTATCTGGTCGGATCCAGGCTTTGCAGTAACTTGGAATGGAAACTACTATCTGGTCGGATCCAAGCTTCATGGTTTTTGGAAAGTTGTACTATTATCTGGTCGAGTCCAAGCTTCATGGTGTCTTTCTGGGGATCATAGTTAATTGTTATCTGGCCGGGCTCCAGGTTTCGCAATAAACTGTTTGAAAACTGTTATCTGGTTGGGACCAAGCTTTGCATATTTATGAGGTTGATGAGGTCAATTGTTATCTGGTCGGGTCCAGGTTTCACAATAAATTGCTTGAAAACTGTTATCTGGTCGGGTACAGGCTTTGCAGATTTCTAAGGTCGACGCGGTCAATTGTTATCTGGTCGGGTCCAGGTTTCACAATAAACTGCTTGAAAACTGTTATCTGGTCAGATCCAGGCTTTGCAGATTTCTGAGGTCGACGCGGTCAATTGTTATCTGGTCGGGTCCAAGTTTCACAATAAACTGCTTGAAAACTGTTATCTGGTCGGGTCCAGGCTTTGCAGATTTCTGAGGTCGATGCGGTCAATTGTTATTTGGTTGGGTCCAGGTTTCACAATAAACAACTTGAAAATTATTATCTGGTCGGGTCCAGGCTTTGCAGATTTCTGAGGTCGATGCGGTCAATTATTATCTGGTCGGGTCCATGTTTCACAATAAACTGCTTGAAAACTGTTATCTGGTCGGGTCCAGGCTTTGTAGATTTCTAAGGTCGATGCGGTCAATTGTCATCTGGTTGGGTCCAGGTTTCACAATAAACTTCTTGAAAACTATTATCTGGTTGGGTCTAGGTTTTGCATATTTCTGAGGTCGATGCGGTCAATTGTTATCTGGTCGGGTCCAGGTTTCACAATAAACTTCTTGAAAACTGTTATCTGGTCAGGTCCAGGCTTTGCAGATTTCTGAGGTCGATGCGGTCAATTGTTATCTGGTCGGGTCCAGGTTTCACAATAAACTGCTTGGGGATTTAGTTGTTATCTGGTCAGTTTCCAGGGTTCACAACGAATCTCTGAGGATGATTGCTATCTGGTCGGGTCCAGGTTTCACAATAAATTGTTTTAGAAGATGGAAATGAAAACTAATATCTGGTCGGGTCTAGGTTTCTCAATAATTTGTTGGGGATATGGAGGCAACTCTACTGGGGAAAAGAAGTTAAACCTTGGTTGGATTGAGTGCGGGTTCTTCTATATGTTTGAAAAGCTAGGCTATTATCTGGTCGGGTCCAGGTTTCATAGCATCTTTAAGATCAACTGTTATCTGGTCGGGTCTAGGCTTCAGTAATAACTTGAAAATTGTGCTAATATCTGGTCGGATCCAGGTTTCATAGCATCTTGAAATTGAGATCAACTGTTATCTGGTCGGATCCAGGTTTTAGTAATTGAAGAGGTCAAACTGTTATCTGGTCGGGTCCAGGCTTCAGTAATAACTTGAAAACTGTGCTAATATATGGTCGGATCCAGGTTTCATAGCATTTTGAAGTTAATAAGGATTTGCTGACAGCTTTGTTGGGATTAGGAGTTGTGGCCCTGTGATTTGCAGTAATTTGAAAGGGAAATTCAAACTGGAGAGTGTAGACTCAGTCGGGTAAGGCAGACTCAGCTTGGGGAGGATACACCCAACTGGGGATGATGGGCTCAGCCGGGGATGATGGGCTCATCTGGGGAGGATAGATTCTGTTTGGAGATAATAGCCTTGGCTGGGGAAGATATACTCAACTGGGGAAGATAGGCTCAGCTGGGAAATTCGTGGTGTCTTGATTGTTGTAATTTGAACTCGGCTGGGGAAATAACTCTGTTGGGGAAATAAACCCTGTCGACGAAGTGGATTTCCTTTAGGAAGAGATTCTTGAGGCTTCAATCTTGTAGAAATTGACTTAGCTGGGGAATAAACACCCAAGAGGTTGAGACTTTTGGTCAGGGATTTCCCTATGCAAAGAGACATTGTGGGCAACTCCACTGGGGAAATGTTTATTATCGCCGTCCTGGTGGGGATAATGATGATGAGATAACTTTGTGGGGCTATTTCATATACATTAAAGAGATGCTTACTGCTGCTGTGTGCTGATGCTCTGTTGTTGATGCTGCTGCTTAGTAGGACACATGTGCCAAATAGTTTTAATTATTTTCATATGCATATGTTCATTCAATTTTAGTCATTGGACAAATTTGTATTCAAAACAAAGACAGAAAATTTTGCACTTCAAAGTGTATTTGTATTGATATTTTGCCCATGAATAGGCATTTTTTGTACATAGAGACGAAGATCCTAGTAAGAGGAAATCGTCAAAAAGGAAAACAAAATTGAGAATGAAAACAAATAGCCACATGAAATGATCTCATTACCTTCCAACTCTACTATTTCCCCAATGTCTTCGAACGTCCCTTGCCGTTGATCGAAGTTGATTGGATTGATCTTGGACCATTTGAACTTGGACCTTGGTGATAGAATCGACTGTGGATTTTACGGGACATAGTCGTACGCTTTTAATCCTTTATTTTTTCCTGGACCGCCCTTTCGGGTTTTCGGTACACAAGGATACCCTATTTTTGCCCAAGTCGCCCTTTCGGGTTTTCAACTTGCCGGGTGTACAATCTTTTGCATATATCCCTATTTTTTGCCCAAACCTTTTGGTATGTCGGGATGCCCTTATTTTGCTTAGGTGTGTCAACCTAACGAGTCTCTTATGCGTAGTATTTTTTAACTATGTCTGTGTTTATGGGATGTGGGAAATCCTCTCCATCCATGGTAGTCAGCATCATGGCACCGCCAGAGAAAACTCTCTTGACAACAAATGGCCCTTCATGGGTGGGAGTCCATTTTCCTCTGGGGTTGCCTTGTGGTAAAATGATGCGTTTTATCACCAAATCACCAACTTGAAATACTCGAGTTTTGACCTTTTTGTTGAAAGCCTTGATCATTTGTTTTTGATATGTCTGACCATGACAAACAACATCTAATCGTTTTTCATCAATCAAGTTTAGCTGATCCAATCTCGTTTGAATCCACTCGTCTTCGCCTAGGCCTACCTCAGTCATAATCCTCAGCGAGGGAATTCGAACTTCCACTAGCAAAACAGCTTCCATGCCATAGACTAGAGAAAAGGGAGTTGTCCCAGTTGATGTTCTAGCTAAAGTACAGTAGCCATGTAGAGTAAATGGCAACATCTCATGCCAATCTTTATAGGTTACTACCATTTTCTGCATAATTTTCTTGATATTTTTGTTGGCCTCTTTGACGAAGCCATTCATTTTTGGTCTATACGGAGAAGAATTGTGATGCTTGATCCTAAACTGGGTGCACAACTCCTTGATCATATCATTGTTGAGGTTAGTCCCATTGTTGGTGATGATCCTTTCGGGGATACCATAATGGAAGATGAGGTTGTGTCTGATGAATCTGGCTACCACATTCTTGGTGACTGAGGCGAACGAGGCAACTTCGACCCATTTGGTAAAATAGTCGATAGCGACAAGAATGAAGCGATGTCCGTTGGAAGCTGTAGGCTTGATCTCTCCAATCATGTCAATGCCCCACATTGCAAATGGCCACGGAGCGGTCATGACATTCAGAGGGATAGGAGGCACATGGACCTTGTCAGCATAGTTTTGGCATTTGTGACAAGTTCTTGAATGTTGCTGACAATTAGTCTCCATCGTTGACCAATAGTAACCAGCTCTTAAGATTTTCTTAGCCATCGTATGTCCACTTGAGTGAGTACCGGAAAGAACATCGTGCATGTCTTCCATAATCTCCTTTGCCTCCTTCTTGTCCACACATCGGAGTAGAGTTGAATCATGGTTGCGCTTGTACAATATCCTGTTACTTAGGAAGAATTTGGCTACAAATGTTTGCAAGAACTTTCTGTCATTGATAGATGCCCCCTCTGGATATTCTTGAGCTTTAAGGTATCTCATCACCTCATGGTACCATGGCTTTTCCGCATCGGTGTCAAGTTCAAAGCAATGTGCAGGTTCATCGAATCTTTCAATTGTTATCATAGGGGCTTCGTTATCCCATCTGACCTTGAACATTGAAGACATGGTTTCCAAGGCGTCCACCAACTGGTTTTCTTCCCTAGGGAAATGCTTGAAAGTAATCTCTTCAAAGTAAGGGATCAGGGATAGCACAAGTTCCTTGTAAGGGATAAGATTGGGGTGTTTAGTGTCCCAATCTCCTTTTACTTGGCTGATCACTAGGGCGGAATCCCCAAACACATTCAAATGCTTGATCCTTAAGTCAATAGCAGCTTTTAGACCTAAGATGCACGCTTCGTACTCGGCCATGTTGTTTGTGCAATCGAAACATATTCTGGCAGTGAATGGAGTGTGGCAACCTTCAGGAGAGATGATCACAACACCAATTCTATTACCTAAGGCATTGGAAGCCCCATCGAATACCATAGTCCATCGGGATCCTTGTTCAGGTCCGTCATACGGTCCAAGTTTTGCACAGTCGGTTACCAGCATGATGTTCTCATCAGGGAAGTCAAAGTTCATTGACTGATAATCATCTACCGCTTGGTGGGCCAAATGATCCGCTGGTACACTTCCTTTGATGGCTTTTTGAGTTGTGTATTGGATGTCGTACTCGGTCAAGATCATTTTCCATTTGGCTATCCGTCCGAAGAGGGCAGGTTTCTCGAAGACGTACTTGATTGGGTCCATCTTAGAAATTAAAAGAGTGTTATGAGTCAACATATACTATCTTAGCTGGCGAGAAGCCCATGCCAGAGTGCAACAAGTTTTCTCGAGCAGTGAATATCTGGTTTCACAGTCGGTAAACTTGTTGCTCAGGTAATAAATAGCATACTCTTTTCGGCCAAACTTGTCATGTTGGCCCAAAATGCACCCCATAGAACTCTCTGGTACTGTCAAGTACATGATTAAGGGTATTCCTTCAACTGGAGGCATGAGAATAGGAGGTTCTTGTAGGTATTCTTTCATTTTGTCAAAGGCAATCTGGCATTCATCGTTCCACCTGACTACCTGATCTTTCTTCAAGAGTTTGAAGAGTGGCTCACAAGTAGCAGTTAAGTGTGATATGAAACAGGCAATGTAATTGAGACGACCCAAGAATCCTCTGACTTATTTTTCAGAATGGGGGACTGGCATTTCTTGGATGGCCTTTAACTTGGCAGGATCAACTTCAATGCCTTTATTGCTGACAACAAAACCTAGAAGCTTTCCAGAGCGTACTCCAAATGTGCACTTGTTAGGGTTTAACCTCAGCTTGTACTTCTTCAGTCTCTCGAATAATTTGTGCAGGTTGTCGAGATGTTCTTCTTCGGTTTATGATATGGAAATCATATCATCCACATATACCTCTATCTCATGATGAATCATGTCATGAAATAAAGCAACCATAGCCCTTTGATATGTTGCCCCTGCATTCTTTAATCCGAACGGCATGACCTTGTAGCAGAAGGTGCCCCATTGCGTAACGAAAGTAGTCTTTTCCATATCTTCAAGGGACATCCTTATTTGATTATAGCCTGAGAAGCCATCCATGAATGAGAAGACCTTATGATGAGCAGTATTATCGACTAAGACGTCAATGTGTGGTAGAGGAAGTCATCCTTGGGGCTTTCCCTATTCAGATGCCTATAGTATACGCACATGCGCTCTTTCCTATCTTTCTTTGGCACTGGAACTATATTGGCCACCCATTGAGGATAGGAAGTTAAAGCTAGGAACCATGCATTAAACTGTTTCATTATTTCGGCTTTGATCTTTTCAGACATATCAGGCCTCATGTGACGAACTTTTTGTTTAACAGGAGGGCAGTCTTCTTTAGTTGGCAGGCGATGAACCATGATGTCGTTATCCAACCCAGGCATATCTTCATAAGACCAAGAAAAAACTTCCACATAATCATGCAGCATCTGAACCAACTTGCTCTTGACACTGCTTTCCAAGTTAGCGCTGATCTTGATTTCCTTCTTATCTGACTCAGTACCTAAGTTGATAACCTCAACTGACTCTTCATGTGGTTGAATATATTTTTCTTCTTGTAATAGAAGTCTGGCTAGTTCTCCTGGTATGTCACAATCTTCCTCGCCTTCGTCTTTGGCTTGGTTGATAGGGCATTCAAAGTCATAGTCAACAATAGTAGAGTCATTGGCAATAGGATCCAGAATGGATGTAGACCTACAAGAGTGTGCGTGTGTGCATGTAAGGTACATGGCTATTTATTTTTTTGAAAATGTATTTGAAAGAAAAGAAATACAATGAACATAAACATTTGAATGCAAAAGAGTCCAATGTACTAAATGGTCATATGATTAAATGAACATAAATAAAACCCTTGACAAATAGACCAAAGTGCCCGGGCTAGGCACATGGCTTTAAAAGTCATTATCAAAATATTACAGACAACAGGTTCTTGAATTGACGGAAAAGTAATAACAAGTATATTACTCCTCAATGAAGGAGATGGATACAAAGTCCTTTGTATGCCAATTCTTCAGCTCCGTTGTAGTTGGGTACACCCATTCCTCAAATGCAACTTCTTCTTCAGGATCACCCATGATGTTGACTTTGTGGCTTCCAATGCGAAGAGGTGGCTTCCAGCATGAGCACGTCTCACTTCCTTCCGTGTTTTGACGGTGAAGCCCAAACCAAATTTGTCTGCCTTAAAAGGGATATCAAGGAGTTGGCCCCAAGTATCACAGTTTCCTTCTTCAATCATCGCATGGGCATCCTTGGCTGAAACCATCTTTGGCATGGCCTTAACAGCTTTAGACTCATCAGAAGAACATTTAGTAGCAGCAATCATCGGCGGTACAACCTCAAAGGCTTGACATGGGGTTTCAATGAATTCCCCGTCCATCTCTACATACTTGAAACAGTTAAGGTGGCTTACCATAAATTCTTCTTCCCCACAGACAGTGACTGTTTTGCCTTTGACTGGATATTTGAGTTTCTAATGGAGGGTTGAGGTTACTGCCCCAGCCTTATGAATCCACGGGCGACCTAACAGCCAAGAATAGGCCGGACTAATATCCATAATATAGAAGGTGGAGTTGAAGGTTTGGAAACCCACTTTGATTGGAAGATCTACTTCCCCATGAACGGTCCTCTTTGATCCATCAAACGCCCTTACGATGATATCACTTGGTTTCAAGATTAAATCTTCACAGTCGAGACGATCTAATGCCCCCTTGGGTAATACATTTAGAGAAGAACCAGTGTTGACTAGCACATGTGCTAAGGTAGTCCCTTTTCACTCTATTGACACATCTAATGCTTTGTTGTGATCCTTCCCGAGAGGTGTTAAGTCAGCATCTGAAAACCCAAGGCCATTATCAACTGTCAGGCTAGCCACACAATTCTCAAATTGGTCTGTTGTTGTCTCATGGGGGACATGAGCCTTTTTTAGAAACTTTATTAATGTCTGAGCATGGGCATTGGAGCAAAGCAGCATTGATAACATTGAAATCTTAGAGGGGGTTTGCCCCAATTGTTCTACAATTTTGAAGTCGCTTTTCTTGATGATCTTCAAAATCTCATCCATTTCACGGGCGGAGGGTTCTTCATTAGCTACATCTTTGGAAGGTATCTCAATCACATCAGGCTCAACAACCTTCCCCTTCCCTCTGGTATAGGCATTTGGTTTAGCAGCAGTAATGCAGATGGTCGTTTTTGTAACTACTGGAGGTGAGATATTGGGTGAGAATATTCTCCTAGTTCTAGTTACCTTGCTTGAGCCAACTATGTTGCCAATATCGTCATCTCTTCCCTCTTCAATCCAGGCATCTTGTTTAATCCCATGATAGAACACTTCAGCACTGTAATTCCATGGTACCGCTTTATTTGAAGAGTAGGGAATTGGTCTGGGATTGGTAATTATTAAGGGAGCAATAGTGGGTTCATTTGAAATCCTAATAAGACCTTTGGAGGTGATCATAATAGGTTTTTTGGATATGGTAATAATGGAGAGGTCTTCACATTTGTTAACAAAACTCTTGGCAGGCGGAGTCTTCTCAAATAGAATTTCATGGCTATCCATTAGGCATTGTATACCTTTCTTCAGCCCTTCACATCCATTGGGTTTTCTCATACAGCACACACAGTCTTTTTTATAGCCAGGGAAAATCCCAGCTTTCAACAGATTGTTCTTGATTATATTCAACAGAGTAGTCAATTCTTCAACAGAGGCAATGAAAATTGTATCTTCGACAACACTAACACCTTTATCATGCTTCAGCATTGGAGCGGTAATTACATTCGGCATTGGAGGAGGATCAAATTCAATGGTTTTGTTGTCAATTAAATTTTGGATCTTGTTTTTCAAAGCCCAGCACTGATCAGTCTCGTGCCTGGGGCTGTTTGAGTGGTAAGCGCACTTTGCATTCGGATTATATTTTGGTGACGAGGTGTCAGGTTTGGCGGGATGATCGCGCAATGTCACTAAATTAGTCTTGAGCAGATGTTGAAGGGCTTGAGATAGTGACATGCCTAACCTCGTAAACTGTCTTCTTGGGGCTTCAAAGCGTTGATGATTTGTAGATGGTCCTGGAGTAGGAGTTGGATTGAAGATTCAGACAACATTGACAGATGGATGATTATTCTTTTTGGTATGGGCCCTTGCCCTATACACAACATTAACTTCCTTCTTCAAAGCAAAAGGTTTCTTGACAGGATTGGGAGTGGAGGTGGATGCCACAAAGATATTCCCACTTTTAATGCCACTTTCAACTCTTTCATCGGTTAAGATTAATTCGGTGAAACCAGAAGAAGAGCAGCCGACCAACAGATTAAAGAAAGGACTAGATAAAGTGCCCATGAACATGTCAATGTGTTCCCTATCAGTTAAGGGAGGTTGGACCCTACTAGCAAGGTCTCTCCACTTCTACGCATACTCTTTAAATCCTTCGTTCTTTCCCATGGTCATATCTTGCAATTGAACCCTTGTCGGTGCTAAGTCGGCATTATACTGATATTGATGGTAGAAGGCAGTAGCTAAACCCTCCCAAGTGTTGATACGAGAACCATCTAACTGATAAAACCATTCAAGTTGTGTTTTATCCAGACTTTCTTGGAAAAAGTGAACCCATAGATTTTTATCGGCAGTGTGCAGTTGTGTCTTGTGCATATAAGACTTCAAATGGAGCTTTGGACAAGAAACCCCATCGTATTTTGCAAAGGTTGGTATGTTGAATTTGTGGGGAATGACTACCCCAGAGATTAAGCCCAGATCGTCAAAATCTAAACTGGGGACGACTTGGATTTCAACAGCTTTCAACCTGTCTTCTAACTGCTTGTATTTGATGTCTGCGGGAGGATACTGTTCATTGAAATAATCATCATCAAATTCTTGATCATTGGCAAACTCAGCCTGAGTACTTTTGACCTCTCCAACCTGGTTTTCATCCTCTTTAGATGAGTCTTCTCCTACTAGGATCTGACGGATTTTCTCCTTGAACCTTCTACCCATGTTGAGTAGAGATTTCTTCTTTGGCTTCTTCTTAGCGGCCAACAAAGCCATCATATCTGTTGTACCCCAATTTCCCCCCCTAAGATCCCTTCATCATACCACATTGTTTCAATCACCACAAAATCACATTAGGGATTTTGGTTCTTCTCCCTATCTTTAGCTTTGCTCTTTGAGAAGTTACCAAGCACCTTGATTTGTTTGCTTTTGTGATCATAGATATTGTACTTTGATTTTTCTCTCTAATTAATAAAATTCAATATTGGTTTTATCTTACTTGTTTATAATGTAGGTAAAAGCAATGAGGTTTAGCAAGTTGCTTCATGGGTTCATGAGTTTATTTCCATGCCCTAGTCAAAAGCTTGAGAGATTCAAACCTCACCATTGAAGTTGTTTTGAAGTTGATATGAAATTGGTTTTTGTGGCCATAGGTCCTCATAATCATCCTCAACAATTTCTATTCACAAAGGAAGAATATTGGCACAAAAAAGTTTGTTCAAACTTGACAAAGTTCCACCAAGCATTCTCTTGATCTAGAGGCTAGGGTTCTGGACTTCAAAGAGGCATATCTTGCTCATCTTTTGTTATTTTTGAGTGATTCCAAAAACATTCTTCTCTTCAAAGAGTTACCGACAAATCACTTCAAAAGTTCCAAAGAGTTTTCATGTGGAAGGAACTTGGTGAAGAAGAAAGATCACATGTCATCCAGTTGAATCCCTAATTTTTCATATGTGACTTCAAATTGTCATAACTTGGTCAATTTTTATCACCTTGAGCCCATTCTTTTTCCATGATGATCTTAAGGATGTGTAATTCATCCCTTCTTTTATGTGCAAAGTAAGAAAATGGATTGAAGTTTCCTTAAGAATGTAAAGGATTATAGGTCATTTCATGATTTTTGGCCAACTTTAACAAGCCATAACTTGCTCAATTTTTGGAGATTTTGAGTGGTTCAAACTGAAAAATGTCATTTAAGAGATCTACTTCATTCCATCTTTTTGGCTCAAGAGAAAATTCTAAGTAGAAAGCTATGTTTGGATGCAAGAGATTATAGGTCATTTTTAAAGAAGAATTTGAGATATTTCTAAGTATGGAAAGTCAACTCTTTTTCTCCAACTTTGACTCCATATAATTTTCAGCTGAAGCCTCCAATTGATTCCATTCTTTTTCCATTGCAAAGTTTCTTACCTCATCTTTCCAAAGCATCAAGAATCACGCCTTAAGACTCCCTGAGATGGAAATGCCATTGTTTCAAAAATGGTAACTTGGAATTGAAGTTTCCCTGCAAGTCAGAATTTGAATTTCATGTTACAACCTCTAAACCTCAAATTAGCACACGTTTTGGGTCTAAACATGATTATCCAACTTTCCCAAGTGGATTAGTGCATCAAAACGCAAGAATTAGATGAGTTTTGGTGAAGTTTGGATCACACTTCACTCGTGCATCAAGTTTGCAAGAATTCCCTCCAAAACACATCATTCACTCTTCCTTTTGATCCCATTTTCTTCTCCTATAAATACATGTACTATCCCATTCATTTTCTCAAGCTTAGATAGCCAGAATCACCCTGCCAAACTTGCTTCACAACTCATAATTCAGCTACTTCGAATCCTATTCTCAAGCCTTTTTCAATCCACTTTCTTCATCAATTCACCTTCCTTGATCTTCCCTGAACCTAACCATACCATTACATTCAAGAATCGTGCCTTACATTGCTCCATAGAAGTCTAGTTCAGAGCTCTGCAACTCAACTTCAGTATGTAGATTCCTTCATCAATTCTTCAAAACTTTGGTACCATTGTGTTGCTCTCATTGCCTTGGTTCTAGTCGCAACAGTTACTTTCTTCCAGAAACACGTTTTGACCATGAATTTTCAAATCCCCTTTCAAAACTTTCTTTCCAAATTGCTTGAGTTACAATTTATATAAAAATGGTGCGAGGGTATGGTTATCTTCGTCTTGAAGAGACGAAACGAATGGCATTGGTCTAAGCTTCTGATTTTACAGTTTGAGAGATCTGCAATTCGTGAGGCTGGAGGTTGAAGATGACCAACGTGTCACATTCTAACCAATGAAAGCGTTCCATTTGTATTTTTTGAATTTCTGATTTTACATTTGATTCAGTGCTTTATTCAGTAAAGACCATGATATGAATAGTACACCATATCCCTTGGATTTGATTACTAATGCATTTTGACTCTCATCCAATGGTCCACATCTTTTTCTGATTTTTATATTTTAATTGTTTTAAATTTCAAAAAATCATAGAAAATTCATTTTTAGTCCAAAAAATCCAAAAAAATTATGAAAAATATTTTTGATTATTCTCTTTCTGATTTTTATTTTTTCACAAATTAATTTTATGTTTTGATATTTTTTATGAATTTTACACTTATTTTATTTATTTAAAATGTTTAAAAATACTTTTACACATTTTTAAATTCTGAAAAAATTATGGAATGATGCAATGATATTGTGACAAATGTTGGTGACCTTATTTTATTTTTTGTTTCTGACTTTACTATTTTTTACTATTTTTGTTTATTTTACCCATTTAATTTAATTTTAAAAAATAGTTTCTGGCTTTTAAAAATTCCAAAAAAAAAGTATAATTACTTGACCTATTTTCTGATTTTTCTATGGTCTTATCTTTCATTTCTTAATTAATTTGAACATAATTGACTTTTTTCTCATTATTTTCCATTTTTTAGAACCCTTTAATGTATATATTAAATATATTATTATTTTGTGAATATTTTCTGGCTGTCTTGAGTTAATGTTTTGGTCATGACTTTATTAACATCCTTGGATCCATGGTATTGAGTCTAACTCCACAAAAATGGATGAATGATTTTAATAATAGTTTGATTAAATATTAATTCAAATGTGGTTTTCTTTTGTACCCTAATTCCCCTTCATCTCATCCCCTTCTTCATTGCACTAAGTGTTGTTGGAGCATGATCTTTATATCATGTCTCAAAACAAATGGTGCATAGATTTCTATTGATCGTCCTTAAAATAGGTGCGACTTCTATATAAGTCCACTTACGATTGCTTAACATAGCGCTAAATTTTGTCCCGATTCGAATAAATGATCATTCGTGGCCCAAACTTATGATTGTCAGCCCAAGTATGTTAATTTGATCTCTTTGATCCTATAACCTTGAGATTCATTGTGTGGAGGCTTTGGTTCTACCAATCCTCTAATGGATCTACAACACCTTTGGTCAACGCGGATCACTTAAACATCATTGATCATTAAATGATACTTGTGAGAATTTCAAATGGATGATATACTTGACAAAAAGCAAATGAAACTTATTGTTTGGAGGCTTTGGTTCTACCAATCCTCTAATGAGTTCCAAATGCAAGTTTCAAGATGGTCATCCAACTAATCACTAATTATTGACTTGTTTATTTTATGCTTTATTCTTTTTATGCTTTATGTACTATTTATTTTTTAGCATTTACATTTCATGCCATTTTCATCTTTGCTCATTTGAGCATTTATTTTCTTGTCATTTTTTACTTTGCTCAGTTGAGTTTTACTTTTCTTTTCTTAAGATACTTAATAATCAACATAAACCCTAAAAAAATCTTAATGGTACTTGGACTATTTGGTTACTATCCTTGGAATTATGGAGCAGTGGACTTTTCTGGACTTAGGAATAGAAACCTTGGCCTATCTTAGAGACCTTGTGATCTTATCTGATTATTTTGTCTGGAGCTCTTGAGGTTTACCTCAAGACATTGGGTTGTTTTTTTTTGTGTGTGTGTGTAGGTTTTTGTGATTACATTCGCTGTTTGTAAACTGGAATTCACCCATATACAGTCGTTACTCTGCCCAATTTTGGTGAAGACTTAATACATTTGAAGAGGTCTAGTATCTTTGCCTGCTTGGTTTCAATCCAAATAATGGGAATTCTATCTTGACTCATAATGTCAAGCTTTTGACTTCTTGTTGGTTAGATGGTTCTTATCCTTAGCTTTTACCTTATGCTTTAGGATAGTCTCTTCTTCTCCTCCCATCTTCTTTAATTTCAAAAATCTTCTCCCTCCTTTTGAAAACTCTTCTTGTTTTGAAAATTAAACACTTTCATAATAAACTTGGACTTAGGTCCATGCATTTTCAAAACATTTTCATAAATAAACCTCAATCAATTTAATAACACTTTGAAATTTTTTTTATGAGAAGACTAAAAGTCAACCAATCTCATTTCAAACCATTTTGCCATTTTGGCTTTTACCCTTAAACTTTTTCTTAAAAGATTAGACTCTTGTCAATCCTTGTAGTGATGCAAACAACTATGCTTCTACAATATATAGTGAAGAGAGACATTTCCCACTTGGGTGTTGAGTGAGGCATTGTTGATTTTAAAATCCAAGCCATATCCTCCACTTTGAGATGATGCAAATTCTCCTTTCTCATGATTGTGGGTAGTAAGTAGATGATGTCTTATCTCTTAAAATTAACCAACACACTTGTGTTTCAAATTTTTAAAAGAGGAACTACGTGTACCCTGATCCTCTATTGCATGAAAGGTGGTACGTAGTCACTAAAGGTTCACAACCGCGGCGGGTGCAAAAATCATAAAAATATATTTCTTTTCTCACCTCCACCATCCATTTTATATACAACACATTTTTTATAGCCAAAATATACAGATTTTACAAAGAGGTTCCTGCAGAGTACCGTAGATGTTTAGGGTGCTAATACCTTCCCTTTGCATTACCAACCCCCTTACCTTGAATCTTTCCCCCTTTTTTTGGGTTATTCGCTCTTTTCCAATTCCTTTGGAAACAATAAAGCGCGGTGGCAATTTTTATTTTGATTTGTATAAAGTATAGTCAATCCAATGGCTTAGTCTTGAACATTTCTACCGTTACAATATCTTGCTGCCCCTTGGCCATGGCAAGTAAAGCTTCTTGAAATTGAGAATTCTGGGCTTGGAGTTCAGTCACAGTTTTCTCTAGATCCATCTTGCTGAAATAAACAGCGGAGAGATAAGGAAACCTGTTATGCGACAACTTGTCATGTCATGATGTATGAATATGCAATATGTGAATGGTTTCAAGGATTAACGAAATTTAAATTTGCATAGACAAAAGAATAAACAAACATTAACTTTCATTAGTCAAACAAGAAAGGTTACATTATGCTCCTTGGGCTTACACAATAGCTTTCTACGATAAAAAGACCGGATGCATCCTCTTTGGCGTGAGATAAGCGTTCACATTCTTCTCTTCTTGTACCTATTTCGTAAGCTCCAAGACCCTTTTCTCACTAGCATAGAACTGAGCCTCAAAAGCATCTCATTCTTCCTTCAGCTGGATCCAACCCTTTTGTAAGTCTTCGAGAGACGTAGGCATGTCGGGATGGAGGATAGTGTAGGAAACATCTCCTTCGTCCACAGGCTCAATGATGACTGGTAAAATGGAAGGATAAGGCATCACAAGTGTCTGGGTGTGAGCCCGTACCCACCTGAGGTAAGGCTCGAGAGGGATAGATTTTTGTGTCCCAAAGTTCTACTGTCCGCCTTGTTTACCATTCTCCAAGCTTGTATAAACCTCTGGCGGTAATCTTGGTCTTCTTTGTCATAGTCAAACACCAGACCTCGAATGAGCATCTCATGAGGGACGTCTCTTCGGGCATACCCAAACTGTCGAAGAGCTAAACAGGGATTGTAGGTGATACCTCCCCTAATACCAAGCAAAAGGGAAGTTAGGGAATTCCCCACAGCGGTCAATGATGGAGACGTCTTCCAAGGATCTTGAACACCAACGAATGTCAGAATGGGTGAGGGACATTATCCTTTGAGACCATGTCAATCTTTGCTCGTTTTTCAGTACTGATTGAGGTAGATGTGAGGCAAACCATTTGGCGAGTAAGGGAATACAATACAAGAGAGTACCTCTTTTCTTCATGGTGCGGGTATGAAGGCAATGCAAGATGTATCCCAATAAGGTAGGTATGGGATTGTGAGAGAGAAAGACTTTGATGGCATTAACATCTATGAATTGGTCCGAGTTGGGGAACAAAACCAAGACATAAATGATAAGAGCCAGGACGTCTTCAAAAGCTTGGAAATTCATGTCGTCCCAGAATGAACGAGCTTTTTCCAATAGAAACTTTGCTAGGAAACCTTTGACCCCGCTTCTTGTCTCCCAATTGGTTATGACGTCAGCTCTTTTCAGATGCAAAACTTTGGCGATGACTTCAGGCTTTGGAATCCCTTCTAGGCCGGTGAACGGTATCTGATCAAGCACGGGCACCCCTAAGAGTAGAGAGAACTCTTCTAGTGTAGGTACCAACTGATAGTCTGGGAAAGTGAAACAATGATGTACGGGATCAAAGAATTGGAACAGCACACACATCATCTCCTCTTGGAAGTTGGATGTAGCCAAACTGAGGAGTCGACCATATTTCTTGGTAAAAGGAGAATCCTCGGGAACTCTTGAGGCTAACTCTTGAAGCTGAGGGTGTGTTTTTACAAAGCTGATTCAGATGGTGTTTCTTCGGCCGAAATTCATGACCTACAAAACAAAAACAAAGATAAATTTCTAAATCCTTGAAATGGTTAGTGAGTATGCGTATGATGCTTATGATGTTTATGATGTTATGTACGAGTAAGTATATACATACAAAGCAAACAAATCCCTATGTTTTAGGCTTGCATGAGGTCTTATAGGCAAGTACCCTCTTGAAGTTTAGTTAGCTTAACCTGTCATAGTGATCGGGTTCTAAAGGATCTCAATATCACCGACCTTTCGTTTAGGCGTTGTCTCAGCATAATCAATCTTTTCTTGCAGCCGAGATATCCCAAAAGTTCAGCCTCAATGAGTGTAGTATCGAGTATCAACCAATTTTCAGCTCTACACCGAAACCGGTTATCTCACTACGTCCTAATGGCCAAGTTTGTTCAATTAGGGTTCTAAGGTCAATTAGTGCTTCATGACGCCACTCAGTGGCCCTGTATTCTCCTCGATTCACCACGAGGGATACCGGTACCCACAAATGCGTCACACTAATGTAGCCATTGCTTCAACCATATCGGTCTATGCCGTACAGTTTCCACAATCTATTGCTACTTACCAGATCCAGGTGGAGGATCAAAGCAAGCCCAAACAGAGAACCATAATGTAAAGCATATAAATCAAACAAAGAAAGCAAGTAAATGTGATCTAACCCTAAGGTAACCCCACTTTTACGAAGTTTCCCTAGCAGAGTCACCAGTTCTGTGGTACAGTGGGAGAATTGACTTGGGTGTTTTGCGTTTGTGTTCACAAATGTTGCGGTTTAGCAAGAGTAGCTACCGACTTTTCTTTTATCCAACAAAGAAAGGTGAAAAAGCACATGAAAGACCTTTAGAGATGTTTTCTTAAGTTCGGGGGGTAGATTATGAAAAGGGAAGGTATCAGCACCCTTTTCATCCATGGTTTTCCATGGGCTCTTAGTTACTTGCTCGAACACTTGCTTTAGTTTGAAAATATGCTTTGTGCGGTATTTGAAAGTATTTTAAAAATGCGCCATTGTTTAGGTAAAATTTTGTAATGATTCTCGTTCGTAAGAATGTATACAAAGGTGTTGAGCTTTTGAAAATATTTCATGTTTGGAAAGTGTTTTGAAAGTGTATGTGATTGTTTGTGAAAATAGAAAGGATGTTTGTTTTGAAATCGAGCAAGTAATTAGAAGCAATCTACCTACTCAAAAGGTATTAGGTGTTATTTTTCCTCCTCCTTTAGACGTTGTTATCGTACCATTGTTTTGGTAAGAAGCCCCATCGTTGGATGTGAAGGGACGAGCATGGGTCATCGTATAACCATGATAGCAATGTTGTGAGATGATTTAGCATTTTTCTTTAGGGACTGAGATCATTTCTAAAGGTAACTTTGATAGCGTTATCGAGGGACTATGATCTTGTATTTTTGTTTATGCTAGGATATCTCATATGCATAACATGGCTATTTTTGTAAGGCAACAAGTGGAATCAACCTAGGGGTGCTAGTGTGCAAGTGTATTTGATTGCATGCATAATTTTGTCTCGAATTAGGGTTTTCTAACATTGGTTTTAGTCTTGCCATACACACCCTAATTACTAACAATATATGAAAGCAATAACAGTGGGGAAAGTAAAGATTCTACACTATTACAATCATTAAGGGGATGGGGTGTACAAATTTCAAATGGGGATTGCAAATTAAATCCTAAGTTAATATTATAACCATATTGAATGGACAAGAATGTACAGGAAATGTAAAATGTTTGTTTCATTTAAAAAGGAAATAAGTTTTTTTAAGAAAATATTTTTGGTCTTTTTGATTAATGAAAAATAAAAATGATTGCAAAAAATAATAAAGGAAAGGAGACAGAAACAGCGTAAACGCTGAAACAGAAGAGGTCAGAAGTTATGACTCTGACGTGCTGCACAAACAGAAACAACATTAGTAAAAATATGGAAGTTCAGATGTTTTGGATCTTCTGAGAATTCAGAAGTTTTCGGAAGTTCTGATGCAACTGATAGAACTTCTTCTCCCTTCTCCATGCTAGTCAGAACATCTGCAGCTTAGTCATTTCTTAACAGAACAAAAGTTGCACACATGACAATCATGACAAGTTTCAAGAAATATCAAAAACACAAATCAGAAGCAACATGCATTTGCTAATCCTATTTGAGTCCTAATTTCTTTGTGAAACTCTGGACTAGAATTCCCTCTAATTAGGCAGGTAGATGCATGAAATCTCAGAATATGTACATCATCAGAATCAGAATATCTACATTATGTTAAATATGAAGAATCTGACAATGCCTAAATAATATGATGAGAGTCAGCAGAAACCTACCTTGCAGCTGGAAAATACTCTGGGAGCTGGAATCTGATTCTGACCACTTGTGGTGTTCTGAACAGCTTCCTCACGTGTTCAGCAGGCTGGAAAACTTTCAACTTGGGCTGTAAATGATTAGAAAATTTTGAAACAACCAAGGGATAAAGTTTTGATCCTTTGAGGTGGATATTGGTGGAGAATGTGTTACTGTTTGACTACAGAATTTTGGATGGCTTTTGAATGTATATCCGGAACCGTATGGGTGGTTTTGGTCAAGAAACAACTTGAGGAAAAATGGAGTTTTAATGCAAGAATCAAATGCCAAGGTTTTATATTTTTATGTTTGTAATCCTTTTGACCTCTTGAAATTTTTGCAGGGGTTCAAGGCTTTTCTTTCTCAAATTCCACACCTCTTTCTCAAATTTTCCCGACCTCTTTTCAATGGCCAAAGGTATTCTATTTATAGGCAAAGGTTTTGTAGTTTGGAGAGGTCAAGTGGCACCAACATCATACGCTAGATGTTGACTTACTCTTGAAGTAAGCTTAAACAAGCATGGTTCAATGCAACAAGTAGGATGGTTAACAGAGCCTAAGTTGGATTTGTCAGCATGAATTAAGGAAAAGTAGAAGCAGCGCATGGGCCTAGCATACTTTTGCACAAAAGTTTGTCTTCCCAAGACAGCAGGGATACACGTGGGGGAAATCTTTTGGATAACAACTCAAAAGTGGTTGTGAGCATTAAATGATGATGAGATTTATCAAATCAGAAATCATGTCATGTGAAACTCTGTATCCTTGATTAACTCTGGATTAGAAGTTCTGCTTCAGCGTAGCATCCAATCTTCTGATCTTCTTATCTTCTGGCTCCAGCATGTTCTGAAGGAGCTTTCAAACTTTCTAGAAATCTTGTAGCACGCTTCTTAACCTTCTTTGAATTACCCTGGATAACTCTGACTAAAGCTTTTGCGAAAACTTTCCCAGAAGTTCTGACCAAACTCTGCCTTGAGAGTGTCCAGAATTTGCTGAGTGTTATGGTGATAATTTGGTCAGAAGTTCTGAAATTGTCATAATTCTTAAACACTTAGAAAAATTTCTAAGTACTTAGAATTTGACTTCTCTAAAGTAAAATTTGACTTTTAAATTTCCTGATGAAACAGACTTCATATTCCAACATGTCTTGATGAAATATGATTTTTGAGATTTGATTTTGATCCAAAAGTAAAAGTTAGACTTCTCAGTGTGCAAATGACCATTTTACCCTTGTGAATAACTTTCTTGAAAAATTGATAATTCAAGGCCTGGAAACTTGATAGAAGAAAACCTGGGATCCACGGTGATCCCTTGTGAAATGAGAGGGAAAATTTTGGGCTACAACAGAAAGTAATGGAGAAACTCGAATAGAATCAAGATGCTTTTCAAGAAGACTTGGAACAAGTGAAAGGAAGTATCGACTCGGTAAAGGATAATATGCATCAAGTTCTGCTCACCTTTAAGAACATCATTGAAAGGCAAGATCAGATTCCCAAGACAACTTTTGAAGAAATAGCCCAAACCATTAGTCACCAACCAAGACACAACCAAAATCTGGTCCCGCTAAGTCATCTGTCGCCCAGCCAGAGACCATTATGACTGAAGGTTTTGTTCCACCTCTTCTGAAGGTGGGGGAACCCCATACTTTGAAAATTCCAGTAACCTACGTGGATAACTATATAGACCTGCAATATGGAGACCATGATTTGGAAGGTGTTACTCAAATGCCCCAACCAAAGAATGTTGAAGATCCTGTGGTAGTCAACCAATATAAATCCCTTGAAGAAAGACTGAAGGTTGTGGAAGGTTATGATGCTTTCGACGTCGATGCTCTTAAAATGGGTCTAGTTCCAGATGTAGTTATTCCTCTCAAATTAAAAGTAGCTGACTTTAGAAAGTATAAAGGACTCACATGCCCAAGGAACCATTTACGCATGTATTGTAGGAAAATGCATGCCTATGCTCATGATCAGAAACTAATCATCCACTTCTTCCAAGATAGCCTGAGTGGGGCGTCCCTTGATTGGTATATGCAGTTGGAGCGAGCACATGTCTGATCATGGGCGGACCTTGCAAACGCTTTCTAAAAACAATACAAGTACAACTTGGACATGGCTCCTAATCGTATGCAACTTCAGAATTTGTCCCAAAAGAAGGACAAATCTTTCAAAGAATATGCTCAATGATGGAGAAAAATGGTAGCGTGAGTGCAACCACTACTCCTTAAAAAGGAGTTGGTAGACATGTTCATGGGTACTCTACAAGGTATGTATTATGAGAAAATGGTAGGTTGTGTTTCCTCCGGATTCTCTGATTTGGTGACAATTGGCAAACAAATTGAAGCTGGTGTGAAATGCGGCAAGATATAAGGAGCATCATCTAGTACTCCTTATAACCCAAAGAAGTATACTCCTAACTTCTCAAAAAAGAAGGAAGGAGAAGCCAATGTTGTCGTAATACACTAGAAAGCATAACAACCATTGGTTATCCCATGAGAACAATAGCGAAATAGGTTTGATAGACCTCCAAGAAGATTTGATCCTCTCCCCATGCCACAGTCAATTACTACAATACTTACTCAAGGCATCCTTGGTAGAGATGAAGCCACTTGCTCCTCCAATTGGGGAGCTCCCACCAAAATATGATGCAAATACAAGGTGCGAGTATCATGCCAAATCTTCAGGGCATACCATAGAGAAATGTTGAGCCTTCAGACACAAGTTTCAAGATCAGTTGGATTCCCAAGACATCACCTTTGGTAAGCCGGATATCAAAACAAATCATATGCCTCAACATGGTGGTCAAACTGTGAACGCAATTGAGATAGTCATTGATTATAGAGAGACTAAACGAGTAAAAGCTCCAATAGATATGTTGAATGAGCATTTATGGGAACATGGATTTTTCTTGGAATACAATGATGCTTTTGAAAACACTTTTAAGCAATTTGTGGATCAAGGGATAGTTCAATTAGGGCATTACCATGAAGAAGGATATGTAGTTGCAATCAATGGGAATATACGAAGACCATTGGTGATTCCTTGCCAAGGTTTAAGTTTTGCAAAGAAACTACTTGTAATCCCTTGTGGGGAAGAAATCTCAACAAAAATACCAGTAACAATACTAGTGCTTCCAAAGAGTACAATGGTGACCAGGGGTCTGTCTCCCACTCCTTATAAAAGTGATAAAGTCATGCCATGGAGTTATGAAACTACTGTCTATATCAATGGAAAAAATCAAGAATGCAAGCCATCAATAAGCCAATGACATACAATTATAAATATTGCAGAAACAAGGTGTATGACTCGTAGTGGTCGCATATTCGCTCCAGATCAACACAAGAAGGATGGTACAATGACTAAAGATAAAGGAAAGGTTGTGGCTGAGACTAATCAGGGGAAAGAGCCTCCGAGTAAAAATTTCACTGATCAAGAGGCTAAAGAATTATTAAAAATGATCAAGAAGAGCGATTATAGGGTGGTAGATCAACTACACCAAACCCCGACCAAGATTTCAATACTCTCATTATTCATCAATTTAGAGGCACGTCGAGAATATCTGATGAAAATTCTAAGTTTTGCACATGTTACAAAAGAGATCACAGTAAACCAATTTGATGGAGTCGTGGCCAATCTGTCGTCAGGAGCACACCTAGGTTTCAATGTCAGTGAGTTACCTCCACAAGGTAGAGCTCACAACAAGGTGTTGCATATTTCAATCCAAATAGGAACAACTAGCTTATCCAGAGTGCTTACAGATACTAGTTCTTCCCTCAATGTACTACCAAAGGCCAACTTGATGAAGCTAACAATGGATGGCATCATCATGAGACCAAGTTCTATGGGTTCTCAAAACAGTGTTTGGAGATGTGGATCTCCCAGTAAAGATCGACCCACACATGTTTTACATCACCTTTCAGGTAATGGACATATAATCTACATATACTTGTTTGCTCGGGCGACCTTGGATTCACGCCGCCGGAGCTACCACCACAACCCTGCATAAAAAATTGAAGTTCCTCGTAGAAGGAAAATTGGTGATAATTTACAGGGAAGAGGACATATTCGTAAGTCATTTGGAGTCTTACAGATACATCAGTGTGGAAGAAGATTGTGCGGAGACGCCATTCCAAGTCTTGGAAGTGGCTATAGTTGTTACACTCCCAGTGGAGAAAGTCATAAAACCTGGAACCTCTATGGCATCATGGAGAAACTTGCAAACAATTATGGAGGATCGAACGTCTAAAGGTTGGGGAAAACTTGTGGAGATACCAGAGAAGAAAGATCGCTTTGGTTTGGGCTATCAACCGTCGAAGACTACTAAGAAAGGGAAAGGGCAATTTCCTCCAATCCAGAAAACCTTCGTCAGCAAAGGAGTGGAGCATGGTGGGCAAGTGTCATTGTTATCCAACAAGGGCAACAAAAAACGAGTATCTAACTTTATTCGAGAATGTGCTCCAGGAGAAGAATTCAAGAATTGGACAGCTGTGGAGATTCCATAGATCTTTTTCTTTCCAAAGTAATTTTTATATTTTTAAAAGAACCTATGTCCCTCCTGAGGCATAGGGGTAGCTTGTAAGGGCCCCCATTTATTTTCAAACATTATTTTCAATTAATAAAGTTATTGTTTTGCATTCAATTGAGATCCGTGTCTTTCTCTTTTTTTACTACTTTTTCCAAAATGAAAATACTTTTTTTTTCATAGCACTTTCCAAATTCGCATTCTAAAAAGAACCAAAACATGATAAAAATATGCAGATCCACACCAAAACTCACCGATAATGATACTGCTACAATCTGATACGATTTTGATGCACTAATTAGCCAAGCTGAAGAGGAAGATGAGGAAGATCTTTAACTCTCTGAAGAATTGGCAAGATTACTAGAGAAAAAAGCAGATAACATGCAACCATACCAAGAATCTATTGAGACCATCAATCTTGGGAAACGGAAAGGACCCAAAAGAAATCAATCTAGGTGCAACTTTGGAGGAATGTCTCAAAGAAAGGTTGATCAAGTTCCTACATGAATACATGGATATATTTTCCTGGTCTTACCGAGATATGTCGGCTTTGGATACAGATATCGTGGTGCATAAATTGCCTCTCAGAGAAGGTTGTCCTCCTGTCAGACAGAAGCTCAAAAGGACTAGTCCAGACATGTCTGACAAAATTTGAGAAGAAGTCCTTAATCAATTTAATGTAGGGTTGTTAGCCGTGGTAGATTATCCACCTTGGATAGCTAACATTATGCTAGTACCCAACAAATACAGGAAAGTACGCATGTGTGTAGACTATCAGGATCTAAACAAAGCAAGTCCCTAGACGATTTCTCATTACCTCACATAGATGTTTTGGTGGACAATACAACTCAAGCTTCAATATTTCTTTCATGGATGGTTTGTCACACTAAAATCAGATCAAAATAGCACCCGAGGATATGGAAAATACTATTTTCATGAATCCATTGGGCACCTTCTTTTACAAAGTAATACCCTTCAGTCTAAAGAATGCAGGGGCTACCTACCAACGAGCAATGGTCACATTATTTCATGACATGATCCATAAATAAGTCAAGGTGTACGTGGATGATATGATTTCCAAATCTTACACAGAGGAGGATCACATCATTCACTTGCAATAATTATTCAAACGTCTATGAAAACTTAGACTGAGATTCTGAACAAATGTACATTTGGTGTCAGGTTAGGAAAACTGTTGGGTTTTATTGTAAGTCAGCAAGGTATTGAGGTAGATCCGGACAAGGTGAAAGCCATACAAGAAATGCAAGCTCTAAGAATAGAAAAAGAGGTTTGTGGTTTTGTAGGACGATTGAACTACATCTCAAGGTTCATATTGCACCTAATTGCCACTTGTGAGCCTATATTCAAACTACTCAGAAAAGACCAATCAGTGGAGTGGAATGAAGATTGTCAAAAAGCCTTTGAAACGATAAAGCAATACTTACAAGAACCACCAATCCTGATGCCACCAGTCCCCGAAAGACCACTTATCATGTACTTGACAGTTCTTGAAGGTTCCATGGGATGTATATTGGGTACACACGACAAAATAGGTAGAAAAGAGCACGTCATCTACTACCTAAGCAAGAAATTTACTGTCTGCGAAACCTGATACTCACTTCTCGAGAAGACTTTTTGTGCTTTAGCATGGGCCACTAAACGTCTAAGACAATATATGTTAACTCACACGACGTGGTTAATAGCCAAAATGGATCCTTTGAAATATGTGTTTGAAAAGCCAACTCTCATAGGCAGAATTTCCCGGTGGCAGATGTTGTTATCCGAATATGACATCGAATATGTTACTCAAAAGGCCATCAAAGGAAGTGTGCTAGTTGATCTCCTGGCTCATCAACCATTGGTAGAATATCAATCAATGAATTTTGAATTTCCAGACAAAGACATCATGGTTATAGGTGACTACGAAATACCAGGACTCGACGAAGGACCTGAACCAGGGGCACGATGGACACTCATGTTTTAAGGTGCTTTAAACACACTAGGACATGTTATTGGGGATGTATTGACTTCTATAAAGAACTTTCATAAACCTTATACTATGAGGTTATGTTTTTATTGTACCAACAATGTTGTTGAATACGAAGCTTGTATCTTAGGTTTAGAAGCTTCTATAGACCTAAGGATCAAACACCTCTAAGTATATGGAGACTCAGCATTAGTCATATACCAAGTAAATGGAAAATGGGATACTCGGCATCCCAAATTAATTCTATATCAGGATTATGTTTTGGAGTTAGCTATGGAATTCACAAAGATTACTTTCACTCATATTATCCGAGAAGAAAATTAGATGGAAGACACCTTGGCAACATTGTCAGCCATATTCAAAGTAACTTGGCCTAATCACGAACCGCGCATCATGATCAGACATTTCGAAGAACCTGCACACTGTCTCGCAGTTTAAGAAGGACCAGATGACAAACCTTGGTTCTACGACATCAAAAGGTGTTTAGAAAAGCAAGAATACCTAAAGGTGCCTCAATTATAGATAAGCGAACTATACGAAATCTAGTTACAAAGTTCTTCTTAAATGGTGATGTATTATACAAAAGAAACTATGATATGGTGTTACTCAGGTGCATGGAGAAACATGAAGCAGATACTCTCATGAGAGATATCCACGAAGGAAGCTTCATAACTCATACAAATGGACATGCCATGGCTAGAAAAATATTGAGAGCAGGTTAGTATTGGTTAACGATGGAAGTTGACTGTTACCATTATACAAAGACATGCCATAAGTTCCAAATCTATGCTGACAAGGTGCACGTACCACCAACTCCTATGAATGTCCTAACCTCACCATGGCCATTCTCGATATGGGGAATTGATATGATAGGAATAATTTAACCAAAGGCTTCTAATGGACACCGATTCATACTAGTCGCCATTGATTATTTCACCAAGTGGGTAGAAGTTATGTCTTATGCAAATGGGACAAGACTAGTGGTTACTTGATTTATCAAACAAAATATCATATGCAAATATGGAGTTCCAAGTAAAATCATTACAGACAATGGGTCCAACTTGAACAACAAAATGATGAAGGAGTTATGTGATGATTTCAAGATTGAACATCATAATTCATCACCTTATTGACCTAAGATGAACGGGACCGTTGAAGTTGCCAATAAAAATATCAAGAAGATCATTCAAAAAATGGTGAAGACATATAAGGATTGGCACGAAATGCTCCCCTTCATGCTACATGGTTACCGTGCCTCAGTACATACTTCAATAGGTGAAACTCCTTTCTCTCTTGTTTATAGTATGTAAGTTGTACTCCCTGTTGAAGTAGAGATTCCATCACTACGAGTTTTAATGGAAACTAAGCTTGAAGAATCAGAATGGGTTCAAACGCGACTTCATCATCTCAACCTCATTGAAGAAAAACGCTTAACAACTTTGTGCCATGGTCAATTGTATCAAAATTGGATAAAGAAAGCATTCGATAAAAAGGAATGTCCTCGAGTATTTAGAGATGGGGATTTGGTTCTCAAGAAGATTATGGTACCTCGTCTAGATTCACACGGTAAATAGACATCTAACTACGAAGGTCCATATGTGGTTAAAATAAAATTCTCTAAAGGAGTTCTTATCCTCACAATGATGGATGAGGAAGAAATACCACATCCGCTGAACTCTGACACAGTAAAAAAATACTATGTATAAAAGGCACGCTAAGTATAAACCCTAAATGGGTGGCTTAGGAAAAAAGGGGCATCCCGGTGGATTGAAAACCCTAAAGGGAGATCCAGGAAAAAATTAGGGGCATATAAGAAAAATCATCATCCCGGTGCATTGAAAACCTGAAAGGGAAATCCAGGAAAAAGTTAGGGATTTTATTCAAAAAATGAACAAACGGACTGCGTTTTGATAATTCATTATTACGATTACGGATAAGGGGGGATTAATCTGAATCATTTTTTCTCAGAAGAAAGGAGATTGGAGTTATCAAAGGACATTGGAGAAGTAGCATTATCGATTATCATTTTCATTTCCATTTTTCAGTTTTGTTAAAACTTTTTGTAATTACCTCTTTTTAGGGATGGCATATTGTACTTTCGCATGTTCAAAGGCATTATCATTAATAAAACAATTTATTTTTCAATTCCGTTTCAATTGTGTTTTTTTTTTCTTTTTGACTTGTCTGTAAAATACAACGATTATTTCTTGTAAGCATTGCGTTAGAATTATTTTGGGGATTTGACAATACATAAAAGCAGGTGACAAAGCATCAAAAAGTATTTTGGTTAGAAAAATGTCAAAAGAAATCCATGCCTATGTCCATACCGATGCCTACGCCTAAGATACAATTATCAATTTTACAGTGAGACTGTTCACTGCAACATATCAAAATTCAAATCAACTTGAAAATACCATAACAAGAACAATAGACAATGTTGGGAAGTCGATGACTTAGAAAACCCAATGGTCTAAAAGGAGAGAATTATCAAAAGCATTCACAAACACTTGATGCATATACATATGAAACACTTTATGCATATAAGACACTTGGGTACCATATCAATAACATCACCATTAAGCATCATACATCATTAGGCATCATACATCAATTATCATCGGGCATCATACATATCAGTATCAATAATCATTGGACATCATATCAACTTGGGCATTACACATATACATTATACATTGCATCTCAAACTTCATAGGCCAGGAATACTACAAAATATCTTAGGGCCTATTACCAGCTAAGACGTCTGCGTGAATCAAAAAAACCAAAACCTTAGTAGCAACAGATACCTCGGTTGAGAATATACACAAGCGGTAGAGATGCTACAATCATGACTTCACTAAGTGATATATTTGTGATTTATATCTTCGGTTTAGTCATCCAAATTCAACTATCAAACTCAAATTCAAACATCAAACCCGCATTATTTATCCTCTAGGTTATGATAAATATGCAAGTCTGCTTTACAACTCAAAATGTTAGTCTAAAAGATTTAGCTAGTTTGTCACCAGACCTGACTCTATCAGATTAGTCCCCTGGTGTAAATAGAGTTAATACTCGTATTATCTACCCCCTAAGTTTTGGTAGGTAAATTTGCGATATGGTTCATTGTGTCAGTCTCGAAGCAACAATGAATTACCAAGCTTGTGATATTTATCCCCTAGATTGTGATAAATATGAAAATTTGCGATATAGCTTACTATGTTAGTCTCGAAGCTTTAATAAGTTATTATTTTCATAACTCATACTATCTATTCCCTAGGTTATGATAGATGTACAAAATCTGCGATATAACTCGTTGCGTCAATCTCGAAGCAGCAATAAATTATCTATTTTCAAACTCGCGTCATTTACCCCCTAGGTTATGGTAAATATGCAAAAATATAAGACATAGTTCATTGTGTTAGTTTCGAAGCGACAATGAGTTACCAAACTTTTGTTATTTACCCCTAGGTTATGGTAAATATGCAATGACTGCGATATAACGTGTTGCATCAGTCTCGAAGCAGCGATAATTTATTTATTTTCAAATCTTCGTGTCATTTACCTCCTAGGTTATGGTAAATACACGAAATCTACAATTACATTACTCAAGCATTGGTGAGTCAACTGCGTCACCCTGGTCTATTTACTTTTGGGTTTATCATATAGTTTATCTTTTTCAAAGTTTTGGTCGAAATTTGGGGTCTTCCATTATTTAATAACCCCCTGATCAGAATGTGTAAGACCTTTGTATTCTCGCACCCTCAGTCAAAGAGAAATTTAATATGGGCAGTTGTCATACCCCAAATTTTCCGTATCAGTGTTAACATTTAATTCATTTCCTTTTAAGCATTGTTTATACTATGTTTGTATTATTACACTTGTTCAAAATTATGCATGCTAAGTTATTAATTATTTTTGGTTAAATATAGTAGAAGCTAATCTAGGGGAAGGGTGTTTTTATAAAAAAGATGTATTTATAATTTTATCAAATAAGGCTCAACTAATGGCCCATTAAGTGTTAAGAAGCCCATGTAGATTCCAGTCCAAATAAATAAGATAATTATTATCTTTTTTTCTATCTTTTTGGTAGTTCACCGAAGTCAGCGTTTTTCTTCTAAAAATTATTGTTGGCATTCATTTTTAGATATATACTATCCATTTTATTTATTTTTAGGTTGACCTAAGGTTAACATATTCATGCGCCTTGGTCATTTTTATTCTTATTTCGTTATTATTTATTTATTATTATTAGAATTGTTGGAATTTTGACCAGAAGTCAAAATTAGGGCTCTTGGAACCCTGATCTTAAAACAACACCCTTTATTGGACTGTTTCTCTCTAAGTTATACAAAAGACCAGAATGACAGTAATGTTGAATCAAATTTGAACCAAATATTTGGATTGCAAACTGTTTTTATTGATTACAAAGATTCTACATACAAAATCGTCCAAATACATTACAAATACAAAAACTCTAATTCCTATTTTACAAACTAAATCTAATCTAATCTTTGATTCTCTATCAAGCTAAAACTAACAGAATCAATCTGAAAAAATAAATGTAAATCACTAACTATTTTCCTAATTTATACTATTTCTAAGCCTATATAAACTGAGCCCTAAGACGGAATTGAGGACGAAAAAATTAAAAATAAACCCTTGCATCAATTGATGTGTATCCCACCCTTACCAAAGCTCTTTATTCTGAATACTTAGGATTTCACACTGAAACCCCAAGCTTTCGAGTTTGACCTTCAACCGGTACATGCGAAAGAGACAAAGGAAATGATTAGAGAAAAAATAGATAAAGATCAGAGGAGGATTTTTATACAACCAGGGTCACTTCGGGAAAGGTAACTCTAAAAACAGTTAGCTTAGGGTTTTATTATTAGTTATGGATGTTTGGATGTGTTTAATCAGTGTTTGAATAATTGATTTTTTGGGAAATTTGGGGTTTATGGTTCCTAATTAGGGTTAGGGTTCATCCTAATTAAGGTTAGGGTTCTATGTTTCTCAGCTAAGGTTAGGGTAAAGGTTGCTAGGGTTCTTCAAGTCTGGCCTATGGTTTGTAGGTTTAGGGTTGATCTTCAAAGGGTTCATATTTGATTTCCCAAAACAGATGGAGTCCATGGCAGACTCACATCTGAGAAGGCGGCCTTGACGGCCGCCCACGATGGCTCTTCTAAGGTTCTAGATTTGTCACGGTGGTTTGGGTGAAGGTATGAAGATCCCGATTAAAGATCAATCGGAGATATGGGTTTTGGGGTGGTTCGTGACGGACGACATGGCCAAGTAAATTTCTAGTGGGGTTGTTTTCTAGAGAGAGGTCAGAGCCTCTCTCTCTAAAGTTTTTTTAGTGAGAAGGAATGGCGTAGAGAGAGAGAGAGAGGCGGAGAAAGAAGAAAAATGAGAAATACTAAAAAAATGAATATATAATGTCTCCCTTCACTCTGTACATATGCCTTAACAAGCTCCCTCAGTCAACAACCAATCTCAACCTTTCATTCTTCATACTCTTGATCAACGCCCCAGAGTTAACCTCTGGAGGCCATTTGATCAAGATTGAATGCTTTTGATCTTAACTGGCATACCATAACGCCTGCACCTCCCCATAAACTGGCTAAGGAATTCAGTAAAACTATTTTGGGCCAAGCTTGTTCTACACACTCCATATTACTCTTTTAACTATAATCCGTACCCCCTTGGCATATTGGATCAAAAAAAATATCTGGGCTTAAGCCCTTACTATTTAAACCCCCAGAATTACTTTGTTAACTGAAAATACCATCCCCTATTTTATTTAAATAATTTATTTAATCTATTTATATTATTTATTTAATTCATTTATATAATTTATCTACTCACACGTTTATTTATTTTGGAATTTGTTTTCTCCATCACATTTTACCATTTGCATCAAAAATAATTTTTCTTATTTATTATTTATTATTATTATTATTATTATTATTATTATTATTATTATAAATATATAATTTATTTTTGATAAAATAAATATAATAGTTATAATAATTATAAACTAATTTCTAAAATACTTACCCCTTTTTATTCAATTCATCAAACACTTTTTTCATCATTTAAATAATTTTTCAAAATTGCATCATACATTCAAAATATAACTAACCCATCAAACTTAACATTTTTTTACTAACATAATTTCAAATTCAACATTATTTTCAAAAAAGAATTGTGGATCTATTTTCAAAATTATCTGCGAACTACGCCTACGACTACACTATTTTTAAACTCAGACAAGGTTCAAGGATAACTCGAAAGCATTTACATAATCCATAAAAAAAACTAACTAAACACATACGAACTAAGAATTTGGACTCTGATTCTTCACAAGGAGATACGTAGGCACGCGGTTAAAACCAAGGCGAGTTCACAACTAAAAAATTAAACTCTTTTCTTAAACATATGGAAACTCCAACTCTTAAATAGAAATTTCTGATTTACTCTACAACCTAAAAGAGGACGCCCCTTGAGAACAAGGGAGATGAAGGAAGCCTAACACATTCCCTTCTTCTAACCAACTCACAAACTTAGAATCTCTAAATAATTAGGGTTATCTGTTCTTTTCCGTCCTTAGGACAAAATGTCGTGGTAACGAGTCGTTATTTTTTGCCGGTTACGATAGTTGGCGACTCTCCTGGGGAAAGACAAATTTTAGAGAGAGTTTTCCCCTCCTTTTAGGTCTAGGGTTTTTGGGTTTTTCTATTTATAGCAAGATTATTTATTTCCATATTTGTTTAATAATTTGTTTATTTATTTGTTGTTATTTAATTGTTATCATATTATTCATTTTATTTGTCAAATTTTTCTATAACAAAAATAATAAACCTTAGAAGAAGGATTGTCAATTGGCCAAGGGGGTTTAACATCCCTATGATTTTTTGCGACAACTTCACCTAGAGTAGGTCAAATACTGATAAATGTCTTTTAAATGGCTAAACTCTCTTGGAGGTAGGACTTTAGGACTTGACCAATGACTCTTTGTATAACCCTAAAATAAAATCTCATGGTGAGACCTTGTACGACCTAAGAAACGAAAGTCTCGGTCCAAAAAGATGCTCCACCTAAGGAAGGCCCTTGTGTCTTTGACCTTTGGTGTTATCCATGATACCCTTAAGAAAACCACCTTTGGGTTGAATAAAATAAACTTAGAACATTCTGTAGGTTGTTCTATTAAACATCTTGTCCTTCACAGGGAACCTTGTCATGAAGGACATCTTGTTATCCCTAAACCCGTATGGGTTTCCTTTTGTCCATATCCATCCCTACACCCGTAAGGGTATTTTGTTGTTTAGTCCGTAAGACTTCCATTTGTATATGAGATTCTAGAATGACATAATTCAGATATCCTATGACATGTTGGGACATCAAATCCGACATAAACAAACAGGAAAGGTATAAACATTAAAACCAATACTGAAAAGAAATAAACAACACATTAAAATTGTTAACCCAGTTTGGAACAACCTTCCTACTTTGCGGGCTACCAAGCCAGGGATAAGTCTACTCAAATAGTATCAATTCATAGACCCTACAACGAACCTCCAGTTTACGGTATAATCACTTAATCACTACCCCTGCTAGACTTCTATCTAAGACTCGCCTAGATATGAAGCCTTCCTCAATCCCTCTTTAATTACATACATCAATTAGACATAAAACAGGAAGACACACTTCTATGACAACAAACCAGAAGACACACTTCCATGATAATACTTATCCAAGACTCTTGACTTAGAAAACAACTTGGTGTTTCTTACAAGCTTCCTCCAAGAACAATACTCACTCTTTCTTCACAGCTTCAAGGAGAACACATTGACCATCTCACAAGCCGAGTGGTTCACTTACACCAACTCTCCTAGAGAGTGGCTATAGACTCGTCCCTAATGATTACATCTTCACTATTCTTGACTGGTACTAATTGTAGCGGTAGAAATGTTAAGACAAAGCCATTGGATTGACTTAACTCGCATAAATCAAATAAAAATCGCCACCACACTTTATTGTTTCTAGTGGAATGGGAAAATAGCGAATAACCCAAAAAAAGAGGGGGAGAGAATCTAGGTACGAGGGGTTGTTATGCAAAGGGAAGGTATTAAAATCCTAAACATCTACGGTACTCCACATGAACCTCTTTGAAAATTCGTGTATTTTGGCTATAAGTGTTGTATAAAAATAGATGATGGAGATGGGAAAACAAATATTTTTTTACAATTTTTGCACCCGTCGCGGTTGTGAATCTTTAGTTCCTATGTACCACCTTCCATGCAATAGGGGATCAGGGTACTCATAGTACACCTTAAAAAAATTTAAAACATAAGTGTGTTGGTTAATTTTTAGAGATGAGACATCATCGTCATATCCGAATGGAAGAACATACTTACTACTCACGATTATGAGAAAGGAGAATTTGCATCATCTTAAAGTGGAGGATATGGCTTGAATTTTAAAATCAACAAAGCCCCACTCAACACCTAAGTGGAAAATATCTTACTTCACTACATATCGTAGAAGTATAGTAGTTCGCATCACTACAAGGATTGACAAGAGTCTAATATTTTGAGAAAATTTTAAAGTAAAAAGCCAAAGTGGAAAAATGGTTTGAATGAGGTTGATTTACTTTTAGTATTCTCACAAAAAATATCAAAGTATGATTAAGTTGATTAAAGTTTGTTTAAGAAAATATCTTTGAAAATGCATGGACCTAAGTCCAAGTTTATTGTGAAAGCGATTCAAGTTTAGAAAACAAGAATAGTTTTTAAAATTAGGGAGAAGATTTTTGAAATTAAAGAAGATGGGAGGAGATGAAGGGACTATAAGGTAAAAGCTAGGGAAAAGAATTATCTAACCAACAAGAAGTCAACACTTGACACAATGAGTCAATGTAGAATTCCCATCATTTGGATTGAAATCAAGCAAGCAAAGATACTAAACCTCTTAAGAATACCAAGATTCAGATGCATTAAGTCTTCACAAAAATTGGACAGAGTAACAACTGTATACAGATGAATTCCCAATTGCATACAAAGCATATAATTAGGATAACCTGCACATAAAGAAAATCAATCCAATGTCTTAGGGTAAACCCCAAGAACTCCAGACAAAATAACAATCAAAGTCACAAGATCCCAAAGGTAGTCAAGGCTTCTAATCCTAAGTTCAAGAGGTCCATAACCCTATAATGTCAAGGATAGTAACTAAATAGTCTAAGTAACAATAACGTTTTTTATTGTTCAAGTTGGTTATTAAGTACCTTCAAAAAGAAAATGAAAGATCAAGTGAGAAAAATAAAATAAAATATAAAAAAAGACATAAAGATAAATTCTCAAGTGAGCAAAGATGAAAATAGCATGAAATGTAAATGCTAAATTGAATGGTGAATAAAATAAAGGCATGAGATAAATGGCATAAAGTAAGAAAAATACATAATAAAAGTCAATTGTTAATGAGTTAGGAATAAAAGGTCAGTTGAATGACCATCTTGAAACTTGCATTTGAAAACTCATTAGAAGATTAATAAAATCAAAGCTTCTCAACAACAAGTTTCATTTGCTTTTTGTCAAGTATATCATTCATTTTAAGTTCTCAAGACAACAACAGATGATCAACGATGTTTAAAATGATTCGCTTAGACCAAAATTTATTTTGGTTCATTAGAGAATTGATAAGACCAAAGCCTCCTAACAATAAACCCCAAGGTTATTGGATCAAAGTTTTCAAATTAACATACTTGGGCTTGCAAACATAAGTTTGGGCCACATATGATCATTTCTCAAATCGGGATGAAATTTAGCGATATGTTAAACAATCTTAAAGGGACCTATATAAAAGTCGCACCTATTTTGAGGCCGGTCAATAGCAATGTATGTACCATATGTTTGGAGAAATGATATGTAGATCATCCTCTAACAATATGTAGCACAAGTGAGAAAGGGATAAGATGGATAGGGAGGGGAAGTATTTAAACCAAAGAATTTAATCAAAACTATCATTAAAATATTTCATCCATTTTGGTGGAATTAAACTCAACACCCAAGATCCAATGATGATAATGAAGCTCATGATCAAAAATCACATAACTCAAGTCCAGCCAGAATATATTCAAAAATAAAATTGCATTTAATAAACAAAATAAAAAAAATAAAAAGATTTTTAAATTGTTTTTAAAGGAAAATAAAAGGAAAAATAACAAACTATATTCAAAGTATCAAATAAAAATTAAAAGAAAACATAGAAATGTCATAGATGATCTCAAGTATTTTTACAAATTTTTTAATAATTTTTTAAAAAAGAAAAGTATTTTTAAATGATTTAAAATCACTCAAGTAAGTGAAAAATGATGAAAAATAGTAAAAATTAGAATAAAATTCTAGAAAAATTACAGAAGTCAGAAATAGAGAAAATGATCTTGATGAATTTTTTTCAGAATTTAAAAATACCAAAAATTATTTTTAAACAAATAAAAACAAGTCAAACAAAATGAAAAAAATTATAAAAAATTTCAAATATGTAAATAAAATTATGAAAAATTTAAAATCAGAAAAAGAATATTTTAAAATATTTTTGTGAATTTTTTCATAATTTTTGAGTCAGAAATGAATTTTTTGTGAATTTTTGAAGTTCAAAACATTTAAATATAAAAAATCAGAAAACAAAAATAAAGCCAAAAAATATGGATCATTAGATTAATGTCAAAACATGTTAGTAAGCAGATCCAAAGGATCTGACGCGCTGTGCATAATATGGTCATCTTTGGAAATCACACCAAATCATTTTTTAATAATTAAAAGCAACAAAAAATCTGGCGCGTTGGATGGAGTCTGACTAATGAAAGTAATCAGATCCAATGATCCTTAAAACATGCATATAGTAATACAAGTTCACTGGATAAGATTCAAAAAATCACATGTCACGCTATCATTGGCTGAAGCACGACACGTAGGTTGTCTTCAACCTCCAGACGCCCTAAATTGGGGTTTCATAAACAGTAAAATTAGAGGACTAGACTGGTACCATTAGATTCGCCTTTTCAAGAAAATTCTATTGGTACCCTCGCGCCAAATTTATATAAGCTGAGCAATGCTTGATTTGGAAAAAACGATAAAAAATAACGAGCACAGAAATTCCAAGTATCTCTCTCAATTATCAATGAAAATGAAAACCATATGAAGTGTGAGAATCAGATGAATGAGTAGAATATAATAGGGATTTATTTGGTTCAATTTAGTTGAGAATTCTACTTGAACGAAGTAGTAGGAAATTTCTCTGAAACTGGACTTGGTTAGCATAATTTAGGACACTTCAAGGCTTGGTTCTTCTTCTGTTAGCTTCAGTGAAGTTCAAGGATAAAGAATCAACAAAGTAATTGGATTGAAAAGTGGAGAAAAGATGAATTTGAAAACTCAGAAAAGTGGGTTATGCAGAGAGTTTGGCAGGGTGATTTTGGCTGTCAAAGATTTAGAGAATGGGAGGAGTGAGGTCCTCTATTTATATGGAAGGGAATGGTGCAAAGAATTGAGAGGAAAATTGAAGTTTTGAGGGAAATTGGATGGAGCCCGAAAGTGGAAAATGTGTTACTCCATGTGCATCAAAACTCAGCCAATTCCCGCGTTTTGATCCTTAATTCAACTTTGGGAACTTTGTTAAACATGTTTAAATCAAAAACGCGTACTAATTTGGTGTTTAGAAGTTAGATTATGGATTTCAAATTATGACTTGGAAGAAAAAATCAATTTCGAGTAGCTGACTTTGAACTCATGGTGTGCATGATTTAGGGAACCTTGAGACTTGATTCTTGATGCATTGGAAAAATGAGGTAAAATTCTTCATAATGTGCCAAGAAATAGATCATTTGGATGCTTGATCTAGAAGTTGTGCTTGGTCAAAATCAGGAAAAATGTGTCGACTTTTATTCTTATAAAAATTCTAAGTTTTTTCTTCAAAAACGACCTATAATGTTTTGTATCTAAACAAGGTCTTCTTCTAAAAAAATTCTTTGATCAATGATGCTAGCTTGAAGTGGAATCTTTAAAGAGTATTGTGAAACTTGAATCACTCAAAAATTCCAAATATTGGACAAGTTATGATCCTTTGAATTTGATGAAAATCCATAAGGTGACCTATAATCTTTTGAGCTCTTAAGGCATCTTCTAACCATTTTCAAGTTTTGCACATAAAAGAAGAGTTAAAGTTTACACTCTTAAAATCATTGTGTAAAAATAATGGGCTCAAGGAGATAAAAATTGGTCAAGTTATGACTCTTTGAAGTCACATAAGAGAATTTGATGGCCTATCAAGAGGACTTGTAATCTTTCTCAATTATTAGTGATCTTTCACATAAAATTTACTTGAAACCTTTGAAGTGATTTTTTTTATAACCCTATAAGGAGAAGCATATCTTTGGAATCACTCAAAATTCTCAAAATATGGACAAGATATAGCCCTTAGAAGTTCAAAACCCTAGCCCTTGGAGCATCAAAATGACTTGGGAACCCCTTTCAATTTTTTCAATCTTTCTTATACAAATACTTTTTCTATGTGAAGAGATGTTTTTGTGGATGACAATAAGAACCTATAGTAATAATAACCACTTCCACATATTGAGAATTGAGGGAGTTATGCACTTGTGATCAAAGAATCAAGAAATTTTACAAATAGGTCCAACTTCTTCAATCAATTCTTGCATCCTTTGACTTCCTTTGGAAATTGAAGCATGATGAATCATAGTAGTCCTTGTCATGAAATTAATTTAAATCACTCTCTATGATGAAGCTTAAGTTTAAATGAAGCTTTATTGAAGAAGGCATGGAAATAAACTCATGAACCTATAAATCAACCTAATGAAGTGTGTTGTGCCCTTACCTATAGTATCATCATTTAGAGAAAAAATCCATTATATTTGTTAGTTAAAAGTTAATCAACACAAGCCATATATGACCATAATATACAAATCAAAGTGCTTGGTGATCCCTCATGAGCAAACCCTAAGATAGGGAGAAGAACCAAACCTTAGTGTGTGATCTTGATATGATTGAGTTGATATGAGATGATAGAGGGATCTTAGGGGGGGAAATTGGGGTATAACAGCTTCCCTTATTTAAGTGTCTTCTATCTGGAGATACGAAGTTTAAAATCTTCGTGTCGACGCGATTGAAGATACTTAAATGAAAAACAAGCCCTATTTTTGGCCCTAAGATGCCATGCAATGCATATGATTGTGCATGCAAACACACAAATCCAAAGGTGACACAAAACACTAATGGGGAAGTAGAAAATAAAATAAAGGATCAAAAGAAAATCCGACCAGGAAAATAAATCGCTGGTTGTGATACAATGGGAGAACTGACTTTATGTTTTGCGTTTCGATCGCACTTGTGCGGTTAGCAAGAGTCTCCACCGACTTTTCTTTTATCCAAAAGGAAAGGTAAAAAAGCATAGGAAAGACCTTTCGAGATTATTTCTCGGGTTCGGGGGGTAGATTATGAAAGGGGAAGGTATTAGCACCCTTTTCATCCATGGTTTTCCATGGGCTCTTAGTTACTCGTTTAGATCACTTGCTTTCATTTGATTGTGTGCTTGTGGTGTGGGCTTTGAAAGTATTTTGAAAAAATATCTTTGTAATGGTTCTCGTCTCTATAAGAACGTATACAAAGTTTTGTTTTGAAAAGTGGTTCAAAGATGTGTTTGTGAATCGTGTTTCGAAAAGTGTTTTGAAGAGATGTTTTGCAATGGTTCTTGTCTCTATAAGAATTTATACAAAATTTTTTTATCTTTTTGAATTTTTTTTTGAAATGAGAGTGTAGGTGTAAAGAGTTTTTGTCGTGAGCAAGCGAGTAAATAAGAGTGAATCTATCTACTCGAAAGGTCTTAAATTGTGTTTTTCTTCCTCCTTTTAATGGTGCTATCTTACCATTGATTTGGTAAGAAGCCCCATCGTTGGATGTGAAGGGACATGCGCGGGTCAATTTTACAATCATTGAAGGCAACTTGTGAGACGCTTTAACAATTTTCGTAAGGGACGAGATCGTTTTAATCGAAGGCAACATCAAGGGTCATCGAGGGACTACGATCTTTTTTATCGAAGGGGTCATTGCTATAGCGTCTCATATTCGAAGGACATGATTGTATTTCCGAGGCAACGAGCGAGGTTACCCTAGAGGTGCGCGTGTGAGAAAGTGTGTTGGTTTCAAGTTATTTTATTCTTTGATTAGGTCATCTAGCGATTAATTTTTGAATCTTGCCATACATGCCTAGTTACTATACAGTATATGGAAAACAGTAAATTGCGGGAATTGAAATTCTACGCTATTACAAAATATTCGGGAATGGGGGTACAATTGTTACAAATGGGGATGAATCAAATGAGATAGGACGATCCAAATATCAAATAATACAACCAAATCAAATTTTTGTGCGATTTAGTTAAAGCTATGATAATTCATGAAAATAGTTTTAACAAACTATGAAATGCTAAGTATTTACATGAAAAAAGAAAGGTAAAACCTAATCTAAAAAATAAAAATAATTGATTAAATTAAAATCTCTATTTTTTTTGCATTTTTATTAATTATGTAAATTTAAAGAAAGAAATAAACCAAATTATTATTATGTTTTTTGGTATTTTATTATGTGTAAAAAATTAATAAAAATAAGTTTATATAAAAAAGAAAATGATAAAAAATTAATCACAAAAACCTAAAACAATTTAATAAATATATTTTAAGTTATATTAGCAATTGTATAATAAAAAGAATGTAAAAGAAAAACAAACTAAACTAAAAACGCAGTGGGATTTAGGTAAATGAGATGTGAGGCCCAAAGAGTTATAGTTGTGTTTGCTGAAACAAAGCAAAGCCAGAGGGGGGTGTATCCAACAACGGCATATGGGCTTACGAGATTTACAAAAACAAAACGGCCCAAGTTTCATAAACTGTCTAATTGTTGATTAGGGGTTCAAAGCAAAAATTAGGGTTCTGAAACCCTTTGTTCACAGTGGCGGTGCTCTATCTCTTTCGTTCATCCCTGTATTATCCTTTCATCTATGTTGAAACCTTTGAATGAATTCACTACCCGTCTCCGTTTTGCGAGCAAAATCGCTCTTTTATCTCTTTGTCTCACTATGATTTGGTGTATTTTTGAAAACCCTAAGTTCAGATTTAAGCCTAAGGGGTCCGAAATTGATTTATCCGATCTTCCCCCCCCCCCCCCCCCCAACTCTCAGTTGCCGGAAAGATTTTCTTCGCCTCCCTAATCGAGCTTCTAGAGTTTTTTCTTTGAAAAAAGGGTGAGATTCTGTTATTATGATTTCACTAATTTTTTTATGTTGTTTATACGTTTTCTTTTGACTACTCCATTCCTTGAGATGTAGAGAAATATGTTTTGAGGAAGGTGAAGAATCCATACCTGTTTGGAATTTTACAATTTTGAAAGGGAGCGGCGAAAACGAAGACGGCGTTCCTTGGTGGCCGGAGACGGGGGGGAGGAGATGAGGATACCGCCTTGGTGCTTCTGACTCGTTGGTAACTCTTTTCTTATCTCTGTGTTTTGAATGATGATGATGCTGGCTATTGTGATGTTTGGCTTTGTTTTGGTTTTCGTTGTTTCAAACTTGCTTACAGTTTTGGTTTGGAAGTTGATGGTTGTTGGGATTTTTGTCCATAGCTACTATGTTTTTTTGGTTTGACAGTTTGGCTTTGTTACAGTTTTGAGAGTTTTTTTTTGTATTTTGTTGCAAGTTTGAGATCTGTTGCAGGACTTGAGATTTGAGGGTGGCTACTATTTTTTGAAAATGATTCTAGGATTTTGGGATGATGTTACTGATTTTGAGTTAATAGGTTTTGGTTATAGGTTTGGTATTTGAGAGTTTTTGACAGGTTTTGGTAGTTTGTCTATGTTACAGGTTTGATGGATGATGTTAGTGGTTTATTTTCACAAGTTTGGTTTGATGGTGTTACTAGTTTTTGTTCACAGGTTTTTGGTTGGCAGGCTTCAGGTTTGATGGTGGTTCTGTAAGCTTGAAGCTTGAGACTTTTTTAGTTTTTGAGGTCTTGGTTTTGTTGACAGTTTGAAGGTTGTTGATTTGGTTTTTGCTATTGGTTTTGACAGTTTGGCTTTGTTACAGTTTTGAGAGTTTTATCAGTTTGGGATTTTGACAGTTTTGGAGGTTGGACACTTGTTTCAAGTTTTCTGAGTTTGATAATTTTTTCTCTCTTCTTTTTGCTTGAGAGTTTTGTTTACTGTTATATTGGTGTTGCTTTGGTTGAATTCCTATTCAAAATGGTGGGAAAACCATCAAAATTTTGAATATTTTGGCATATTGTTCTTATGCCCTTTTTGTTGCAGTTTTGTTTTCTAGCAACTTCTATGCAATTTGTGACAGTCAAGGCAGCAGGGCTGTGCATCCCAATAACCTAGGTGACTTCTTTCCTCTCTTCTCTCTCAATGACACTAAGAAAGTCAATTGCTCTTTTGCCTTTTTTTCCAATTCTGAAAAGTTTGCAATGAAAAATGGAAAATGATGAATTAGGCTTCTCGAACAAGTTTCTGCTTGTTTGACTTAGCTTATTATATTGCCATACTTCTGCTTTGCTGCCTGCTTTAGCTTTAGATGTTGTTTGCTTACTTGCTATGTTGCTGCCTCATTTTTGTTGTCCAATTTGCGCTGCTGTTTGGATAAGTTTGTACCATTCTGTTTGGACATTTTTGCTGTTTGTTTGGACAACTTTGCTGTATTTGTTTTGTCCAACTTTGTAGCATTCTGTTTGGTTAGTTTGCTGCATCCTGTTTGGTTAGTTTGTTGCATTCTGTTTGTTTGGACAACTTTGTGGTATTTTTGTTTCTTCTTTCTTTTTGTGAACCAAGAAGAATAATCTTCTTGTGATTTTCAAATAGAGGAAATGAATTATGATGAATAATGGCATTCTGATTGCACTTTGCAAACTTTAATGATGAATAGCATTTTTTTTTTGGAAAATTTTGTTCATGCCCAAATAACTTGTACTAATCACATTTTCTTTCTTTTATTTTCATGTGAGCACAACTGGATGCGACAAAGCATGGGAGGCAAGAACTCTGCAAGCATGGAGGTCTTTGGAGATAGCAAAAGAACTTCAGTCAAACTTAGGCATAGATTAATTCTCCTAGGCTAATCAAGCATTTGAATTTCCTTGTAATTTAGAAAAAACATTCTTGTATTGTATCCAACAATTGTACTAATTTATCTTTTAAATACAATAAGTTGTAAAACATAGAGTATTTAAAAGAAAAATTTATTTTGTAACAATGTTTGAAAAATTGGAGAAAGTCTTATGAAATATTCTTGTGTCAATTGAAAACCTTTACTGTCAATAACTTGTAATTTTCTCTTCCCATCCTAACTAATTCTTAAAGATTCCCAATCAAGATATTTAAAACAAAATGCTCCAGTCTGGTAACTTACATTCCAAGTAATCCCAGTAACTATGTAACTGCATTCCAATCAAACACGCACTGTATATTCTATTTCCGGACCAAGCAAATGTTTTAAAAGACGCAAATCTTCAGGTTAACCTAGATTAAACAATCATTAGTGTCCTACATGACAGTCTTAAATTCCATATCTTTTCCCAAACAACCATGCACTGAGAACAAACACTGTCTTTTAAGTAAACTTGAGAAAGCATGAAGACCTGTGAAAGCCAATTGGATCCTTGAGAATTCATTTCTTTTGAGAATTGCAAGAAAAACCCTAATTGCTAGTTTACTGCCACAGAAGAAAATATGTTTGATCGATTCCTGAGCCAACTTGAATATCTGAGAAACCCTAGGGTTGTGTCTTCTATGAAAAATGGGAGGGCAAATTTTAGGGTACAACAGTTGCCCTTGTTCAATCATCTTGAACCCGAAGAGTTAGATTGGCGAGTTTTGTCGTTCGTGACTCGAAGGTAAAAGATGATTGGACACTAGAGTGCCCATAAATTTGCACTTGACAAAGGTGTAGTTGAGGGAATGGGATTAAAGATGCCATTTGGAGAGTATGTTAGAATCTTGTTGGAGATGGGCTTGTAGATGCCATCCAAGAATGTTTGTTGTAAATCAAAAGAATAAGCATCAGAATGGTGTCCGTATTTGGAACGTATCTGAACTGTATCTGTAGGATGAACCTGAATAAGTGACAGAATGGCTTCCGTGTCTGGAGCGTATCTGAACTATATCTTGAAATTGAAATCTGAATGAGTAACAGAATGACTTCTATGTCTGGAGTGTATCTGTACTGTATCTGAATGAGAAATTGAATGGCTTCCGTGTCTGGAGCGTATCTGGACTGTATCTTGAAATTGAGGTCTGAATGAGTAACAGAATAACTTCCATGTCTGGAGTGTATCTATACTGTATCGGTACTTGGAATCTGAATAAGTAACAGAATGACTTCCGTGTTTGTAGTGTATCTGGACTGTATCTTAGAATTGAGATCTGAATGAATGACAGAATGACAACCGTGTCTGGAGCATATTTGTATTGTATCTTGAAACTAAGTCTGAATGAGTAACATAATGACTTCCGTGTCTGGAGTGTATCTGTATTGTATCGGTACTTGGAATTTGAATAAGTATCAGGATGGCATCCTTGTCTGGAGCGTATCTGAAGTTGAAATTTGAATGAGTAACAGAATAACTTCCATGTCTGGAGTGTATCTGAACTGTATCTGAATTCTGAATCTGAATGAGTATCAGGATGGCATCCGTATCTGGAGCTCATTTGTATTGTATCATGATTGCACATTGTTAAACGGTAGCTGTTAATCTTATCCTGTAAAGGGTAAAATGTTAGCTGAAGCACAAAGTTATGATGCATGAAATGCATGATGCGATATATGTACTTTATAAATGTTTATGATATATGGATGTAATGTATGCGCATGTAAGCTGATTTGCTGTATTGCTAAGGAAAATAAATCCTTGACTACTGCCGGGGAAAATAAATCCTTGACTGCTGAGGATTCCGTTGTGAGGGTAATGCCGTATACTTCTTGAGGAATCTTCCTGGGGAATCCAGAGAGTTTTAATGACTTCTACTGGGGATTATTGACGGGAGTCTTTGTTCTGTCGAGAAGCAATAAAAACTCTGTGGGGAAAAGCTTATTCCTGTTTGGAAAAAAGTTCATGGGTTTCGGTCGTCTGCCACTCTACTGGGGAGTTACCCTAGGTTGGGGAGAAACAGAAGTTAACTGTTAACTGGTTGATTTTCAGGCTTCAAGACAACTTGCTGGGGGAACCTGGAGAAACTGGATGATTTCCGTTGTGGGTTGATAGTTTGAAGTTTCGGCTCCGCCGGGGATTGGTAGTTGGTAGTCTCATCTCCGCTGGGGATCTGTAGTTCAAAGTTTTGGCTCCGCTGGGGATCTTAATGACGTGCTGTAGGGATTGCTCATGGAATAGCCTAAAGACGTTTTCCTAATCTTTCAACCTGTCAGTAATTACTCTTTTCATCCTGTTTATTTGTAAATGGTAATTATGTTCAAATGCATATGTTCATTAATGAATCATTGGACGTTTTTGGAAATAAAAAACACAAGTGTAAAGAAAAAGGCAAATAGTTTTATCTACTTTGAAAGAGATATCTTTGTATTTACTTTGAATAAGTATTTTGCACAAAGGAGACAGACATCCTAGTAAGAGGATGGTGTCATAAATAAGAAAAATTTACAAAGAAAGATAGTTATGTGTAATAATCCCATGGGCTTCCCATTCTGCTATAGCCTCCGTATCTCTGAATATCTTGTTCGTCTGTTGCTTCGTCCGAAGATGATTGGATTGATCAGAAGCTCCGAGTTTGTCCGTGAAGAGATTGTCCTTAAAGTGATCCGATGAGACATAGTCATACGCTTTAATTCCCTAACTTTTGCCTGGACCGCCCTTTCGGGTTTTCAGTCCACCAGGAAACCCTTTTTTTCCCAAGTCCCCCTTTCAAGTTTTCAACTTGCCGGGTGTACAATTTTTTTTATTTTATCCCTAATTTTTGCCCGGACCTTTTGGTTCGCCAGGATTCCCTTGTTTTTCCTAGGTGTGTCAACCTAGCGGGTCTCTTATGCGTAGTATCTTTTGACTATGTCTGCGTTTGCAGGGTGCGGAAGATCGTCACCATCCATGGTGGTTAAGATCATTGCCCCACCAGAAAATATGTTCTTGATTACAAATGGTCCTTCATAGGTAGGAGTCCATTTGCCACGGGGATCACTTTGTGGCAAGATGATGCGCTTGATCACAAGATCTCCAACTTGATACACTTGGCGTCTTACTTTCTTGTTGAAATCCTTGATCATCCGCTTTTGATACGTCTGACCATGGAAAACAGAAGTAAGTCTCTTCTCGTCAATTAAGTTCAACTGATCAAGTCGGGTTTGGATCCAATCGTCTTCGCTCAAACCTGCATCCTCCATGATTCTTAAAGAGGGGATCTGAACCTCAATAGGTAGAACAACCTCCATGCCATATACCAAAGAATAGGGTGTTGCCCCAGTCGATGTGCGAGCCGTGGTATGGTACTCGTGGAGAGCAAATGGTAGCATCTCATGCCAGTCCTTGTAGGTGACTGTCATTTTTTGTATGATCTTTTTGATGTTTTTGTTCGCAGCTTCGACAACACCATTCATCTTTGGCTGATAGGGAGACAAATTATGATGTCGAATTTTGAACTGTTCGCACAAAGCGGTGATCATAGTATTGTTAAGGTTTGTACCGTTATCAGTGATGATCCTTTCGGGGATACCGTACCGACAAATAAGGTTCTGCTTGATGAAGCGGGCAATAAGATTCTTTGTAACGGATGCAAAGGAAGCTGCTTCGACCCACTTTGTGAAGTAATCAATGGCCACCAGAATGAAGCGGTGTCCATTGGATGTTGTAGGCTTGATCTCTCCAATCATGTCGATTCCCCACATAGCGAAGGGCCAAGGAGCTGTTAAGACATTTAGAGGAACCGGAGGCACGTGCACCTTGTCTGCATATATTTGACATTTATGACAAGTCTGGGAGTGTTGATAGCAGTCTGCTTCCATGGTAGACCAATAATAGCCTGCCCGCAGAATCTTCTTCGCCATCGTATGCCTGCTAGAGTGAGTGCCAAAGGTACCTTCATGCAATTCAACCATAATCCTTCAGCTTCACCCTTGTCCATACAACGGAGCAGAATAGAATCATGATTGCGCTTGTACAGGATGCCATTACTTAGGAAGAACTTAGCTGAGAATCTTCTTAAGAACTTTTTTTCATTGACTGAAGCTCCTTCAGGATATTCTTGGGCCTCGAGATACCTTTTGACTTCATGAAACCAAGGCCGGTCCCCTACTTCTTCGGTGTTAATCTCGTGACAGTGTGCAGGTTCGTCCATCCGTTCAATGGTGATCTGGGGAGCCTCATTGTCCCAATTAAGTTTAAACATGGATGGCATTGTAGCTAGATCATCTGCTAGGTGATTTTCTTCTCGCGGGAAGTGCTCGAAGGTAATTTGCTCGAAATGTGGTAGCAATGTCAAGACATGTTCTTTGTAAGGGATGAGGTTTGGATGTTTAGTATCCCATTCTCTTTTGATCTGATTGATGACCAAAGCTAAGTCCCCAAACACAACTAAAGATTTGATTCCCAAGTTTATGGAAGCCTTGAGTCCAAGGATGCAAGCTTCATACTCTGCCATGTTGTTCGTACAATTGAAGCAAAGTCTGGCGGTGAAAGGAGTATGGCATCCTTCTGGGGATATGAGTACCGCGCCGATACCGTTACCAAGTGCTTTGGATACCCCATCAAAGTACAGGGTCCATCGGGATCCTTGTTCAGGTCCGTAATATGGTCTGAAATCTTCAATGTTGTCCAATGTCATGATGTCTTCGTCAGGGAAGTCGAACTTCATGGATTGGTAATCTTCTACAGCTTGACGGGCTAGATGATCATCTAGCACACTGCCCTTTATAGCTTTTTGGGCCGTGTACTGTATATCATATTCTGTTAGGATCATCTGCCATCTAGCTATCCTTCCAGATAAAGCAGGCTTTTCGAAGATGTATTTAATCAGATCCATCTTAGATATCAGCAAAGTGGTATGAGTCAACATGTACTGCCTTAGCCGGCGAGCAACCCATACCAAAGCGCAACAAGTTTTCTCGAGCAGTGAATATCTTGTTTCACAGTCGGTAAACTTTTTGCTAAGGTAATAAATGGCATGCTCTTTTCGGCCAGACTCGTCATGCTGCCCCGGTACACACCCCATTGAATTCTTTAGGACGGTCAGATACATGATTAGCGGTCTTCCTTCGACGGGTGGCATCAAGATAGGAGGCTCTAGCAAATACTCCTTGATTTTATCGAAAGAAATTTAACAGTCATCATTCCATCTAACTACCTGATCTTTCTTCAATAGCTTAAAGATTGGCTCACAGGTAGATGTGAAGTGAGAAATGAACCTAGCAATGTAGTTTAGGTGTCCCAAGAAACCTCTGACTTCCTTCTCAGTGCGAGTAGCAGGCATTTCTTGTATAGCTTTGACTTTGGCAGGGTCAAACTCGATGCCTTTGTTGCTGACAATGAAACCTAAGAGCTTACCGGACCGGACTCCGAATGTGCACTTGTTAGGGTTCAATCTTAGTTTGTACTCCTTCAACCTGACAAACAGCTTTTGCAAGTGATCAAGGTGTTCTTCTTCAGTTTGTGATCGGGCTATCATGTCATCTACGTAGACCTCTATCTCATGATGTATCATATCATGAAACAAAGCTACCATGGCGCGTTGATAGGTTGCCCCGACATTGTTCAGTCCGAATGGCATCACTTTGTAGCAGAACGTACCCCACTGTGTAACAAAAGTAGTTTTCTCCATGTCCTCAGGTGCCATTTTGATCTGGTTGTAGCCTGAGAATCCATCCATGAAAGAAAATACTTTGTGTTGAGCTGTATTGTCAACCAGGATGTCGATGTGCGGAAGTAAAAAATCATCTTTAGGGCTGGCCCTATTTAAGTCTCTATAATCCACGCACATTCTCACTTTGTCGTCCTTCTTAGGCACGGGCACAATGTTAGCAACCCATTGAGGATAAGAAGTAACAGCAAGAAACCCAGCATTGAACTGCTTCATAACTTCTGCCTTGATCTTCTCGGACATGTCAGGTCTCATGCGGCGGACTTTTTTCTTCACTGGTGGACAGCCTTCTCTAGTGGGTTGACGGTGTACCACAATGTCTGTATCGAGTCCCAGCATGTCTTCGTATGACAAGGCGAAGATTTCAACATAATCATGCAGTAGATGAATTAGGCGCTCCTTGACACTTGGCTCTAGATTGGCACCTATTTTAATTTCCTTTTTGTCATCCTCAGTTCCCAAGTTGATTGTATCCAACTGCTCTTCATGAGGCAGAATAGCCCTTTCCTCTTGTTGTAATAATCTGGCCAATTCCCCTGGCACCTCACAATCTTCCTCACCTTCGTATTCGGCTTGGTAGACCAGATCTTCAGAGTCACTGAAGGTTATAGCAGTATCGTTACCCATGGGATCTGGAATGGAAGAGTACCTGCATTTGGGAGTGTGGGTGTGTGTAAGGGTATAGTCACCTTTAAACAAATAAAATGTAAAAAGAAAGACAATGAACACAAAAGTTTATATGAAAAACGTCCATGATTCATTGAAATGACACATGAAAATGAAATAAGAACCCTTACAAATTGACCATTGTGCCTCGGGTAAGACACAAGGTTAAAAAAGTACGAGTTGTTTGTGAATTATTACAGATCCAACAGAAATGGAAAAGATAAATTACTGCGGTATGAAAGTAATCGGAACAAAGTCTTTTGCTTCCCAGTTGCACAGCCCTCTGCCGACGGTAGGGAATATCCAGTCCTCCAGGCTGCCATCTTCTTCACTGTCCTCCATAATAGCATTGGCATTGTGGCCATGCCTAGGCATTGGACTGGAGATAACATTCGGTTTTTCAGGAGCTTCAAATTCAACCTCCTTTGCGTCTATCAGATCCTGAATCTTGTTCTTCAGATCCCAACATTTGTTGGTGTCATGCCCTGGACTCTCTGAATGATAAGCGCACCTAGCGTTCGGATGGTAGTGCGGAGAAGGAGTATTGGGATTTTAAGGGGCCTCTTTCAGCATGGCCAAATTCAACTTCAGGAGATATGGTAGGACTTGAGCAGGAGTCATGTTTATCTTGGTGAATTTCCTTACAGGCCTTTCCACCCTTTGCTGGTTATTTCTCGGCTGATCATTCCTCGGCTGATTATTTCTTGGCTGGTTTGATGCAGACTTTTGAATAATAACGGCCCCCACCGTTGATTGGCACTCGTTTCTTCCCTGATTCCTCTGAGCATAGACAGTCGACACTTCGTTCTTTCCTGTGAAGGGCTTTTTTACAGCAGCAGAGATAGACGCGTCTTTTTGAATTTTCCCGCTTCTTATGCCGGCTTCTATCTTCTCACCAGTTAAAATCAACTCAGTGAACCCCGCAGAGGAACTTCCAATCAGATGATTAAAGAATGATCCTGACAGAGTTCCCAGAAACATGTCCACTAGCTCCCTTTCAGATAAAGGTGGTTGCACCCTTCCGGCTAAATCCCTCCACTTTTGGGCGTAGTCTTTGAATCCCTCATTAGACACCATGGCCATACTCTGGAGTTGAGTACGGGTTGGTGCCAAGTCGGTGTTGTATTGATACTGTTTATAGAAGGCGGCTGCCAAGTCTTCCCAATTATGCACATCAGACCTCTCCAACTGGTAGAACCAATCCAGTTGCGTCCCTGATAAATTGTCCTAGAAAAAGTGGACCCATAAATCTTTGTCAGCAGAATGCGGTTGAATTTTCCTGACATAAGATCGTAGGTGCATCTTGGGACAAGACACCCCATCGTACTTGGCAAATAGTGGCACTTTAAACTTCAGAGGGATTACTATTCCAGACACCAAACCTAACTCCTCAAAGTCCAGCCCTGGTACTCTCTGCACTTCCATAGCAGCTAGACGCTCTTCCAAATTTTTGTATTTGTCATCGGCCGGAGGGTATTGTTGTTCAGAGTAGTCCTCTTCTTCCTCTTCTTCGGCTTCAGAATCTGAAGGCACTGCAGTCTCTTTACCTTTTTTTCCCCTTCCTCAGAGGTTGATGGAAATTCCAAGGCCCTTCTGGCTTGTCCTTCAAACCTTCTGCCCATGATAGCCACACCGACTCGCTTCTTCTTATTTTTCTCTTTTCCTTTCTCTAGCAGAGTCTTGAGCTCCTTCTGCCCCTTGGCCAAGGTCAAGAGTAGCTGTTGAAATTGTGAATTCTGAGCTTGCAAGTCTTTAACCGTTTGTTCAAGATCCATGTTGTTGAAATAAACAGCAGAAGGATGAGGAAACTTCTTGCAAAGACCTGTTTATGCATATGATGAATGATATGTATTCATGTAATGTTGTCAAGGATTTAAAAAAAATTCAAATTTGTGTCAAACAAAAAGGAACAAACGTTATATTAATAAAATAGAATTCGTTTACATCAATGCCCCTAGGGAAAAATAGTATAGAATTCTAAGATAAAAAGACGTTGTGCATCCTCTTTGGTGCAATATAGGTGTTAAGAGTATGCTCTTCGTGAAGTAACCGAGTGAGTTCTAAAACCTTCTTCTCACTTGTGTAGAATTGGGTTTCAAAAGTATCGCGTTCTCCCTTGAGCTGTATCCAACTCCTTTGTAGATCTTCGAGTGATGTTGGCATGTCAGGATGTAAGAGGGTGTATGGAACCTCTCCTTCCTTAACAGGCTCTATAATCACTGGGAGAATGGAGGGGTAAGGCATCATAAGACTTTGGGCGCGGGTTCATACCCACTTGAGGTAAGGCTCAAGGGGGATGGAATTCTTGTGTCCCAAGGTCTTACTGTCTACCTTGTTAGGCATCCTCCAAGCTCGGATGAACCTTTGTCGGAGTCCTTAATTGTCGTTGACGAAGTCGAAGACCAAACCTTGGATCAGCATGTCATGTGGGCCATCCCTTCGGGCATAACCAAATTGTCTTAGAGCCAAGGAGGGGTTGTAGGTGAGGCCTCCCCTAATGCCAAGTAGAGGGACATTAGGGAATTCCCCATAACTGTCGATGATGATAACATTCTTGTAGGTGTTTAGGTATTGGCTTGCATTTTTGGTAAATTCCAAGTGTATGTATGAATGTCATGACTGATGTCATAACATTCTAGTTCAGGTTGTACTAACTCATTAGGTACATGTGCAGAAAAATATTGTAACTCAAATACTGATGTTTATAAGTGTGTATCTGAGCATGTTTGCAAAATGATCACATTTTGCTAAATCAGTAGACAGGTTTTCTCAGATGTCATAACAGATGTTATGACATCCTGTTCTGAACTAGCAGGATTACAGGATTGGATAAGTCTGAGTTTTTTCAGGAAATAACTCAGTCCTTCCTAAACAGAATCCTGCGTTTTCTGAGGAGTAACCTAGCTCAATCCTAACCTGATCAAGAAAGTACTGTGACCTGGTCTTTAGGTCAAATGGAATCAACCCTAGGTTTTTGGAAACCCTAACTGAAGTTGCAGCTGCTATATATTCAACAGAGCTGCGGTTTTTCAAGCGATCCCTGCTGATTGATTAGAAGATCAATTTTGTAATCTGTATAGATTTGTTTATTGTACTCCAAGCAATTATCATTGTGATAAGTGCCTTGGAATAGGTTTCAATTGTAAGGGTTGTGTAGCACTCAAAGCTTTGAAGCAAGAGTGTTTGAATGTTACTTGACTAAAGCTGTGAAGCAGAGTCAAGTTAGTTGTGTACATCACTCAAAGCTGTGAAGCACGAGTGATTGTGTTACTTGATTAAAAAGCTGTGAAGCTTAATCAAGTGTGTGTTTTGAAGAGTGTCTTCATCAATTCTCAAGTCAAATTGGTTTATGTATCACTGCTGTGATTGAGGGGGAGTGAGTAGGAACTCAGGTTTAAGTTGTACTTAGATTAGAATTGCATTGGGTAGGTCTTAAGTGAAGGAGATAAACTGGTTGGTTTATTCCTGAATTAACATCTCTTATAGTGGATTCTCTCCCTGGCTTGGTAGCCCCCAGAGTAGGTGTTGTTGCACACTGAACTGGGTAAACAATTGACTGTGTTATTTACTGCTTTTGTATTTACTGTCATATAGTAAGTCAAATACGGTGTCATAACATTGGACGTGACATTGAGTATCTGTAGCCAGAATTTCAATTGGCATCAGAGCAGGCACCCTGCCTGTATTACTGGGTGAGATCTAGGGATATCACTTTCTGGCACTATGGACAAAGAAGGAGTTTTTGGAAATAGACCACCCATTCTGGATGGAACTAATTATGACTACTGGAAACCTCGTATGATTGCCTTCCTAAAATCTCTGGACAAAAAGGCTTGGAGAGCTGCTGACAAAGGATGGATTCATCCCACCATAACTGAGGAAGATGGGACAATCAGTCTGAAGCCCGAGGAAGATTGGAGTAAAGAAGAAGATAAGCTAGCCCTGGGAAATTCCAAAGCTCTAAATGCCTTATTCAATGGAATTGATAGAAATATTTTCAGATTAGTTCATCAATATGAACTGGCCAAGGAAGTTTGGGACACTCTCAAAACTACTCATGAGGGAACTTCCAAAGTAAAAATGTCAAGGCTTCAGATGTTGACCACTAAGTTTGAGAATCTAAAAATGATGGAAGATGAAACCATTCATGAGTTTCACATGAACATCTTGGAGATTGCCAACACCTCAGGAGCACTGGGAGAAAAAATGTCAAAAGAAAAACTGGTGAGGAAGATTCTCAGATCCTTGCCTAAAAGATTTGCAATGAAGGTGACTGCCATAGAGGAAGCCCAGGACATTAGCAAGTTGAAAGTGGATGAACTTATTGGGTCTCTTCATACTTTTGAGATGGGAATCACTAATGATGATGTCAAAAAGAACAAGAGCATAGCACTTATGTCCAACACTGATGTTGAAGAAAACATTTCAGAAGCTATAGCCATGCTAGGAAGACAGTTCAACAAACTCATCAAAAGAATAGATCCAAAGTCAAGGTCTAATGTTCATAACATTTCCTCTGACATTGACAGTTCCAGCAGAAGACCAAGGTCAGATGAGAAGGGAGTTCAAGGCAGAGGAATTCAATGCCATGGTTGTGAAGGATATGGGCATATTCGAGCTGAATGTCCTACCTTTCTTAAGAAACAAAAAGGAATGACAGTTACTTGGTCTGACTGTGATTCAGAAAGTAATTCTGAAGAAGAGACTGCCAAACGAGTTACTTCTTTAACTGGTGTTTGTACCTCTGAAAGTGACATCAGTGATGAAGAGGTGACTTTTGAAGAACTGGCTGAAACGTACAAGGAATTGTGTATCAGAAGTACTGAAGTCTGTGTGCAGAATGAGAAACAATCAAAACTCATCATAAAGATGGAGGCTGAAAAACGGGCAAACCTTGAAACTATAAGTCTTCTAGAAGGAGAAGTTCAATTGCTGAACTCACAACTGAATCAAATGACCAAATCTGTCAAGATGTTGACAAATGGAACTAACAAATTGGAAGAGATCCTACAGATTGGACAAAATGTGGGAAATAAATCTGGTTTGGGATTTATGAAAGCAACGAAATCCGGTTCTGGTAGGCAAATGTCAGAACAAATGTCTCAACACAACTCTCGACATCAGGAACAGAAACATATGAGGAAAAGGTACCAAAGATGGAAATGTCATCATTGTGGTAGATATGGCCACATAAAGCGTTTCTGCTTCAGATTACATGGATACCCTAATCAGAATTCAGGTGTCAAACCTAAGTCTAAAAAGGTACCACATGCTCCTCAATGGAAGAAAAAGGCTACTGCACTGATAGCTCACACTTCCCTGAGGGTCTCTGCAAAGGAAGACTGGTACTTTGACAGTGGATGTTCCAGACATATGACTGGAATCAAGAACCTCCTCAATAATGTTAAGCCTCACACCACCAGTTTTGTGACCTTTGGAGATGGGGCTAAAGGTGAAATCAAAGGAGTTGGTGATTTGAACTGCCCTGGAGTTCCAAGTCTAAATGAAGTACTGCTGGTGAAAGGACTGACCGCTAATCTCATTAGTATCAGTCAACTGTGTGATCTAGGATTCAAGGTCAATTTCTCAAGATCTGAATGCCTTGTAATCAATGACAAACAAGAGATAGTAATGAAAGGACTCAGATCCAAAGACAACTGTTACTTATGGGAGGCTGAGAACACTAATTTCTCATCTGTGTGTTGCATTGCAAAAGAAGAAAAAGAGGTGAAACTGTGGCACCAAAAACTTGGCCATCTTCACCTAAGGGGTATGAAGAGGATTATCTCCTTGGAGGCAGTCAGAGGGATTCCAAAACTGCTAATTGATGAAGGAAGAGTCTGTGGTGAATGTCAGGTGGGTAAGCAGACGAGGATGTCACATCCAAAGTCAAGACATCTGACCACCTCTAAGGTTCTAGAACTCCTCCATATGGATCTGATGGGACCAATGCAAGTAGAGAGCCTTGGTGGTAAAAGATATGCCTATGTGGTTGTGGATGATTTTTCCAGATTCACCTGGATTAACTTCATTAGAGAAAAATCAGATGCATTTGAAGTCTTCAAAGAACTGTGCAAAAGAATTCAAAGAGAGAAGGAAGGATGTATTGTCAGAATCAGAAGTGATCATGGCAAGGAATTTGAAAACAGCAAGTTTGATGACTTTTGTGCTTCAGAAGGAATCAGTCATGAGTTTTCTTCTCCCATAACACCTCAGCAAAATGGAGTTGTGGAAAGAAAAAACAGGACCATACAAGAATCTGCCAGAGCAATGTTACATGCCAAAATACTTCCTATGTATTTTTGGGCTGAAGCTATGAATACAGCGTGCTATGTTCATAACAGGGTCACCTTGAGAAAGGGAACCTCATCCACCATATATGAACTCTGGAAAGGAAGAAAACCAACTGTGAAGTACTTTCATGTGTTTGGCAGCAAATGCTATATTCTGTCTGATCGTGAACAGAGAAGAAAACTGGACTCCAAAAGTGATGAAGGCATATTTCTAGGATACTCCTCAAACAGCAGAGCTTTTAGAGTATTCAACTCCAGAACCAAAACCATGATGGAATCAATAAATGTCATAATTGATGACTATCATGAAGAAACAGATGTTCCTTGTACTGTTGAGACATTCTTTGAGACTTCAACCCAACAGGATGATCTACCCAACTCCACCACAACAGAATCAGAATCAAAGGAAGCTAGCAAGACTCCTTCCATCAGAATTCAGAAGGATCATCCAAAAGAGCTCATCATAGGAGATCCAAATAGTGGAGTCATCACAAGATCTAGAGAAATCATCTCAAATTCTTGTTTTGTGTCCAAAATAGAACCAAGAAATGTCAAGGAAGCCTTAACTGATGAATATTGGATTGGTGCAATGCAAGATGAACTGAACCAATTCAAGCAACATGAAGTTTGGGAACTGGTTCCTAGACCTGAAGGAACTAACATCATTGGGACAAAATGGATATTCAAGAACAAGTCAGATGCTGAAGGAGTTGTCACCAGAAATAAGGCGAGACTTGTTGCTCAAGGATACACCCAGGTTGAAGGGGTTGACTTTGATGAAACCTTTGCACCTGTAGCCAGGTTGGAATCAATCAGACTCTTGTTGTCAATTGCTTGTCTTCTGAAGTTCAAGTTATTTCAGATGGATGTGAAAAGTGCCTTTCTAAATGGGTACTTAAATGAGGAAGCTTATGTGGAACAACCTAAAGGTTTTGTGGATCCAACCCATCCTGATCATGTCTACAAATTAAGAAAAGCTCTATATGGGCTGAAACAAGCTCCTAGAGCATGGTATGACAGGTTAACAAAGTTTCTCTCAGACAAAGGCTACAGAAAAGGAGGCTTGGACAAAACTCTATTTGTCAAAACTGACGGAGGGAAGTTGATGGTTGCCCAAATATATGTTGATGACATAGTGTTTGGCGGAATGTCAGAACATATGGTTAAACACTTTGCTGACCAGATGCAGGCTGAATTTGAAATGAGTCTCATGGGAGAACTAACTTATTTTCTTGGACTACAAGTCTCACAGATGGAGGACTCAATCTTCTTATCTCAAAGCAAGTATGCTAAGAATATTGTAAAGAAGTTTGGTATGGAGAATGCAAGTCACAAAAGGACTCCTGCTCCTACTCATCTAAAGCTCTCCAAAGATGCAAGTGGGGTTAAGGTGGATCAAAGTCTGTACAGAAGCATGATAGGAAGCTTGTTGTACTTAACTGCCAGCAGACCTGATATTGCCTTTGCAGTTGGAGTCTGTGCTAGATACCAAGCTGATCCCAAAGTCAGTCATATCAATCAAGTGAAGAGAATTTTGAAGTATGTAAGTGGTACTTACAACTATGGATTGTTGTATACTCATGGCTGTGAACCAACTCTGACTGGTTACTGTGATGCTGATTGGGCTGGTAGTGCTGATGATAGAAAAAGCACCTCTGGAGGATGTTTCTTTTTGGGAAGTAATCTAGTTTCCTGGTTCAGCAAGAAACAGAATTGTGTGTCTCTTTCCACCGCTGAAGCTGAATATATTGCAGCTGGTAGTAGCTGCTCTCAAATGTTATGGATGAAACAGATGCTCACTGAGTATAATGTCACACAAGATGTTATGACATTGTACTGTGACAATCTGAGTACAATCAACATATCCAAGAATCCCATTCAGCATAGCAGGACCAAACATATTGACATACGACATCACTTTATTAGAGACCTTGTAGAAGAGAAGACCATCAAATTGGAACATGTTGCCACTGAGCTACAGCTGGCTGACATTTTTACCAAGGCTTTGGATGCAAACCAATTTGAAAACTTAAGGGGTAAGCTGGGTATTTGCCAACATGAGGAATTGTAGCAATTAATTTTGCTTAAAACAAAGACCAAAGGACTTATGCCTGTTCTGATTGGTTTAAAATTGTATTTTCTCATTTCCTACAATTCTTTTAAGAAGTTGAATAGGCACTCCTTTGCTTCGTTCCCCTCTCGTCTTCTCATCAATCAAGAATTTCTTCTCATTTGCTGTTGGTCCTTCAAAACTGACAAAATGTCTCAAACGCCATCATCATCCAATACGACCATCTCAACCTCTTCCTCTGATCAAGATTCTGGGACAATCTCTTCCTGTCTGGACTCTGATGGTCTGGAGATCTGTTCTCATAGAACTAACCCCACCAAGGCCAAAGATTTGAGAACAAGACATACAGGTAATCCATCTCATTCTTCCTTTTCAGTTCCCCCTGAAATTGCAAATAGGGAAGGGACAGCCTATGTTAATCAAGCAATAGCAAAAATTGTTTCACGAATTCTGAACGAGAACCACTCAGTTCCTGGCATTTCTGTTCCTCTGAACCAAGAAAACTCAAATGCTGAAACAAATCCAAATGTCTCTAAGAATGTTGAGACATCAAACAAAGAGAAAAATGCTGACATTGCTCACAAGAAAAGAAAGAAGCCTGAATTCTCTGGATCTGATGACAGTGCTTGAAGGATGATTACTGCTTGGTGGTGTTGCTGGTGGAGTTTGGAAGTATGTTCTGCTGTTGTCTGCTGCTGATCTCATTATTTTGTTTTGGTTAACTATATAACTTTATAAACATGTAATCTTTGGCCCATTTGTGGCTAAAGTGGGGGAGAATATTTTTGGTACTGCTTAATTAGTACTTGACACTATATTTTTCTGCTGTCACTTATTTCTGCTGCTATATATCTATCTCTGATTGTTTAGGGACTTTAGCCAAAAATCTGCCAAAGGGGGAGTTTGTAGGTGTTTAGGTATTGGCTTGCATTTTTGGTAAATTCCAAGTGTATGTATGAATGTCATGACTGATGTCATAACATTCTAGTTCAGGTTGTACTAACTCATTAGGTACATGTGCAGAAAAATATTGTAACTCAATTACTGATGTTTATAAGTGTGTATCTGAGCATGTTTGCAAAATGATCACATTTTGCTAAATCAGTAGACAGGTTTTCTCAGATGTCATAACAGATGTTATGACATCCTGTTCTGAACTAGCAGGATTACAGGATTGGATAAGTCTGAGTTTTTTCAGGAAATAACTCAGTCCTTCCTAAACAGAATCCTGCGTTTTCTGAGGAGTAACCTAGCTCAATCCTAACCTGATCAAGAAAGTACTGTGACCTGGTCTTTAGGTCAAACGGAATCAACCCTAGGTTTTTGGAAACCCTAACTGAAGTTGCAGTTGCTATATATTCAACAGAGCTGCGGTTTTTCAAGCGATCCCTGCTGATTGATTAGAAGATCAATTTTGTAATCTGTATAGATTTGTTTATTGTACTCCAAGCAATTATCATTGTGATAAGTGCCTTGGAATAGGTTTCAATTGTAAGGGTTGTGTAGCACTCAAAGCTTTGAAGCAAGAGTGTTTGAATGTTACTTGACTAAAGCTGTGAAGCAGAGTCAAGTTAGTTGTGTACATCACTCAAAGCTGTGAAGCACGAGTGATTGTGTTACTTGATTAAAAAGCTGTGAAGCTTAATCAAGTGTGTGTTTTGAAGAGTGTCTTCATCAATTCTCAAGTCAAATTGGTTTATGTATCACTGCTGTGATTGAGGGGGAGTGAGTAGGAACTCAGGTTTAAGTTGTACTTAGATTAGAATTGCATTGGGTAGGTCTTAAGTGAAGGAGATAAACTGGTTGGTTTATTCCTGAATTAACATCTCTTATAGTGGATTCTCTCCCTGGCTTGGTAGCCCCCAGAGTAGGTGTTGTTGCACACTGAACTGGGTAAACAATTGACTGTGTTATTTACTGCTTTTGTATTTACTGTCATATAGTAAGTCAGATACGGTGTCATAACATTGGACGTGACATTGAGTATCTGTAGCCAGAATTTCAATTCTCTTTGGTTCGAGAACACCAATGAATCTTTGAATGTGTAAGAGTCATCAATCGTTGTGACCATCTCAAACCTTGCTCATTCTTCAAGACTGATTGGGGAAGATGAGAAATAAACCATCTTGCCAGAAGAGGAGTGCAACACATGAGAACACCTCTTTTCCTCATTGTACGAGTGTGAAAAGAGTGTAAGATATCTCCAAGCAATGTAGGCACCGGGTTGCGAGTTATAAAGATTTTGACAGCACTCACATCTATGAGTTGGTCAGGGTTAGGGAACAGGACCATCCCATAGATGAGAAGAGCTACAATCTCCTCAAAAGCTTGTAAGTCCAAGGAATTCCAACAACTTTGGTCCTTCTCAAATAAGAACTTTTCCAAGAAGCCTTTGACACCACTTCTAGTTTCCCAATGTGTTGTGACATCAGATGAGTGCAAGTGTAGGGCTTGAGCAATCTCTTTTGGCTTTGGATCTCTTTCCGTACCGTTGAAGGGTAGTTGATTGAGAATAGGAATCCTCAAAAGTTGAGAAAATTCCTCCAGAATGGGCACAAGTTGGTAGTCAGGAAATGTGAAGCAGTGATGCAAAGGGTCAAAGAACTGAAAAAGAACTTTCATCATGTCTTCCTCTGCGTTGGAAGTGACTAAGTTGAGTAGACGACCATGTCTCTCGGTGAATGGAGAATTCTCAGGAATCCTTGAAGCTAGCTCCTTGAGTTGTGGAGGAATTCTTACAAGGTTGACCTGGATAGTTTTCCTGCGAAGTGAATCCATAGCCTACAAAACAGGAACAAAGATGAATTTTCAAAAATCCTTGAAATGGTTAGTGGATGCATATGATGCTTCATGATGTCCATGATGTTATGCACAGGTATATATGTACAAGCAAATAACACAAGTTCCTAGTTTAGGCTTGCATGGGGTTTCATAGGTAAGTACCCTCTTGAAGTTGAGTTGGTTCAACCTGTCCTAGAAATAGTAACCAGGTTCTAAGGAGCTCAATATCACTGGATTATTTCCTTGTTCATTGTTTCAATTCACCCTCTTTACTGGCGACCGAAATATTCCAAGTAACCAACCCTCAATGAGTGTAGTATCGAGTATCTACCAACTTCCGACTGCACCAAAGCGGTCATCTGACTAAATCCTAAAAGGCCAAGTTGGTCAAGTAAAGGTTCTAGAAGTCTATTAGTGCTTCATGACATCACTCAGCGGCCCCGTATTCTCTTTGATTGACTCAAAGGCTACCGATACCCACAAATATGTCACACTAATATAGCTATTGCTTAGAACGTGTCGGTATACCCCGCACAGTTTCCACAACGTATTGCTATTTACCTGTAATGTTTCCAAAATCCGGGTGGAGGATTCAAACCCAAACAACAGAACCAAAATGTAAAGCAATCAAGGCAAACAAGATAAGCAAATAAAGGTGATCTAAACCCTAAGGTAACCCCACTTTTATAATATTTCCCCAGCAGAGTCTCCAGTTCTGTGATACGGTGGGAGAACTGACTTGATGTTTTGCGTTTCGATCGCACTTGTGTGGTTAGCAAGAGTCGCCACTGACTTTTCTTTTATCCAAAAGGAAAGGTAAAAAAGCACAGGAAAGACCTTTCGAGATTATTTCTCGGGTTTGAGGGGTAGATTATGAAAGGGGAAGGTATTAGCATCCTTTTCATCCATGGTTTTCCATGTGCTCTTAGTTACTCATTTAGATCACTTGCTTTCATTTGATTGTGTGCTTGTGGTGTGGGATTTGAAAGTATTTTGAAAAAATCTCTTTGTAATGGTTCTCGTCTCTATAAGAACGTATACAAAGTGTTGTTTCAAAAAGTGGTTCAAAGATGTGTTTGTGAATCGTGTTTCGAAAAGTGTTTTGAAGAGATGTTTTGCAATTGTTCTCGTCTCTATAAGAACTTATACAAAACATTTTATCTTTTTGAAATTTTTTTTTGAAATGAGAGTGTAGGTGTAAAGAGTTTTTGTCGTGAGCAAGCGAGTAACTAAGAGCGAATCTATCTACTCTAAAGGTCTTAAATTATGTTTTTCATCTTCCTTTTAATGGTGCTATCTTACCATTGATTTGGTAAGAAGCCCCATCGTTGGATGTGAAGGGACAGGCGCGGGTCAATTTTACAATCATTGAATGAAACTTGGGAGACGCTTTAGAAATTTTCCTAAGGGACGAGATCATTTTAATCGAAGGCAACATCGAGGGTCATCGAGGGACTACGATCTTTTTTTATCAAAGGGGTCATTGCTAGAGCGTCTCATATTTGAGGGACATGATTATATTTACGAGGCAACGAGCGAGGTTACCCTAGAGGTGCGCGTGTGAGAAAGTGTGTTGGTTTCAAGTTATTTTATTCTTTGATTAGGTCATCTAGCGATTGATTTTTGAATCTTGCCATACATGCCTAGTTACTATACAGTATATGGAAAACAATAAATTGCGGGAATTGAAATTCTACGCTATTACAAAATATTCGGGAATGGGGGTACAATTGTTACAATGGGGATGAATCAAATGAGATAGGAAGATCCAAATATCAAACAATACAACCAAATCGAATTTTTGTGCGATTTAATAAAAGCTATGATAATTCATGAAAATAGTATTAACAAAATATGAAATTCTATGTATTTACATGAAAAAAGAAAGGTAAAACCTAATCTAAAAAATAAAAATAATTGATTAAATTAAAATCTCTATTTTTTTTCATTTTTATTAATTATGTAAATTTAAAGAAAGAAATAAACCAAATTATTATTATATTTTTTGGTATTTTATTATGTGTAAAAAATTAATAAAAATAAGTTTATATAAAAAAGAAAATGATAAAAAATTAATCACAAAAACCTATCTCAATTTAATAAAAATATTTTAAGTTATATTAGCAATTGTATAATAAAAAGAATGTAAAAGAAAAAAATTAAACTAAAAACGCAGTGGGCTTTAGGTAAATGAGATTTCAGGCCCAAAGAGTTATAGTTGTGTTTGTTGTAACAAAGCAAAGCCAGAGGGGGGTGTATCCAACAACAGCATATGGGCTTATGGGATTTACAAAAACAAAACGGCCCAAGTTTCATAAACTGTTTAATTGTTGATTAGGGGTTCAAAGCAAAAATTAGGGTTCTGAAACCCTTTGTTCACAGTGGCTGCGCTCTATCTCTTTCATTCATCCCTGTATTATCCTTTCATCTCTGTTGAAACCTTTGAATGAATTCACTACACGTCCCCATTTTGCGAGCAAAATCTCTCTTTTACCTCTTTGACTCACTATGATTTGGTGTTTTTTGAAAACCCTAAGTTCAGATTTAAGCCTAAGGGGTCCGAAATTGATTTATCCGATCTTCCCCCCCCCCCCCCCCCCCCCCAACTCTCAGTTGCCGGAACGATTGTCTTCGCCTCCCTAATCGAGCTTCTAGAGTTTTTTCTTTGAAAAAAGGGTGAGATTCTGTTATTATGATTTCACTGATTTTTTTATCTTGTTTATACGTTTTCTTTTGACTACGCCATTCCTTGAGATGTAGAGAAATGTGTTATGAGGAAGGTGAAGAATCCATACCTGTTTGGAACTTTACAATTTTGAAAGGGAGCGGCGAAAATGAAGACGACGTTCCTTGGTGGCCGGAGACGGGGGGGGGGGGGGGGAGGAGATGAGGATACCTCCTTGGTGCTTCTGACTCGTTGGTAACTCTTTTCTTATCTCTGTGTTTTGAATGATGATGATGCTGGCTATTGTGATGTTTGGATTTGTTTTGGTTTTGGTTGTTTCAAACTTGCTTACAGTTTTTGTTTGGAAGCTGATGGTTGTTGGGTATTTTTGTTCATAGCTACTGTGTTTTTTTGGTTTGAAAGTTTGGCTTTGTTACAGTTTTGAGAGTTTTTTTATATTTTGTTGCAAGTTTGAGATCTGTTGCAGGACTTGAGATTTGAGGGTGGCTACTATTTTTTGAAAATGATTCTAAGATTTTGGGATGATGTTACTGATTTTGAGTTAACAGGTTTTGGTTATAGGTTTGGTATTTGAGAGTTTTTGACAGGTTTTGGTAGTTTGGCTTTGTTACAAGTTTGATGTATGATGTTACTGTTTTATGTTCACAGGTTTGGTTTGATGGTGTTACTGGTTTTTGTTCACATGTTTTTGATTGGCAGGTTTCAGGTTTGATGGTGGTTCTGTATGCTTGAAGCTTGAGACTTTTGTGGTTTTTGAGGTCTTAGTTTTGTTGACAGTTTGAAGGTTGTTGATTTGGTTCTTGCTGTTGGTTTTGACAGTTTGGCTTTGTTACAGTTTTGAGAGTTTTATTAGTTTAGGATTTTGACAGTTTTGGAGGTTGGAGACTTGTTTCAAGTTTTCTGAGTTTGATAATTTTTTCTCTCTTCTTTTTGCTTGAGAGTTTTGTTTACTGTTATATTGGTGTTGCTTTGGTTGAATTCCTATTCAAAATGGTGGGAAAACCATCAAATTTTGAATATTTTGGCATATTGTTCTTATGCCCTTTTTGTTGCAGTTTTGTTTTCTAGCAACTTCTATGCAATTTGTGACAACCAAGGCAGCAGGGTTGTGCATCCCAATAACCTAGGTGACTTCTTTCCTCTCTTCTCTCTCAATGACACTAAGAAAGTCAATTGCTCTTTTGCCTTTTTTTCCAATTCTGAAAAGTTTGCCATGAAAAATGGAAAATGATGAATTAGGCTTCTTGAACAAGTTTCTGCTTGTTTCACTTAGCTTATTATATTGCCATACTTCTGCTTTGCTGCCTGCTTTAGCTTTTGATGTTGTTTGCTTACTTGCTATGTTGCTGCCTCGTTTTTGTTGTCTAATTTGCACTGCTGTTTGGATAAGTTTGTACCATTCTGTTTGGACAGTTTTTCTGTTTGTTTGGACAGCTTTGCTGTATTTGTTTTGTCCAGCTTTGTAGCATTATGTTTGGTTAGTTTGCTGCATCCTGTTTGGTTAGTTTGTTGCATTCTGTTTGTTTGGACAGCTTTGTGGTATTTTTGTTTCTTCTTTCTTTTTGTGAACCAAGAAGAATAATCTTCTTGTGATTTGCAAATAGAGGAAATGAATTATGATAAATAATGGCATTCTGATTCCACTTTGCAAACTTTAATGATGAATAGCAATTTTTTTTTGGAAAATTTTGTTCATGCCCAAATAACTTATACTAATCACGTTTTATTTCTTTTATTTTCATGTGAGCATAATTGGATGCGACAAAGCATGGGAGGCAAGAACTCTGCAAGCATGGAGGTCTTTGGAGATAGCAAAAGAACTTCAGTCAAACTTAGGCATAGATTAATTCTCCTAGGCCAATCAAGCATTTGAATTTCCTTGTATTTTAGAAAAAACATTCTTGTATTGTATCCAACAATTGTACTAATTTATCTTTTAAATACAATAAGTTGTAAAACATAGAGTATTTAAAAGAAAAAATTATTTTGTAACAATGTTTGAAAAATTGGAGAAAGTCTTATGAAATATTCTGGTGTCAATTGAAAACCTTTACTGTCAATAACTTGTAATTTTTTCTTCGCATCCTAACTGATTCTTAAAGATTCCCAATCAAGATATTTAAAACAAAATGCTCCAGTCTGGTAACTTACATTCCAAGTAATCCCAATAACTATGTAATTGCATTCCAAGCAAACACGCTCTGTATATTCCATTTCCTGACCAAGCAAATGTTTTAAAAGACACAAATCATCTGGTTAACCTGGATTAAACAATTATGAGTGTCCTACATGACAGTCTTAAATTCCATCTCTTGTCCCAAACAACCATGCACTGAGAACAAACACTGTCTTTTCGGTAAACTTGAGAAAGCATGAAGACCTGTGAAAGCCAATTGGATCCTTGAGAATTCATTTCTTTTGAGAATTGCAAGAAAAACCCTAATTGCTGGTTTACTGCCATAAAAGAAAATATGTCTGATCGATTCCTGAGCCAACTTGAATATCTGAGAAACCCTAGGGTTGTGTCTTCTATGAAAAATGGGAGGGAAAATTTTGGGGTACAACAGCTGCCCCTGTTCAATCATCTTGAACCTGAAGAGTTAGATTGGCGAGTTTTGTCATTCGTGACTCGAAGGTAAAGATGATTGGACACTAGAGTGCCCATAAATTTGCACTTGACAAAGGTGTAGTTGAGGGAATGGGCTTAAAGATGCCATTTGGAGAGTATGTTAGAATCTTGTTGGAGATGGGCTTGTAGATGCCATCCAAGAATGTTTGTTGTAAATCAAAAGATTAAGCATCAGAATGGTGTCCGTATTTGGAACGTATCTGAACTGTATTTGTAGGATGAACCTGAATAAGCGACAAAATGGCTTCCGCGTCTGGAGCGTATCTGAACTGTATCTTGAAATTGAAATCTTAATGAGTAACAGAATGACTTCCGTGTCTGGAGTGTATCTGTACTGTATCTGAATGAGAAATAGAATGGCTTCCATGTCTAGAGCGTATCTGGAATTTATCTTGAAATTGAGGTCTGAATGAGTAACAGAATAACTTTTGTGTCTGGAGTGTATCCGTACTGTATCGGTACTTGGAATCTGAATGAGTAACAGAATGACTTCCGTGTTTGGAGTGTATCTGGACTGTATCTTGGAATTGAGATCTAAATGAATGACAGAATGGCACCCGTGTCTGGAGCATATATGTATTGTATCTTGAAACTAAGTCTGAATGAGTAACATAATGACTTTCGTGTCTGGATTGTATCTGTACTGTATCGGTACTTGGAATTTGAATAAGTACCAGGATGGCATCCTTGTCTGGAGCGTATCTGAACTGTATCTGAAGTTGGAATCTGAATGAGTAACATAATAACTTCCATGTATGGAGTGTATCTGAACTGTATCTAAATTCTGAACCTGAATGAGTATCAGGATGGTATCCGTATCTGGAGCGCATCTGTACTGTATCATGATTGCACATTGTTAAACGGTAGTTGTTAATCTTATCCTGTAAAGGGTAAAATGTTAGCTGAAGCACAAAGTTATGATGCATGAAATGCATGATGCGATATATGTACTTTATCAATGTTTATGATATATAGATGTAATGTATGCGCATGTAAGCTGATTTGCTGTATTGCTGAGGAAAATAAATCCTTGACTGCTGCCGAGGAAAATAAATCCTTGACTGCTGAGGATTCCGTTGTGAGAGCAATGCTGTATACTTCTTGAGGAATCTGCCTGGGGAATCTAGAGAATTTTAATGACTTCTACTGGGGATTATTGACGGGAGTCGTTGTTCTATCGAGAAGCAATAAAAACTCTGTGGGGAAAAGCTTATTCCTATTTGGAAAAAAGTTCAGGGGTTTCGGTCGTCTTCCACTCTACTGGGGAGTTACCCTAGGTTGGGGAGAAACAGAAGTTAACTGTTAACTGGTTGATTTTCAGGCTTCAAGACAACTTGCTGGGGGAACCTGGAGAAACTGGATGATTTCCGTTGTGGGTTGATAGTTTGAAGTTTCGGCTCCACCAGGGATTGGTAGTTGGTAGTCTCATCTTCGCTGGGGATCTGTAGTTCAAAGTTTTGGCTCTGCTGGGGATCTTAATGACGTGCTGTAGAGATTGCTCGTGGAATAGCCTAAAGACGTTTTCCTAATCTTTCAACCTGTCAGTAATTACTCTTTTTCATCCTGTTTATTTGTAAACGGTAATTATGTTCAAATGCATATGTTCATTAATGAATCATTGGACGTTTTTGCAAATAAAAAACACAAGTGTAAAGAAAAAGGAAAATAGTTTTCTGTACTTTGAAAGAGATATCTTTGTATTTACTTTGAATAAGTATTTTGTACAAAGGAGACAGACATCCTAGTAAGAGGATGGTGTCATAAATAAGAAAAATTTACAAAGAAAGATAGTTATGTGCAATAATCCCATGGGGTTCCCATTCTGCTATAGCCTCCGTATCTCTGAATATCTTGTTCGTCCGAAGATGATTGGATTGATCAGAAGCTCCGAGTTTGTCCGTGAAGAGATTATCCTTAAAGTGATCCGACGAGACATAGTCATACGCTTAATTCCCTAACTTTTTCCTGGACCGCCCTTTCGGTTTTTCAGTCCACTGGGAAACCCTTTTGCCTGGACCGCCCTTTCAGGTTTTCAACTTGCCGGGTGTACATATTTTTTTTGTTTTATCCCTAATTTTTGCCCGGACCTTTTGGTTCGCTGGGATGCCCTTGTTTTTCCTAGGTGTGTCAACCTAGAGGGTCTCTTATGCATAGTATCTTTTGACTATGTCTGCATTCGCAGGGTGGGGCTGATCGTCACCGTCCATGGTGGTTAAGATCATTGCCCCACCAGAAAAGATGTTCTTGATTACAAATGGTCCTTCATAGGTAGGAGTCCATTTGCCCCTGGGATCACTTTGTGGCAAGACGATGCGCTTGATCACAAGATCTCCAACGTGATACACTTGGCGTCTGACTTTCTTGTTGAAAGCCTTGATCATCCGCTTTTGATACGTCTGACCATGGCAAACAGCAGTAAGTCTTTTCTCATCAATTAAGTTCAACTGATCAAGTCGGGTTTGGATCCAATCGTCTTCACTCAAACCTGCATCCTCCATGATTCTCAAAAAGGAGATCTGAACCTCAATAGGTAGAACAACCTCTATGCCATATACCAAAGAATAGGGTGTTGCCCCAGTCGATGTGCGAGTCGTGGTACGGTACCCATGGAGAGCAAACGGTAGCATCTCATGCCAGTCCTTGTAGGTGACTGTCATTTTTGTATGATCTTTTTGATGTTTTTGTTTGCAGCTTAGACAACACCATTCATCTTTGGCCGATAGGGAGACGAATTATGATGTTGAATTTTGAACTGTTCGCACAAAGCGGTGATCATAGTATTGTTAAGGTTTGTACCATTATCAGTGATGATCCTTTCGGGGATACCGTACCAACAGATAAGGTTCTGCTTGATGAAGCGGGCAACAAGATTCTTTGCAACAGATGCGAAGGAAGCTACTTAGACCCACTTTGTGAAGTAATCAATGGCCACCAGAATGTAGCGGTGTCCATTGGATGTTGTAAACTTGATCTCTCTAATTATGTCGATTCCCCACATAACGAAGGGCCAAGGAGCCGTTAAGACATTTAGAGGAACCAGAGGAACGTGCACCTTGTCTGCATAGATTTGAAATTTATGACAAGTCCGGGAGTGTTGATAGCAGTCTGCTTCCATGGTAGACCAATAATAGCCTTCTCGCAGAATCTTCTTCTCCATCATATGCCCGCTAGAGTGAGTGCCAAAGGTACCTTCATGCAATTCAGCCATAATCCTTTCAGCTTCATCCTTGTCCATACAATGGAGCAGAATAGAATCATGATTGCGCTTGTACAGGATGCCATTACTTAGGAAGAACTTAGCTGAGAATCTTCTTAAGAACTTTTTGTCATTGACTGAAGCTCCTTCAGGATATTCTTGGGCCTTGAGATACCTTTTGACTTCATGAAATCAAGGCTGGTTCACTACTTCTTCGGTGTTAATCTCGTGACAGTGTGCAGGTTCGTCCATCCGTTCAATGGTGATCTGGGGAGCCTCGTTGTCCCAATTAAGTTTAAACATGGATGACATTGTAGCTAGAGCATCTGCTAGCTGATTTTCTTCTCGCAGGAAGTGCTCGAAGGTAATTTGCTCGAAATGTGGTAGCAATGTCAAGACATGTTCTTTGTAAGGAATGAGGTTTGGATGTTTAGTATCCCATTCTCCTTTGATCTGACTGATGACCAAAGCTGAGTCCCCAAACACAACTAAAGATTTGATTCCCAAGTTTATGGCAGCCTTGAGTCCAAAGATGCAAGCTTCATACTCTGCCATGTTGTTCGTACAGTTGAAGCAAAGTATAGCGTTGAAAGGAGTATGGAATCCTTATGGGGATATGAGTACTGCGTCGATACCATTACCAAGTGCATTGGATGCCCCATCAAAGTACAGGGTCCATCGGGATCCTTGTTCAGGTCCGTAATATGGTCTGAAATCTTCAATGTTGTCCAATGTCATGATGTCTTCGTCAGGGAAGTCGAACTTCATGGATTGGTAATCTTCTACAGCTTGATGGGCTAGATGATCAGCTAGCACACTACCCTTTATAGCTGTTTGGGTCGTGTACTGTATATCGTATTTTGTTAGGATCATCTGCCATCTAGCTATCCTTCCAGATAAAGCAGGCTTTTCGAAGATGTATTTGATTGGATCCATCTTAGATATCAGCAAAGTGGTATGAGTCAACATGTACTGCCTTAGCCGGCGAGCAGCCCATACCAAAGCGCATCAAGTTTTCTCGAGCAGTGAATATCTTGTTTCACAGTCGGTAAACTTTTTGCTAAGGTAAAAAATGGCATGCTTTTTTCGACCAGACTCGTCATGCTGCCCCAGTACACACCCCATTGAATTCTCTAGGACGGTTAGATACATGATTAATGGTCTTCCTTCGACGAGTGGCATAAAGATAGGAGGCTCTAGTAAATACTCCTTGATTTTATCGAAAGCAATTTGACAGTCATCATTCCGTCTAACTACCTGATCTTTCTTTAATAGCTTGAAGATTGGCTCACAGGTAGATGTGAAGTGAGAAATGAACCTAGCAATGTAGTTTAGGCGTCCCAAGAAACCTTTGACTTCCTTCTCAGTGCGAGGAGCAGGCATTTCTTGTATAGATTTGACTTTGGCAGGGTCAACCTTGATGCCTTTTTGCTGACAATGAAACCTAAGAGCTTACCGGACTGGACTCCGAATGTGCACTTGTTAGGGTTCAATCTTAGTTTGTACTCCTTCAACCTGACAAACAGCTTTTGCAAGTGATCAAGGTGTTCTTCTTCAGTTTGTGATCGGGCTATCATGTCATCTACGTAGACCTCTATCTCATGATGTATCATATCTTGAAACAAAGCTACCATGGCACGTTGATAGGTTGCCCCGACATTCTTCAGTCCGAATGGCATCACTTTGTAGAAGAATGTACCCCACTGTGTAACAAAAGTAGTTTTCTCCATGTCCTCAGGTGCCATTTTGATCTGGTTGTAGCCTGAGAATCCATCCATGAAAGAAAATACTTTGTGTTGAGTTGTATTGTCAACCAGGATGTCGATGTGCGGAAGTAAAAAATCATCTTTAGGGCTGGCCCTATTTAAGTCTCTATAATCCACGCACATTCTCACTTTTCCGTCCTTCTTAGGCACGTGCACAATGTTAGCAACCCATTGAGGATAAGAAGTAACAGCAAGAAACCCAGCATTGAACTGCTTCATAACTTCTGCCTTGATCTTCTCGGACATGTCAGGTCTCATGCCGCAGACTTTTTTCTTCACTGGTGGACAATCTTCTCTAGTGGGTTGATGGTGTACCACAATGTCTGTATCGAGTCCCGCATGTCTTCGTATGACAAGGCGAAGATTTCAACATAATCATGCAGTAGCTGAATTAGGCGCTCCTTGACACTTGGCTCTATATTGGCACCTATTTTGATTTCCTTTCTGTCATCCTCAGTTCCCAAGTTGATTGTATCCAACTGCTCTTCATGAGGCAGAATAGCCCTTTCCTCTTGTTGTAATAATCTGGCCAATTCCCCTTGCACCTCACAATCTTCCTCACCTTTGTATTCGGCTTGGTAGACCAGATCTTCAGAGTCACTGAAGGTTATAGCAATATCGTTACCCATGGGATCTGGAATGGAAGAGTACCTGCATTTGGGAGTGTGGGTGTGTGTAAGGGTATAGCCACCTTTAAACAAATAAAATGTAAAAAGAAAGACAATGAACACAAAAGTTTATATGAAAAACGTCCATGATTCATTGAAATGACATATGAAAATGAAATAAGAACCCTTACAAATGGACCATTGTGCCTCGGGTAAGACACAAGGTTAAAAAAGTACGAGTTGTTTGTGAATTATTACAGATCCAACAGAAATGGAAAAGATAAATTACTGTGGTATGAAAGTAATCGGAAAAAAGTCTTTTGCTTCCCAGTTGCACAGCCCTCCGTCGACGGTAGGGAATATCCAGTCTTCCAGGCTGCCATCTTGTTCACTGTCCTCCATAATAACATTGGCATTGTGGCCATGCCTAGGCATTGGAGTGGAGATAACATTCGGTTTTTCAAGAGCTTCAAATTCAACCTCCTTTGCGTCTATCAGATCCTGAATCTTGTTCTTCAGAGCCCAACAGTTGCTGGTGTCATGCCCTGGACTCTCTGAATGATAAGCGCACCTAGCGTTCGGATGGTAGTGCAGAGAAGCAGTATTGGGATTTTTAGGGGCCTCTTTCAGCATGGCCAAATTCAACTTCAGGAGATGTGGTAGGACTTCAGCAGGAGTCATGTTTATCTTGGTGAATTTCCTTATAGGCCTTTCCACCCTTTGCTGGTTATTTCTCGGGTGATCATTCCTCGGCTGATTGTTTCTTGGCTGGTATAATGCAGACTTTTGAATCATAACGGCCCCCAGCGTTGATCAGCGCTCGTTTCTTCCCTGATTCCTATGAGCATAGACAGTTGACACTTCCTTCTTTCCTGTGAAGGGCTTTTTTACAACAATAGAGATAAACGCGTCTTTTTGAATTTTCCCGCTTCTTATGCCAGCTTCTATCCTCTCACCAGTTAAAATCAACTCAGTGAACCCCGTAGAGGAGCTTCCAATCAGATGATTAAAGAATGGTCCTGACAGAGTTCCCAGAAACATGTCAACTAGCTCCCTTTCAGATAAAGGTGGTTGCACCCTTCCGGCTAAATCCCTCCATTTTTGGGCGTAGTCTTTGAATCCCTCATTGGACACCATGGCCATACTCTGGAGTTGAGTACGGGTTGGTGCCAATTCGGCGTTGTATTGATACTGTTTATAGAAGGCCGCTGCCAAGTCTTCCCAATTATGCACATCAGACCTCTCCAACTGGTAGAACCAATCCAGCTGCGTCCCCGATAAATTGTCCTGGAAAAAGTGGTACCATAAATCTTTGTCAGAAGAATGCGGTTGAATTTTCCTAACATAAGATCGTAGGTGCATCTTGGGACAAGACACCCCACCGTACTTGGAAAATAGTGGCACTTTAAACTTCGGAGGGATTACTATTCCAGACACCAAACCTAACTCCTCAAAGTCCAACCCCGGTACTCTCTGCACTTCCATAGCAGCTAGACGCTCTTCCAAATTTTTGTATTTGTCATCGGCCGGAGGGTATTGTTGTTCAGAGTAGTCCTCTTCTTCCTCTTCTTCAGCTTCAGAATCTGAAGGCACTGCAGTCTCTTTACCTTTTCTTTCCCCTTCCTCAGAGGTTGATGGAAATTCCAAGGCCCTTCTGGCTTGTCCTTCAAACCTTCTGCCCATGATAGCCACACTGGCTCGCTTCTTCTTCTTTTTCTCTTTTCCTTTCTCTAGCAGAGTCTTGAGCTCCTCCTACCCTTTGGCCAAGGTCAAGAGTAGCTGTTGAAATTGTGAATTCAGAGCTTGCAAGTCTTTAACCGTTTGTTCAAGATCCATGTTGCTGAAATAAACCATCTTTCCAGAAGAGGAGTGCAACACATGAGAACACCTCTTTTCCTCATTGTACGAGTGTGAAAAGAGTGTAAGATATCTCCAAGAAATGTAGGCACCGGGTTACGAGTTATGAAGATTTTGACAGCACTCACATCTATGAGTTGGTCAGGGTTAGGAAACAGGACCATCCCATAGATGAGAAGAGCTACAATCTCCTCAAAAGCTTGTAAGTCCAAGGAATTCCAGAAACTTTGGGCCTTCTGAAACAAGAACTTTTCCAAGAAGCCTTTGACACCACTTCTAGTTTCCCAATGTGTTGTGACATCAGATGAGTGCAAGTGTAGGGCTTGAGCAATCTCTTTTGGATTTGGATCTCTTTCCATACCGTTGAAGGATAGTTGATTTAGAATAGGAATCCTCAAAAGTTGAGAAAATTCCTCCAAAGTGGGCACAAGTTGGTAGTCAGGAAATGTGAAGTAGTGATGCAAAGGGTCAAAGAACTGGAAAAGAACTTTCATCATGTCTTCCTCTGTGTTGTAAGTGACTAAGTTGAGTAGACGACCATGTCTCTCGGTGAATGGAGAATTCTCAGGAATCCTTGAAGCTAGCTCCTTGAGTTGTGGAGGAATTCTTACAAGGTTGACCTGGATAGTTTTCATGCGAAGTGAATCCATAGCCTACAAAACAGGAACAAAGATGAATTTCCAAAAATCCTTGAAATGGTTAGTGGATGCATATGATGCTTCATGATGTCCATGATGTTATGCACATGTATATATGTACAAGAAAATCACACAAGTTCCTAGTTTAGGCTTGCTTGGGGTTTCATAGGTAAGTACCCTCTTGAAGTTTAGTTGGTTCAACCTGTCCTAGAAATAGTAACCGAGTTCTAAGGAGCTCAATATCATTGGATTGTTTCCTTGTTCATTGTTTCAATTCAGCCTCTTTACTGGCGACCAAAATATTCCAAGGAACCAACCCTCAATGAGTGTAGTATCGAGTATCTACCAACTTCGGACTGCACCAAAGCCGGTCATCTCACTACATCCTAAAAGGCCAAGTTGGTCAAGTAAAGGTTCTAGAAGTCCATTAGTGCTTCATGATATCACTCAGCGGCCCCGTATTCTCTTTGATTTACTCAAAGGCTACCAGTACCCACAAATATGTCGCACTAATATAGCTATTGCTTAGAACGTGTCGGTATACCCCGCACAGTTTCCACAATGTATTGCTATTTACCTGTAATGTTTCCCAAATCCGGGTGGAGGATTCAAACCCAAACAATAGAAACAAAATTTAAAGCAATCAAGGAAAACAAGATAAGAAAATAAAGGTGATCTAAATCCTAAGGTAACCCCACTTTTATAATATTTCCCCAGCAGAGTCGCCAGTTCTGTGATACGGTAGGAGAACTGACTTGATGTTTTGCGTTTCGATAGCACTTGTATGGTTAGCAAGAGTCGCCACCGACTTTTCTTTTATCCAAAAGGAAAGGTAAAAAAGCACAGGAAAGACCTTTCGAGATTATTTCTCGGGTTCGGGGGGTAGATTATGAAAGGGGAAGGTATTAGCACCCTTTTCATCCATGGTTTTCCATGGGCTCTTAGTTACTCGTTTAGATCACTTGCTTTCATTTGATTGTGTGCTTGTGGTGTGGGCTTTGAAAGTATTTTAAAAAAATCTCTTTGTAATGGTTCTCGTCTCTATAAGAACGTATATAAAGTTTTGTTTTGAAAAGTGGTTCAAAGATGTGTTTGTGAATCATGTTTTGAAAAGTGTTTTGAAGAGATGTTTTGCAATGGTTCTCGTCTCTATAAGAACATATACAAAACATTTTATCTTTTTGAAAATGTTTTTTGAAATGAGAGTGTAGGTGTAAAGAGTTTTTGTCGTGAGCAAGCGAGTAACTAAGAGCGAATCTATCTACTCGAAAGGTCTTAAATTATGTTTTTCTTCTTCCTTTTAATGGTGCTATCTTACTATTGATTTGCTAAGAAGCCCCATCATTGGATGTGAAGGGACAGGCGCGGGTCAATTTTATAATCATTGAAGGCAACTTGTGAGACGCTTTAGCAATTTTCGTAAGGGACGAGATCGTTTTAATCGAAGGCAACATCGAGGGTCATCGAGGGACTATGATCTTTTTTATCAAAGGGGTCATTGCTAGAGCGTCTCATATTCGAGGGACATGATTGTATTTCCGAGGAAACGAGTGAGGTTACCCTAGAGGTGCGCGTGTGAGAAAGTGTGTTGGTTTCAAGTTATTTTATTCTTTGATTAGGTCATCTAGCGATTGATTTTTGAATCTTACCATACATGCCTAGTTACTATACAGTATATGAAAAACAGTAAATTGCAGGAATTGAAATTCTACACTATTACAAAATATTCGGGAATGGGGGTACAATTGTTACAAATGGGGATGAATCAAATGAGATAGGAAGATCCAAATATCAAACAATACAACCAAATCGAATTTTTGTGCGATTTAATTAAAGCTATGATAATTCATGAAAATAGTATTAACAAAATATGAAATGCTAAGTATTTACATGAAAAAAGAAAGGTAAAACCTAATCTAAAAAATAAAATAATTGATTAAATTAAAATCTCTATTTTTTTGCATTTTTATTAATTATGTAAATTTAAAGAAAGAAATAAACCAAATTATTATTATATTTTTTGGTATTTTATTATGTGTAAAAAATTAATAAAAATAAGTTTATATAAAAAAGAAAATGATAAAAAATTAATCAGAAAAACCTAAATCAATTTAATAAAAATATTTGAAGTTATATTAACAATTGTATAATAAAAAGAATGTAAAAGAAAAAACAAATTAAACTAAAAATGCAGTGGGCTTTAGGTAAATGAGATGTGAGGCCCAAAGAGTTATAGTTGTATTTGTTGTAACAAAGCAAAGCCAGAGGGGGGTGTATCCAACAACGGCATATGGGCTTATGGGATTTACAAAAACAAAACGACCCAAGTTTCATAAACTGTCTAATTGTTGATTAGGGGTTCAAAGCAAAAATTAGGGTTCTAAAACCCTTAGTTCACAGTGGCGGCGCTCTGTCTCTTTCGTTCATCCCTATATTATCCTTTCATCTCTGTTGAAACCTTTGAATGAGTTCACTACCCGTCCCCGTTTTGCGAGCAAAATCGCTCTTTTACCTCTTTGTCTCACTATGATTTGGTGTTTTTTTGAAAACCCTAAGTTCGGATTTAAGCCTAAGGGGTCCGAAATTGATTTATCCGATCTCCCCCCTCCCCCAACTTTCAGTTGCCGGAACGATTGTCTTCGCCTCCCTAATCGAGCTTCTAGAGTTTTTCTTTGAAAAAAGGGTGAGATTCTGTTATTATGATTTCACTGATTTTTTTATCTTGTTTATACGTTTTCTTTTAACTACTCCATTCCTTGAGATGTAGAGAAATGTGTTATGAGTAAGGTGAAGAATCCATACCTGTTTAGAACTTTACGATTTTGAAAGGGAGCGGCAAAAACGAAGACGGCGTTCCTTGGTGGCCGTAGACGGGGGGGAGGAGATGAGGATACCGCCTTGGTGCTTCTGACTCGTTGGTAACTCTTTTCTTATCTCTGTGTTTTGAATGATGATGATGCTGGCTATTGTGATGTTTGGCTTGGTTTTGGTTTTGGTTGTTTCAAACTTGCTTACAGTTTTGGTTTGGAAGTTGATGGTTGTTGGGATTTTTGTTCATAGCTACTGTGTTTTTTTGGTTTGACAATTTGGCTTTGTTACAGTTTTGAGAGTTTTTTTGTATTTTGTTGCAAGTTTGAGATCTGTTGCAGGACTTGAGATTTGAGGGTGGCTACTGTTTTTTGAATATGATTCTAGGATTTTGGGATGATGTTACTGATTTTGAGTTAACAGGTTTTGGTTATAGGTTTGGTATTTGAGATTTTTTGACATGTTTTGGTAGTTTGGCTTTGTTACAGGTTTGATGGATGATGTTACTGGTTTATGTTCACAGGTTTGGTTTAATGGTGTTACTGGTTTTAGTTCACAGGTTTTTTGTTGGCATGTTTCAGGTTTGATGGTGGTTCTGTATGCTTGAAGCTTGAGACTTTTTTGGTTTTTGAGGTCTTGGTTTTGTTGACAGTTTGAAGGTTGTTGATTTAGTTCTTGCTGTTGGTTTTGACAGTTTGGCTTTGTTACAGTTTTGAGAGTTTTATCAGTTTGGGATTTTGACAGTTTTGGAGGTTGGAGACTTGTTTCAAGTTTTCTGAGTTTGATAATTTTCTCTCTCTTCTTTTTACTTGAGAGTTTTGTTTACTGTTATATTGGTGTTGCTTTGGTTGAATTCCTATTAAAAATGGTGGGAAAACCATCAAATTTGGAATATTTTGGCATATTGTTCTTATGCCCTTTTTGTTGCAGTTTTGTTTTCTAGCAACTTCTATGCAATTTGTGACAGTCAAGGCAGCAGGGTTGTGTATCCCAATAACCTAGGTGACTTCTTTCCTCTCTTCTCTCTCAATGACACTAAGAAAGTCAATTGCTCTTTTGACTTTTTTTCCAATTCTGTAAAGTTTGCAATGAAAAATGGAAAATGATGAATTAGGCTTCTTGAACAAGTTTCTGCTTGTTTGACTTAGCTTATTAAATTGCCATACTTCTGCTTTGCTGCTTGCTTTAGCTTTTGATGCTGTTTGCTTACTTGCTATGTTGTTGTGTCGTTTTTGTTGTCAAATTTGCGCTGCTGTTTGGATAAGTTTGTACCATTCTGTTTAGACTGTTTTGCTGTTTGTTTGGACAGCTTTGCTGTATTTGTTTTGTCCAGCTTTGTAGCATTCTGTTTGGTTAGTTTGCTGCGTCCTGTTTGGTTAGTTTCCTGCATTCTATTTGTTTGGACAGCTTTGTGGTATTTTTGTTTCTTCTTTCTTTTTGTGAACCAAGAAGAATAATCTTCTTGTAATTTGCAAATAGAGGAAATGAATTATGATGAGTAATGGCGTTCTGATTCCACTTTGCAAACTTTAATGATGACTAGCATTTTTTTTTGGAAAATTTTGTTCATGCCCAAATAACTTGTATAATCATATTTTCTTTCTTTTATTTTCATGTGAGCACAATTGGATGCAACAAGGCATGGGAGGTAAGAACTCTGCAAGCATGTAGGTCTTTGGAGATAGCAAAATAACTTCAATCAAACTTAGGCATAGATTAATTCTCCTAGGCCAATCAAGCATTTGAATTTCCTTGTAATTTAGAAAAAAAAACATTCTTGTATTGTATCCAACAATTGTACTAATTTATCTTTTAAATACAATAAGTTGTAAAACATAGAGTATTTAAAAGAACAAATTATTTTGTAACAATGTTTGAAATATTGGAGAAAGTCTTATGAAATATTCTGGTGTCAATTGAAAACCTTTACTGTCAATAACTTGTAATTTTCTCTTCGCATCCTAACTGATTCTTAAAGATTCCCAATCAAGATATTTAAAACAAAATTCTCCAGTCTGGTAACTTACATTCCAAGTAATTCCAATAACTATGTAACTGCATTCCAAACAAACACGCCCTGTATATTCCATTTCCTGACCAAGCAAATGTTTTAAAAGACGCAAATCATCTGGTTAACCTGGATTAAACAATCATGAGTGTCCTACATGACAGTCTTAAAATCCATCTCTTGTCCCAAACAACCATGCACTGAGAACAAACATTGTCTTTTCAGTAAACTGGAGAAAGCATGAAGACCTGTGAAAGCCAATTGGATCCTTGAGAATTCATTTCTTTTGAGAATTTCAAGAAAAACCCTAATTGCTGGTTTACTGCCACAGAAGAAAATCTGTCTGATCGATTCCTGAGCCAACTTGAATATCTTAGAAACCCTAGGGTTGTGTCTTCTATGAAAAATGGGAGGGCAAATTTTGGGGTACAACACTGGTGAATAAAAGACTCAAATCTACCAGTATAAAACCCAAGGAGGAGATAAAGCATCATCAACTCAAATATTGAGGAGAAAAGTAAATAATGACAATGATCGACAGATAACTGTGAACTATCTACTCAATGAGAAGATAGCAAAAAAAAGTAACATCGACTCACAGGGAAAATAAATGGTAAGATAATACCGGTAAAAACCAATATTAGGGTAGGCAACAAATGATTAGCATCAATACTTATGAATGGAAACATATGAAATTATTTAGAGCAAAGTGAATCTCAACGACAAACTATCTCCCATAATTACGAGACTACCATTCATCAGAGTAACAAATATCAAAAACAAACTATCTCCCATAATGATGAGACTACCATTCATCGAATTAACAAATCTCAACAACAAACTATCTCCCATAATGACGAGACTATCATTCATTGGAGTAACAAATCTCAATAATGAACTATCTCCCATAATGACGAGACTACCATTCATTGGAGTAACAAATATCAACAACAAACTATCTCCCATCATGACGAGACTACCATTCATCAGAGTAACAAATCTCAACAATGAACTATCTCCCATAATGACAAGACTACCATTCATCGGAGTAACAAGTCTCAACAACAAACTATCTCCGATAATGATGAGACCACATTCATCGGAGTAACAAATCTCAACAACAAACTATCTCCCATAATGACAAGTCTACCATTCATCAGAGTAACTAATGAATCTTTTCTTGGAATTAATAAACTTACTCGGGAAGTACAAGTTTCTCAAATAAAGAGACCCGCCACTTGCTATTATAAGAAGCCTGTTTAGGAAAGAAATATAACTTCTCTGGGCAAATGCCAGTATATTCATGCTGAGGAGGTAAAGTCTTCTTGTGCCAAAATAAATGCACATTATCAAACTCGGGCTTAAAGCCTGTAGAAATCAAAATAACAACGTTGTCGGGGACTACAAATCCAAACCAAAAATTAACCAGAGTGAAACAGTCAACCAAGACAACATCTAATGAGAAATAAACTCAAAAGGGGACCACAAATCTAACTAGATAATGAGCTGAATAAGAAGGCTAAACAAAAATTCTTCCACGAGGGATAACTCAGTGGGGAAATTGAAAGGATATAGACTTTCTGCTTAAGGTTGACACTCTGTTGGAGAGAGAGTAACATAACTCTGCAAACTAAGGTAATATGCCAACAAAAACATCAATGAATGCAAATGAGCGGTGAATTTTAAATTCATCTATGCATGATGTATGTAAGAATTTATCAATGTTGTCATGTATATGCTGACAAAAAAGACATACGGTACTGGGAATAACCAGACAAAACCAACTTAGGTAAAGTCAACACTTGGATAAATCACATCCAGGAGGAAAATTTCATAAGAAAGTAAGCACCAACTGGGGAAACAAATTCCTACTTCACGGCTTAACTCCACTGGGATAAAACATGGCTTGAAAATAATCACAGCATAATCTAATAACAATAAACCAATACATATGCATGGATATATCTCCCTTCATACTTCACCGGGGGATATGACACAAACCTCAATAGGGAAAATGATGCTTCATCATCTAGACTTCCACTGGGGATTATAATATTGACTTCACTAGGGAAGCTGGAAACCACATCGATGAGACTTCAACTAGGGATCTCGTGATGAATTCATTGGGGAGTATAACACCATATCATCTAGAGGAGCCCAAAATACATTCTTCAATATCAAGAGTAATGGTTACACAAACTTCTCTAAGGAGAAATTATGAAACCACATGGGGATAACAACTTTCAGAGAGAAGCATTATCTCGACTTTACTTGTGGATCTAAGAAGTTAAATAATGCATCAAGAAGTCAAAATTATGGGGATTTTAAATCAAACTCAGCACTTGGCAAGAGAAAACCCAAAAAGTCGAAAAATGTTCCAACACTTCTTAGAAAAGATACTGCCTTTGTCTAGTTTCCTGGGAAACAAACAACAACAATAACTCCATCACTGCAAAGAGTGATGATTTGCAAATGATTCTACCTCAACACACAAAGGGAGAAGGAACTTCCATCATATGAGCAAAGACCGCACTGGGGAATCTGGGATAGAGGTTTCAAACCATGGAAACCTGAAACCAACATAATCAACCTGGAGAAAAATCTGACCCAAGACTTGACTGGGGAAAATGGGATTACATGCCCAGCATCGCACCATATATCAATTGGTACGGACTCCAACTATTTGAGAAACACAATAAGATCATGTGTATATCAGCAAGAGTGACCCGAGAGAACTTTCTTGGGGAATATTTTTTAAAAACTTTGGAGTTCGTCCATCCTTGGAATCACTACTTTTGTTTTACTTGAATCACAAAATCTGAAGTAAAAAGTAATTTATAAATTCTTTTCAAAAACATTTTTATTGTTAAATCTCTTTGTTTTAAAAATTACTATCAATAATAAATGGAATATTTGCAAACAAAATAAAATAAGAATTACAAAGAATTGGATAAAGGCTCAAACTTTATTAATAGAATGGTAGTCTGCAAATAGCGAGACTCCATGGATGATTACAAAGTTTGGAAAATGGTAATATATGGAAAAGATACAATGAAATACAATGACCATCACTCTCCCTAACAACTTTGAACTTCTGAGCAGCGACTTTAGTTGAAGTGTGATAAGGATCGGAGAAGATCGTTGCTTCAATGATCAAGTCTTGTCTGACGCAGTTACTTGTCAAGAAATCCTTAACTTTTGCCTAGGTTGCCCTTGTGGGTTTTCAACCTAGCGGGAAAATTTATTCTGTTTGTGTCTCTTATTTTTTCCTAGACCGCCTGTAATACGGTGGTAGAACTGACTTGGTGTTTTGCGTTTGATCGCAAATAATGCGGAAAGCAAGAGTCGTCACCGGCTTTTCTTTTATCCAATAAAGGAAAGAATGAAAAGAACATGAAATACCTTTTGAGAATTTTTCTTAAGTTCGGGGGGTAGGTTATGAAAAGGGAAGGTGTTAGCACCCTTTTCATATGTAGTTATCTACAGGCTCTTAATTGCTAGCTCACTTTGAAATTCTTTGTGTTTGTGTAAGTTTGAAAGTATTTTGAAAATGCCTAAGTTCGGAAAACTTTGCAATGATTCTCGTATCATTGAGAATGTATACAAAGTGTTAGTTTTGAAAATATTTGTTGAAAGGGAATGCTTGGAAAGATGTTTGAAAATGCCAATGTAAGGCATTTTTGTAATGATTCTTGTATCGTTGAGAATGTATACAAAATATTTGTTTGAAAATTATTTTGAAAGTGTGAAGTGTGGAAATGGTTTTGTTTGTGAGAAAGCAATTACGAGCAATCTACCTACTCAAAATGTCTTTGTTCTTTTCCTCCTCTTTTAGATAGTGCTATTTTACCATTGGTTAGTAGAGAGCCATATCATTGGATGTGAGGGACAAGCGTGGGTCATTCTACAATCATAGAAGGCAACTTGTAAGATGTTTTAACAATTGTCGTAAGGGACAAAGATCATTTATTGAAGGCACCATCGAAGGGTCATCGAGGGACTACGATCTTTTAATTGAGGATCTTTGCTAAAACATCCCACATTCGAGGGACATGACTGTTTATATCTGAGGAAACAAGTGTGGGTTACCCTAGAGGTGCATGTGTGCAAAGTGTTTTGTTTTCAAGTATTTTATCTTTGAATTAGGATTTTCTAATGTTTGATTTTAAATCTTGTCATACAAACCCTAATTACTAACAATAATAAGGAAAGCGATAAGTTGTGGAATTTAAATATCCTACGCTATTACAATGCTTTGGGAATGAGGGGTACAAGTTTGTGAATAGGGGGAAGAAAGCAATAAAACCTAATTATCTATTACAAATCATTGAACATGAATAACGATATAATGTACAAAATGTACAAAATGTAAAGAAGAAGAAGGAAATTGTTTTTAGGGTTTTTTTGATGGAAAAGGTTTCAAGATTAACCTAATTAAACTAATTAATTTTAATTACAAGAAAAGTTAATTAATCTAAAATCTAAGTTAATTGAAATTAAGAAGAAAATAAACCTAAGTTTAACAATTTGTTTAAAAAAATAATTTGAATATTAATGTTAATTTAGAAAAATATTTTAAATTGTAGAAAATAAATAAAATCTAGTTCTAAATATTAACAAAAATAAACGAAGTGTTTAAATTAAAACATTTAATTATTAAATTATTTAATAAAATATATTTTTGGTATTTTTTGATTAAATAAATAAATAGATAAATATAAATAATGAAAGTATAAAAAGAAATGGCTGGGTGTTAAAAAGTGAAAGAGAGGTAAAAAAGTAGCAAAAAGGTTAGGCCCAAGATGTATTTTGTTTAAATCAAAAAATAATAATAATAAGAAAAGTATATGGGCCTGCGCATTATAAAGTAAAAGGGGGGGGGGTGAGAATTAAAAAATGATCCAGGTCCAGAACAAAGCCCAGCGCCTGTATGGATCATGTGTGGTTGGCTTTTGAGAGTACATCATGGACTTCCATCTTGAGGCGCTTGATTTGATTGCTTGACAGGTCTGATGGTGTTGCTATGAAGCGCATGGTAGGCGCGCGTGGCTTGTATGCATAGAATATGTAATAACAAAATAAGTGAAAAAAGGGTACCCCTGGGGCTCGAACCTAGGTCTCTATACAATAATGTCTTACGTGCGCTTCCTCTGCCACTTGGGTGGCTGTTTCATCCGGTCATAATGCATATTGCAATGAACTTAAAATAAACTTGTTTCTGAATGTTTGAAAATGACTTCATCTTCAACCTTGCGCGCGTAGAACAACAACACCATTGCTATGAATTTTAATCTTTCTCATTTCTCAACCATTTTCAAAAATGTAAACATGAAAGTTGTTCCATTTTCACCATAAATTCAACCATATAAATAACTAAAGCTATAGATCAAAGATAAACATGAATTTCTATTGGTACCAAATAAAACCTACTTTTTCCAGAAAGTTCAACTTCAAAATTCGCATCACTCAGGCAACATAAATGAAAACTAAAGGCATGGTTTGCTTCAGGGCAATGATGGCTACATTTTTCATTCACAAAATAACCATTAATAATGCTTGTATAGAGAGTTCAAAGTTGAGAAAACTTACCTCAAAACTGGAAATCGTGTTTGGAGTTTGAGCACTCTTGAAGGTGTTGTGATGATCTGGGTAGCTTCACTGAACTCCTAGGAAGCTAATGCAACTCTTACTTTATGCTGAAAGTGCCTGAATCTTCCTGCAGAAGTCAAGTTGCAGGTGGTTGTTTTTGAGTTTGGAGGATGATGAAGATGAAGTTATAGTTATGTAACATGGGTGGGGATGATTTGTAAATTAGGTATGGAAGCTTTGTGATGGATTTAAAGAGAAAACACACAAATGGATTATGAATTTGGTGTTCAAAGTCAGAAATAGCAAGCAATGGAGGTTTTGATGCAATTTCTGAGTTCAAGGTGTTTGAGGGTGTTTCCAGGCTTGTCAATTTGTGTCTTGCTTGCATAATAGTGTCTATATTTATAGGGAGAGGTTGGAGGGAAGTAGAACATTAGGTTTGTAAGTTACAAAGTTATGGCTATGTGACTTATTTTTGAAGCAACATTGAGATAACCTTGTTCCAATGCATAGTACAAGCATGATCTGAAATGGCTAGAGGCTTTAGAAATGTTGCTTATGGTTTTGAGATTGTGTATGATCAGAAGAAACAAGTGCAAATCTCAAGGAGAGTGGACTTTATGATTAAAGGCACTTTTCCAAAATGGCAATGTTACCTTTGTGCCAAAAATGGATGAATCACTTGGACAATGACTCAAATACTTGGACAATGGCTCAATCAGTTGTGTAAACATTTAATTATTGAGTGATTTGCAAGTTTGAAGGCCTGCAAAGCAATATTATACAGCATGCTTGAAGACTGAATCATAAGGTTCATCACAAAAATGCCTTGTAATTCAAGAACGAATGGTTAACTTCTTCTCTTCGATTCTCCTAGCTCAAGCATGATCTCTTCAAGTTCTGGGACATTTTGGAAAGCTTGAAATAATGTATACAACCTTCATGTTGAAAACTTTGTCTAAATCAACTTGGAACTTAGTTAAAAATTACCAAGAAGTTGGGACAAAAAATCTGCCTAACTTGATGAAAATTTCACTAAGTGTTTTTGATAAAAAAGTCACGACTTTATGAGCCTATATCTTCAAATCCAAGCATTTTTTGGAAATAAACCCTAAGGGATAAAGTTTTAAAATTCATCAAGATCTACAACTTTCATGTTGAAATTTTTCCTTGAATCATCTTGCATCTTAGTGAAAAGTAATCATGAAGTAGTGAAATTATTAAGGTAAAAAAAAACACTTAGAATTTTCGAAGTATTGAAAATATTGACTTTTGTTGACTTTTCTTGACTTTCTTGATTATTGATGATAAAGTTTGATATTTTTGAATGTCTTGATGAATTTTTATTTTTGAAATTCAATGTTGACCAAAAAGTTAATATTTGACTTTTTGTGTATTAGTTGACTTTTCATCAGTTGATCCAAATTTGAACTATCAATCAATTGATCTTGAGAAAATATTTGAGTCATGGAATTAGGTCAAAAAATTTCGTTTGAGTCCTTGAGATCATGCTTCAAGCCATTAGGTCATGTACTAGTTCAAAAAGTCAATGATCAATCATTCTTAGTCAAAACCCTAATTTTAACAATTTTCCCCTTTGATGATTTGAATGATTTTATTGAGGAATTATGATCAAACTTTTATAAATTGATGAAGATGACCTCAACATGTTGATGGTGGCCAAAAATATTGAAGTTTGACTGTATATTGACTATAATTAACTTTTTACCCAATACAACTGTTTTTCAATCATCTGAGCAATTGACTGAGCAAATTTGTGGTGCAAGGCTTGAAACTTGTTATGAGCAATCTTGAAGACCTATAATGAACCATTAAAGTCATTTTAGGCATAATAAGTCCAATTGTCCTTGAGAAAACCAAAACCAAAATTTATGGACTCAGTGCTTAGGAGGTAAACTTGTCTGATCAACCCTTGAGAACCCTTGAGCATTTGAGATCTTTGAGAAATGTATTAAGAAAAGAGAGGGAAAATTTTGGGGTACAACAACTTCCCCTATTCAATCTTCTTAAACCTGAAGAGTTAGATTGGCTCGTCTGCCATTCGTGACTTGAAGGTGGAAGATGATTTAACACTTAAGTGCCTAGAAATTTGCACTCGCCAATGCACGAAGTAAAACTGTTTGTTGATTATATCGAGGATGGCCTTTGAGATGCCATTTGGAGAGGTGATAGAGAGTTATGGGAGATGGGCTTAAAGATGTCATCCAAAGTAATTGTTGATAGAAATATCAGAATGAGTCTACGCTTGACTGTATCTGAAATGAACCTCTGGGAAAGGTGTTTGAGTAGCTGCTTGTCATATAGATAGCCACCCCATCCTATTTTGGGAATTGATCTATAATCAAATTTGTTGGTAAAACTATTGGTAATAAAGATAGTCGCCCTGTCCTGTTTCAGGAATTGATCTTTATCTGTCCATAGAGAAAGAAAGGAAGATAGTTTCCCCGTCCTGTTTCGTGAGTTAATCTTCAATCTGTTCATGTAGATAGTCGCCCCGCCCTATTTCGGGAATTGATCTATAATCAGTTGGTTGGTAAACCCGTCCTATTTCGGGAGTTCATACAATTGGTGATAAAGATAGTCACCCCATCTTGTTTCGAGAATTGATCTTCAATCTGACCAAAGAGAAAGAAATAAAGATAGTTTCCCCATCCTGTTTCGGGAGTTAATCTTCGATCTATTTTATTCTTCACAAATAGTTGCCCTGTCTTGTTTTAGGAATTAATCTGTGGCTGGTTATCTAGATAGTTGCCCTATCATATTTCAGGAATTAATCTGGAACCTTCTTTTTGTTGGTCGCTGAGATATTTTCCCCGTCTTGTCTCGGGAATTAACCCCTGAACTGGTCTCGTAGATAGTTTCCCCGTCTTGTTTCGGGAATTAATCTATGAATTGTTGTTCACAAATAGTTGCCCTGTCTTATTTCAGGAATTAATCTGGAACTGTTGAAAATTGTTAATGATATTCATCCTTTGATTGATCCTTCCTGAAAAGGTAAAGAGTTAGTTGTATGTAATGTCATGATGTATGAAATGCATTGTGTAATGACGTTCTCAAAATAAATGAGATTATGCTATATGCGCTTCGTATGCATATGCTATGATGTATGAGCGTGAAATGTTGTTGAAGTGTACTTGTACATGTAGCAACTGGTTTTTAAATCAGAGTCGCCACTATTCGTTTTTATCCTAGGGAAGGAAATCTAACAGAAAACCCTAATTCGCAGACAGAGATTCTAGGTTTCGGACTTCATTAGATGAAAGGAAGGTGTTAGGCACCTTTCATCTGCCTTGTTCACAAGGATATTAGGTTTTAGGTTTAGGTTTGGGGGAAACAGTGTTTTAAATTTTAATTAGTAATACTCACCACGATTTTAGATCGCGTGCCTACGTATCCTCTTATGTGGAATCAGAGTCTCAATTCGTAGTTCGTATGGGTTGGTGTCTTTTAGGGGTTTACGAACATATTTTGAATCACTTCGCACTCGGTTGGGAGTAGTGATTGCGGAAATTTTGACTGAGTACGCAGTAAGCCAAAATTAGCTCAAAACCCATTTGCAAAAAGGAATTGTTAATTAGCTTAATTTGTTCGCGAAAATAGTTAGATATTTGTTGGTATTTTTTAAATGTATTAACTGCGAAAATCTCTTGATTAATGTGTGATTAAAAAATGTTTTAATGCAATGTATAGAAAATAATATATGAAGTTTTATACGAAAACAATTTATTTGACCATAAAGTAATGCTTACATATAATAAATAATAATTAATATTTAAAATATGGTAATAAAAATTAATAGTAATAATTATAATAATTAATAAAAATGGGTAAATAATTAATAAAATATAATATGAATAAAATATAATATAATATAAAAAATATAAAAGAAGAGAAATAATAATTTTTGAATAAACCTGGGGGGGTGCAATCCCAGTTGTGAAGTAAAAATCAGGGGGTGCTGAAACTGATCTGGGCTAGGACCAGAACAGCTCAAACAAAAAGGGAGTGTGAATTGTTGTTGTGTTTAGTAAAAAGAAAAAAAGGGTGGTACAAAAAGTAATTGGGCTAGGCCCAAATGCGTTTTGGAGAGGCTAGGTTGTTCATGTGTATGAAGGTGTACTAAGCTTAGGGTGGACTTGGCCTTACGATCGTCTAGTAATGATCACACGGTCAGGATTTGAAGGAGCATGATAGTTACTATGTATGCGCGCGTATTGGAAAGCAACAGAATACAAATTGTTATTACAATATTCATTTCTCCTTCTCAAACAAAGAACTTCGTTCTTCTTCCCTTTTCCCTTTCTCTTCTCCAAACCTTAGATCCAAAATGCATCGCGGCGACTCCTATCCTAACCGAAACCCTAACATAAATCGACCCAACAAAACCCAAAATCAACAATCAGAAAAAGGAAGCTAAGTTACCCCTTCGTGATATCATTCTCTGACTTCTGAGCTTCGGGATTTTAACGCTAATCCCTCTACTTCTTCTTGTTCACAGGTTTCGGCGAAGGATTAAAAAACAAATTAACTGCGGCGGACAATGGAGCGATGACAATGACGATTAGGGTTTTAGATATTGAAACCCTAATCGTCTCCCTTTCGTCTTCTTCAATAAATTGGTAAAATTTCCCTTCTGTAATCAAGCGCCTCCTCTCCGTTTTCTGTATTCAAGACTTTTTGTTCTTCAATTTCTTCTATTCTTTGATTTCAATTCCCCCCTCTTCTGTATTTCGTCTTTAGTATTTATAGGTCTAAGCTTTAAAATGTTGTTACCAATCAGTTAGGGTTTAGATTAGGATATTAGATCAATTAGGGATTGATTATCTGTAATTGCTTTTAGTTTTCGATTTGTAATGGACTGAGATTTGATTTCAAGATTTGATTGAGTGCAAATTGATTCTGTTCTGAGATTTGATTTAGTTTTCTGCAAATTTTTGGATTTAAAAAGATCTTCTGGGTTTTTAATTTACTTCTATATATTTGTTTCTAAGTGCCAGACAAACTGGATAATTCGTACAGTAAGTGTTAGTAGCCAGAAAACGTGCGTAATTTTGCTTCAATTGGTATAGTAACAATTTAAATTCCAATTGGGCCTTGCGTTGATTATTTGAATTCTAGCTACATTATTTTGAAATTGGGCCTTTACTGTGTTTTTTTTCTTCCAAAAGTTGATTCAAAAACAACCATATCATATCTTTTCATAATAACAACAAAGGACCTAATGCCAGCACAAATGTTACCGTTTTTCTTTAAGAATATTTTTTTTAAATAAAAAAGTTGTAAAATGTTCAATCAAATGTTTTTTCTTTTAAGATGAGGCAGCAAACAAAAAAAATAGGCTGACTACAAAACCTTATTGGGCCGGTAAATTCATAACCAAGCCCCTCTCTTTGCTTTTTAAAGACAGAACAAAAATGGGCCAAATGAATTCTAAGGGCTTTTTCTACCCCCCCTTACTAAAACAAAAAAAAAAACTTAAGTGGGCTTTTGATAACACTTACTTTACACTTGTTTTTTATTCTAATTTCACATGTTATTTAGGTTTTTTATTATTGTTTTCTCGTATTATGCCTATCTTTTGTTTCCTTTTCAGGTATTTCAATTATCTAGATCTCCCTTGAAGAAATGAAGGAAAACAGGCTGAAAAACAGGAATTTAGGTTAAATTTGCACTCATGGCGCCAGCCATAGGGTAGGCCGTGACGTGAACCACCTCCTGCTGACCTCAACTGCCACGTTCCTCACTTCCCTTTCATCTACACACATGGAGGGTTCCATGTCCCCCATGGCGGGTGCCACCTTTGGACGATGGTTTCCCCCCCAAAAGGAGTTGGGGGGCATTTCTGTGATTTCCTGCATTCTTCATCCTCTATAAATAGAAGTTCCTGATTTCATTTCAAACCACCCAAGCTTAGTTGAAAACTTTTTCCAAGCATTGTTGCGAACTTAACCCATATAATTTCACCATTGTAAAGCAATAATTCTTCACATCGGGGAACTATTGCACTATTGATTGAGTCTGTGATCAAGTTCATAGATTGAGTCTGTAATCGAGTTTGGAGCACTTCGGCAGAAGTTTATCTTGCCACGTTTATTTTCAACTACGATTTATTTCTAGTCGCATTTTACTTCCAGTTGTACCAGATTTAAAACCTCCCTGTTTGCAGCAGGTTTTTATTTATTTCTGGCACCTGTTTTACTTTGTTTATTTCATGCACCTGCTTTTACTTTGTTTATTTCCTGCACCTGGTTTTACTTTGTTTATTTCCTGCACCTGCTTTTACTTTGTTTATTTCCTGCACCTGCTTTTACTTTGTTTATTTCCCGCATCGCGCTTTAAATTATTTACTTTCTCGCATGATTTATTTTAACATTTCTGTTTACATTCCCATGTCAGGATGAACCTTACTGGGCTAGAATGTAAGGAATCTAGTTAGATCGATATTCCAAATGATCTGTCAATAGAAATACTTATGGGCTATTTTGGTTTTTAATACGAGTTTTCTGTACTTTATTGTTGTTGGGTAAGATCGAAAGCCGTCCAACCCTTTGTTAAACTCGGTTAGTTATAACTGGTCAAAGGAAGCGAAAGCGTTTTGTCCGGTTAGTTAGGGATTCTATTATCAAAGAAATCAATTTTGAAACAATTTTCGGACGCGTTTATAAGATTAAAGTTAGGTCCCCTTTTTATTAGAAATTCCAGATAAAAATACTTTTCAACTTGGTCAAGTACTTTATTTCTTAAAAATAGGTTTATTACTTTAACGCAATGCACGCCTTTTTATAAGTGACGATAAGAAGGTCTGATTAGAGAGTAATCTTGGTTCTGATTACGCGAAAGTGACAGTTCCTGTTAAATTAGTTCTTTTCTTTAGTAGAAAATATTTTCCTATAAGTAGTTTTATTCCGAAGCATTGCGAATATCGTCTGACTATGTGAATTACATCGCACTTTACTTTCTTGCATTCTCAATTCCCTATTTAATATTGACTTAGCTAAACACCATAACAATAGGAAACAATAGATTGACGATTGGTCTCTGTGGATCGATAATCTTTTATATTACTCTGACACGATTCGTACACTTGCGAATAAACCACGTATCAAGTTTTTGGCGCTGTTGCCGGGGATCAATTTCGTCAAATTTCGCACCCTATAGTCGCACCGTCTAGACTAAGTTTTATAGTCCGGTTAATGCGAAGATCTCGCAGCACCGAAACCTTATTCAATCCTTTAGCGGAACCTGAACGTTACATCCATTTTCTCCGTAGAATTAGAAAAACTATGGCCGAGAATCATAACCAAATACCCCTCAAGGAATTTACCCAACCGTCAGATGAGGAACCTAGTTCAAGTATCGTAAACCCAGCTATAACCACAAATAATTTCGAACTAAAACCCTCATTGCTGCAATTGGTGCAACAAAACCAATTCGGTGGTCTCGCTACTGAGAACCCGAATCAACACTTAAAACTTTTATACAATTAGTAGACACTTTAAAATGCAATGGTGCTTCGCCTGAGGCAATACGACTAATATTATTCCCTTTTCCCTTAGAGATAAAGCACGAGATTGGTTAGATTCCCTTCCACCCAATTCAATAACAACTTGGGAAGACCTTAGGAGAGTATTTCTCGCAAGATATTTTCCGCCCAACAAAACTGCTGTCCTTAGAAACCAAATCACTAGATTTAACCAAAACCTGGGAGAATCACTTTTTAAAGCATATGAGAGATATAAGGACCTGCTAAGAGCCTGGTCACACCATGGCCTAGAATAATGGCTAATCATCCACACCTTCTATAATGGACTCCATTACAACACAAAGATGTCTATCGATGCTGCCGCTGGTGGCGCATTGATGAATAAACCTTACCTAGAAGCCTGCGCTCTCATTGAGGATATGACCCAAAACCATTACCAATGGGGAACAGAACGAGCTATGGTAGAGAAAAAGGAGACCCAAGGAGGAAAACATGATATAAGTTCTCTATACATGATGCAAGTTAAAATGGACGCTCTTGCCTTAAAATTTCCAAACATGTCTCAAAACCCTAATATTGTAGCCGCAGTAGCTTCAGAATGCAAACTCTGTGGGACCCAAGGACATCAACCTACGGAATGTAACTTGTTGAATGAGCCTTGCTCAGACCAAGTAAACTACACCTAAGGAAACCCATTTTCAAACACTTACAACCCCGGATGGAGGAATCACCCAAACTTTTCTTATAAAAACAATAGCCCAATACAAAACTCTGCACCTACAAGACCTACAGGTTTCCAAGCCCAAAGACCAAATCAACCTATGCAAGTTGTGGTACCCAAACCAAACCTTGAGAAAATCATGGAAAATTTCATTTCAGCTCAAACCCAGCAAAACAAAGAGTTCCTAAATCAGAATATCCAAATTAGGAACTAAGGTCGATCAGATAATTACACATAACAAGATGCTTGAAACCCAAATCTCGCAGATAGCCCAAACACAAGCCCCACAAACTACACCTGGAGGACAATTCCTTGGAAAACCTCAACCAAATCCTAAAGGGAAAGCTAATGCCATTTCCTTACAAAGTGGGACTACTTATGATGGACCCAAGGATCCAGCCATGAGTACACCCTCACAACCTAAGACAAATGTTTTGCCTGCAGACCAAGTGGAGAAACCAGAAGAACCCGAAAAGCAAAAAGAACCAGGATTAAAAGATAAAACTAATAAATCACCACCCCCGTACAAACCCCAAGTACCATTTCCACAAAGAATTAAACAAACCAAACTTGACAATCAATACCAGAGATTCGTTAAAGTTATAGAAAAACTCCATGTATAGATTCCTTTCACCGAAGCCATCACTCAGATACCATCTTATGCTAAATTCCTAAAAGACATCCTGACCAACAAGCGTAGACTTGATGATCCCAAACCTATCGAATGCAATTTTATTTCAGAAAATAAACTTGCCAAGAAAGAAAAGGATCTAGGAAGTTTTTCCATTCCTTGTATCTTAGGAAATCATACTATTGACAAAGCCTTCTTAGATCTAGGAGCTAGCATCCGCCTTATGCCTTTAGCAGTTTGTATAAGGTTAAACTTAGGAGAATTGCAGCAGACTAAAATGTCTCTCCAACTGGATGATAGATCAGTTAAGTATCCTATAGGCATACTTGAAGACATACCAGTTAAGATCGGTCAGCTATATATCCCAACTGATTTCGTAGTTATGGATATTAAAGAAGACGAAGAAATCCTAATCCTCTTAGGTTGACCATTCCTATCAACAGCCGGAACCATAATCGACGTTAAGAAAGGAAAATTAACATTTGAGGTGGGTGATGAAAAGATAGAATTTATTCTTTCAAAGTTCTTAATGGAACCAGTCATAGGAGATGCATGTTATGCCATCGACGTCATTGGCGAGTGTATATTGGAACTTAAGCGAGAGGAATATAACAAAAATATCAAGTTACCTTCGATCCCCATTATGGAGGACGATGGATTTAAAAGTTTAGAACCTTACATCGATGACGACCTCTACTAATGCTTATCGCTTACTCCTGATCCCATGCCTTGCCCTATGAAACCGTCTTTAGAACTGAAGGAACTTCCCAAGAATCTCAGATATGAATTCTTAGATAAAGAGATGAATCGTCCTGTTATAGTTAATGCTATTTTAAGTCAAGACGAGACAACTCAACTCTTAGAAATCTTACGTAAATATCCCTCAGCTTTAGGGTATAACATCTCCGATTTAAAAGGAATAAGTCCATCGGTGTGCATGCACCGATTCTTGTTAGAGGAAAACTCAAAACCCTCAAGAGAACATCAAAGAAGAATAAACCCTATAATGATAGATGTTGTTAAAAGAGAAGTTCTTAAGTTACTAGAGGCTGGTATAATTTACCAAATATTAGATAGTAATTAGGTGAGCCTGTGCATGTGGTGCCAAAGAAAGGAGGCATAACAGTCATAGAAAATGAGAAAGGTGAACATATTGATAAACAAATAAAAGGAGGTTGGCGTATGTGTATAGATTATAGAAAATTAAACAAAGAAACCAGGAAGGATCATTTCCCTCTTCCATTTATAGATCAAATGCTCGAACGTATAGCCAGACACTCGCACTTTTGTTATCTAGATAGATACTCAAGATTTTTCCAAATACCTATTCACCCTGAGGATCAAGAGAAAACAACCTTCACCTTCCCTTATGGAATGTTCGCTTATAGACGAATGCCCTTTGGACTCTGTAATGCCCCTGCCACTTTTTAACGTTGTATGATGTCTATATTTGCAGATTATATAGATGGAATAATGGAAGTTTTCATGGACGATTTCTCGGTGTGTGGATTCAATTTTAAAGATTGTCTTTCCAACCTCGAAAAAATCCTTGAAAGATGCGTAGAGGTGAACCTAGTGCTAAACTGGGAAAATGCCATTTTATGGTTAATGAAGGTTTAGTATTAGGACACATCATCTCCGAAAGAGGCATTGAGGTCGATAGAGACAAAATTAAAGTTATAGAAAACCTCAGCCCACCTAAAACCATTAGGGAGATTAGAAGTTTTCTTGGACATGCTGGTTTTTATCAGAGTTTTATAAAAGACTTCTCTAAAATAACAAAACCTTTGACTAATCTTCTAATGAAGGATGTTGAATTTGTTTTTGACGAGAAATGTCTCAAAGCTTTTAAATTTTTGAAACAAGCACTGATTTCAGCTCCGATCATACAACCCCCAGATTGGACACAACCTTCTGAAATCATGTGCGATGCCAGCAATTATGCAGTTGGTGCTGTTCTAGGACAACGAAAGGACAAGAAATTACATGTTATATATTATGCTAGTAGAACCCTAGATACCACCCAGCTCAACTATGCAACAACAAAGAAAGAATTACTGGCAGTAATTTTTGCGATAGATAAGTTTAGGTCCTACCTAGTTGGAGCAAAGATCATTGTTTACACTGATCATGCTGCCATACGTTATCTATTAAATAAAAAGGACGCTAAACCTAGATTACTTAGATGGATCCTGTTACTCCAAGAATTTGATATAGACATTAAGGATAAGAAAGGCACAGAGAATGTTGTCGCTGACCACCTCTCTAGATTAGAATACTTAAAACCTGACTTATTTCCTATAAATGATGATTTCACCTATGACAGACTTATAGCTAAGACTGATGATTTCGATCCTTACAGAGATAAAGATTTTGAAAAAATTTCAGTAATGAAGAGTGTACCTTGGTACGCTGATTTTGTAAACTACCTAGCTGCAGATATCATACCCCCTGATCTAAATTACCAACATAAAAAGAAGTTCTTCAAAGATGTTAAACATTTCTACTGGGATGAACCACTCCTATTCAAGAGAGGAATAAATAATATTTTTAGGCGTTGCATCCCAGAAGAGGAAATATAAGACATCATCATACATTGTCATTCTACACCTTATGGTGGACATGCAGATATATCTAAAACGCATTCCAAGATTCTTCAAGCAGGCCTCTATTGGCCAACTTTATGGTGCGATGTTCATGCCTACATTGTCAAGTGCGACCGATGCCAACGCACTGGGAATATATCAAGATGTGATGAGATGCCAATGAGGAATATCCAGGAAGTCGAACTTTTTGATGTTTGGGGTATAGACTTTATGGGACCATTTCCGCCTTCAATGGAAAATAGGTACATTTTGGTAGCTGTGGACTACGTGTCTAAATGGATTGAGGCTATTGAATCACCCACAAACTACACAAGGGTGGTAGTCAAGTTATTTAAGAATATCATTTTTCCGAGGTTTGGAACACCCCGTCTCGTTATAAGTGATGGAGGATCACATTTCATATCCAGAATCTTTGATAAGATCTTGAGTAAGTATGGAGTAAAGCACAGAGTAGCAACACCTTATCATCCACAGACTAACGGCCAAGTATAAGTGTCTGACAAGGAGATTAAACAAATCTTAGAAAAAACCGTTTCAATTTCCAGGAAAGATTGGTCTCAGAAGCTACATGAAGCACTATGGGCATACATAACAGCTTTTAAAACCCATATTGGAATAACCCCTTACCAATTAGTCTATGGAAAATCTTGTCATTTACCCTTCAAGTTAGAGCATAAAGCCTATTGGGCCATTAAGACCCTGAATTTGGAATATTTGACTGCTGGTGAAAAGCGCATCCTTGACATTCATAAATTGGAGGAATTCTGCCAGTCTGCCTATGAGAATGCTATAATATATAAAGAAAGAACCAAAACTTGGCATGACAGAAGAATTGTAAAGAAATATTTCAATATAGGCGACCTTGTTCTCCTTTTCAATTCCAGGTTGCGACTTTTTCCTGGCAAGCTACGTTCAAGATGGACTGGTCCTTTTGAGGTCTCTAGAATCCTAAGATCTGGAGCAGTCGAGATCAAGAACAATTCTTGTAGCCCATTCATCGTCAATGGGAAGAGGTTGAAGCACTACGAAGGAGGTGACATTCCCAACAACTACTCCAGCCACACTCTGATTGATCCACCAGTACCAGTTTCTGTTATATGAAGTTTACTCGTCAAGCTAACGACGTTAAACAAGCGCTACATGGGAGGAAACCCATGGGTTTATTTTTATTTTTATTTTTTCATTTATTTACTTTTTACTTTATCAAATTTTATTTTTATCTTTATACTAACAGTTGCAAATTTTTTGATTTCAGGCATCACATGCTAGCCGTCTTTGCTAACTACATCTTTCAGGATGGAGCATTTCGATGACATGCATGTTTCCTTACGAGATGACACTCAGAGACAACGCTATGCGGTCCTGTCACAGCGACCCATGGCACCGACCAGATATCCAGACTAGATTTTCATGGAAGCTCTTGACTTTGAAGCCAGTATCAAGTATCTATGCAACCAACTAAAGTGGGACGAGTATGCAGATGACCTAAATGTGACCTACAAGAACCTCACCTTAGAATTCCTCAGTTCATTCGAGTTTGAGCCCTATAATGGTCAGGATGGATATCTCACTTTCAGACTATTCGGGATAGAATATTGTTTTACCTAGAGGGAGTTTTGCGACTTTCTAGGCTTCCAGACCACACCCGATGCTATACCTGAGCTACCAGTTGGCTTTTTCATGACTAGGGACATAGAGAAATTATGGAGAGATATTACTGCTGGAGGGAGCCTTAATCCTTCCACTCAGCTATCCCCTGTTATTCACAACCCCACTTTTAGGTATTTTCAAATGGTTATTGCTCACACTTTCCTAGGGAAGGTCGACACTGATACCCTTGTTAGGCAGGAGGAGATCTTTTTCCTCTACTGTGCGACCCAGTGTCGCCCTGTATCCTGTGGAAATTTTCTGCTGTGGAATCTCATGATGACTTCTAAGTCTGCTGAAGGTATCCTCCATGTGGGAGGGACAGTGACTCAGATTGCTTCTGCTTTGGGTCATACAAGTAAGTTATCTCACCTTACCTCCTACTATGGATATACTACAATGGACATTGATTTCTGTTTGGATCATGGGCTGATGAGAAGAGTCTACTTTAATCCCAACCAATATAGACTCCTAATTGATAATGAAATTTTTCACTACTTTACCTTGCCTGATCCCATGATGACCAATGTCCATAACCCTGCCAATTGGACATATTCCTTAGAAGGTCTTAGAGAGACCGTGGACGAGCGAAAATTATCTTCGGTACCTGAGTATCATCCATGTCCATCACCAGAAAGGACCATTATATTCTCTAATAATTTCTCTTTGCAGCAACCCAATATCTATGCACAGGTTGCTGAGCTACGTAGAGAGGTAGCCCAACTTCGTGAGATAGTTGAAGACCTCTCTCTTCAGGTTATGGTTTCTGATGCTACTCACTCTACAAAGGCAGACCTCCTACAACAGGAAATTGATGATCTTCGCAGTAAGTTAACTACAACTCATGGTTCTGAGTCGACCAAGAACCCTACTACTCCTTGATGATGTTGATTCATATTTGCATTATTTTTCTGTTTTGTTTATCATGTTGTTTCCTTTTCTAGACTTATTTATTTTTATGCCTAACTCTTGCATTCTACTTTCTTTTTATTTTTTGTGACTTACCATGATTAAGTATATTTCTTTTTATTTTTATTTTTATTTTTTTCTCTTTAATTAATTGTTTATTTTATTTTTATGAGTTTATTATTTTCAAGTTATGAACATAAAAGAATTTTTTTTTTAATACACCAATCCTTGGAAGCACCAAATGAAGAATTGTTGTTTGCACCTACGAGAAGAAATTGGAATAAGAAGCCCAAACCAACAAAACAAAGAAATTTGAGCTTAGCCCAATTTTCAAACATGGCGCCCGCCATGGGGTCTGAGATTATAACGGGAAGATTTTCAAAAACCTCCCACTTTCTCCATTTTCAACCCCAAAACCTCTCATTTTCTCAACCACCTACTACCCCATTAACAACCCAACAACTCTCATTTTATCAACCACCTACTACCCCATTAACCACTCAAACATCCATTTTTCTAAACCTTCATAAAAATTCAAACTTTCCCCTCCCAATCTCCAACACCCATTTTGAAACCCATTTTTTCAATTTTCTTCCAAAGGAGCAACAATGGAGTTCAACGGATACATTCTTCATGAAGGCAAACCCGGAGACCGACAACGGAAAATCCTTGAAAAATTGCAAGGATGAGATATTGTCTCAACCAGGTATGTCGATGAAGACTGTCTGTATGCTTTAGGACTTTATCGTAGTTTTTAATTTAGCTGACATCCTAGGATTGCATGATATTTTTACTAGAAAAGAGCCCACCTTTGAGAGGCTAACTCAGGAATTCTTAAGTTCCCTAATTTATTTGGTTCACCTCGACACTGCTAGTACCGTCGGTATGGTTAAATTCCATCTGTTTAATGTTGAATATGAATATAGCACCGACGGAATAGCAGCTATGTTGGGTATGCCTCATGGTAATTGCGCTATTTGTGAGACCCCTTTGGATTCTGAATGATCCAGTGATGCATTTTCCTTTTGGCATCAATTGTCCAACTCTTCTATAAATTCTTTTGAAGGAATTTTAGCATCATTGATCCATAACCCGACTATTCGAATTTTTTGATATATGCTCGCCTGTACTATTTTTGGCCGGGAGAATCCAAACAAGGTAAATGCTAGAGAACTTCTATTTTTGCAAGGAAGTCTCACTAATAGAAGAATTAATTCAGTCTCGTTTATGATTGCTCACATGATTGTTGTCCTGAGACATACAGGGACCATAGCTTTTGGGGGACTAGTTACATCTATTGCTAGAGCTCTGCACCTTGATGTTGAGATATCTACACTAGCACCCCTACCTCCATGCACAATTAATTTGAAATTTATAAAAGATATGAAATTGTGCAAGGTGAGGAGAGAGGGTGGCTTTGAACTTATGGTTCGGGGTGTCGCTATCCCATCAGTCGTTCTGCCTTGCACTAGACATACTGATGTACGAATTGCAAGGAACTGGACCTATGATCTAGATGCTCCACCTTTTATGGGTCCATTACCTCCTATTGTTCCACTTGGGGATGGACACGAGACTGATGAAGAATACAAGCAGAGGGATGAACCTCATGCCCCACCTGTGTCCCCCCACCATGCATCACCCGCACACACATCACCTTCTACTTCTAACACTTTTTCAAGTATGACTTCTGGCTTCTACATCACTGAAGAGATGTGGCGTGACCAGATAGACCGGGAGGAGAGAAGAGATGGTTTACTTTCTTCGATCCAACAACAGCTGGCAGATAACATGAGTTTTATGGAGGAGTCACGATAGTAGACAGACCTCTCTTTTCAAAGTCTTATGGAATCTCAATTGGCGATATCCCACGAGCAACATAGGCAACAAGCTCAGTTTCAGAGGAACTCCTCCCTCATGGAGGCCACTCAAGGTTCCCTTTTAGGCAACCTTCGCGAGATTCAGAGTTCACAGATTTCCTTGTCCGCCAGATTCGATCATTTCGAGGCTTCTCAAAGCAGTCGTCGTCGCAGCCGATCCCGTCATCCTAGACATTCACCACAGGATGACGAGGGACCCAGCCGGCCTTAGTACTTTACAAGGTGACTCTTTCCTTATCTTATTTCGCAACATTGAGGACAATGTTTGATTTAAGTGTGGGAGGAGATTTACTCGGTTTATTTTTATTTTTTTCGCTTTATTTTTCCTTTCCTGCATTTTCCTTCTTATTATTTTACTTCTTTATTTGCTTTAGTTTGCTTGTTTGATTTATTTTCAAAATAATACATGTGTTTGACGAGTCATCTATATCTGTATGGTCTAGTGTATGTCCACTCCCCCATTTCTTGAGCCTTACCAAAAAAATTTCCTAAGAAAAACACTGTATTTTGAACTTAGTTGGACTATAAGACCTGGTTGAGATAGGATGTAGTATGACTTGGAAAAACCCTTTTAAAGCATCAGCATCGTTTTTACACCTTAAGCTTCGTAAATTTAGGAATTCGATCCCGATACCCCCTATGTCGTGGCCTTAAAATTTTCATTCTTAAATCCTTGAATAGTTTATCCTAACAGTCAGCTCCGGTCTAAGCATACTCTACGTAGAGGACCGAAGATAAGTGAATGATCTATATTCTATGTTCTTATTATAAACTACAACCCGGGGATAGGTGACCCTCACAAAGTCAATTAACTCAACAAAAGTTGTATGTTGAAAAATAAAGCAAAAGCAAAAGAAGAAGAAGAAGAAAAAAGAGAAAAAAAAAATTTTACCCATCTTTAGTTGGTTCAGAGGTATCTGGTGCTGAACTTGGTAGGGCAGATTATGATCTGATTCCTCGCAACTATAAATGGGTCAATAAAAGGGGTTACACCAACTTTTTGTACCAGAGCGTTGCGTTTTATGATCAGAATCACTTTTATGAGCATATACGAATAACGGGCTTAATGTGATTGCGCCTGAATGAAAAAAGGATTTGAAAATAGGAAAAATATAGGCCTAAGCATAGTGGCATGATATGGATTGGTTCGTAAAAGAACGAAGCTTATGTCCGTTTTACGGAAGAGTGTCACTACAATATCCTTGGTTTAAATCAGTTAGTACCTATCAATACATCCCTATTTTAATTCTAGAGGCCCCTTGAAGCCCAACTTGTTCACTAACACCATTTTTTCTTCTTAATATATTTAGAGCTTTTGCTTGAGGACAAGCAAAGGTTTAAGTGTGGGAGAATTTGATAACACTTACTTTACACTTGTTTTTGACTCTGATTTCACATGTTATTTAGGTTTTTTATTATTGTTTTATCGTATTATGCCTATCTTATGTTTCCTTTTCAGGTATTTCAATTATCCAGAGCTCCCCTGGAGAAATGAAGGAAAACAAGCTGAAAAATAGGAGTTTAGGTCAAATTTTCACTCATGGCGTCCACCATGGCGCCAGCCATAGGGTAGGCCATGAAATGGACCACCTCCTGCTGACCTCAACTTCCATGTTCCCCACTTCCCTTTCATCTACACACATGGCGAGCGCCATGTCCCCCATGGCGGGCGCCACCTTTGGACGATGGTTTCCCCCCAAAAGGAGTTGGGGGGCATTCTTGTGATTTCTTGCATTCTTCATCCTCTATAAATAGAAGTTCCTAATTTCATTTTAAACCATCCAATCTTAGTTGCAAACTTGATCCAACCATAGTTGCGAACTTAAGCCATATAATTTCACCATTGTAAAGCAATAATTCTTCACATCAGGGAATTATTGCACTGTTGATTGAGTCTGTGATTGAGTTGGTAGATTGAGTCTGTAATCGAGTTTGGAGCACTTCGGCAGAAGTTTATCTTGCCACGTTTATTTTCAATTGCTATTTATTTCCAATCGCATTTTACTTCCAGTTGTACCAGATTTAAAACCTCCCCGTTTGGAGCAGGTTTCTATTTATTTCCTGCACCTGTTTTACTTTGTTTATTTCCTGCACCTGTTTTACTTTGTTTATTTCCTGCACCTGCTTTTACTTTGTTTATTTCCTGCACCTGTTTAACTTTGTTTATTTCCTGCACCTGCTTTTACTTTGTTTATTTCATGCACTTGCTTTTACTTTGTTTTTTTCTTGCACCTGCTTTTACTTTGTTTATTTCCCGCACCACACTTTAAATTATTTACTTTCTCGCATGATTTATTTTAACATGTTTGTTTATATTCCCATGTCAGGCTGAACCTTACTGGGATAGAATGTAAGGAATCTAGTTAAATCGATATTCCAAATGATGTATCAATAGAAATACTTATGGGCTATTTTGGTTTTTAATACGAGTTTTCTGTACTTTATTGTTGTTGGGTAATATCGAAAGCCGTCCAACCCTTTGTTAAACTCGGTTAGTTCTATCTGGTCAAAGGAAGCGAAAGCGCTTTGTCCGGTTAGTTAGAGATTTTTATCATCAAAGAAATCAATTTTGAAACTATTTTCGGACGCGTTTATAGGATTAAAGTTAGGTCCCCTTCTTATTAGAAATTCCATATCAAAATACTTTTCAACTTGGTCAAGTACTTTATTTCTTAAAAATAGGTTTATCACTTTAACGCAATGCACGCCTTTTTATAAGTGACGATAAGAAGGTCTGATTAGAGAGTAAACTCGGTTTTGATTCCACGAAAGCGACAATTCCTGTTAAATTAGTTATTTTCTTTAGTAGAAAATATTTCCCTATAAGTAGTTCTATTCCGAAGCATTGTGAATATCATCTGACTGTGTGAATTACATTCGACCCCGCTTTTATATATGAAGTTTATTTCACTGCACTTTACTTTCTTTCATGCTCAGTTCCCTATTTAATATTGACTTATCTAAACACCCTAACAATAGGAAATGATAGATTGACGATTGGTCTCTATGGATCGATAATCATTTATATTACACTGACGCGGTTCGTACACTTGCGAATAAACCACACATCAGCTTTAAATTCAGCTTTTCTTTTCACTAACAACAATTCTTAAACGGAATTCATAATTAAGAACTTAATAATTATTTCTTGAAATAAATTTCCATATTCGACTCGCATGGGCCATTGGCCAACACGCTTCGTAAACGGGCCTACAGATACATGAGTCTTTCTGATTTAGAAAGCCCCGCTCTTTTGAATTAACATACACCCCCTGATTGTCTTGGATTCAAAAATGGGTCATTAGATATTGCTGAACCATCCCTAATTAATACATTTCTTCTATTTTAATCTTAAAAATATAATCATCGAGGTAGGACAAATTTGGGGTACGACAGCTGCCCCTATTCAATTATCTTCCAATCAAATAGTGTGAGAATACCCGAGTCTTGCGCATTTTGATTGGGAGTTTATTGAATACTTAGAATACCCAAAATTTGTCTGACCAATCATAAGGTTACGCTGATATAGCATACCCTTACGAGTCTTTTGAGGAAATAGGAAAAGCTGATGATATATCGTTTACCAGGATGTGATGATGAGGCAGATGGTCTTGAGCTCGAGAGAGCGATCTTGTATGTCTTGGTTTGATTTTGATTATTCACCCATTTGGAGGATGAATAAAACAATAATTGGCGACGCATGGCTGCTTGGAGACTGAGGCCATGAGTTAGATGAGGAGAGCACATTGAGGTCTAGAGGCAATGTCCTGAGTTTGTGAATACATTGCGGCTTAGAGGCAATGTATTGGGTTTTGCGAATACATTGTGGCTTAGCGGCAATGTACTTAGTCTTTCGAATACATTGCGGCTTAGAGGAAATGTACTGAGTTTTGAGAATACATTGCGGCTTAGAGGAAATGTACTGAGTTTTGAGAATACATTGCGGCTTAGCGGAAATGTACTGAGTCTTGTGAATACATTGCGGCTTAGAGGCAATGTACTGAGTTTTGCGAATACATTGCAGCTTAGAGGCAATGTACTGAGTTTTGAGAATACATTGCGGCTTAGGGGAAATGTACAGAATGTTGAGAATTCATTGCGGCTTAGAGGCAATGTGTTGACTTGGATAATATATTCTGGCTTAGATGCAATATGTTGATCGGGAAAGATACATTACAACTTAGAGGAAATATGTTGACCTGGATAGATACATCGCGGCTTGGAGGCAATATGTTGAGTTTTGCAAATACATTGCGGCTTAGAGGCAACATATTGGGCTTGGATAATATGTTGCGGCTTAGAGACAACATAATGGGCTTTGAAGATATGTTGTGACTTAGAGGCAACATGCTGAGTTTTGAGGATACATTGCAGCGTAGAGGCAATGTGTTAAGTTTTTGAGGATACATTGCGGCTTAGAGGAAATGTGTTGAGTTTTGTTTTCTTTAGAGCATCGCAGCATGAAGTCTGAGATGATAGGCTGGATTTGGTTTTTGGACATCGCTGCATGAAGTCTGATGCGATAGGATGGATTTTATGGAATGAAGAAACACGTTGTGGCATGAATACTGAGGCAATGGGTTAGGTTTGCGAATCACTGTGTGAAGTCTGATGTGAGAAGCTGAATTTGGTTTTCGAACATCGCTTCCTGAAGTCTGAGACGATGGTCTGAGTTTGGGTAATGTATTGCGGCTTAGAAGTAATATGCTGATTTGAACAATATATTGTGGTTTAGAGGCAATATGTGGATCTGGAAAGATACATTGTGACTTAGAGGCAATGTGCTGATTTGAACAATATATTTCAGTTTAGAGGCAATATGTTGATCTGGAAAGATACATTGCGGCTTAAAGGCAATGTGCTGATTTGAACAATATATTGCGCTTTAGAGGCAATATGTTGATCTGGAAAGATGCATTGCGGCTTAGAGGCAATGTGTTGGTTGGATAACATATTGCAGCTTAAAGGCAATACGTTAATCTGGAAAGATACATTACAGCTTAGAGGCAATGTGCTGGTTGGATAATATATTGTGGCTTAGAGGCAATATGTTAGTCTGGAAAGATACATTGCGGCTTAGGAGCAATATGCTGGTTGGATAACATATTGCAGCTTATAGGAAACACGTTAATCTAGAAAGATACATTACGACTTAGAGGAAATGTGCTGGTTGGATAATATATTGCGGCTTAGAGGCAATATGTTAATCTGGAAAGATACATTGCAGCTTAGAGGCAATGTGTTGGTTGGATAATATATTGCGGCTTAGAGGTAATATGTTAATCTGGAAAGATACATTGCAGCTTAGAGGAAATGTGCTGGTTGGATAATATATTGTGGTTTAGAGGCAATATGTTAATCTGGAAAGATACATTGTGACTTAGAGGCAATGTGCTTGTTTGGATAGTATATTGTGGCTTAGGAGCAATATACTAAGTTAGATGATATATTACGGCTTAGGAGCAATATACTGAGTTCTTGACAATGCGTTGCGGCTTAGAGGCAACGTACAGAGTGTTGATGATTCACTTGCGGCTTAAAGGCAGTGTAATGGATCCTTGAGAATATGTTGCGGCTTAGAGGCAACATAATGGGTTTTGAAGATATGTTGTGGCTTAGAGGCAACATGCTGAGTTTTGTGAATACATTGCGGCTTAGAGGCAATATGGTGAGTTTTTTCCAATACATTGCGGCTTAGAGGCAATGTGTTTGAGTCGAACGATGTATTACGGCTTATAGGCAATATACCGAGTTTCGTGGATACACTACGGCTTAGAGGCAATGTAGTGGGGACCTATAAGGACTTTACCATTGCGGGAAGACCTAGGTGATGAGCCGAATGCGTCACGGCATGAAGACTGAGGTGATGAGTTGAATTGTAGGGGAAGTATTGCGTTGGTCGATCCTTAGATAGTTGAATCGAGGATGAAGTCGTTTGTCTGTTTGCTATGTGCTACATGTGTATGCATGTGTATTGAATGTCGTATGTAGGCGAAATGTATGGTGTTTTGACATCGATATGGAAACCTATATGTATGCAAGGATGTTGTATGTATGCTTTTGGATGTACGAAATGTACGTGCGAAATGTGTGTAAGATGCGCGTATGCCTCGAAATGTCATGCAGACTGTTTCTGGCTTTCTCTCCTTTTAGCCATTGGTTTAGAGTTATTAATTCCTGGTGTTGTATGATGTGTCATCGTAGTATTGTTGAATTTAAATGTGGGGAATAGAATTTAGCCAAAGTTGAATACTGATTTTGTTTTGCGAGCTTAGACGTAGGTGGACGTAGGTAATATAATATGCCCAGATTTGCATGTAGGCGTAGACGTGGACGTAGACGTAGATAATGGCCTTATGCATAGATTTGTATGCAGGTGTAGACATAGACGTAGGTTATGGCATATGTGCAGATTTGTATGTAGACGTAGACGTAGTCGTAGACGTAGATAATGGCCTTATGCGTAGATTTATATGTTAGTGCAGACGTATGTATGTGGTCAGCACAGACGTATGTAGATTTGTATGTTGTAGGCGCAGACGTAAGTGTAGATGTATGTAAATTCGTACGTTGTAGGCGCATGCGTAAGCGTAAATGTATATAGATTCGTACGTTGCAGGTGCAGGCGTGAGCGTACGTAGACTGGCATGTCGTAGGCACAAGCGTAAGCGTAGGCATGTGTAGAATTGGCAGGAGTACACCTGTACGTGGACACATATGCGGACATAGACTTTGTGTTGCAAGCGTAGGCATAGGCGCTGACATGGACGCAGACTTTGCATAGGGACGTAGGCATAGACTTGGTATTGCTGAGGGCAAGCATAGGCGCGGGTGCGGACGTAGTCTTTTTTTGCACCACGGGCGTAGACATAGGCGTAGGCATGGACACATGTATGGAATTTGTATTGTAGATGTAGGAGTAGATATGTGGGTGGACGCATGTGCGGACGTAGACTTCGTGTTGCAAGTGCGGTCATAGGTGTCGACATGGACGTAGACTTTGCGTAGGGACGCGTAGATATATGCATAAACTTTGTATCGTTGAGTGTAAGCATAGGCGCAGACATGTGTATGGGTGTAGACTTTTTGCGTCACGAGCATGGATAATCATAGATATAGGCGTAGACATGTGTATAGATTTTCAAGATGTAGGAGTAGCGATGTGCGTGGACGTAGACGTAGATTTCCTTTTGATATCTTTCTAACCAAAATAGTTTTTGATGTTTTGTCAAATGCTTTTATTTTGTTAATTCCCCAAAATGATTTCAAGACAATATTCACAAGTAATAATCGTAGTATTTTACAAACAAGTCTGAGAAAAAGAAAAACGCAATTTGAAAGATATAAAGAAAGAAAATATTTTATTGATATGCTTCTGAATAGGCAAGAGTATAAGATGCAATTCCTAGGATGAGGTAATTACAAAAAAAATTCAAAACTGTGAATGGCAATGAGAAATGGTAATTGTTGTTGTTGTGCCCCAATATCCTTTTAATGATCTCATCTCCTTTTCTTCTGAGTTGAATGATCCAAATTTGTCTCTGCTTTCGTGATTCGTAGTCGCAGTTCTTAGATCGCAGTCTTTTTGTTCTTTATGTTTTTTGAATGATCCCTAATTTTTGCCTGGATTGCCCTTTCGGGATTTCAATCCACCGAGATAATTTTTTTGTCATATGCCCCGAATTTTTGCCTGGATGGCCCTTTAGGGTTTTCGATCCACCGGGACGCTCCTTTTTGCCTAAGTCGCCTATTTAAGGTTCGAGCTTAGCTAGCTTCTTATACATAGTGTTTTTGACTGCATCTGAATTTGCTGGTGTGGTAGTTCTTCCCCATCCATTGTTGTGGAGATAAGACCACCACCAGAGAATGTTGTTTTGACTACATATGGACCTTCGTAATTAGGTGTCTTTTTACCACATGAGTGGAGGCGAGGTAGCAGAATCTTCTTGAGTAATAGACCATGTCGTGGTTCATCTTGTACAGTATACCGTTACCTGGAAAGAATTTCACGGATGATTTTTGTAGAGTTGCTTGTTGATGCTGGAGGCATGTTCTAGACATCGTGAAACTAAAGCTTGTTATATTGTCGTTTTTTTAGTAGCAAGGCCAAGCGCGGGCTATTCGAAGCGTTTTTTTGTGATGCACGATTCGTGGTTTGACAAAGTTATTTTGAACACGGACGATATAGTTGTCAAGGCGTCCGTTATTTGATTCCCTTTTCGTAGGACGTGACTGAAAATGATCTTTGCGAATTCCGCAGTCAGTTTTAAAACGTGATCTTGATAGGGATTCAGTTTTGGATGTTTAGTATCCCGTTCACCCTTGAATTGGCGTATGGCTTGTGAGCATTCTTAGGGGGAGTCAATATTGCCCCTATATCATGCCCAATATATTTGAAGCTTCGTCGAACATGGATACCAACGTTCCCCTGGCTCGGGTTCTTCGTCAGATCTTGGTATTTCATAGTTGTTTATTTTAACGTCACTGTCTATATTTGACTTTGGCCTGTTTTCATAGATATACGCAATAACTTGATCAACTTCTTTGTGACTCCGCTCTAACATTTCCCCTTAGCTTGGTTTCTTCCAGGTCTTCCCCTGTATTGAGATTAATGGTCTTGATAGCCTCTTGATATGGTTACGTATTGGCTGCTTTTTTTTATTTCCCTCGCCATTTTCTCAGAGAGTTCAAGATCTTTATCATCTTCCTCTTTAGCTTGGTTGATAGGAACATCAAAATTATATCGGATCACAGCAATAGCATTATCGGTGGTTTTGGCCATGAATTTGCACCTTTATTATGTTTTGGTGCAGCTTTAGAATTTGAATATTCGAAAATGCATATGCAGCGAAAGTATTTCCATTTTAAAATTAAAATATAAATGCAAGAGAAAGACAAGGATCTTGATTGAAAACAAAATATAACTTTCATTAATCGTAAATAGTCTGAAACAAAAATGGGGAAACCCTTACAAGCAACCCCTATGTCTCGGGCTTGACATATGTTCTTTCAAAAATAAGAAATATTAATTAGGAAAGAAAAAGATCTCAGGAATCTCCACGATCATCCATCTTTTGATGTTTTCTTTGGGCGCAGTCTTGGATGACTTCGATTGCCCCTTTTATGTTGGCCTTATTGGATATCTTCGCCATATGTCCGCCATGCACTACTCCGTTGTTGACAAAGGTCTCGTGGATTAGAGGAAAATGTGCTTCGCACTTCAGAGTAGCTTTATGTTTTTCTTCAGGGTATTGTCCGACATGGACTATCCCCTGGTTTCCTAGCCTTTGTAGAGTTCTTTCGAAAGCTTCATTGTGTTCTAGCAGGAGTCTATATCCCGACCGATATTCTTTCAGCGAGCTTATCAGAGCCTTTGCTCGCCTGCTTGCCCTAGAGTCGGTGGCTACTTCGATTATATTTATTGTTAGCCTTTAATATTCCTTCCAAGGCTTGGTACTGATTCATCACTGATGGATTATCAATAGCATGAGTACCAGTCGTCTTTGAGGGCACTTGGTTAGCATCCTCTGGGTCGTGATATGCGTATTACCGGTCCAAGTAATTGTCTGCATCATTGGTCGGAATCTTTAGGGTATGAAATGCCCCTGTCTTTGGCGGCGGTAGGACAAACCCTTCAGTTTCAACTTTTTATTGGGCCATGTCGGACTTTGGGATTCCTGCTTCTGGCTCTTTCCTTGGTTGGTGACCGCTTGATGCACTAATAGCCTAGGCTACTTCTTCGAAAGCTACCCTGGGAATTTGGTCTTTCCTGTCAATAATGTTCTTCAAAGCCAGAAGAACTTGACTCAAATCTCCTTTCCTTGAACTTACGCCGCCCTTTACTTGGTCTAGATCCTCTTTGAATGCAGCATGGGTTTCCTTGATCTTCTCCATTGCTTTTTGTTGCTAAGCCCTTGCTTGATATGGAGGCCAAGGAGGTGGCGATCTTCTCCTACCAATGGTTCAACTGGAGAGATGTTTTTGAAAAACGAGTTTTGACATGACATGCAGGTGTTCGTGAATGCAGAAGTGCAAATGTAAGTGTATGAATATGAAATGGTTAATTGTTTGGGATGTCTTATCAATTTGGGTATGTATTCATCCTTTATCATTTTACTTGGCGACTATCTTTGAAATAGATACGCAAACGGTGTGTGGAAACAAAATGCCTTTATTGAAGGTAACGTAATTTAGATATTGGAAAATATTATAATCTTCATCCTAAACTTTATTTGTGTGAGAATAGGCAATAAGGAAATAAGTCTCCTAGGCGCGCCTGCAGATATCTGCTTTTGGAACCATCCACTATTGCTGGACAGAACTTGAGAAAATTTCCAGCATGTTATTTCCTTTTTGTGGCCTTGATTTCAGGCTTGTTTGGCGTGCTGATGCGGACAAGTTGTTTCCTTCAGTATTCATTTTTAAAGACAGTCACCAAGATCTTGATTTTATTTTTATCTTTTATACCCCTGTGAATAAGACAAATGCAGGGTGACAAATATATGAAATGCATGATGAATGCGTGAAATGTATGAATGCATAGGTGTAGGGTCGAGTGGCAGGATTTTTGTGATGAATACCCCTATAAGGTCAGGATGAATGGTTCAGTGACGGGGTTTTGTTATAAGTACCCTTATAAGGTAGGTTCCTTAGTCTTGACCTACAGTTGATCTACCCTTCCAAAAGGTGGTTTCCATAAAGGTATCATGAATAATACCAGAGGGAAAAGGCACAAGGGCCTCCCTTAGGTGGAGCCTCTTAACGGACCGAAACCTTTATCTCAAAGTCGTAAAAGGTCTCGTCATGAGATTTTAGGTTAAGGTTGTTACAAAGAGTCATGGGTGTCCTTCCAAAGTCCTACTCGTCAAGAGGATATCTCTTGATAAGTATTTCTTTTTCGAAAGTTCACCGACTCTAGGCGAAGTCGCCACATAAACTCGCAGGGATGATGTACCCCCTAAGCTAATAGACGAACCTTCTTTCTAAGGGTTATCGAAAATATTTTTTTGAAATAAAAACCTGCCACATAGTAAATATATAATAATAAATAAAAATAGACAAGAAAGTAAAAAAATACAATAAATAAATTAATGCAAATAAATAAATAAAAATAAAAACCCAAAAGAGACCTAAAACCTAGGGTTAAGGAGATTCCCCAGCAGAGTCGCCAGCTGTAGCATCTGGTTTTTAAATCAGAGTCGCCACTATTAGTTTTTATCCTAGGGAAGGAAATCTAACATAAAACCCAAATTCGCAGACAGAGATTCTAGGTTTCGGACTTCATTAGATGAAAGGAAGGTGTTAGGCACCTTTCATCTGCCTTGTTCACAAGGATATTAGGTTTTAGGTTTAGGTTTAGGGGAAACAATGTTTTAAATTTTAATTAGTAAGACTCACCATGATTTTAGATCGCATGCCTACGTATCCTCTTTTGAGGAATCAAAGTCCCAATTCATAGGTCGTATGGGTTGGTGTCTTTTAGGGGTTTACGAACATATTTTGAATCACTTCACACTCGGTCGGGAGTAGTGATTGTGGAAATTTTGACTGAGTACGCAGTAAGCCAAAATTAGCTCGAAACCCATTTGCAAAAAGGAATTGGTAATTAGCTTAATTTGTTCGCGAAAATATTTTGATATTTGCTAGTATTTTTTAAATGTATTAACTGCGAAAATCTCTTGATTAATGCGTGATTAAAAAATGTTTTAATGCAATGTATAGAAAATAATATATGAATTTTTATACGAAAACGATTTATTTAACCATAAAGTAACGCTTACATATAATAAATAATAATTAATATTTAAAATATGGTAATAAAAATTAGTATTAATAATCATAATAATTAATAAAAATGGGTAAATAATTAATAAAATAAAATATAAATAAAATATAATATAATATAAAAAATATAAAAGAAGAGAAATAATAATTTTTGAATAAACCTGGGGGAGGGGTGCAATCCCAATTGTGAAGTAAAAATCAGGGGGTGCTGAAAGTGATCTGGGCTAGGCCCAGAGTAGCCAAACGAAAAGGGGGTGTGAATTGTTGTTGTGTTTAGTAAGAAAAAAAGGATGGTACGAAAAGTAATTGGGCTTGGCCCAAACGCGTTTTGGAGAGGCTAGGTTGTTCGTGTGTATGAAGGTGTACTGAGCTTAGGGTGGACTTGGCCTTACGGCCGTCTAGTGATGATCACACGATTAGGATTTGAAGGAGCATGATAGTTACTATGTATGCGCGCGTATTGGAAAGCAACATAATACAAATTGTTATTACATTATTAATTTTTCCTTCTCAGACAAAGAACTTCGTTCTTCTTCCCTTTGCCCCTTTTTCTTCTCCAAACCCTAGATCCAAAATGCATCGCGGCGATGCCTATCCTAACCGAAACCCTAACATAAATCCACCCAAAAAAAACCCCAAATCAACAATCAGAAAAAGGAAGCTAAGTTTACCCCTTCGTGATATCATTTTCTGACTTCTGAGCTTCAGGATTTTAACGCTAATCCCTCTTCTTCTTCTTCTTGTTCACAGGTTCCGGCGAAGGCTTGGAAAACAGATTAACGACGGAAGACGGTGGAACGATGACAACGCCGATTAGGGTTTCAGATATTGAAACCCTAATCGTCTCTCTTTCGTCTTCTTCAACAAATTGGTAAAATTTCCCTTCTGTAATCAAGCGCCTCCTCTCTGTTTTCTGTATTCAAGACATTTTGTTTTTCAATTTCTTTTGTTCTTCGATTTCAAGTCCCCCCTCTTCTGTATTTCGTCTTTAGTGTTTATAGGGCTAGGCTTTAAAATGTTGTTACCAATCAGTTAGGGTTTAGATCAGGAGATTAGATCAATTAGGGATTGATTATCTATAATTGCTTTTAGTTTTCGATTTGTAATGGATTGAGATTTGATTTCAAGATTTGATTGAGTGCAAATTGATTATGTTCTGAGATTTGATTTAGTTTTCTGCAACTTTCTGGTTTTAAAATATCTTCTGGGTTTTTAATTTACTGCTATATATTTGTTTCTAAGTGCCACAAAAACCGGATAATTCGTACAGTAAGTGTTAGTAGCCAGAAAACGTGCGTAATTTTGCTTCAATTGGTACAGTAATAGTTTAAATTCCAATTGGGCCTTGCGTTGATTATTTGAAGTCCAACTACATTATTTTGAAATTGGGCCTTTACTGTGTTTTTTTTCCAAAACTTGATTCAAAAACAACCATATCATATCTTTTCATAATAACAGCAAAGGACCTAATGCCAGCACAACTGATACCATTTTTCTTTAAGAATATTTTTTTTAAAAATAAAAACGTTGTAAAATGTTCAATCAAATGTTTTTTCTTTTAATATGAGACGGAAAATAAAAAACAATGGGCTGACTACAAGACCTTATCGGGCCGGTAAATTCATAACCAAGCCCCTCTCTTTGCTTTTTAAAGACAGGACAAAAATGGGCCTAATGAATTCTAAGGGCTTTTTCCACCCCCCTTAATAAAACAGAAAAAACTTAAATGGGCTTTAAATTCACCTTTTCTTTTCACTAACAACAATTATTAAACGAATTTAATAATTAAGAACTTAATAATTATTTATTGAAATAAATTTCCATATTCGACTCGCATGGGCCATTGGCCAACATGCTTCGTAAACGGGCCTATAGATACATGAGTCTTTCTGATTTAGAAAGGCCCACTCTTCTGAATTAAAATACACCCCTTGATTGTCTTGGATTCAAAAATGGGTCATCAGATATTGCTGAACCATCCCTAATTAATACATTTCTTCTATTTTAATCTTAAAAATATAATCATCGAGGTATGACAAATTTGGGGTATGACGGTACACCCGTGCAGTATCTTTGTCTCGAAAAATAAATCTCTGACTATTGCTGGGGATGAAGAGTATGTGTATCTTCAATTTTGTCTAGAATGCTTCCGCTGGGGATTCTTTCTTATTTGTTTGAGGAAACTCTGTAGGGGGTGAAAGTAGAGTTTGGGAACATTGGTCGCCCATTGTTCTACCAGGGAATTTATTTCTTATATACCCTGACTAGGGATAAATGATATGGTTAAACTTTTGACTCGTCTGGGGAGAATATTTCTTATATACCCTGACTGGGGAAAAAAGAGATGGATGATCTTCCGACTTGTTTGGGGAGGATAAAGTTAACTGGTATCTGGTCGGATTCCAGGTTTTGCAACAACATCTTTTGGGATAGTGGCAACTTTACTGGGGAGGAGAATTTGGACAGTGATTTGTAGTAGTCTGAGGAATAGACTCGAGCTGGGGAGATTGTAGTCTGTTGGGGAAATAAACCCTGTTGGGGAGACAAACCCTATTTGTCAGAGAAGTATTCTACTGAGAAAACAAACTCTCTCGGGGAAATTGAAGTTGCTAAAGAGAAGGACTCTGCAAAGTTTCTTTTTCAGTTTTGGAGGATCAAACTGAAGATCTGAAAAACACAAGAAGGGGTGTTGAATTGAAAACCTGAAATCAAAAGCTCAATAACACAATATTTTTATCCTGGTTCATTTGATCTCAAACTACTCCAGTCCACCTGTCAAGGTGATTTCGCCTCTCTCCAACGAGGTCTTAATCCACTAATCTCAAAAGGATTACAATCACTACTTTAACAACTGTTAAAGTCTTCTTGAGTACAACCACAATCCGGTTAATCTCAAGGAACACTGTTTCAAAACTATTATACAAGATGTGTGTTGTTGTTTTTCTTACAAAAAATGTTTATCACAAATGTGATAATTTACACAAGATTATAGCTTGGAAATGTAAAGAATATTACTTGCAGCTTTGAATATGCGTAAGTGGTTATGTAGAAAATCGTCTTCGATTTTGAATAATGGCTTTGTTTATATAGGCAGTGGAATAACATTGATTATCAAGCATGTTTAATGTCATTAACACGCTTTCCATTTGGAGAAGATCTTGTCTGAAAGAAACCGTTGGAATTGATGCTGTCTTGAATGATCAGTAACGCTTCTGAATCTTATCTCCTTACTTGCTGATGACGCTTCAGAATATTGATGACTTGGATTAACATATTCTTGTTCAGAATCAGAGTTTACTTTGCTTAAGCGTAGGTTCTAGTCATCAATCTTCAGTGCATGTTCTAATTGCTTCAGCGTGTAGCTCTTATGGCTTATCTTCTGATGCTTCTTTAGTCAGAAGTTCTGCATACATAAAACATAATTTTTAGGGTGCATATTTGTTCTTTGTGTTTTTTATTTGTTATCATCAAAACTCTAACTAAGGGTTGTAGAATCAAACTATGTTCTAACAATCTCTCCCTTTTTGATGATGACAAAAACTAGATTTTTCAATTAAAAATAAAGAACAAAAGTTTTAAGAGAAACTCCCCCTTAGTTGATTACTTCCCTTAAGTTCCTTGAGCATCAGAGTTTAGCTGCATCTTTCATCAGAATTTGTACCTGTTCAAACTTTTCAGAAGATAGAGGTTAAGTAATTCAGAATGTTTGAGACTTTTGTCTCAGTAAACCATTATTGAAAATATCTTACTTTCTCCCCCTTTTTGTCAGTTATTAAAAAGGCAATATAATCAGAGCCAAAATAGTTGAATTATATTAAAAAACATGATGCAATGATAAGTTCCAGAACATAAGAGGTAAAAATTAAGCGTTACAGATAAACATATTTAAAACAGAAATCTAAGAAGGAGGGGGAAGACGTGTGAACAAAGCTTCCAGCAAGCTCTTCCAGAGTTTGCATGACTAACGAAGGTGCTGGAGTTTCTTCAGGAGTTGGACATTGCTCAGAGCATTCTGCAGCTTGTTCAGAGTGAGCCAATTCTTCTGCTGTGATCATGTCTTCTGTAGCAGCAGTCAGGGAGAGACTTTCTGATTCTAGTTGAACTTCATCTGAGGGATGATGCTCTGTCCAGGGAGAATTATCCAAAGAGAGGATATCTTTCTTGAACAGTTTTCTCATAACTTGGTCTTGAAAAGCCTTCAGCTTAGCACTAAAGTTCTGCTGAACCTATTCATAACTTTGTTCCTTCAACTTCAGCGTTTCAGAACTAAGCCAGTTTCTGAAACTTGTCCATATATAATCAGAAGCAGCAGGATTAGTCATCTCTTAACTAGCATGCTTCAAAGAATTTATCCATTCATGTATTCCTATTTCAAAAATAAACAAACTTGTACCAACATCTGATGTGGTTTCAGTTGGTTTAGGTTTGGGAATTGCAGATTTGTGTGAGATAGAAGCTAGTCTTTCCAGCACAATTGGATTAATGACAAGTCTTACGTAGTCAGCTGGACTGTTAGAGGGTGAAGGAGTGGGAGAGTCATGAATGATAATTGGGCTGGTAGGGGAGTTGGGAGGAGTGGATTCCAGAGATGAAGGGATTTCTAGAATGTCGTGGATGGTGAGAGGCATGCGAATAACAAGTGGTTATGTGATTCCAGGTATTGGGATTGTATCAGAATCTGGATGAGGCTTCACATTGGTTTGTTGAAACATGGTGAGGTTCTGGTTCATGGATATCAAAAGATTGATTTTCATAAGGTTGAGCTTCTGGTTGTGGTCTTTCAGGATGAGGAATTTCTTGTTATGGAGAGTGTGGCTGTGAAATTTTTGGTGTGGTATCAGATTTTGGATTTTCAGGGAGTTGAGAATTTGGATTTTATGGTACGGGAGTGGAAAAGTCTTGGTCAAATAAATCAATGTCAGACAGAACTTTGGCAAGTTCTGGTTGGTTTTGTTCAGGATTTGGATTTTGAGAAAGGGAGTGAGGTTCATTCAGACCTAGAGTTTCTGATGGATCAAACCCTATGTCAAAGTCTTTAAATGTTTGTGGTGATGGTTTTTCTGGTTGAGAAGGCATGGCTTCAGATGTTGATACATTTATTGATTCTATAATAGTAACAGAGGAAGGATTACCTTTCTTTTTGGAAGCTTTTGGAGTCCTCTGAGATGGTCCTTCTGCTGCAGCTTTCCTCTTCTTGGTCTTCTTTAAAACAACTTCTGGAGCAGCCTTATGCAAAACCTGGATGTTGATTTCTGGTGCAGTACCATCTGCCTTACAGGCGTCCATATATCTGACTATTATTTCTGGCTTGGAGTCAATCTCAGAAAATAGAGGAAAATCATCCAGAGGTATCTTCTTGACGTGATGGTTGCATGAAAAGTAACAGTAGGTTCCTTCTTGATATTCTCAATGATTTTCATCTTCTTCAGATATTTAGCATTCAGGGGCTTCCCAGCGGTTGCTTCCAATATGCTGATCTCCTAGGCTTCAGTCAAATGTTCTATCAGCCTATTCTCTGTCAGAATATCTAATATGAGTCTTTCTAAGGGTATCCAGTCTCTCTTGGTCCGTTCATCTTCTCTTGTTTCCTTCACAATTGTTCCAAGATGATTAAACATCAAGTGTGGGAGGTGTACCTTAATCCTCTTGGCAATGAAATAGATCAGAAACTGCTGATCAATGTTGATATAATCAGGAGAGCTAGTTGGCTTCCTGTGGTTGATACACCCCAGAATAATTCTTGCCCAAATTCTGTGGTGATCCTTCAGATCTCTGATTTTGATGGACGGTAGTCCATGAGTAAATATTTTCTTTGCAATAGAACTTACGTCAGAGCATCTCTTAGCCATGTCAATGCATCTGACACCTCCGCCATTGTATCCAAGAAGCTTTGCAATTAGGTCTTCTGTAATAACAATTTTCTTCCCCATGACATACGAAGTAACCTGATGATTTGAAGAAGAAGCATGTATCTAGAATTCTTTGACAAGAATGGGAAATGTTGGATCAACCAGATGATCAAAGTACATGTTCCATCCTTGAGCAGTAACATCTTCATACAGATTGAATCCATTTTCTTGAAGACCCCCAAAATCAACAATCAGTTCAGAGAGAACTTCCAGATTATTAATAGGAGTGAGGAGCGTTCTGTAGGGTTCTTCATACTGTTCCAATGAATCAGATTCATGAGCACTGACATTTGTGACACTTGAAGAAGCCATTGTTCACACAGGATTTTGAGGAAGATGAAGGGTTTTTTTGAAAACAAGAGCTTGAAACGATAGAAAATATTGAGAGAGTAAAAAGGAAGTGAATGTAAAAAGTGAAATTTGAGTTTAAATAGTTTTTCTTGAAAGCGTAAACAGTAAGAGAGAGAAATAATTAGTCATGATTATAAGCATTAATGACAGCTGAATTTGGGGGATTTAGAAAGATATTGGAACGGTTACCCATGACATGTGTCTCAATGCACCCAATTAGTGCCTTTGACCTTTCAGAAAAGTGAACGCGTATTCAGCCTCAGAAAGTAGCTGATGAATGGATGACTACTGTTTGATTATGTGAACAACACGCTTCTATCCTTGAAATGAAACATTCAGATCTTCATGGATAGGTTCTGATGCAATTTGTACTTCTAAACTCTGAAGACAGGCTGATCAGTAGTTCATAAAAGATAACAAAATTCTGAAGGTTAAGATATACAAATAAAATATTTTATTCTGGACATAGCTTCATGCTGAGATGTTTCAGAATGAAGTTAAACCTATCTTCAGAAAGAGGTTTTATAAAGACATCAGCCCATTGATGGTCTGTGTCAATAAATTTTAAGGTTAAAATTCCTTTCTTAATATAGTCCCTAATAAAATGATGTTTTATCTCTATATGCTTAGCCCTAGAATGTAAAATTGTATTCTTACTTAGACAAATAGAAGAAGTATTGTCACAGAGGATAGGAATGTTACTCTCAATTATGTTGAAGTCTTCAAGTTGACTTTTCATCCAGAGCATTTGCGTGCTACATCTAGCAGCTGCTATGTATTCAGCTTCTATTGTTGATAGTGTTATTATGGACTGTCTCTTGCTGGTCCATGAGATCAAATTTTCTCCCAGAAATTGGCAGCTTCCAAAAGTGCTTTTACGTTCTACTCTGTCTCCAGCGAAGTCAGCGTCACAATATCCAACTAAGCTGTAATCATTTGATTTTCTATAAAACAAACCCAGATTAGTAGTACCTTTCAGATACTTGAAAATTCGCTTAACTGCTGTTAAGTGAGTTTCTCTAGGATCTGATTTGAATCTAGCACATAAGCAAACACTAAATAAAATGTCAGGCCTGGAAGCCGTCAGATAGAGAAGAGAACCAATCATACCTCTGTATACCTTCTCTTCTACCTTTTTACTTACCTCTTCCTTTTCCAGAATGCATGTGGGATGCATTGGAATCTTTGAGGGCTTACATTCTGAGAGATCAAATTTCTTCAGAAGTTCTCTGACACATTTTCTCTGATGAATGTATGTTCCTTCTAGAGTTTGGTTTATCTGAATGCCCATAAAGAATTTGAGTTCCCCCATTAAGCTCATCTCAAACTCTGCCTGCATACATTTAACAAACTCTCTTCCCATAGAGGGTTTAGTAGATCCAAAGATGATGTCATCAACATAAATCTGACATACTAACATGTCATTCTTAACTGTCTTACAGAACAAGGTTGTGTCCACTTTCCCTCTGGTGAATTCCTTTTCTAACAGGAAGTTACTTAGTCTTTCATACCAAGCTTTGGGAGCTTGTTTCAGACCATAGAGTTACTTCTTTAGTTTGAAAACATATTCTGGATTTTTGGAATTCTCAAACCCAGGGGATTGGTGCACATATACCTCTCATCTATATAGCCATTTAAGAATGCACTCTTGACATCCATCTGATACAGAGTGATGCCATTATTTACAGCAAATGATATTAAAAGTCTGATAGATTCTAACCTGGCGACTGGAGAAAAGGTTTATGTATAGTCTATCCCCTCTTGCTGACTATAACCTTGTGCTACCTATCGTGATTTGTTTCTGATGACTTCTCCTTGCTCGTTCAGTTTGTTTCTGAACACCCACTTTGTTCCAATGACGTTGAATCCTTTTAGTTTGGGAACCAGATCCCATACATCATTTCTGGTGAATTGATTCAGTTCCTCTTGCATTGCCAGAATCCATTCATTGTCCAGAAGTGCTTCATCAATAGTTGTTGGTTCAATCAGAGAGACCAGTCCCATGAGGGATTCTTCAGAGCTTCTGAATATTGATCTGGTTCTGATTGGATCACCTTTATTTCCCAGTATAGTATCTTCTGGGTGATCATTGTTGCTTCTGGATAGCCTTTTCTGAAGTTGATCAACATAATATGCTGGATTGCTTGCAGTAACTCTTTCTAATGTTGAGGGAGCGTCTCTGTTGAGAACTTCTGATGAGTTGTCTTCAGTACCTATGAGTTCAACTTCCATACCTGCAAGGAATTCATTCTGCTTTGACTTTTGAGAGTCAAGCTTATCATCAAACCTAACACTAATTGACTCTTCAACAATCTGTGTTTCTGTATTGTATACTCTGTACCCTCTTGAGAATTCAGAGTATCCTAACATAATACACTTTTGTGCTTTAGAGTCAAACTTGTTCAAATAACTTTTTGTATTCAGAATAAAGCACATGCATCCAAATGGGTGAAAATAAGAAATGTTGGGCTTTCTGTTCTTCCACAATTCATATGGAGTTTTTTCCAGAATAGGTCTTATGGAGATTCTATTCTGAATGTAATACGTTGTGTTAATTGTCTCTTCCCAGAAGATCTTAGTAATGTTAGTCTCATTGATCATGGTTCTGGCCATTTCTTGCAATGTTTTGTTCTTTCGTTATACAACTCCATTTTGTTGGGAAGTTCTAGGACAAGAGAAGTCATGCAAGATGCCTTTTTCATTAAAAAATAATTCAAAATTTTTATTTTCAAATTCCCCACCATGATCACTTCTGACTTTGACAATTCTAAGATACTTTTCATTTTGAACTTGGTTGCAAAAGGTAACAAACACAGAGTGTGACTCGTCCTTGTGTTTTAAGAACTTTACCCATTTCCATCTGCTATAGTCATCTACGATTACTAACCCATACTTCTGGCCACTGACTGAAGCAGTTTTTACTGGTCCAAATAAGTCAATGTGCAGAAGTTCTAATGGCTTAGAGGTGGAAACAACATTTTTGGATTTGAAAGCAGGTTTTGCAAATTTTCCTTTCTGACATGCTTCACACAGAGCATCTGAGCTAAACTTAATATTAGGAAGTCCTCTGACCAGATTGAGTTTGTTAATATGAGATATTCTTCTCATACTAACATGCCCCAATCTTCTGTGCTAGACCCATTGCTCGTTGTTAACAGAAAGTAGGCATTTTACATTCTGACTCTTTAGTTCATAAAGTTTTATTTTATAAATGTTGTTTTTCCTCTTTCCATTAAATAGGATAGTCCCATATTTCTGACTAACAGCTTTGCATGAATTTTGATTGAAGATTATATCATAACCATTATCACTTAATTGACTTATGGATAACAGGTTATGCATTAATCCATCAACTAATAATACATTATTTATAGAGGGAAGATTTACATTACCTACTGTTCCAGAGCCAATGATTTTTCCTCTCTGATTTCCTCCAAAGCCCACGTAGCCTCCAGGCTTAAGTTACAGGCTTTGGAACATATGCCTTCTTCCCGTTATGTGTCGCGAGCAGCCAGAGTCCAGGTACCATGATTGGTGTCTTAGCCTTGCTGCTAAAGATATCCGCTACATGTATAATTTTATAATTAGGTACCCACATTTTCTTGGGTCCTGATTTGTTAGTTTTACCAAAATTCTGATTGAATTTTGGTTTGACAGAATAATCACTACTTGTGTATTTTATGTTATGTGTGTGCCCATATATAAAATGTGAATTGAGTGGTGTGCGTTTTATAACTAAGTCCATGGAATTTTTTGGTGTAGATACCTTACCTTGATATCCTATCCCTTTTCTGCCATTTCTGCTAACTCCATAGATCATTGAAGCCATCTTGCTTCTGTCTATGTTTTTAGCTAGAAACTTCTGAAAGTTGTGATCATACTCTTTGATGATCTCATCAGCATTACTGGGAGTCTCAGAGATTGTTTCCTTATGAGAGTTTTGCAAATCATTTTCTAATTTTGAATTTTTTTTTTCTTTTAACTCAGAATTCTCTAATCTGAGACTCTCAGACTTTTCAGAGTCAGAGGCAAGATTCCTTTTCAGGTTCCTGAATTTGACTCTGATTTGCTGATACCTTTCAAGAATTTCATTTAGGCTTTCTGCAAGTTCAACCTTAGTAAAATTTATGGTAAATTCAGGAAATACCTCTTCAGTGTATGATTCTGAGTCTGAACAAGAAGCTTCACTATCTTCTGATACGTTTTCCATGAGAGCTATGTTTGCTCTTTCATCATCTGATTCTGAGTCAGCTTCAGAGGTGTCAGAATCATCCCATGTAGCCATGAGGCTTTTCTTATTTTCCTTGAAGAACTTCTTTTTGGACTTCTCCTTCTGAAGCCTTGGGCAGTCACTTTTGTAGTGCCCTTGCTCGTTACACTCATAGCAGATGATATCCTTGTTATTTGGATTTCTGTATCCTGAAGAACCTTCAGATCTTTTGTGTCCAGACGAAGACTTAGACTTTCTGTATCTGGAGGAGGATTCATTCTGATTCTCTAATCTTCTAGGAGTTCTGAATTTCCTTTGTTGCTGCATCCACAGTTGGTTCACCCTTCTGGAGAGAAGAGACAATTCATCTTCTTCTGATGAGGATCCATCAGAAGTTTCTTCCACAGCCTGCAAAACCTTATAGTCATATTTTCTATTAGATTTTAAAGCTAGTGGCTTACCTTGCTTTTGAGGCTCGTCTTCTTTTAGCTCTATCTCGTGACTTTTGAGGGAGCTTACAAGTTCCTCCAGAGATATTTTGTTGAGATCTCTGGCTAGCTTAAGTGCTGTGACCATTGGCCTCCATTTCTTGGGAAAGCTTCTGATGATCTTCTTAACGTGATCAGCAGTAGAATACCCTTTGTCAAGAACTTTCAGTCCAGCAACAAGGATTTGGAATCTTGAAAACATAGTTTCTATTGATTCAGTATCTTCCATGTTGAATGCCTCATACTTCTGAATGAGCTCTCAGAGAGTCAAACATGTTCTTAGCAGTCTCTATATTTAATATTTTCTCATATTCTGAGTATGAGATGGCGCTGAGGATTATTGTTCTGGCCTTGTGGTAGTTTCTGAATTCACTCTTTTGCTGATCAGACATCATTTTTTTGTCTATCCTCTAACCACGTCCATCCACTGGGTGCGTGTATCCATCAGTCACCATGTCCCACAGATCAGCATCATGGGCCAAAAAGAAACTCTCAATTCTGCCTTTCCAGTAGTCAAAGTTTTCTCCATCAAAGGTTGGAGGTTTTCCACTGAATCTGTCCTTGTATTCATGGTTGTCATTGCTGATGTTTTGGCTTGGTCCCACCATAGTGTTTTTCTGAAGCTAGGATCTTGTACTGACACGGTTAAGTGTTTAAGCTCAGAACCAGGCGCTTTGATGCCAATTGAAGATGTGAAAAACACAAGAAGGGGGGTTGAATTGAAAACTTGAAATCAAAAGCTTAATGACATGGTATTTTTATCCTGGTTCGTTTGATCTCAAACTACTCCAGTCCACCCGTCAAGGTGATTTTTCCTCTCTCCAACGAGGTCTTAATCCACTAATCTCAAAAGGATTACAATCACTACTTTAACAACTGTTAAAGTCTTCTTGAGTACAACCACAATCCGGTTAATCTCAAGGAACACTGTTTCAAAACTATTATACAATATGTGTGTTGTTATTTTTCTTACAAAAACTGTTTATCACAACTGTGATAATTTACACAAGATTATAGCTTGGAAATGTAAAGAATATTGCTTGCAGCTTTGAATATGCGTAAGTGGTTATGTAGCAAATCGTCTTCGATTTTGAATACTGACTTTGTTTATATAGGAAGTGGAATAATGTTGATCATCAAGCATGTTTAATGTCATTAACACGCTTTCCATTTGGAGAAGATCTTGTCTGAAAGAAGCCGTTGGAATTGATGTTGTCTTGAATGATCAGTAACGCTTCAGAATCTTATCTCCTTACTTGCTGATGATGCTTCAGAATATTGATGACTTGGATTAACATGTTCTTGTTCATAATTAGAGTTTACTTTGCTTAAGCGCAGGTTCTGGTCATCAATCTTCAGCGCATGTTCTGATTGCTTCAGCGTGTAGCTCTTATGGCTTATCTTCTGATGCTGCTTTAGTCAGAACTTTTTCATACATAAAACATTATTTTTAGGGTGCATATTTGTTCTTTGTATTTGTCATTAGTTCTTTTTATTTGTTATCATCAAAACCCTAACCAAGGGTTGTAGAATTAAACTATGTTCTAACACAAACTCAGTTGGGGAAGAGAATTTCCAGGAAGTGTACTGATTAGAACTCCGTAAGTTGGTGATATTGTCGGGAAAGAGATTATACTCCTTTATTTGCTGGAGCGATCTGCCGTGGAGATTGTGGGGAATGTAACCTTATTTATGAAGACTACTCTGTGGGGATAGTTTTTTTTAAGTAGCCTTGTGGGGATTTATGGACAGCTTGAGTGTCATCCCAACTCCTAGAATTTTGAGTAAATGCTTATTCATGTTCTTGTGCATATATTTGTTAACAGTTAATCATGCTCATATGCATATGTTTATTCAATTTAGTCATTGGACGTTTTTTCAAACAAACCAGAAAAACCAAAAGTTTGAACTTTAAGATATATTTGTATTGATATTTTGCCTATAAACATGCGATTTTGTACAAAGAGACGGAAATCCTAGTAAGAGGAAGTCGTCGTGAAATGAAAAGAGTACAAAGTGAAAACAAAATGTATAGCCATGTCGAAGTGATCTCATTGGGTTCCAAACTTTGTTATTACCCCTATGTCTTTGAACATCTCGTCCCTTGCCAACGGAAGAAGTTGATTGAACCATTTTAACTTTTGACTTTGGTAATAAAGCTTATTGTAAGTGATCCAACGAGACATATTTTTACGCTTTTAATCCCTTATTTTGTCCTGGACCTCCTTTTCAGGTATTCAGTCCACCAGGATACCCTTTTTTGCCCAAGCCGCCCTTTCAAGTTTTCGACTTGCTGGGTGTACAATCTTTTGTATATATCCCTAATTTTTACCCGAACCCTTTTGGTTTATCGGGATGCCCTTATTTTTGCCTAGGCATGTCAACCTAGTGGGTCATTCTTATGTTAGGTTGACATAGTCAAAAAATACTACGCATAAGAATGACCCGCTGGGTTGACATGCCTAGGAAAAAATAAGGGCATCCTGGCGAACCAAAAGGGTTTGGGAAAAAATTAGGGATATATACAAAAGATTGTACACCCTACAAGTTGAAAACCTGAAAGGGCGGCTTGGGCAAAAAAGGGTATCATGGTGGACTGAAAACCTGAAAAGAAGGTCCAGGCAAAAAAGGGCATGTCAACCTAGCGAGTGCAAATTTTTGGGCATTCTATTGTTCAATCATCTTCCACCTTCAATTACAAGCTGGCTTTTGGTGCACATGGCAATAGCCTCCTGCAGCCTCCTTTGATCTAAAAGGGAAGAGCCTCCTGTTGGTGTCCTTCGATTCAGAATTTGGTGGCTTTCTATTGGCGCCCTTCGATTTAGAATACAAATGCCTTATATACGCTTTCCTTCAATTCACAAGGCAGGAACTTCCTTCATGCCAGCAGGCACAAGGCAATGGCTTTCTGCAGCTTTCCTTCGATTCAGAAGCCAATGGCCTTCTGAAAGATTTCCTTCAATTCACAAGGCATGGACCTCCTGCATGCAAGCTTCATTCGCACCATTGTCCTTACATGTTTGCTTGATTCACAATGCAATGTTTAACCTGCATGCCTACTTTGATTGAGCAAGGGCCTCTGCAGGTTTTCCTTGATGACTACCTGCATGCAAGCTTGATTCCTGCTTCGACTAGGAAATATCTCCCTTGGAAAGTTTCTCTCGACACACATAGTTTCTACACTATGGTGTCCCATTCGAAGGACATATTTGGTGGCCCATCCAAAGAACATTGAATTTGTTGCATTGGAAGGAACATGTAAAAGGTCCATTCGAAGAACACAATTAATGTTTGGTCTCTTGATGAGTCTAGTCGAAGGCTTGTTGACCAAAGTCCAATGCGTTGCAAGTCCAAGCCTGATGCACTGTCCATAACACTCCAAAATTGCTGCACAATAGTCCTGCTACATTGCTCCTATATTTGCACCAATTTAGCATACAAATACTGCACCTCGAAGACTACAACAACAACATACCCAATTTGTTCAAATTTCTTTTGTTTTCCCTCCTAAACCTCAGCCAACTTCGTCTATAAATAAGATGTTCCACAACACATCTAGGGGGTTGGATAACACATCCAAGGGGCTTTGGTAGCTGGAGAAACTTTGATTGTATGAAAATCATCAAACACTTAACACACTCTCAAACCCAAAATCAAAAGACCACACCCTTGTTTATGTTCCTTTCGAATCCAACAATAGAAACATAACACTTGTTTCTTTTCCCTTTCGAATCCAGGAGCAACCCCACACTTTGTTCTTTCTTTCGAATCTAGCAAAAGAAACACTACACTTGTTCTTTTCCTTCGAATCCAGAAACAACAAATACAATTCCACTCTTCTTGGCTTTCGAATCCAGAAACAACAAATACAATTCCACTCTTCTTGGCTTTTGAACCCAGCACTAGAAACACCACCCTTGTTTCTTTCCTTCAAACCCAGGAGCACTCAGGGCAGCCACTCATGGTCCAGCGCACACATTCCAGCTTCAAGAAAGGTAAGTCACCCTGACCTTAACCCTTTCATTTCAAGCATGTAAATGACATTTGTTTACTTTTCGTTTCTGCCCTTTTCGTTTGTTTTTTCTTGTCCAAACATATGGTAGAACTAACCTGTACAGACTCAAACAAAAAAAAACAAAGTTTATTAAATTGAAGCTTTAGGCTTCGCCCTTGGCTGCTTCATAGTTACAAACACAATAAAGAGTGTTGTGTGAATCGAAGCCTTAGGCTTCACTCCATACTGACTTCTAGGCCCCAAACAAAAGGAAGCAGCAAGGTGGTTGAAACAAATAGTGTACACTCACGCTGACTTCCAGGAAAATCGAAAGAAGCGGAAAAAGGGTGAATCAAAGGGTGCATCTCATGCTGACTTCCAGGCCCAAATCGAAAGAAGCCGGTAAGAGTTGAATCGAAGGGCGCTATTTCCTGGATTAAAGAACTTATTTTCCCTTATTTTATTTTGTTTTTTTTTTACATTTTTCTTGCTGTTCAATATGGTTGTAATAGCGTAGGACCTTATTTTTCACATTTTTATTGCTTTCATAAATGTTAGTAACTAGGGTGTGTATGGAAAGATAAAACCAACAAGTAGACCACACTAATCAAAGAACAAAAATGCATGCAATCAAACACACTTTGCACACATGCACCTCTAGGGTAATCTCATTTGTTGCCTCAGAAAAATAGTCATGTCCCTCGAACATGGGCATTTTAGAAAAGACCCTCGATAAAAGATCGTAGTCCCTTGATGTCCCTCGATGTTGCCTTCGGTAAACGGTCTCTTCCCTATACGAAATTTCTAAAACGTACCATAGGTTTCCTTCTATGACTATACAAACGACCCACGCCTATCCCTTCACATCCAACGATGAGGCTTCTTATCAATCAATGGTAAGATAGCAACATCTAAAGGAGGAGGAAAAGAACAAAGACCTTTTGAGTAGGTAGGATGCTCGTAGTTGCTCACTTGCTCACAACTGAAAAACCGTTTTCACACCAACACTTTCAGTTGAAACATTTTCAAAAGTCAAAACTCTTTGTACGCATTCTTATAGAGACGAGAATCATTACAAAGGAACTTTTCAAAATCACTTTCTAACACATCTTCCACAAACACCTCTTTGAACTATTTTCAAAACCAACGCTTTGTATGCATTCTTATAGAGACAAGAATCATTACAAAGACGTTTTCAAAATATTTTCAAACTCACACCATAAAAGCACACTTTTCAAATAAAAGCAAGTGATCTAACAAGCAACTAAGAGCCTGTAGATAACTACAGATGAAAAGGGTGCTAATACCTTCCCTTTTCATAACCTACCCCCAGAACTCAAGAAAACATCTCTAAAGGTCTTTCCTATTCTTTTCAACCTTTCCTTTTGTTGGATAAAAGAAAAGTCGGTGGCGACTCTTGCTATCCGCAACAATTATGATCAAACTCAAAACCACCAAGTCAGTTCTCCAGCCGTATTATACCCACATTTCAAATGGCCAAGGATCAGTCATGACATTCAAAGGAACTGGAGGTATATGAACTTTGTCAGCATAGATCTGGCATTTATGGCAAGTCCTTGAGTGGTGATGACAGTCAATTTCCATGGTCGACCAATAGTAACCAGCTCTCAGAATCTTCTTGGACATAGTATATCCATTAGAGTGAGTTCCAAAGGCACCTTTTTGCATATCCTCCATGATCTTCTCAACTTCCTTCTTGTCGACACAACAGAGCAAAGTTGAATCATGGTTGTGCCTGTATAGATATCTGTTGCTTAGGAAGAACTTGGCTGAGAACCTCCGCATGAATTTCTTATCATTGATTGATGCCCCCTCAGGATATTCTTGATCTTCAAGATACATTTTCACTTCGTGAAACCAAGGCTTCTCCTCTACTCCATCAATGTCAATCTCATAGCAGTGCACAGGTTCTTCAAATCTTTCGACAGTAATTCTAGGAGCTTCGTTGTCCCAATTGACCTTGAACGTAGATGACATGGTGGCTAAGGCATCTGCCAACTGATTTTCTTCCCTCGGGATATGTTCAAAGGTAATCTCTTCAAAGTAAGGGATCAAGGTTAGCACAAGTTATTTGTAAGGGATAAGATTCAGATGTTTTGTATCACTCTCCTTTAACTTGACTGATTACCAAAACTGAGTCTCCAAATACACTTAAGAATTTTATTCTTAGGTTAATAGCAACTTTAAGACCCAAGATGCACGCTTCGTACTCAATCATATTATTGGTACAATCAAAGAAAAGCCTGACAGTGAAAGGAGTATGGCAACCTTCGGGGGAAATGATCACAACACCAATTATGTTACCCAATGCGTTGGAAGCTCCATCAAAAACCATAGTCCGTCGGGATCATTACTCAGGTCCTTCACACATTCTAGGTTTTTCACAATCTATAATCAACATGATATTCTCATCCAGGAATTCAAAGTGCATAGACTGGTAGTCGTCCAAAACTTGATGTGCCAAATGACATGCCAGTACACTCCCTTTGATTGATTTTTGTATGGTGTACTGGGTGTCGTATTCAGTTAAGATCATTTTCCATTGGACTATTCTTCCAGAGAGAGTTGGCTTCTCGAAGATATACTTAATGGGATCCATCTTAGAGATCAGTAGAGTGGTATGAGTCAACATATACTGTCTTAGTCGGCGAACAGCCCATGCCAAGGCGCAATAAGTTTTCTTGAGCAGTGAATACCTTGTTTCATAGTCAATAAACTTTTTTTAAGGTAGTATATTGCATGCTCTTTTTGACCATACTCGTCGTGTTGCCCCAACAAACACCCCATTGAATTCTCTAACATGGTTAAGTACATGATCAGAGGTCTTCCTTCAACTGGTGGCATCCGAATTGGAGGTTCTTGTAATTATTCTTTGATCTTGTCAAAATCTATTTGACAGTCATCGTTCCATCTAACTACTTGATCTTTCTTCAACAACTTGAAGATTGGCTCACAAGTAGTAGTCAAATGAGAGATGAATCAGGCAATGCAGTTAGTCGTCCTAAGAAACCTCGGACCTCCTTCTCAGTACGAGGAGTTGTCATTTATTGGATAGCTTTTACTTTGGCAGGATTGACCTCAATTCCTTTACCACTGACAACAAAGCCTAGGAGTTTTCCAGATCTTAACCCGAAGGTGCATTTGTTTGGATTCAACCTCAACTTGTATTTCTTCAAACTTTCAAACAAATTGTGTAGATGATCAAGGTTCTCTTCCTCAGTTTGGGACCTCGTTATCATATCATCAACGTAGACTTCTATCTCATGATGAATCATTTCATGAAATAAAGCCACCATATCCCGTTGATAAGTTCCTCCTACATTCTTCATCCCAATAGGCATGACCTTATAACAGAAGGTGCCCTATTGTATGGCAAAGGTAGTTTTCTCCATGTCTTCAGGCGCCATCTTGATTTGGTTGTACCCGAAGAAGCCGTCCATGAAGGAGAACACCTTGTGTTGAGAAGTTTTGTCAACCAAGACATCAATATGTGGTAGTGGGAAGTTTTTTTTGGGGATCGCCCTATTTAGATCCCTGTAGTCTACACACATATGGACCTTACTGTCTTTCTTCGGCACTGGAACAACATTTTCAACCCATTGGGGATACGATGTCACTACCAAGAAACCTGCATTGAACTGTTTTATTACCTCAGCTTTGATCTTCTCTGACATATCAGGACGCATGCGATGAACCTTTTGTTTGATCGGAGAACAACCCTAGTTTATTGGCAGACGATGAACCATGATATCAGTATTGAGCCCTGGCATGTCTTCATATGACCAAGAGAATACCTCAACATATTCGTGCAACATCTGAACCAATTCACTCTTGACACTGCCTTCCAGGTTGATGCCAATCTTGACTTCCTTTTTATCTGCCTCAGTACCCAAGTTTATCACCTCGACCGGTTCTTCATGCGGTTGGGTAGCTTTTTCCTTATGTATCAGGAGTCTGGAGAGTTCTTCAGGTATCTCACAATCTTCTTCACCTTTGTCTTCGGCTTGATAGATTGTATTTTTGAAGTTATAAACGATAATAGCAAAATTGTTGTCAATGAGATGTGGAGTGGATGTGGATCTGTAAATGTGTGTGTGTGTGCATGTAAGATCACATGGATATTTGAAAATGCAGTAAAGTAAAAGAAAAACAAGGAGCACAAAATTTGAATGTAAAATCGTCCAATGTTTTCTATAAATGAGCATATGATATATGAAATGACAAACCCTTAACAAATGGACCATTGTGCCCTGGGCAAGGCACAAGGTTTAAATTCATTGTTTTTTAAAAGAGATTACAGACAAATTTCTTAAAGCAATAAAAACAGGAAATAGCAATTACTCCTGGATGAAGGAGATTGAGATGAAGTCTTTGGGCTTCTAATTGTTAAGTCCATCATAAGTAGTTGTGAGTATCCAGTCGTCCAAGTCACCATCACTATCAGTGTCCTCCAGAGCATTGACTTCATTATTTCTAATACGGAGAGGTGGTCCACCAACACGAACACGACGAACCTCTTTATGAGCTTTTGAAGTGAAACCCAACCCAAATTTGTCGGATTTGTAGGGGATATCAGGAAGTTGTCCCTAGATAGTGCAACCTCCATCTTCTACAACAGCTCGTGCATCCTTCAGGGAGGCCATTCTTGGTGTGTCCTTAGCAATATTAGAAGTGGTGGACATAGATTTAGCAATAACAGTTGTTGGAGGGATTCTTCAAATGCTTGACAGGGGGTTTTAATGAATTCTCCATCCATTTCAACATACTGAATGAATTCAAATGACTGACCATATATTCTTCCTCTCTACAGACTATGACAATCTTCCCTTTTACTGGGTACTTCAGCTTTTGATGCAATGTAGAGGTAACCGCATCTGGCCCATGAATCCATGGGCGTCCCAGCAAGCAAGAATAGGTCGGGAAAATATCCATTACATAAAAATTTGAATTGAAGACTTGAGATCCCACCTTGATCGGAAGATCGACCTCTCCGTGGACAATTATTTTCGAACCATCGAAATCTCTTACCACAATATCGTTGGGTTTCAGCACCAGCCCATTACAATCCAGCCTATCCAAAGAACCTTTGAGTAAAACATTTAAGGAGGACCTAATATATACAAACACATGCGCCATAGTAGTTCTTTTGCATTCAATAGAGATGTGTAGAGCTTTGTTATGATTCTTCCCCGCCGGAGTTAAATCTGCATCAGAAAATCCCAAGCCACTATCAGCAGTTAGGCTTGGAACACAATTCTCAAACTGATCAACAGTGGTCTCTTGAGGTACATGGGCATTTTGCATAAATTTCAACAAAGCTTGGGCATGTGCTTCGGAGCATAATAACAAGGACATCATGAATATCTTTGAGGGTGTCTTCCCCTGTTGTTCAACTATTTTGTAGTCACTTTTACGAATGATCTTCAGAATTTCTTCCATATCTTGTCTAGATGGGTCTTCAATTGTCACATATTTTGAGGGTTCCTCTATCAGGGCATACTCAGTTACTTTCTCTTTACCTCGAGCATTGGCAGTTGGCCCAACAGCAAGAATGCGAACAAGTGTTATTGTAGTTGTTGGAGAAGAGATCTTCGGAGAGAAGACCCTTCCTGTCCTAGTGACTTTACTAGTTCCGATAATGTTTTTAATTTTAGGATTTTCATTTTCAGTAATCCATGGCTCTTGCTTGACACCATGATAATAAACCCCTACCCTGTAGTTCCAAGGAACAGCTTTGCCGAAGGAATAGGGGACTGACCCTAGTGTAGTGATAATCAAGGGAGCTACCCTCGGCTCAGCATGAATCCTTATAGGGCCTTTAGAGGTTATCCTAATAGGATTATTTGAAATGGTGATTATGGAAACATCTTCAAGTCTCAGCTCTTGAGAATTACTTTCAGGAAAACTCTTCATGGGCGAATTTTTCTCGAATAGAATTTCATGGCTATTAATCAAGCGTTGAATACCTTTCTTCAGCCACGTACATCCATTAGTTTGGGAAGCACGATGGTAACAATTTTCAAGGCAGCCCGAAAATAAACCGGCTCTTAACAGATTCTTCTTAATGGTCAGTAAGGGAGTAGTCAAATCACTGACGGTGGAGATAAAGGAGACATCATCAATGGAATTGACACCTTTACCATGACTGGGCATGGGAGCAATGATCATATTAGGGGTTTGTGAAGGGTCAAACTCAATCAAACCTTGGATCTTGTTCTTCAATGCCCAACAGTTGTTGGTGTCATGGCCAGAACTATTTAAATGATAGGCGCATTTCACATTCAGATTATATTTGGGAGAAGAAGTATTAGGATTAGGACGAGGATCTCGTAGCTTAACTAAATCTGCCTTCAACAGATGTTGTAAAGCTTGAGATAATGGCATGTTGATTCTAGTGTATTTCCTACTCGGGGCATCTAGACTTTGTTTGATTGTTTTATTATTGTGGTCGTTGAACTGGGGTCGGGTTTGAAATCAATATCTCTCTTATCGACTGATGACGATCATTCTTAATACGTATCCTTTGTCCATAAACAACATTAGTTTCCTTCTTACTAACAAATTGTTTCTTTACAGCATTAGAGGTTGAGACCATTGGGATCTTCCCACTTTTTATTCCACTTTCAACTTGTTCGCTAGTCAAAATAAGCTCAGTAAACCCTGACAAAGAACTCCCGATTAGAAAATTAAAGAATGGACCAGTCAAGGTGCCCATGAACATGTCCACTAACTCTTTATAAGTCAAAGGGGGTTGCACCCTTCCAGCCAGGTCCCTCCATTTTTGAGCATACTCCTTAAAGCCTTCGCTTGAGCCCATAGTCATACTTTGTAATTGCACGCGAGTTGGTGCAAGGTCAGCATTGTATTGGTATTTTCTATAGAAGGCAACAGCCAAATCCTCCCATGTGTGAATATTAGTCCCCTCTAGTTGATAGAACCACTCCAACTGTGTACCAAATAAACTCTCTTGGAAGAAATGCACCCATAACTTCCTATCGGCGATGTGCGGTTGAATCTTGCGGACATAAGACCTCAAATGCATCTTGGGACAGGAGACCCCATCATATTTGGAAAATATAGGGACCTTGAATTTGTGGGGAATGACCATCCCAAGGACCAAACCTAAGTCTCCAAAGTCCAAACCAGACACTGTTTGGATCTCCATAACCTTAAGGCATTCTTCCAATTGTTTGTATTTGTCATCCGCCAGTGGGTACTGCTCCTGAGAGTAGTCTTCATCCTCAGAAATCTAGTTATTTCCACCCCTAGCCCTAGTGCTTCTAACTTCCTCTTCTTGATTGTCTTCTTCCTCAGAAGAAGCCTTTTCTATTTGAGCTAGTCAGGAGGGGCCCTTGAACTTCTTCCCATGTTGAGGATAACAACCTGTTTCTTGGTCTTCATTTTGGTGGCAAGGAGTGCCATCATCTCTTGTTGTCCTTTAGCTAAGTTGAGGAGAGTCTCTTGGAATTGTGCATGTTGAGTTTGCAGATCTTTAACGGTTTGCTCTAGATCCATCTTATAATGAAATCAATAGTAAAAAGATGTGGAAACCTGTATCAGAAAACCTGCTTATGACATGATGCATGATATGTGGATGCAATGTTTTCAAGGACCTTAAGGAATTTAAATTTTTTAGCCAAAAAAGGAAATAAACGCAACAATTGTATTAATAAGTTTAAGAATTACAATTTCCCCTTGAGCTTACAATGAAAAATCAAAAGGGTGTCAAAAGAAAATAAAATGAACTTCTTAAAACAAAAGACTCAAGTCTCTCGCGGACGCTTCCTCTTTGTGTCGATGTAGGTATTCGGGCTTTGCTCCTCGTGAAGTTGCTTGGTGAGCTCCAACATTTTCTTCTCGCTTGCATAGAATCAAGCTTCAAAGGTGTCTCGTTCCCTCTTGAGTTGAATCCACGATCTCTGCAATTCCTCAAGGTTGGTAGGAATGTCAAGATGGAGAATGGTATAAGGAATATCCCCCTCGGTAATAGGCTCTACAACTATTGGTAGGATAGCTGGATACAACATTATGAGGTTTTGAGCGTGAGTTCGCACCCATTTGAGATAAGGCTCCAAAGGAATAGAGTTCTTATGTCCCAAAGTCTTGCTATCAACCTTTTTCACCATTCCCTAAGCTCATACAAACCTTTGACGATAACCTTGGACCTCGTTCTCATAGTTGAATATAATACCATGGATGAGTGCATCATGAGGACCAACTCTTCGAGCATAACCAAATTGTTATAGTGCTAGAGAAGGGTTATAAGTAATAACTCCCCTAATGCCCAAGAGTGGAACATTAGGGAACTCCCCATAACGGTCAATGATAGTAATGTCCTCTTGAGATCGAGAACACCAATAAATATCCGAATGAGAGAGTGACATCATCCTTTGAGACCACGTCAAGCCTTGTTCATTCTTCAATACTGACCGGGGAAGGTGCAAAATAAACCACTTATATAGAAACAGTGTGCAACACATAAGAGCCTCTCTCTTCCATATAGTACGAGTGTGAAGAGTATGTAAAATGTCTCCGAGTAATGTAGGCACATGGTTACGAGAAAGGAAGATTTTGACAGTGTTCACATCTACGAGTTGGTCTGGATTACGGAACAGTACCAACCCATAGATTAAAAGAGCCAAAACTTCTTCAAAATCTTGCAAATTCAAAGCCTCCCAAAACAGTCGAGCCTTCTCTAATAGAAATTTAGCTAGCAAACCCTTGATTCCACTCCTTGTTTCCCAATTAGCTATAATGTCAGACCTTTTCAAATGTAAGGCCTTAGCAATAACTTCAGGTTTTGGAGTTTCCTCTAAACCAGTGAATGACATTTGATCAAGGACTGGTACCCCCAATAGTTGAGAGAATTCTTCTATTGTGGGCACCAATTGGTAATCGGGAAAGGTGAAATAATGATGTTTAGGGTCAAAGAACTGAAATAGCACACACATCATGTCTTCTTTAAAGCTCGAGGTAACCAGATTGAGAAGTCGACCATATCTTTTGGTGAACAGATAATTCTCAGGAACCCTTGATGCCAACTCTTTGAGTTGAGGAGGCACTTTTACAAAGCTGATTCAGATGGTATTTCTGTGAGTGGAAGACATCTCCTACAAAACAAGATAAAGATAAAACCCTAAGCCCTTGTAATGGTTAGTGAAAATGTTATGGCATGATGTCATGATGTTTATAATGTTATGAACAAATAATCATATACATACAAAGCACAGAAGGACTTAGGTTTAGGCTTGCATGAGGTTTATAGGTAAGTACCCTCTTAAAGTTTAGTTGGTTTAACCTATCCTAAAAGAAAGTAATCGGGTTCTAAGGAATCTTAATATCATTAATCTTTCTTCATCGGGCATTGTTTCAGCACAAGCAATCTATTTTCGCGATAGAAATATCCCGAAAGTTCGATCTCAATGAGTATAGTATCGAGTATCAACAACCTTCAGTCTGCACCAAAGTCGGCTATCTCACTACTTTCTAATGGCCAATTTGTTGAACTAAGGTTCTACAGTCATTTAGTGCTTTAAGACACCACTCAACGGCCCCATATTCTCCTTGATTTAACTCAAGGGACATCAGTACCCACAAATGTGTCGCACTAACATAGCTATCCCTTCAACCATATTTGTCTACGCCATACAGTCTCCACGATCTATTGCTACTTACTCAATATGCCCCAGATCCAGGTATAGGATCTTTACAAGTAATAAACCCAAGTATAACCCAAAATGTAAAGAAAACAAGGCAAACAAGTAAAGTAAATCAAGGTGATCTAGCTCTTAAAGTAACCCCACTTTTAGTTTATAATTACACATCATAGTTTCCAGTTCTGTAATACGGTGGGAGAAATGACTTGGTGTTTTGCGTTTGATCGCAAATGTTGCGGATAGAAAGAGTCACCACCGACTTTTCTTTTATCTAATAAAGGAAAGGGTGAAAAGAATAGGAAAGATATTTTGAGAATTTTTCTTGAGTTCGGGGGGTAGGTTATGAAAAGGGAAGGTGTTAGCACCCTTTTCATCCGTAGTTATCTACGGGCTCTTAATTTCTAGCTCACTTTGAAATGCTTTGTGTTTGTGTAAGTTTGAAAACATTTTGAAAATGCCTATGTTCGGAAAACTTTGTAATGATTCTCGTATCGTTGAGGATGTATACAAAGTGTTGGGTTTGAAAATATTTGTTGAAAGGGAATGTTTGGAAAGATGTTTGAAAATTCCAATGTAAGGCAATTTTGTAATGATTCTCGTATCGTTGAGAATGTATACAAAATGTTTGTTTGAAAAGTGTTTTGAAAGTGTGAAGTGTGTAAATGGTTTTGTTTATGAGCAAGAAATTACGAGCAATCTACCAACTCAAAAAGTATTTGTTCTTTTCCTTCTCCTTTAGATAGTTCTATTTTACCATTGGTTGGTATAGAGCCATATAATTGGATGTGAGGGACATGTGTGGGTCATCGTATAGTCATAGAAGGCAACTTGTAAGATGTTTTAGCAATTTTCGTAAGGGACTAAGATCTTTTATTGAAGGCAGCATTGAAGGGTCATCGAGGGACTAGGATATTTTAATCGAGGATCTTTTCTAAAACATGCCACGTTCGAGGGACATGATTGTTTATATCCGAGGCAACAAGTGTGGGTTACCCTAGAGGTACATGTGTGCAGAGTGTTTTGTTTTCAAGTATTTTATCTTTGAATTAGGATTTTCTAATGTTTGATTTTAAATCTTGTCATACAAACCCTAATTACTAACAATAATAAAGAAATCGATAAATTACGAAATTTAAATGTCATACGCTATTACAACGCTTTGGGAATGGGGGGGGGGGGGTACAAGTTTGTGAATAGGGGGAGCAATAAAATGTAATTATCTATTACAAACCATTGAACATGAATAACGATAGAATGTACAAAATGTAAAGAAGAAGAAGGAAATTGTTTTTAGGGTTTTTTTGATGGAAAAGGTTTCAAGATTAACCTAATTAAACTAATTAATTTTAATTACAAGAAAATTTAATTAATCTAAAATCTAAGTTAATTGAAATTAAGAAGAAAATAAACCTAAGTTTAACAATTTGTTTATAAAAATAATTTGAATATTAATGTTAATTTAGAAAAATATTTTAAAGTGTGGAAAATAAACAAAATCTAGTTCTAAATATTAACAAAAATAAAAGAAGTGTTTAAATTAAAATATTTAATTATTTAATTATTTAATTATTTAAGAAAATATATTTTTGGTATTTTTTGATTAAATAAATAAATAGATAAATATAAATAATGAAAGTATAAAAAGAAATAAAAATAAATGGGTTGGGTGTTAAAAAGTGAAAGGGAGGTAAAAAAGTAGCAAAAAGGTTAGGCCCAAGATGTATTTTGTTTAAATCAGAAAATAATAATAATAATAATAAAAAGTATATGGGCCTGCACATTATAAAGTAAAAGGGGGGTGAGAATTCAAAAACGATCCAGGCCCAGAACAAAGCCCAACGCCTGTATGGATCATGTGTGGTTGGATTTTGAGAGTACATCATGGACTTCCATCTTGAGGCGCTTGATTTGATTGCCTGGAAGATCTGATGGTGTGGCTATGAAGCGCATGGTAGGCACGAGTGGCTTATATGCATAGAATATGTAATAACAAAATAAGTGAAAAACAAAAGGGTACCACTGGGGCTCGATCCCAGGTCCTTATACACTAATGCCTTACGCGGGCTTCCTCTGCCACTAGGGTGGCTATTTCATCTGGTCATAATACATATTGCAATAAACTTAAAATAAACTTGTTTCTGAATGTTTAAAAATTACTTTATCTTTAACCTTGCGGGCACAGAACAACAACATCATTGCTATGAATTCTGGACTTACTCATTTCTCAACCATTTTAAAAAATGTAAACATGAAAGTTGTTCCATTTTTCACCACGAATTCAACCATATAAATAAGTAAAGCTATAGATCAAAGATAAACATGAATTTCTGTTGGTACCAAATAAAACCTAATTTTTTTAGAAAGTTCAACTTCAAAATTTGCATCACTCAGGAAACATAAATGAAAACTAAAGGCATGGTTAGCTTCAGGGCAATGATGTCTACACTTTTTTATTAAAAAATAACCATTAATGATGCTTGTATAGAGAGTTCAAAGTTGAGAAAACTTACCTCAAAACTGGAAATCGTGTTTGGAGTTTGAGCACTCCTGGAGGTATTGTGATGATCTGGGTAGCTTCATTGAACTCCTAGGAAGCTAATGTAACTCTTACTTTATGCTGAAAGTGCCTGAATCTTCCTGGAGAAGTCAAGTTGCAGGTGGAAGTTTTTTAGTTTGGAGGATGAGGAAGATAAAGTTACAGTTATGAAATAAAGGTGGGGATGAGTTGTAAATGAGGTATGGAAGCTTTGTGATGGATTTAGAGAGCAAACACACAAGTGGATTATGAATTTGGTGTTCAAAGTCAGAAATGGAAAGCAATGGAGGTTTTGATACAATTTCCAAGTTCAAGGTGTTTGAGGGTGTTTCCAGGCTTGTCAATTTGTGTCTTGCTTGCATAATAGTGTCTCTATTTACAGGGAAAGGTTAGAGGGAAGTATTACATCAGGTTTGTAAGTTACAAAGTTATGGCTAGGTGACTTAGTTTTGAAGCAACATTGAGATAAACTTGGTCCAATGCATAGTACAAGCATGATTTGAAATGGCTAGAGGCTTTAGACATGTTGCTTCTGGTTTTAAGATTGTTCCAAGTGCAAAGTTCAAGGAGAGTGGACTTTGTGATTAAAGCCACTTTTCCAAAATGGCAATGTTACCTTTGTGCCAAAAATGGATTAATCACTTGGACAATGGCTCAATAAGTTGTGTAAACATTTAATTATTGAGTGATTTTTAAGTTTGAAGGCCTGCAAAGCAAGATTATGCAGCATGCTTGAAGATTGGATCATAAGGTTCATCCCAAAAATGCCTTGTAATTCAAGAATGGATGGTTAAATTATTCTCTTTGATTCTCCTAGATCAAGCATGATCTCTTCAAGTTCTTGGACATTTTGGAAAGCTTGAAACATTGTCTACAACCTTCATGTTGACAACTTTGGATAAATCAACTTGGAACTTGGAGAAAAATTGACAAGAAGTTGGGACAAAAAATCTTCCTAACTTGATGAAAATTTCACTAAGTGTTTTTGATAAAAAGTCATGACTTCATGAGCCCATATCTTCAAATCCAAGCATTTTTTGGACATCAACCCGAAGGGACAAAGTTTTAGAATTCATCAAGATATACAACTTTCATGTTGAAAGTTTTCCTTGAATCATCTTGTATCTTGGTGAAAAGTTATCTTGAAGTAGTGGAATTATTAAGGTCAAAAAAACACTTAGAATTTTCAAAGTATTGAAAATCTTGACTTTTGTTGACTTTTGTTGACTTTCTTGATTCTTGATGATCAAGTTTTATATTTTTGAATGTCTTGATGAATTTTGATCTTTGAAATTCAATGTTGACCAAAAAGTCAAAGTTTGACTTTTTGTGTATCGGTTGACTTTTCATCAGTTGATCCAAATTTCAACTATCAATCAATTAATCTTGAGAAATGATTTGAGCCATGGAATTAGGTCAACATGTTGTGTTTGATTCCTTTATATCATGCTTCAAGCCATTAGGTTATGTACTAGGTCAAAAAGTCAATGATCAGTCATTCTCAATCAAAACCCTAATTTTGACAATTTTGCCCCTTTGATGATTTGAATGATTTTATTGAGGAATTATGATCAACCTTTGATAAATTGATGAAAATGACCTCAAAATGTTGATGTTGGCCAAAAATATTGAATTTTAACTGTATATTGACCACAATTGACTTTTTACCCAATTCAGTTGATTTTTAGTCATCTGAGCAATTGACTGAGCAAATGTGTGGTGCAAGGCTTGAAACTTGTTGTGAGCAATCTTAAAGACCTATAATGAACCATGAAAGTCATTTGAGGTATCAAAATTCTAATTGTCCTTGAGAAAACCTAAACCCTAATTTGTGGACTCAATGCTTAGGAGGTGAACTTGTCTGATCAACCCTTGCGAATCCTTGAGAAATTGATATCTTTGAGAAATGTCTTAAGAAAAGAGAGGGAAAATTTTGGGGTACTACCGCTGCCCCTTTTCAATCTTCTTAAACCTGAAGAGTTAGATTGGCTCGTCTTTCATTCGTGACTTGAAGGTGGAAGATGATTGAATACTTAAGTGCCTAGAAATTTGCACTCACCAACGCACGAAGTAAAATTATTTGTTGATTATATCGGTAATGGGCTTAGAGATGCCATTTGGAGAAATGATGGAGAGTTGTCGGAGACAGGCTTAATGATGCCATTAAAAGTAATTGGTGATAGAAATATCAGAATGAGTCTATGCTAAACTGTATCTGAAACGAACCTCTGGGAAAGGTGTTTGAGTAGCTACTTGTCATATAGATAGTCGCCCCGTCCTGTTTCGAGAATTGATCTATAATCAAGTTTGTTGGTAAAACCATTGGTGATAAAGATAGTCGCCTCGTCCTATTTCAGGAATTGATCTTTACCTGTCCATAGAGAAATAAAGGAAGATAGTTTCCCTATCCTCTTTCAAGAGTTAATCTTCAATCTGTTCATGTAAATAGTCGCCCTGTCCTGTTTCGGGAATTAATCTACAATCAGTTTGTTGGTAAACCTGTCCTATTTTGGGAGTTCATACCATTGGTGATAAAGATATTCACCTCATCCTGTTTCGGGAATTTATCTCTAATCTGACCAAAGAGAAAGAAAGGAAGATAGTTTCCCCGTCCTGTTTTGGGAGTTAATCTTCGATCTATTTTGTTCTTCACAGATAGTTGCCCTGTCTTGTTTTAGAAATTAATATGTGATGGTTATCAAGATAATTTCCCTGTCTTGTTTCAGGAATTAATCTGGAACCTTCTTTTTGTTGGTCGCAGATATAGTTGCCCCGTATTGTCTCGGAAATTAACCTCTGACCTTTTCTCGTAGATAGTTGTCCTGTCTTGTTTCGGGAATTAATCTACAAATTGTTATTCACATATAGTTGCCCTATCTTGTTTCCAGAATTAATCTGGAACTATTGAAAATTATTGATGATATTCGTCTGTTGATTGATCCTTCCTGAAAATGTAAAGAGTTAGTTGTATGCAATGTCATGATGTATGAAATGCATTGCGTAATGATGTTCTCAAAATAAATGAGACTGCTATATGCATTTCGTGTTCATATCCTATGATGTATGAACATGAAATGTTGTTGAAGTATATTTGTAAACCCGTGCAGTATCTTTGTCTGGGAAAATAAATCCTTGACTATTGCTAAGGATGAAGAGTATGTGTATCTTCAATTTTGTCTAAAATGCTTCCGCTGGGGATTCCTTCTTATTTGTTTGAGGAAACTCTGTAAAGGATGGAAGTAGAATTTCAGAACATTGGTCGCTAGTTTCTCTACCGGGGAATTTATTTTTTATATACTCGACTGGGGATAAAAAAGATGGTTAAATTTCGACTCGTCTGGGGAGAATATTTCTTATATACTCTGACTGGGGATAAAATAGATGGATGATCTTCCGACTTGTCTGGGGAGGATAAAGTTAACTGGTATCTGGTCGGATTTCAGGTGTTGCAACAACTCTAAGGATTGTGGCAACTTTACTGGAGAGGAGAATTTGGTCAGTGATTTGTAGTAGTCTGAGGAATAGACTCAAGCTGGGGAGATTGTAGTTTGTTGGGGAAATAAACCTTGTTGGGGAGACAAACCCTATTTGTTGGAGAAGTATTTTGCTGAGAAAAAAAATTCTCTTGGGGAAATTGAATTTGCTAAAGAGAAGGACTTTGCAAAGTTTCTTTTTCAGTTTTGGAGGACCAAACTCACCTGGGATAGAGAATTTCCAGGAAGTGTACTGATTGGAACTCCGTAAGTTGGTGATATTATCGGGAAAGAGATTATACTCCTTTATTTGCTGGAGCGATCTTCCGGGAATATTGCGGGGAATGTAACCTTATTTAGGAAGACTACTCTATGGGGATAGTCTTTTTGAAGTAGCTCTGTGGGGATTTATAGACAGCTTGAGTGTCATCCCAGCTCCTAGAATTTTGAGTAAATGCTTACTTATGTTCTTATGCATATATTTGTTAACAGTTAATCATGTTCATATGCATATGTTCTTTCAATTTAGTCATTTGACATTTTTGCAAACAAAACAAAAAAACCAAAAGTTTGAAATTTAAGATATATTTGTATTGATACCTATAAACAGGCGATTTTGTACAAAGAGATGGAAATCCTAGTAAGAAGAAGTCATCGTGAAATGAAAAGAGTACAACGTGAAAACAAAATGTATAGCCATGTAGAAGTTTTTACCCAATACAACTGATTTTCAATCATCTGAGTAATTTACTGAGCAAATTAGTGGTGCAAGGCTTTAAAATTGTTATGAGCAATCTTGAAGACCTATAATGAACCATGAAAGTCATTTAAGGCATAAAAAGTCCAATTGTCCTTAAGAAAACCAAAACCCTAATTTTTGGACTCAATGCTTAGGAGGTGAACTTGTCTGATCTACCCTTGAGAACCCTTGAGCATATGAGATCTTTAATAAATGTCTTAAGAAAAGAAAGGGAAAAGTTTGGGGTACAACACCGACCTTTCGGGTTTTCAGCCTACCGAGATGCTCCTTTATGCCTAAGTCTCCCTTTCGGTTTTTCGACTTAGTGAGCTGTTCTTTTATTTCTCTAGGAAAATATTTCTTGACTGCGTCAACATTCATAGGACATGGGAACTCCTCGCCATCCATAGTATTAAGTATTAATGCACCACCAGAGAAGGATTTCTTGATAACATATGGGCCTTCAAAATTGGGAGTCCACTTGCCCCTAAAATCAGTGTTAAAAGACATGATATTTCTGAGCATGAGGTCTCCTTATCTGAATTCACGGGGTTTGACCTTCTTATCAAAAGCTTTCTTCATTTTCTTATGATATAACTGACCATGAAACAAGGCCTTCATTCTCTTTTCTTCAATCAAATTCAACTGGTCAAACCTATTCTGAACCCATTCAGTCTCTGACAATTTAGTTTCCATTATCACACGCAAAGAGGGAATCTCAACCTCGACGGGGAGCACTGCTTCTATACCATACATGAGAGAGAACAGGGTTGCCCCTGTTAAAGTGCGGACAAATGTGCGATACCCATGCAAAGAAAAAGGGAGCATCTCATGCCAATCTTTATAGGTAACAACCATCTTCTAGATGATCTTCTTAATGTTTTTGTTAGCAGCTTGAACAACCTCATTCATCTTTAGCATGTAACGAGATGAATTATGATGGACAATCTTGAATTCTTCATAAATTTTTGTCATCATTTTATTATTCAGATTCGAGCCATTGTCAGTGATAATCCTGCTTGGCACACCATACCGGCATATAATATTGTTCTTGATAAAGTGTATTACCACTTGTTTAGTGACATTAGCATAGGAAGCTGCTTCCACCCATTTGGTGAAGTAGTCTATTGCCACGAAGACGAAAAGATGTCCATTTGACGCCTTGGGTTCAATCCTTCCAATCATGTCAATACCCCACATAGAGAAAGGCCACGGGGAAGAAATAACATTGAGAAGCGTCAGAGGCACATGAATTTTGTCAGCATAAATCTGGAATTTATGGCACTTCTTTGCAAATTTGTTACAGTCAGATTCCATTGCCAGCCAATAGTAACTTGCCCTAAGCATCTTCTTTGCTTGAATGTCCATTGTGGGTACCAAAGGAACCTTCATGTATATCATGCATCAACATGTCTGCTTCGTGTCTATCCATACATCTGAGCAAGACCATGTCATAATTTCTTTTGTATAACACATCTTCACTGAGGAAAAAGTTGCCTGCCAACCTTCTCAATGTATTTCTATCTTTAATTAACGCACCGACCGGGTATTCCTAAGTCTGGAGAAAATGCTTGATATCATGATACCAAGGTTTTTCAACTGATGTTCCCTCTATCGCAAACACATGAGCTGGCCTATACAAACGTCGAACTGTGATACGAGGTACATCGTTCCAAGCGTTTACTTGGTACATAGAAGCCAAAGTGGCCAAAGCATCTGCCATCTGATTCTCATCTCTGGGAATACGATGGAATTCAACTTTATTAAAGAAAGGTAACAATCTTCTAACATAGTATTTGTAGGGAATCAAGCTAATGTGACGAGTATCCCACTCTCATTTAATATGATTTATTACCAAAGCTGAATCGCCATACACATATAGAATTTTGATTATGAGATCTATAGCCTCTTTGAGACCCATGATACAAGCTTCATATTCTGCCATATTATTGGTACAATCAAATGCTAATCTTGCAGTAAAAGGGATATGTGACCCATGAGGAGTGATAATCACAACACCAATTCCTTTCCCATAAGCATTTACAGCCCCATTAAACACCATACCCCATCGGGATTTAGGATCATGACCTTCTTTAGGAAATGGTTCATCACAACATTTTAATTTCAAATACATCACATCCTCATCAGGGAAATCATATTTAACAGACTGATAATCATTAACTGGTTGGTGAGCAAGATAATCTGCCAACACACTGCTTTTTATAGCCTTCTGAGTATGCTATTCAATATGATAATCAGACAACAGTATCTGCCGACGGGAAATTCTTCCAGTAAGAGCCGGCTTTTTAAAGATATACTTAATCAGATCCATTTTAGAAATCAACCAAGTGGTACGATTCAACATATATTGCCACAACCGCTTTGTCGCCCAAGCCAAAGCACAACATGTTTTTTCCAACATAGAATATAGTGACTCAAAGTCACTAAACTTCTTGTTGAGATGATAAATGGCATATTCTTTTCTTCATGTTTCATCTTGTTGTCCCAAAATATAGCCCATAGAAATATCCAACACAGTTAGATACATAATAAATGGTCTTCCTTTAACAGGAGGGAGTAAGGTAGGAGGTTCAAGCAGGTACTCTTTAATGCTTTCAAATTCCCTTTGGCAATCATCTATCAACACACAACCTTGATCTTTCTTTAATAGCTTGAAGATCGGTTCACATGTTGCAGTCATGTGGGAAATAAATTTGGAAATGTAATTCAAACGTCCAAAGAAGCTTCTAACTTGCTTTTTAGTTCTTGGTGCAGGAATTTCTTGAATTTCCTTAACTTTATCATGATCAACTTCAATTCCTTTTTGGCTGACAATGAAACCTAACAATTTTCCTGAACGAACACCAAAAGTACACTTATTTGGATTTAAGCGGAGACGATATTTCCTCAAACGCTGGAACAATTTCAATAAATATTCTATATGCCCTTCTTCAGTCTGAGATTTTGCAATCATATCATCAACATATACCTCAATTTCCTTATGCATCAGATCATGGAATAGGATTGTCATAGACCTATGGTACGTTGCACCAACGTTCTTCAACCCGAAGGGTATCACTCTATAACAGAATGTTCCCCAGGGTGTGATAAACGTTGTTTTTTCCATCTCCTTAGGAGCCATTATGATTTGATTGTATCCAAAAAATCCATCCATGAACGAGAATACTTTGAATTTTGTTGTACTGTCATCCAACATATTAATATATGGCAACAGAAAGTCATCTTTTGGACTAGCTTTATTTAAATCTCTATAATCAATGCACGTGCAAATTTTTCCGTCTTTCTTTTATATTGGAACAATATTGGAAATCCACTGAGGGTACACTGATGTCACAAGAAAACCTGCATTAATCTTCTTTAAAACTTCTTCTTTAGTTTTCACTGTCATATCAGGGCGAGCTCTTCGCAACTTTTGCTTGATTGGTGGACATTCTGGCTTTAGCGGCAAGTGATGTTCCACAATATCAATATCCAAACTAGGCATGTCTCGGTAAGACCAAGCAAAGATATCCACATACTCTTTCAACAATTCAATCAACCTGCTCTTCATACCGGGATGAAGCAATGCTCTAATCTTGACTTCTTTTGGATCTTCCTCTAAACCCAAATTGATTGTCTCCAACGGCTCTTTATACGGATGAATGGTACTTTCCTCGCGCTCAAGCAACCGTGAAACCTCTTATGGGATTTCATCATATTCTTCTTCTTCGGCCACATACACAGGATATTCAAAGTTGGGAGAGGGTGCAAGGTCATTGTACTCAATGGATTTTTTAATTAATCTGCACATATGATTTATGATTGATTTTAGAAACTGTCACATATAATAAGTGATTATGCAGATTTATTTACAGTTATTATTTATTTTGAAAGGATTTTTATGATTACCATTTTCCAAGAAAAAGCAGAGAATAAAGACATAATTTGGGAATCAAAAATAACTTTTATTAATGATTTTAAAGACCAAAACAAACAGATATGGCCATACAACACAAATACTTTCACCTTAGGCAAAGTGAAATATTTTTGAAAAGTCTAACAAAAACAAATTACTTTATATATGAATGCAAGAAGGAACATCAACAGTGATCAAATTCTGGACTCTGACTCCATGCGTCACGTAATTCGACATCTCTTGATTTGATTCATCTTCCAGAATAGCGTTGATCCCTGGAGCAGTTGGATAAAGATAACCTCCACTGCGAAAGATATCTTGATATTTACCCTAAGCATACTTCAACTTCATGATTTCCTTCTTCATGGAGAAACCCAGACCAGTGCCATTCCTATTCACAGGAGGATTGATAATCTGCCCCCACACTTTTCCAGGGCCTTTCTGTACTACCTGTTGTGCATCCTTAAATGAGGCTGTAGAATTCTCATTCTTCCTTACATTACCAATGGATAAAGCTCGGAACTAAGTTCTAACAGCGGCTTCGTCAGCTTCTACAATGCTAAAGGAAGACAAATGTGTAATCAATAGTGCTTGCTCTCTATTCATGATGACCACCTTTCCTTCACAAACAAATTTTAGCTTCTGGTGCAAGGTTGAAGTAACAACTCCTGCTTCATGGATCCACAGTCGTCCCAATAAACAGTTGAAGGCGGGAACAATATCCATGACCTGGAAAGTAATCTGGAATAAGCGTGGACCTATGTGAATAGGCAAATCTACTTCTCCGATGACAGACTTCCTTGAACCATCAAAAGCTTTCACTATAATTTTGCTTGGGCGCATGGGAGTTTCCTGATACTTAAGCTTCATGAGTGTACTACTTGGTATGACGTTCAAATCAGACCCATTGTCAATCAACACATTGGATAAAGAGTCATTCTTACAATTCATGGAAATATGGAGAGCCAGGTTATGGTTTCTTCCTTCATCAGTAAATTCATCATCACAAAAGCTCAAATTATTACAAGATGTAATATTCCCCACAACACTGTTGAACTGGTCCAGACACATATCACTTTCCACAAAATCTTGATCCAACACTATCATCAAAGATTCCCGATGAGAAGAGGAGTTCATTAGCAAGGCTAGAATGGAAATCTTAGATGCATTTGCAACAATTGATCTACAATCTTGTAGTCACTCATCTTGATAATTTTTAACAAGTCGCCCACATCCTTTTCCAAAGCAGTACCACTAGATTCTCCCAATGCTTTCTTAAGTTCAGTATTTTCAATAACCCTTTTATCAGGATTAGCATCCCCTTGAATGACAGGGGCAAAGACACGACCACTGTGGGTTACTCGACTAGATTAAGCAATATTCTTGACATTAGACAAAGGTTGGATAGGAATTTCCACACCACCTTCCAGGATAGTCGTATTGTATTTATATGGCACAACTTTATCTGATTCATATGGGACAGGACCAGGCAGACAAATAACCACTGGAGCAACAATTGGCTTGCTATGGTACTCAATCTCTATAGGAGCAGGCACACCAAAGCACTGCATAATAACATTCACCCCTTCTTCAAAAGCATGGCCTAGACCGAGCAATCTTCAATCACATTAACTCTATTGTAATCATCTCTATTGCTTATGACTTTGATAGTTCTATTATCTAACAACAATTGAACGCCTCTTCTTACGATAACACAACCACGAGAATCCCTACAGCCAATCTGACAAGACCCATAATGGTGTTCTTCTTGGCCATCCATGTGACAAAAAGTAGCATGCAACTGTACCAAATTATCATTCATATCATTCACATCAAAAATAGGGAATTCACCAGGGCATCCATAAACCATATTCACGTTTTCTTTGTACTCAGCCCTTGGCATGATTATGTGGATAAGACCTTTGTCCATCATCTCTTGAAGATCATCTCTTATTTTATCACATCCCTGGATATATGTACTGTAAATACTACAACCGGCATGGTCGTGCGTATAATAGCTGAATTCACAGAGATCAGCATGCATCTTCACCAGATCCCCTCTAACCAGGTTGATATCGAAAATTCGAAAGTCCCCAGAATAACCAGCAACCATATTTACGATATTTCCACCTTCATGCTTGGGTAGTGGATTATCTTTTACAATAGTAACAACATCTTTAAAGGCTGGGAGTCAAGATCTCACCATCTTCTGTACTTCAGACTTCAAGGGATAACAATTTTCAATGTTGTGCCCTGGGGATCCTTGATGAAAAGAACAAGTCTGCTCTAACTTATAATACCATGGTAAAGGTGAAGGTATAGTAGGGGAAGGCCTGGTCTGAACCAACTTCTTCTGAATCAAAGACGGGAATAACTCTGCATAGCTCATTGGAATAGAGTCAAAAGCTTCTCTCTTCTGACCTTGCCCTTGATTTCCCTGAGGTGGTGGTCTTTGATAGGGAACATTAGTCGGAGCTACATTGACGACTGGAGTTACAGAAGCAACCTATTGTTGGTATCGATGATGTCTTCTTGGTGGTACAATCTTCCTTTCTTCAATGACAACATTTGTTTCACTTTCTTTCTTTCTTGAAAACCCGTATGATGACTTCTTTATTCCTTCCTCTTTGGTCAAGCATCCTTCCCTGACAGCTTCTTCTAGAAAAACACCCATGCTTACCATCTAAGTGAAATCACTCAGTACACTGGTAACCATCCTTTCATAATAAAATGATCCAAGGGTTTTTAGGAAGACCTTGGTAATTTCCTGTTCTCCCATCGGTGGTACCACCTGGGCAGTTATCTCACGCCAGCGTTGCGCATATTCTTTGAATGACTCCTTATCTTTCTGAGCCATCACTCTCAATTGGTCACGGTTAGACGCCATGCACATATTATACTTATATGCTTGATGAAGGCTTCACCTAGATCATTGAAGGTGCGGATATTGCTACTATCCAAACCCATATACCACTTCAAAGTGGCACCAGTTAAACTATCCTGGAAGAAATGAATAAGCAAATGTTGATCATCAGTATGGGTGGACATCTTTCTTATATACATCACCAGGTGGTCACGAGAACAAGAGTTTCCCTTGTACCTCTCAAATTTCGACACTTTAAACTTCACTGGCACTTTTACGTTAGGAACTAAGCAGAGTTCACTGACGTTCTGTCCGAATAACTCTTTTCCTCAGAGAGCCTTCATTTCCTTCTGCATCTCATTGAATTGGTCCTGAAAATCATCCAATCGGTCATAGAAACCGACACTTTCACTTGGTGGGGGAACAAGATGATAAACCTCATCATTAACAAATGACATATCATTCACCATAGGAGGTGCAGTATAATGAACCTCATTTTTAGCAACAGGAGTAACATGCACCATCGGAGGTTCAGGAATAGAAGCAACTTGAGAAAATGGAGAAACTTGAGCATCCAGATTGTAACCTTCTGGCATGAAATTTTCAAGCATCCCTCATGGGTAACCTTGAGGCATACGGTTTTGAACAGTAGTAACCGGAGTAATGGAAATGGGAACTGATGGAACTTCGGAAGCAACCGTTGTTTGTTGTGGCTGAGCAGATGGAGGAACAAGTGGTGGCTGATTCTGAGCAGCCACCAATGATTTCATCAAAGCAGTCAGATTAGCTATACCAGCCTTTAAAGTAGTAACTTTGTCATCCATCTCACGATTCTCTTGTTCAAGATTCTCCATTTTCTTCTTGGAATTAGCCCGAGTATTATACCGGTGAGACAACTTGCTGAACAAAGTAGAGAAACTTGGTAAGACACCTGAGTATGAACAGAAAAATGCCAAAATATGTGCAAAATGATGAATGATGTGCAATGCATATGATTTATTTATCATTATTAATAATATTTCAAGGAACTCAAAGGATTATAAACGGTTTATAAATACTAAAGTACTAACGCATTTTGAAATACTGAAAATTTCATTATAATAACTTCAGAGTGGATTAGAACTTTTAGTACAAGTTTCAATAATCCTAAGTACAAGAGAATAAAGATAGAATATGAAATCCTAAGGAGGCAAAGTTGATGAAAATCTCTCCACCCACTGACGCTTTCCTATGAGTCTTGCAATCTGAGCCTTCAACTGCTTGTTCCCATCTGCATACCCGTTGGCGACTTCTTTCCAATCACCAAAGTCAGGAAGTGAGCCACTAGGTCCAGACCAAGATCTAGAGGAAAATAAATCCTCTTGATTCTCTATCATCTTCACAACATGATTCTCAAGAATCTTGATCAAGTCCTCCTTCTCTTTCAGTTTTGCTTGGTAGGACATCTCTAAAGTCTGACACTTGTTCTTCCATGCTTCCTTCTCTTGTTGCATCCTAACCAGGGCAAGCTGAAGTTCTTCCACATCATCTAAAAGGGGGAGGAGTAGTCTTCACAAACACATCAGGTATAGGTTCTTCACGAGAATATGGAATCTTCAACTGAATTGCCCTTGCTTGTGCCCAACGGAGACGAGGTTCCAAAGAAACAACTCCCTTTGGTCCCAAATCTTTTCTACTCTTCTTATGAATATGGCGCCAAGCCTTTTCAATTTCTTCCTTAGCTTCCTTATGATCACCTCCTTCCTTGAGAAAGAAACCACTCAGATGGATACTATTTGACTTGTCTCTCATCGGATATCCAAGTTGACGACGTGCAAGAACGGGATTATAGTTAATTCTTCCCTTTGTACCAAGAAGAGGTACATTGGGGAAACTACCACAACTATCAATAATCTCCACATCATAATAAGCCCGATGATACCAAACAATGTCGGAATGAGTGAGAGCCATAATATTTGGAGCCCAACGAGGTTCCTTCTTGATATCCCAGAAAGTATCAGACCGCGGTAAGTGAGAAATAAACCAATGATATAACAAAGGCGTGCAACAAATGATCATCCCTCCATGATAAAAATCCAGAATATGAATGGAATAATAAGCATCTCCTAATAATGTAGGGATTGGATTCCCAATCAAAAAGATCCTGATGGCGTTGACATCCACAAATTTGTCGATATTAGGAAATAAGAACAACCCATAGGCAAGCAAATCAAAGATAGCCTAAAAATAAATTGTACTCTTCATCCTAGAAAAGTAGCAAGCTTTCTCTAATAAAAACTGAGCGGGTAAGCCTCCAATTCCTCCTTTGGTAGTCATGTTAGCCTCAATCTCAGACTTCCCCAAATGAATCATGGGAGAAATATCATGATACTTAGACTCTCCCTCAAAACCGGTGAAAGGAACACGATCGGTAACAGGTAAACCCGGTAGGTAAGAATACTCCTCCAATGTAGGCATCAGCTGATAATTAGGGAAAGTAAAACATCGATACAACGGATCATAGCACTGAACCAAAGTAGAAAGAATACCCTCCTTCATCCTAAGCTTCATAAGAGACACGATGGATCCATACTTCTTCTTAAAATCTATAGAACTCTTGATCTCGAGAATCAAACTCATCAATTCCTCTATCTTAGGATCCTTGAAACTGTACTTTCGAGTCTTTCTTTTTCCAGAATCCATGGTTAAAAAGTACCTGAGATATTTGCAAAAATTCAAATTTAAGTCCCTTGAAACAAATGCTTTAAAGGATGCTCATGGGTACATGAATGCATGATGCAATAATCACACACAAGATCACAAATAATAGGGGTTCGTAGGTTCGACATCATGAGCATGAAGTCAAAGTTACTACTCACAAGGTATGGACTAATAGTTTATCACCTGCCGAACCAGGTTCTAAAAGGTTCCCAGAGTCTACATCCTTCCTTCGGATATTACCAACTTCTTGATTAACTCGGTTATTAGTAATATTCTCAGAAAAAACTCGTCTAAGTGTAGTATCGCGTGACAACCACTTTTGGATTACTTCTTCATAGTTTCCGCACTACACCTAAAAGGACAAGACTGGTTAAGGGTTCTAGGGTCCTCAGTTTAAGCAGGATCCCATGTCGAAAGTAATACGTCTTCCCGATTACTCGATAAACCAAACTACAGTTAAAGGGGCCTTCACTAAGTGGGGGACTCCTTTTTTGGGATTACTCCCTCAAAGTTAACATGACTATACCGCCCGTCCTATCTTAAGTTTTCCCAAGTCCGGGTAGAGGACTTATGAGAAATCACCAAGCACCCTGAAAACTAGGAAAATCCAGAAAAACATATATTCAAAACATAATATACAACAAAATAATAACACATACACTCCTGGATGGACCAATAATTGGTCGATATTTCCCCAGTGAAGTCGCCATTTTTCTGTAGCGGTAGAAATGTTGAGACAAAACCATTAGATTGACTTAACTCGCACAGATCAAATAAAAATCTCCACCGCACTTTATTGTTTCTAGATGAATGGGAAAAGATAGAATAACCCAAAAAAAGAGGGGGAGAGAATCTAGGTACGAGGTTGGTTATGCAAAGGGAAGGTATTAGCACCCTAAACATCTATGGTACTCCGCAGGAACCTCTTTGAAAAATTCATGTATTTTGGCTATAAGTTTTGTACAAAAGTAGATGATGGAGATGGGAAAAGAAATATTTTTTACAATTTTTTCACCCGCCGCGGTTGCGAACCTTTAGTGCCTATGTACCACCTTTCATGCAATAGGGGATCAGGGTACTCGTAGTTCACCTTTAATGAATTTAAAACATAAGTGTGTTGGTAGTTTTTATATGTGAGACATCATCGTCATATCCGAATGGAAGAACATACTTACTACCCACGATTATGAGAAAGGAGAATTTGCTTCATCTCAAAGTGGACGATATAGCTTGAATTTTAAAATCAACAAAGCCTCGCTTAACACCCAAGTGGAAAACATCTCACTTCACTACATATCATAGAAGTATAGTAGTTCGTATCACTACAAGGGTTGATAAGAGTCTAATCTTTTGAGAAAATTTTAAAGTAAAAAGCCAAAGTGGCAAAATGGTTTGAATGAGGTTGATTGACTTTTAGTCTTCTCACAAAAAATGTCAAAGTATGATTAAGTTGATTAAAGTTTGTTTAAGAAAATATCTTTGAAAATGCATGGACCTAAGTCTAAGTTTATCATGAAAGCGGTTCAAGTTTAGAAAACAAGAATAGTTTTAAAAATGAGGGAGAATATTTTTGAAATTAAAGAAGATGTGAGCAGATGAAGGGACTATGCTAAAGCATAAGGTAAAAGATAGGGAAAATAAACGTCTAACCAACAAGAAGTCAACACTTGACACAATGACACAATGAGTCAATGTACAATTCCCATCCTTTGGATTGAAATCAAGCAAGAAAAGATATTAAACCTCTTAAGAATACAAAGCTTCAGATGCATTAAGTCTTCACAAAAATTGGGCAGAGTAAAACCTGTATATAGATGAATTCCCAATTGCAGACAAAACATATAATTAGGATAAACTGCACACAAAGAAAATCAATCCAATATCTTGGGGTATACTCCAAGAACTCCAGACAAAATAACAATCAAAGTCACAAGGTCCCAAAGGTAGTCAAGGCTTCTAATCCTAAGTCTAAGAGGTCCATAACTCCATAATGCCAAGGATAGTAACCAAATAGTCCAAGTAACATTAAATTTTTTTATTGTTCAAGTTGGTTATTAAGTATCTCCAAAAAGAAAATGAAATTTCAAGCGAGAAAAATAAAATAAAATAAAAAAAGTCATAAAGATAAATGCTCAAGTGAGCAAAGATGAAAATAACATGAAATGTAAATGCTAAAATAAACGGTGCATAAAATAAAGGCATGGGATAAAGGGCATAAAGTAAGAAAAATACAAAATAAAAGTCAATTTTTAATGAGTAGGAATTAGATGTCAGTTGAATGACCATCTTGAAACTTGCATTTGAAAACTCATTAGAAGATTAATAAAATAAAAGCTTCTCAATAACAAGTTTTATTTGCTTTTTGTCAAGCATATCATTCATTTTAAGTTTTTGAGGCAACAATAGATGATCAACAATGTTTAAAATGATTCGCTTAGACTAAAATCTATGTTAGTTCATTAGAGGATTGATAAGATCAAAGCATCCTAACAATGAACCCCAAGGTTATTGGATCAAAGTTTTCAAATTAACATACTTGGACTTGCAAATATAAGAATTCGCACATATTTTTAGGCCGGTCAATAGCAATCTAGGTACCATATGTTTGGAGAAATGATATGTAGATCATTCTCTAGCAACAAGTAGCATAAGTGAGAAAGGGATAAGATGGAGAGGGAGGGGAAGTATTTAAACCAAAGAATTTAATCAAAACTATCATTTAAATCATTCATCCATTTTGGTGGAGTTAAACTCAACACCCAAGATCCAATGATGTTAATGAAGCTCATGATCAAATATCGCATAGCTCAAGCTCAGCCAGAGTATATTCAAAAATAAAATTTCATTTAATAAACAAAATAAAAAAGAAAATCATTTTTAAATTATTTTTTAAATGAAAATAAAAGGAAAATAACAAACTATATTCAAAGTATCAAATAAAAATTAAAAGAAAACATAGAAAAGTCAGAGATGATCTCAAGTATTTTTACAAAAAATTTAGTAATTTTTTAAAACAAAAAAGTATTTTTTAAATCATTTAAAATCACTCAAGTAAGTGAAAATGATTAAAAATAGTAAAAATCAAAATAAAATTCTATAAAAATTCTAGAAAGTCATAAATAAATAAATAAAATGATCTTGATGAATTTTTTTCAGAATTTAAAAATACCAAAAATCATTTTTAAACAAATAAAAACAAGTCAAACAAAAATAAAAAAAATCATAAAAATTTCAAATCTGAAAATAAAATTATGAAAAAGTAAACATCAGAAAGAGAATACTTGAAAATATTTTTGTGAATTTTTTCATAATTTTTGAGTCAAAAATGAATTTTCTATGAATTTTTGAAGTTCAAAACAATTAAATATAAAAATCAAAAAATAAAGCTAAAAAAATGTGGACCATTAGCTTAATTTCAAAACATGTTTGTAAGCAGATCCAAGGGATCTGACACGCTGTGCATAATATGGTCATATTTGGAAATCACACCAAATTATTTTTTAATAATTAAAAGCAACAAAAAATTTGGCGCGTTAGATGGAGTCTGACTAATGAAAGAAATTAGATCCAATGGTCCTCAAAATGTGTGTATAGTAAGACAAATGCACTAGATAAGGTTCAAAAAATCACATGTCACACTATCATTGGCTGAAGCACGACACGTAGGTCGTCTTCAACCTCCAGACGCCCTAAATTGGGGGGGGGGGGGGGGGGGGGTTCACAAACTGTAAAATTAGAGGACCTGTCTGGTACCATTAGATTGGTCTATTCAAGACGATTCTAATGGTACCCTCACGCCAAATTTATATAAGCTGAGAAAGGCTTGATTTGGAAAAAACCATAAAAAATAGCGAGCACAAAAATTCCAAGTATCTCTCTCAATTCTCAATAGAAATGAAAACCGTAACAAGTGTGAGAATCAGATGAATGAGTAGAATAGAATATGGATTTATTTGGTTCAAATTGGTTGAAAATTCTACCTGAATGAAGTAACATAAAAATCCTCTAAAATTGGACTTGGTTAGCACGATTTAGGACACTTCAAGGCTTGGTTCTTCTTCTGTTAGCTTCAGTGAAGTTCAAGGATAAAGAATCAACAAAGAAATTAGATTGAAAAGTGGAGAAAAGATGAATTTGAAAACTCAGAAAAGTGGGTTATACAGAGAGTTTGGCAGGGTGATTTTGGCCTTCCAAGCTTTAGAGAATGAGATGATTGAGGTCCTCTATTTATAGGGAAGTGAATGGTGCAAAGAATTGAGAGGAAAATTGAAGTTTGGAGGGAAATTGGATCGAGCCCGAAAGTGGAAAACGTGTGACTCCATGTGCATCAAAACTCAGCCAATTCCTGCATTTTAATCCTTAATTCAACTGTGGGAACTTTTTTAAACATGTTTAAATCAAAAACATGTGCTAATTTGGTGTTTAGAAGCTGGATTATGGATTTCAAATTCTGACTTGGAAGAAAAAATCAATTTCATGCAGCTGACTTTGAACTCATGGTGTGCACGATTTAGGGAACCTTAGGACTTGATTATTGATGCATTGGAAATATGAGGTAACATTCTTCATCATGTGCCAAGAAAGAGATCATTTGGATGCTTGAACTAGAAGTTGTGCTTGGTCAAAGTCAGGAAAAATGTGCTGACTTTTATACTTAGAAAAATTCTAAGTTTTTTCTTCAAAATTACCTATAATGTTTTGATTCCAAACAAGGTCTTCTTCCATAATTTTTATTTGATCAATGATGCTAAGTTGAAATGAACTTCTTAAAGATTATTGTGAAACTTGTATCACTCAAAAATTCCAAATATTGGAAAAGTTATGATCCTTTGAATTGGATGAAAATCCATGTGACCTATAATCTTTTGAGCTCTTAAAGCATCTTCTAACAATTTTCAAGTTTTGAACATAAAATAAGATTTCAAGTTCACACTCATAAAATCATTATGGAAAAATAATGGGCTCAAGGAGATAAAAATTAATCAATTTATGACTCTTTGAAGTCACATAAGGGAATTTAATGGCCTATCTAGAGGACTTGTAATCTTTCTCAATCATTAGTGATCTTTAACACAAAATTTGATTGAAACATTTAAATTTATTTTTTGATAACCCTTTAAGGAGAATCATATCTTTGGAATCAATCAAAAATCTCAAAAGATGGACAGATATGGCCCTTATAAGTTCAAAACCCTAGCCCTTGGAGCATCAAAATGACTTAGGAACCCCTTTCCATTTTGACAATATTTCTTGTACAAATACTTTTGCTATGTGAAGAGATGTTGTTGTGGATGATAATAAGAACCTATAGTAATAATAACCACTTACAAATGTTGAGAATTGAGGGATTTATGCACTTATGATCAAAGAATCAAGAACTTGTTCAAATAGGTCCAACTTGTTCAATCAATTCTTGCATCCTTTGACTTCCTTTGGAAATTGAAGCATGATGAAGCATAGTAAACCTTGTCATGACATTACTTTAAAGCACTCTCAATTATGAAGCTTAAATTTTAATGAAGCTTTGTTGAAGAATGCATGGAAATAAACTCATGAACCTATGAATCAACTTGATGAAGTGTGTTGTGCCCTCACCTATAGTATCATCATTTAGAGAAAACATTCATTATATTTGTTAGTTAAAAGTTAATAAACACAAGACATATATGACCAAAATATACAAATCAAAGTGCTTGGTGATCCCTCATGAGCAAAACCTAAGATAGGGAGAAGAACCAAACCATAGTGTGTGATCTTGATATGATTGAGTTGATATAAGATTATAGAGGGATCTTAGGGGGAAAATTGGGGTATAACACTAATCATAGGTTACAAAGCTTCTATTTATAACCTATACCCAACTGGATTTAGGCCTTAAAATCACAGCTCTTTGGATGTTACAAACAGCAGAAAATTTTGCTACAAAATAGGTCTTCAATCAAATCTTCCTAAATTATATCCAAATTTAGAAAGTCAGTATTTCATTAATATTATTCAATATTCTTCTTGATTCTTCTTAACCTACAAATCAGCACCACATAGGATAATATAATATCTTCAAGGTATATTTTGTCTCTATTACTTAACAGAATATAACAATCCAATTCATCTTAGGCGCGATGTCGTATGACCCTGCATAGTACATCTTATCTGACATGTTGCTCCAGATGTTGAAACACTTCAACTCAACATGTCCCAAAATAGAATATGTCTTCATGTTCAACCTGTTCTTCAAAACAAGATAGCTTATCCTATTATTTGATGCTCTATTAGTTTTACCAAACATAATGCAAACCATAAAAAATAGAGAATTAACAATCTCCCCCTTTGGCTTATTTTGACTAAAACTAATTTACATACAATCAGATCATAACTCAATACAATCAATTAGCAGTAATCATAGACTAAAAACATCAGAAGCATTCAGTCTTTAGTCTTCACACATTTCAACCATGATGTCGCAACATCAACAATAAGACTCCTTCATGACAGTCCAACACATATTCTCTTCCCCTTTTTAGCCAGAATACGACAAAGGTAGCAAGGAGAAATAGTAAACTCGGGTTGATTAATGTTAGATTCAAAAGCTTAGCCACCACATACTCTTCCTCTTCATTTTCAGTTGAACCAATCCATTACGGCCAACACAGGATGATTTCAATCCCAAGAAAATTCCTCACGGACTGAACTCAGTCCTCATTAATCCAAAAACATTCCTCCCAGGGAGAAACCAAATACCACTCAACCCCAGAATACCTTCGATTCGGGTAACTTAGAACACAAGTCGCAATTGTGTTCATAACTTAGATCACAAGACACAAATATTAAGACCAACAACCTTAGATAAGAACATTCTCTTTGACATCCTTGTAAACCTGGTTCAAATACCGAGTTTAGACTTACTAGTTGAACAACACCTTTCTCCTCCTTTTTTGACCAAAAAATGGCAAATAAGACCCTCTAATGACCAAACCCAAGATGTACGCATCCACGCCCAGATGTAGACCATCAGAAAAGAGAAAGAATGACTACCACCAGATGAAAGAAGTGAAGGAATGAACCTCTCTTAAATAATTAAGAAGTCTTCTTAAGAAATAACGATCTTGGTCAATCATAACATTATTTGAGGAAAATAACCAACAATGCACCGTCCAAAACAGATTCTGATTGTCTTTATAATTCTAATACATTCATGTGAAGAGACGGGTATCACATTTTATATAACCTCCTGACAGCATCGTCTACACTCCTTCCTTGTTTGGCTCAAGGAGAGAACATGTCCCGAAAAGTGTCCTGACATCCAATCAGACATTATCTTCCTTTTATTAAAAAAAATCTTGACCACACATCATCAAGCATCAGACCAAGATGCTTCACAAAAATATATTGTCGTCCACTGGTCTCTATATATTCTCCTTTTTGGCCAACCCCAAATCAAAATATCAAGACCACCACATATGACACTTCCCAAAACCCTTCATAGAGGCATACATTCTCCAAATTCTTGACATACACACAAGCTACATAATTTGCATCATTTCAGCTACAATCCATAAACACTCACTTGACTCCCCCTGTCAAGGATAACCAGTGCTCCTTCTGAAGATGGACATTTGAGCACTGGACAAGAACACATGAAAGACTTCATACTTTTACAGTGGAGGGAAACCAGTTCACACACCTCAGTATCTGATATTCATTCCTCTGCCTTTTCATTCACTACCAATTGTTGATACTAGTGAAGACTTCAAAAATAGTAGTCATACATTTTCAGAACATACTAGTATAAACAAGATCAGAACATGCACATTCCAATCCACATATCCAGAGATACCTCTTCTCACAATAAAGTTGAGCCTCAGATCCACATTCATAACCCAAGCATCTTCATATCACAAAACCTATCAGCTTTTGGGTCTTTATTCATCATCCAAGGGACTCATAATGCAGAGAAGTCCTTCAAGAAGCTTCCAATAGACACAAAAGATTAAACCTTCTGCAGCTCATTCAGGTGATCACAAACACATGAAGTTCATTGAGAGAAATAAACCCTCAAATAAATTTCTGAACCACCAGTTCAGAAGGCAGACTTGCATATACACACCAGATAAATACCCAGCTCCTAACAAGGTTTTTACCATCAGACACATGCTTATCTTTATCATACTAATACCTAGCTCCTGACAATGTATCTGTCATCAGAGGAAAACATACTTACACACAATCTGCAGATGATGCTCCTTTTCACACTCCTGGTGAAAGAGAATTCTTCAACCCATTCCAGACTTGGTCATTGACTGGACATCATACTCCATCCTGGTCACACATTCCAACTTTGGAATCCATTGGTGATCAGCAATTCTCACCCCATGATCTTCAATATAGCTTTTTTCCATGAAGCTGCAAACACTTGAGATGATGTTCCAACATATTTTCTAACATCAATCTCAGTCACATAGATTTCACCAATTACTATGGTTCTGGAGATGATACCCATAATAAGTCCATACACTACTCTTGGGAGAGAACACAAGAGAAACATACTTCAGCAGCTGATCATATATGCATATTCCAATCAGTAGTTGATACCACACTTCAGGAGGCTTCTTTAAAAACATAATAACCATACCTTCTATAAAGTATCATTCTTCTACTCATGAAGAGGAGATTCCTTTTAAAATGCAAAGCATAACAATCATGGCATTTTATTGATTATCATACCATGAACAGACTGTCCAGAAGAGTCTGTTTTCCCCATTCTTCTGAATAAGTCATCATGACTGTAAGTTAATCTTCCAGAATATTAACTTACCTCATGTTGATGCATCTTCATTTCACACAACCCCTAGAGTGCCTCTTCCACTTTAGCAGAACAAAAGTTCAATGTTCTCATAGACTTAATAAGACATATCAAGTTTGAGTAAACAACCTCCATCCTGTTTGAGAGAAACACCAGTCAAACACGTTGAGAAAAATAAATTCTCAAAACAATAATGTCAAGACATTATATCTGACATCTCAAGAATCTCCATCTCCAGATTAGGGATTCTTCTTTATCAACTGTTATGAATATCTTGATAATCATACTTTCTCATCATGAATAGTAGTATAATATGTGGTTAGTACATACCCACACAACTCTTTCTTTATTGAGAAGAAATTGTTCCACCTAAACAGTATCACAAACATCGGGCTTCTTTGATCATAAGAGACTGGATGATAAAGAGAATGTCCTTGACATGTGAACTTGACCTTCATATTCAAGTGACCTGGTTGAGATAACAAATCTCTACTGGAATTAGAGCTCAACCTCTGCACTTCTAGTAACTCGGATCAAAAATAAACGTAACCAAGAAGTAACCACTTGATTGATCAACATTTAACCATTCCACCAATCTAAGACGTGTTTTTCTTAATAACACATCTTAGATACACAACCTAAATGCCTTCTCTTCCAGATCAGGAGTAGGTTCCAAACACATGTGATCAACACACATTTGTTTATCCCTCAAGCATCTACCATTCAACAGGAGGTTGCACACCTACTGACATGATGTCCCAACGTCTAGTAGGACATCTGTTCCCTTTTTCTGGAATACAAAACTGACCTTGGTTATGAAGCCATTACTGCTTCCAAAAAGACAAAACACCCATTGATCACCTTCAAGGTCTTCAAAAATAATCCAAGCTCTAGCTATACCAACAACAGTAAGACTCAGAGTCACTTTCCTAATTAGGTCAAGAATTAGGAAGACTCTTTTAGAAACCAAAATAAATAGCTCTATCTTTTCTTCAATAATCTATCAAATAAATGGCAGGTTTCTTGAAAGATACATAAACCACAAACTAAAATGCCTTTGTGAGTGGACTTGAGAAATAAAACTAAAGTATTGTTGGTCACTTTAGACAGATGGTTGAAACAGTCTTGCAAATATCCTATCACCATAGGATACACCTGCTGAGGAGACCAAACCCTAATGCCATGTCAACCAGAGTTACAACAGATACCATTACAGCGAAAAAAACAACATCTCCTCAACATCCTTCAGGCACAAATAATAACCCTTGCACAAACACACCAAACTCTCGGTGCAACAAATTAATCTAGGTTTGGAAATAAATCAAACCAAAAACAACAGCTCTCCATCACAGCTACACGCCTGAACACAACAGACGGGTCCAATCCTATCACGAATAGTCCATCCTCTACTCCAGGGGACCATTAAAAAACAATATGAACTATCCAAGTTCAAACAACTTTTCAGTAGAACCTTTTACCTTGCATATACACCAGAAAGTATCCCCCATGGATATCATCTAGAAACAGACAGGATGTCTGCTCTGATACCAATTGAAATTCTAGTACGATAGAATTCAGATGTCCTATGACATGTTGGGACATTTGATCTGACATAAACAAATAGGAAAGGTATACAAATTAAAACCAGTACTGAAAAGCAATAAACAACACACAGGAATTGTTAACCCAGTTCGAAACAACCTTCATACTATGGGGGCTACCAAGCCAGAGATAAGTCTACTCAAATAGTATCAATTCATAGACCATACAAAAAACCTCCAGTTTACGGCCTAATCACTTAATAACTACCCTTTCTAGACTTCTATCTAAGAGTCACCTAGATATGAGGCATTCCTCAATCCCTCTTCAATTACACACAATAATTGGACACAAAACAGGAAGACATACTTCCATGACAGCAAATCGAAAAACACACTTCCATGACAATACTTATCCAAGACTCTTGACTAAGAACACAACTTGGATTTACTTACAAGCTTCCTCCAAGAACAATACTCATTGTTTCTTCACAGCTTTGAGGAGAACACATTGACCATCTCACAATCCGAGTGGTTCACTTACACCAACTCTCTTAGAGAGTGGCTACAGACTCAACCCTAACGATTACTTCTTTACTATTCTCGAATAGTACTAATCCTAGATTACGAAGATTCTATTTATAACCTATACCCAACTGGATTTGGGCCTTCAAACCACAGCTCTTTGGCTATTACAAACATCATAAATTTATACTACAAAATAGGTCTTCAATCAAATCTTCCTAAATTATCTACAAATTTAGAAAGTCGATATTTCTTCAATATCTTCAAAATTATTCTAGATTCTTCTTGACCTACAAATCAGCGCCATATAGGATAATATAATATCCTCAAGGAATATTTTGTCTCTGACTTAACAGAATATAACAGTCCAATTCAGCTCAGGCGCGATGTCGTATGACTCTGTATAGGACATCTTATCTGACATGTTTCTCTAAATGTTGAAACACTTCAAATCAACATGTACCAACATAGAATAGGACTTATTGTTTAACATGTTCTTCATAACAAGATAACGTATCCTATTATTTGCTGCTCTATTAGTTTTACCAAACATAATGCCCACCATAAAAAATAGAGAATTAACAGTATATCATAATCCCTAACCTGTAGGGGTTTCCCTATCTTTGTCATATCCCTATCCTGTAGGGGTCCCTTTGTTTGTCATAATCCTTAGCCTGTAGGGGTTTCATTTTAAGTGTCACCGTAGGGATTCTGTTTGTGTCATGGCCCCTAGTTGGTAGGGGTTTCCTGTTGTATATATATATATATATATATATATATATATATATATATATATATATATATATATATATATATATATATATATATATATATATATATATATATATATATATATATATATATATATATATATATATATATATCCCTAACCCGTAGGGTTATCCCTTGTATGTCACTATCTTTGAACCCATTAGGGTTTTTCCTAGATATACCTTTATCATAAGTCTACGCATTACATCCCCATGAAATTTTTTAGCATACCCTAAAAATGAAAAATATTTTTGCATACCCATGCATTTTCATACATCCCATATATACATTTGCATAAATTCCATATCATTTCCACTTTTTCCTATTATCCAACGGTCATCCATGCTACCTGATTTCCCGATTCTCATAAATGAACTCAAGAAAGTCTAAAACTGGTGAAGGAGGAGATTAGCCATCGAAGACTCAAATGAACTTGGTCTTGCAAATCTTATTTCGGAGATAAGGCAACCCTTCACCATAAGAACTACATGCCTACACAATGCTTCAGATATCACTACTAAGGGTAGCTTCCCTACATCAAAGGCAACAATATCAATAGTAATTGTCCTATCAGTTAAAGAGGTATGCCCAAAATAAGAAAAGACAAGGTTCATCCCCTAGTCTAACAAATCCAAGATCATTAAGGAGATATCCTAAAGTCAGTGGATCAACAAAGAAGCTCACCCCTAGGATCATTAGGCCTTTATCATTTCCAAATTGTAAATGCTTTGTTGCTAAGTGTTATTGGTTGTAAACTTTGTACTCTTTGATTAATGATTCTAATAAAATGAGCATGCATGTTTCCAAAATTAATCCATTAATTTCACTCTTTCATCACTTACTATAAATAGTCAACGACTTTCCATTTTCACTTTTCACCTTTCCATTTTCAATTTTCAGCTTTCCATTTTCATCTTTTCAACTTTAACAAACTTTGAGGGAGAATGATGTAAATTAAGTAACTGAATTATGCTAACGTATTCTTTCTATAGCAAGACTTGGCTGATGATGTAAGGCATTGTTTCATTTCCCAAACACTAGAGATATAAGGATATAATCCGTAGTCAACCCCCTCGAGCCAGAAGTTAGAGTTCTTTCTATTTTCTAAACCCTTAATCTTAACCAGGGGTAGGGTAGTCTTTCAATTAATTCAATGATGCATTCTAAATTTCAAGATAATCAAGTCCACTTAAGCAAGAGGTTCACACACATCATCTTCCTCACACACAACTTACAAGATCGAGGAAGCAATAAAGATAAAGTTCTCAACATCTTCTTCCTCACATACATCATCAAAGATCGAGGAGACAAAAGTAAACATGGCAGTCGCACTATTCTAAATCAAAAGCAAATTTCACAAGAACTATTCAAAAAAAGAGGTTCGCTAAGTAAAAAAAAGAATTCAAAAAAATTGAAAAAAATTGACTTAGGCAAAAGTTAGGGCATCCCGATGGACCAAAAATTTAAAAGAACCAGTTCATGCAAAAATAAGAGATTGAAAGAAAAAGAAATTGGAGAATAAGCTTGTGAACTCCACCTCAACAAACATCAATGCTTCTCAGTAGTGCTTGAACTTTATCAATGCTTATTATCATCATCGTGACTACAAAAACTCTCTTGCAGACTGAACATATTTGTTGAGTTAATTGAATTTAGGAATGGAAAACATCAAGGAGAATGGGTGGGTTAGCTAAATTTTGATCCTAATATCCTTTGTTTCTTAAACCATGAACTAGGACACGTTATAACCTTCAAAAGTTCTAATTGAAGCTAGGTTCACTATGAAAGCATACTCAGCAGATTTTGTGTTAAACTGACTCTTAATGTTTGTTAAATTATTGCTAACCATATTTATTTTTCACATATTCATCTCTAATCATTCATTTCTACTCCATAAAAAAATTTGATTTCAAAACTTGCATGTGCATTGCGTTAGAATTACTTTTCAAATGGTACAATGTTGCTTACAAATCAATACTTCGCTTCGAGGAAATTTCAACAACAGTTTGATCAAAGGAGATCCTTTTTAAGAAGCTCTTAACTAGGGGAAAAGCATCTAAGAGGATCCCTATAATCATGGGAAAATCCTAACGATCATAGGGGCATATTAAATGAAGATCCTATTGACTAGGGGAAATGATTCTAAGATTTAATCAACTCGGGTTAAGTCTCAGAGCACCAATCAATCAGGGGAATACATCGACAAGAACCTGATAATCAGGGGCAACCTTTCGAAACTCAAATATGGTGGCATATCAAGTTCGTCTTACGGCATGTAGGATACAAGTTCTCTTTCAAGCAACTTCAAAGGACAAACCTTTCAAGATCCAAACTTTGGGGAAATCCATATCAAGGTCATATCACGAAATTATGGTATCCAATTTCATTCTAAGGATTCTCCCTCCAGATCCTAAATATCATGGCCATACCTTTCAAGATTCAAATGTTGGGGCAGACTGCTACGAGACTCAGAACCAGTTCAAAATGGTTCATCAGAGGTGAATCATTCCAAGGGCCAACTAATCAAGGATGAATCTCCCCAAGGGAGGACCAGTCAAAATAGTTGGACCAACCATCTCAAGCGCATACTATGGTCAAAATACTTCTTAGCTCATATCAAGGCAAATATCTACAAGGATTATTAAATAAAGGCAAGACATGTCACGAATGGGCAAGCTCTCCTCCTACTTCCAAGATCCCCAATAAAGCTCTCTCCTACATCAACAATCTTTGAGTTATACACGAGTATCAGGAAATCACGCTTGCATAACACCCTACCATCATGTGACAAGCAGCCTTGTTGCATAAAGAACATTTTTATGCCTTAAACGTCTGTTGTACCCCAAAATTTTCCCTCTCTTTTCTCAAGACATTTCTCACAAAGATTTTCAAAAGCTCAAGTTTGCACAAGTACAATTGGACTTTCAAGCATCAGGTCGAAGATGGAACTTATGAATCTTTGAAAGGTCGAAAAGGAAATTGTCGAAACGGAAAAGCAGATAAAAAAGTTACACAGATAACTATGTCAAATTTAAAACCTAGTTCAGGTTGTTCGAACCACGTGACTGATTGAAAGGAATGGTTGGCAGATTTTGACAAATCGAAGAAGAGCAAGTTTGCATCGATCCACAAGCTTCGAGTGGTACATTCATATGAATGTGGTCCATTCGAAGAACATATAATTGGTGGATTTGAAGAATATACATTTGGTGTCCCATTCGAAGAACATATATTTGGTGGATTCGAAGAACATACACTGGTGGTCCATTCGAAGAACATACATTTGTTGGATTCGAAGAACACACATCTAGTGGTACATTCAAAGAACATACATTTATTGGATTCGAAGAACGTACATTTGGTGGTCCATTCAAAGAACATACATTTGGTGGTCCATTCAAAAAACATACATTTGGTGGATTCGAAGAACATATAATTGGTGGATTCAAAGGACATACAATTGGTGGTCCATTCGAAGAACATGCAATTGGTCCATTCGAAGAACATACAATTGGTAGATTCGAAGAACATATAATTTGTGGATTCGAAGAACATACAATTGATGGTCCATTCGAAGAACATACAATTGATGGATTTTGAAGAACATACAATTTTTGGTCCATTTGAAGAACACACAATTGGTGGAAACAAATATTGTCTTGTCTTTTGATAAGTTTGGTCAAAGGCTGCTGAACAAAGTCCTATATGCTGCCAAGCCTAAGTTTGTTGTATTGTCCACATAACAGCCTAAAACCATGTCAAAAACAGTCTGATGTACTACTATGAAATAGCCCTGCACCAAGCTGCTATAACACTCCAAAATTGCTGCAAAACAGTCCTGTTATGTTGCTCCTAAACCAACCCCTTTTTTTGCACCAAACTAGCATATAAGAGTTGCACCTCGAAAGCTATGAAAAGAGCATACCCAAATTGTTCAAATTTTATTTGTTTTTCCCCCCAAAACCCCAGCAAGACTCTTCTATAAATAAGTTGTTTCACAACACACAAAGGTGGGCTTTTGGGACAAGAAAAAAAGAGAAGAAGAAAAAAGAGAGAGGATAGAACACTAAGGCTGAAGCCTTAAAACACTCTTAAACCCATAACAAAAAAAACACCTCTTATTTCTTTTCTTTCGAACCCAAAACCAAAAAAACACAACACCTATGTTCCTTTCTTTCGAACCCAAGAACATTCAAGGAAGCAACTCAAGTTTGAATCACAAATTTCAGCTTCAAGGTAAGTCTTCTTGACTTTAAACCTTTCGTTTCAAGCATCTATGATGATTCATCTTCAAAAATAACATTTAATAACCATTGCATTTGAAACTAACCTTTTGCTTGTCTTCTTTTCTTGTCAATTATATATTAATACCTAACCTGTATAAACCATAAAACAATGTTGGAGTGAAAAAATAACAGCATGGTTCGACACAAAGCCTTAGGCTTCGACACATACTGCTTTGCAGGCCCAAACAGAAGGAATAAAAAAGGGTGTGTGAATCGAAGGGTGCATGCTTCGAACAAACTGCATGAATCGAAAGATTTGTTTTTTCTCTTGAATCAAAGGGTGTATGCTTCGAACATATTGCATTAATCGAAAGATTTGTTTTTTCTCTTTTTTGTGCTGTTTTTGTTTTTTATTTATATTTTCTATATATTTTCTTTCATTGCTATTCAATATGGTTGTAATAATTAGGACTTTTATTGCTTTCCACCCCCCATTTGTACATTTGTATCCCCCATCCCCTAATGATGTATTAACTTAGGATTTTAATTTCCGCAATTTAACGCTTTAATATAAATTGTTAGTAATTAGAGTGTGTATGGCAAGATAAAATCAACCGTTAGAAAACCCTAATTTCAAATACAAAAATGCATGCAACCAAACACACTATTCATACACGTGCACCACTAGGGTAACCTTTCTTGTTGCCTTAAAAAATGGTCATGTTGCGCATGTGAGGTATCTTAGAAAAAAACAATCAAAAATGCAAGATCATAGTCCCTCGATGACGCTTCGAATGTTGCCTTACAAATGATCTTAGTCCCTTAAGAGAAAAGCTAAGATATCTCACAATATTTCCATTCATGACTATATGATGACCCACACCTGTCCCTTCGCATCCAACGATGGGGCTTCTTACCAATCAATGGTAAGATGGAAACATCTAAAGGAGGAGGAAAATAACAAAGACCTTTTGAGTAGGTAGGACGCTCGTAGTTGCTTGCTCACAAACTAAAACCATTTCCACACTTACACTTACAAAAACATCTTTAAAAAAAACATCTCTTTGAACTATTTTCAAAACCAACACTTTGTATAAATTCTTATAGAGACGACAATCATTACAAAGTTTACCGAAACAAATGCGTTTTCAAAATACTTTCAAACTTACACCCATCACAAACACATTTTCAAACAAAGCATTTTCAAATGATCTAGTGAGAAACTAAGAGCCCATAGATAACTACGGATGAAAAGGGTTCTAAAACCTTCCCTTTTCATAACCTACCCCCCGAACTCAAGAAATATCTCAAAGGTCTTTCTGTTCTTTTCACCCTTTCCTTTATTGGATAAGAGAAAATTCGGTGGCGACTCTTGCTATCCACAACAATTGCGATAAAACGCAAAAACACCCAAGTCAGTTCTCCTACCGTATCACAATCTCCACGGCCTTTCACATAGGCACCCTTCATTATAACATCCAAGTCACCATAAATTATTGTCATGCATTTGCTAGTCTCTCCTCTCTATCATCAAACAATGCATTCATCTGGAATTTACCCCAAAGCTCAATTGCTCATTTGCATTTCAAAGTCCAACATCCTTTTATACATATCAAAGTCACTCATTACATGCGTCAATCAATCATTACATTTAATACATCAATCAAAATGCACATCAAAATAATCATAAATCATAACGCATAACATAATTTCCTAATCTAATCACCTGATTGATGTTTCCCGGTAACCTTACCGATGCCAGTAGCCTTACTCTCATTCATTTTCCAATCACCTGATTAATGTTTTTTGGTAACATTACTGGTGCCAATAACCTTACTGGTGTTCATTTTTCCAATCACCTGATTGATGTTTCTCGGTAACCTTACCAATGCCAGTAACCTTATTGCTGTTCATTTTTCCAATCACCGGATTGATGTTTTTCAGTAACCCTACCGAGTTAAGTAACCTTACTATCTTGATTGCTTTCCGGTAACCCTACCGACGCTAATGGACTTACTTTGTTTTTCATCTGGTAACCCTACTGATGTTTATTTCGAAAATCATTTCAAAACCCAGTTCATATCTAGTAGACTACCTTAAATGTCAAAAATTCAACTTCAAATAACATACGATTACATTGATCAATCATCATATAACTTCATTTATCAATTCATTTGTAAGCAGCCTTATGAAGCATGAGCAGCTTCATGCAGTTCAATCAGCATTTCATTTAAGTATAAACAGTCTCATACATTTCCCACTAGCATTTAAGCGTAAGCAATCTTACGCATCTCACTCATAACATCATCATAATTACATATAGCATACAAAAATCATATTAAAGGAATTATCGTCAAACATGACCATATCAAAGCATAGTCATTCTAACCATGCATTGTGTTCAATCATACAGGCCCATGAATACTTCTAAAATCTTAAGGCTTATTTACCAACTAAGGTACATTCAACATTCAAAATCCCAACTTAGCATTATCCGTGTTTCATACTATTACAATAGCTATCGTGGTTAAGAACAGACATAACCATCAGAGGTACCATAATCAAAGTTACACTAGGCAGTATATCTATGATTCGTATCCAAAGCCTAGTCTTCGTCAGCCTACGAGCATACTATTCAAAGATTTCAATTATCAAATTTCAGTTGTCCAACTCCAGTTGTCAAACTCCACGTATCAATTTTTGATTATCTAATTTCAATTACCACTTTCAATTATCAAATTCAAGTTTCACGTTGTTATATCAGTCCCCAAGCAGTAACAAGCTACCTTCAATCACCTGAGTCCCCTGGCAGTGATTGATTGGCTATCCGCGTTTATTTTTCCTTCTTATCACATTAGTCCCCTGGTAGTGATTAGTTGGTCCTAATTTATCACCTTAGTCCCATGACAGTGTTAAATGTGTTAATCTACATCCTCCCTTGTTACATTAGTCTCTGAGCAGTAACAAGCTACCTTCAATCACCTTAGTCCCCTGGAAGTGATTAATTGGCTATCCGCGTTTATTTTTCCTTCTTATCACATTAGTCCCCTGGTAGTGATTAGTTGGTCCTAATTTATCACCTTAGTCCCCTGACAGTGTTAAATGTGTTAATCTACATCATCCCTTGTTACATTAGTCTCTGAGCAGTAACAAGTTACCTTCAATCACCTTAGTCCCCTAACACTGATTGATTGTATATCTGTGTTTGTATTTCCTTCCCTTCATCATCAACCTACGAGTTCATTATTCAAGAGTTCAATTACTAAATCTGAGTTGTCAAATTCCAGTGTCAAATTCTAAAGATCAAACTTGCATTATTTACCCCCTAGGTTGTGGTAAAAATGCACAATCTACGATATAACCCGTTGCATCAGTCTCCAGGCAGCAATATGTTATTTTCAAACCTTCATTTCTATTTGTTTAGTCCCATGGTAGAGATAGGATCGATAATGAACTATTTATCTGACAGTGATAAATATGAAAATCTGTTATATAACTCGCTATGTTAGCCTCAAAGTGTTAACAAGTTGTTTTTAAACCTTTTCTAACTCTATTAGATTAGTCCCCTGACATAAATAGATTTGATACTCACATTATCTACCCCCTAGGTAGTGATAGATATGCAAATCAGATATAACTATAGGCTCTCGAGCAACGATAGGCTATTTTCCGAATTTTGGATCTTATTGGATTAGTCCACTGGCACTAATAAGAATGATACCGCATCGTTTATCCCTTAGATTATGATAAATGTGGCAAATCTGCGATGTAGCTTACTTTGTTAGTCCCGGAGCGTTAGTAAGTTATTTTCAAAACTCAAATTATCTACCCCTTAGGTTGTGGTAGATGTATGAAAATCTACAATATAATTCATGGTGTTAGTCTCAAAGCAACAATGAATTATCAAACTCGTGTTATTTACCCCCTATGTGATGGTAAATTTATGATATCTGCGACATGAATCAATGCATTAGTCTCGAAGCAGCAATAAGTTATCTATTTTCAAGCTCGCGTTATTTATCCCCTAGGCTGTGGTAAATACACATAATCTACGATTACTTTTTCCAGGTGTTGACGAGTTATCTGCGTCATCATCTCCTGATTATCCGTGTTTACTATTTCTCAGGCATTGATGAGTTACCTGTGTCATCCTTGTCTCTTTTACTTTTTTGGTTTATTATCTTAAAAAAGATTTTGATCAAATTTGGGGTCTTCCATTATTTAATGACCCTCCGATTCGAACATGCAAAAACTTCGTATACCCGTAGGCTTCAATCGAAGAGTAATTAAATATGGGAAGTTGTCATACCCCAAATTTATCCGCCCTTATTTCTACAATCAAGATTATTTTTAAAATTGGGTTTTATAGAATTTGTGGTTTATTTATACTAACATTTAGTTTAAACATTAATTTATTTTTGCTTATTTAAAAATATAAAGTAGTTTATCTTAAATTATTTGTATTTCTTAAATAGCAAATATTTGTCCATCCTTCATATGCTTTCAAATTCCTTTTTATCTTGAACAAATGAGATAGCACAATTAGTAAAGAGGTAAGGCTTGTAAGCATAAAGTCACATGTTCAAATCTCAATTATTACACATTTAACCTTTTTTTTATTTGTTACTAATTTTATTTCCATTTTAAATTATACTCAAAAATACAAAAAAATAATAAAAATGTAAAACTCCAAAAAAAACATGTCTTTAGTTTTAGATAAGATCGGTTAGACCTTGCACATAATTCAAACATTTTTCTTAATCAAATTAACATAAATATTTTTGAAAAAAATAGGATATACATCCTCGAATAATTGATTGGTCGGCTTAACATCTCACTAATTAATTATTCAAATAAAAACAATTAAAATTCATTCAAACCTTGGTTTTGCTCAATGCAATAATCAATATTAACTCGCTCGATGAGATAAACAAATCAAATCAATTACTTTGCCTAGCGCGATCGAATTCCAGTAAGGATCAACTCCATATCAACCAAAATCAATTACATCGATCAACATGATTTAAGTCAAATAAAGATCAACTCTTTATCAATTAACCAAACATTCTACGAACCACGAAATTAGACTCTGATTCTTCGAAAGAGGATACGTAGACACGCGGTTAAAACCAAGGCGAGTCCCTTAACTAAAAAATTAAACCTCTTACTATATACTCGATAATAACATATTTTAAACAGAAAATTCCCATTAAGCCCTGAAACCTAAAATAGGATGCCCCTTGAGAACAAGGGAGATGAAGCGTGCCTAGCACATTCCCTACGTCTAACCGACTCACGAACTTAGAATCTCTAAACAATTAGGGTTATCCGTTCTTCCCGGTCCTTAGGACAAAAAACAATGGTGGCGACTCGTATTTTTTTGCCAGTTACAACACAAGTTAGTGAGAAAAAATAAATATTATAATCTCAGTTGGGAGTGAAATTCATACTTGAAAGCAGCACACTTATTCTCTTTTAATATGAGAGTTTATTAATCTTTACTGATGATTTTGGTAAATAATCACTTAGTTTTTAAATAGTTACTTGCATGATTAAACTATAAAATCCTAGGGCATTTTGTGCGTAATTTCCTAGAAAAGTGTTTGGATGTTGTTGTAAGTATAAAAACCGACTAGAAAAGTGACTTTAGAAAGATTTGAAAATATAAAGGGAAATGAAGGCTTCGACACAGTCGAAGTCTATTGTAAATGATCGGAAAAATAGCAAGTGTACTATTTTGCCTCTTATAGCAATACAAGGGAAATTCCCCGAATGTCGATCTTTGCGTATAAGTATTGAGTTCAATGCGTGGTTCAATTAAACAAAAACTTAATTTTGGGTTTGGTTTGGAATTTATATCACTAGACAATAATTAAAATAAGCAGAATGTAAAATTTTATTTTTTTCACAATTATGAGGAACATGCTAGGGTAAAGTGTGTGATTTGCCTTGTAACAACCTTGAATCCTGATTTGTTCAGCAAGTTCAAAATACTCAATTACCATATCTTTAGGTTATTTTCCTCGAAGTCCTCAGTGGGAAAACCTTTGAACATTCATCCTAAATCCTAAGTCCTTAGAGAATTATGATGAAATCAAGTCTTGGTTTTATCAAGAATTAACTGGTAACTATAGGGTATCCCTAGTCCTAGGTGATATCTACTATAGTCTAATCGTACAAAAACCTAAACAACTGCGGTCTATATAATTGTTAACCGTAAATCAATCCTTGTTGGTCAGACAAATATAGCATTAAAAACCTTGTACAATTAAATTGAATATTAATACAATTGTATTACTGAAATTGGAAATTCAAAGTCCTACCATGATTAAATCAGGTACACCCCCTAGCATTGGGGGGTTTAGCTACTTATATTGTTTAAAAGAATTTCAATAACATAAAAGTTAGATATTACAAATAAATGATGAACTTTGATCTTCAATTGCATCTGCTCATGAAAAATATGCGTCTCTCAATAATCTCATATGTTGCTCTCTTTAATCATCAAAATTCTTTGATGGTAAAAAGTCCCCTAATTCATTGTGAAAACTCATCTAAATAATGAAAATCTATTGGTCTCAGTCAGAAATATTCAAAATGCCCCTCGGGGTCACACATAGGCAAAAATTAGGAAAACAAGGAAAACCAACATCATTGGCCAACACGGCCCGTGTCAGGTGACACGGTCGCTCGTGTTGGCCCTCTGTTATTTATTTTCTTTTTTTCAAGTCCCAAGGCGTGCAACACGGCCTGTGTTAGCTAACACGGTCGCCTGTGTTGCCCCCATGACTTCCCATTTTTCTTTCACTCATCCCAGGCTTACATCTTAACACGACTCATTTCAAGTGGCACGGGTGGGCGTGTCAAGCCTCTTGTAGCATGGTTTTTGACTTCCTCTGAAACTCCGAATTTTGCACTTTTTCACACTGATTTTTCACAATTTATTCCTCTAAGCCTACAACCAGTAAAACACACAACCAACACATAAAATGTGAAAACATGAAGAAAAATGCTTGACAATAGGAAGAAAAGATAACTAAAATCAACGGTAAATAACAGTGTAAAAACCACTTATCAAACTCCCCTAAACTTAAATCGTTGTCTGGCCTCAAGCGATAATTATAAGAGCTCGTGAAATTCTCAGCATACTGGTACTCATACGTGAGACATCTGTTCACATTGATCAAGAAGTAGTTTGTCCAGTATTCACATGACGCAAAGAGTTTTTGTACAAACATTTTAAATTTGAGCTTCCTTTTCGGATACCTCTCAAACTATGCTTTGTACTTAAGTCTTTTTTCGATTTTCCTCCTTTTTCATTCAAACAATCAAATTAAGGCAATGAGAATTATGATGATCATCTCATGCACAAGACTAATCAAAACTTTTTGTTTAGGCACCAAACAAACAATATTTGCTACTTTTAATTACCGATGAAATTTTCAAAACTTTGTTGTTTATATATTGTCCTTATTTGGACGAAGTTTGTGGATCAACCTCCTTTGGGCTGAATTATCAGATGAGGTTTACTTATCTTAGAGATCCGGTTTCCTTTTACTTCCTTTTCATCATTTCATCATTTGGTGCCAAATTATTTATTTCTCAACCAATCATACATGCATGTGAATCTTGATTATGCCAGACTGTCAGGATAAACTACTCAAGGAGTACTTCTCAGAAATCAAGTACTATGGTACAAATCTACATGTTAGACTCATATCACTAGCACATTATTCCAAACTTCCTACCCTCAAACACAAATTTTTGGTCAAAATTTTGGAAGAACTTCAATGTGTGATTTTACAAAGAAAATAGCATAAACCAAACAAATAAATCGCAACAGATAACAGAACCCCCCCCCCCCCCCCCCCCAAACTTGAACTAAACATTGGCTCCAATGTTTCAGAACAAGATCTAGAAGGGTGACTCATATAGGGTAATGCATCACCAACTATTGCATCCTAGCTTTCTGGTCTCCAACACCTTCAAAGACATATCCTCATCAAATGATTTTAACATCAGGTTACCTATCTCGATATCAAAATTGCATCGACTAGAAAGCAAAATTGGTCTACCAAGAATGGTAGGAGTCTCTTCATCTTCAGGTATGTCCATGATTTGGAAATCAATTGGAAAAACAAAATTGTCAATTTTTACCAATACATCTTCAGCTATCCTATATGACTGCTTGATGGTGTGATCAACAAATTTTAACTTTGTCCCACTCTCGCTTAACTTTTCAATACCAAGCTTTTTGAAAATAGATAATGGCATTAAGCTCACACTAGAACCATAATCAATTATAACCCTATTAAAAGTTTTGTCTTTTATAGTGCAAGGTATTGCAGCCTAAAATTCTAGCTATCACATCCCGGATGTCCTATGAGATATCGAGACTCCAGATCTAACTTCACACACAACAACAAGATGTATAAACAAAAATAGAAGTACTGAAAATAAATAACACAAGATATGTTTGCCCAGTTCGGAACAACTATCCTACTCTGGGGGCTACTAAGCCAGGGATGAAATCAACTAGATAGTATCAATTTGCAGACCTTACAGCAAACCTCCAGTTTACAGTCTACGCACTTTATCATTACCCTTTGCTTAGCTTCTACCTAAGACACACCTAGGTATGAGGCCCTCCCCAAATCCCTCTTCAATTACACTCAGTAATTAGAGCAAACTCTAAACATAAGTAGAGAACAAAAATCAACTGGAAGCTATACTTCCAAAACACGCAAGACTCAATGCTTAAAAGCTTATGAGAATTGACACACAATATGTTCAACTCTTAAAAGCTTATGAACATATAAAAAGAGAACTTACAACTCAACAAAACAATCCTACTCTTCTATCAAGATGATATTATAGAGGCTCACAAAATAAGGATTCTACAACCTTAAAAACACACATGCAAGTTCTACTTAATACTAGATATGCACCAATCTATATATAACTCTATTCTAGACTGGGTTGGGCTTCAAAACCGTACCAGTGTGGCTGCACAAAGTCTGCAAAAAGTCTTCCAAGAAAATAGGTCTTCAATCATTAGTTTCCTAATAAATCTCCATATTTAGAAACTAATCTAATCCTCGAAAACCAATCAAATGATATTCTAAATTATCAATCTTGGACACCACTTAAGCTAACTAAATATTCCCTGAATATTCAATAGCTACAAATAAGTTGATTCACACTGTCATCTTGTTGTAGACGTGATGTATATCTCCTTGTTGGGAAATCTTACTCGACATGTTGAAACATCTTGCTCAACATGTTACTGCTAAAATGGTTTTACCAAAATGTAAGCCAACCACAATATCAGAGAAATAACAATCTCCCCCTTTGGCACATTTTGGCTAAAACACTTAAACAAACTCTTGCACAAACAAATATGCTTGAAAATAAATCAAACATACACATCAGAGGAACACTAATGAAAAAATACACAAGCAAGGTTAACAGCACAGAAAATAGCAGCACACACATATATTTAGTAGTTAGTTAATCTACTAACACAACTGCACCAAAAATAGAGAATACTTAAGTTCTTCCACCATGACGTAAAGACATCATATCTTACATCTCTTAAAAAAATATAGGCATAACCTCCCCCTCAAGCATGCTATCACAAACAGAGAATCCAAAAATTATCCCCCTCAAGAAGTGTCAGCTCCAGTATCCTAAATACCATACTATTCCCCCTTTGTAGCCATAATGTGACAAAGGCAAGTAGACAATATTAGTTTCCTAATAAATCTCCATATTTAGAAACTAATCTAATCCTCGAAAACCAATCAAATGATATTCTAAATTATCAATCTTGGACACCACTTAAGCTAACTAAATATTCCCTGAATATTCAATAGCTACAAATAAGTTGATTCACACTGTCATCTTGCTGTAGACGTGGTGTATATCTCCTTGTTGGGAAATCTTACTCGACATGTTGAAACATCTTGCTCAACATGTTACTGCTAAAATGGTTTTACCAAAATGTAAGCCAACCACAATATCAGAGAAATAACAATCTCCCCCTTTGGCACATTTTGGCTAAAACACTTAAACAAACTCTTGCACAAACAAATATGCTTGAAAATAAATCAAACATACACATCAGAGGAACACTAATGAAAAAATACACAAGCAAGGTTAACAGCACAGAAAATAGCAGCACACACATATATTTAGTAGTTAGTTAATCTACTAACACAACTGCACCAAAAATAGAGAATACTTAAGTTCTTCCACCATGACGTAAAGACATCATATCTTACATCTCTTAAAAAAATATAGGCATAACCTCCCCCTCAAGCATGCTATCACAAACAGAGAATCCAAAAATTATCCCCCTCAAGAAGTGCCAGCTCCAGTATCCTAAATACCATACTATTCCCCCTTTGTAGCCATAATGTGACAAAGGCAAGTAGACAATATTACCAACAAAAAAATAGAACCTAAAGTTATAGAGTCAGGGTGCAAAAATTTTAAAAATATCCTCGAAATTTAGCCCTTACATAATCATAAACCAAAATAAACAGGAACATAAGATAAATCCAAGAAAAATCCCATGACTAATTGTCATGCATGAACATCTTCTTTTTCCTCAAAAGCACAAGCAAGACGTTTATTAGATGCAACACCATACTTAGCAACCTCAACACAAGATGCAGCACCAACAGTAATTGCTATAACTTTTCATAGATACAGATCCCAAGTCTCCTCCTTAGGTTCTCAAACAGAGCAGCATCAAGAGCTTTTGTAAATATATCATCAAGTTGGTTCTCAGTTTTGACATGCTCAAGTTTAATGATTTTGTCCTCCATAAGTTCTCTGATGAAGTGATGTCTGATGTTAATGTGCTTGGTCCTACTATGCTGAATAAGATTTTTGGAAATATTTATAGCACTAAAATTTTTGCAAAACAAAGTCATAACATATTATGTGGCATTGTATTCAGACAATATTTGCTTCATCCATAGTAGTTGAGAGCAGCTCCTTCCTGTTGCAATGTACTCAGCTTCAGCAGTAGATAAAGAAACACATTTTTTCTTTTTACTGAACCAAGAGATCAAGTTGTTTCCCATAAAGAAACATCCTTCGGGGGTACTTTTCCAATCATCAACACTTCCAGCCCAATCAGCATCACAAAATCCCACCAACGAGGAATTTGTATCATGAGAGCACAACATATCATATTCACATGTTCCATTTACATAATTCAGAATCCTCTTTACTTGATTAATGTAACTTACCTTAGGTTCAGCTTGATATCTTGCACATACTCCAACAACAAATGTGATGTCTGGTCTGCTAGCAGTAAGATATAGAAGGATGCCAATCATGCTTCTATACAGACTTTGATCAACACTGACTCCTTTTTAATATTTGGTTATTTTCATGTGTGTAGGAGCAGGATTCCTCTTATGGCTTGCATTTTCCAGCCCATACTTCTTCACAATATTTCTTACATATTTGCTCTGACAGAGAAAAATGGAGTCTTTCATCTGCTTGACTTGCAATCCAAGGAAGTAAGTCAGCTCACCTACCAAACTCATCTCAAATTCAGATTGCATCTTTCTGAAAAAATATGGAACCATGTCATCATACATTTCTCCAAAAACAATGTCATCCACATAGATCTGAGCTATCAATAACTTTCCAGCTTCATTTTTGACAAAGAGGGTATTTTCAATTCCACCCTTTCTATATCCATGACTGACTAGAAATTCAGTTAATCTTTCATACCAAGCTCTTGGAGCTTGTTTCAGTCTATACAAGGCCTTCTTTAGTCTGAACACATGATCTGGAAAAGAAGGATCAACAAATCCGTTTGGTTGTTCAACATAAACTTCTTCATTCAAGTACCCGTTAAGAAAGGCACTTTTGACATTCATTTGATACAGCTTGAACCTGAGGTGACAAGCTACACCAAGCAGCAATCTAATAGACTCCAAGCAAGCCACGGGAGGAAATGTTTCATCAAAGTCTATTCCCTCAATTTGAGTGTACCCTTGAGCAACTAGTGTGGCTTTATTTTTGATGGCACGTCCTTGTTCATTGGTCTTGTTCCTGTACACCTATTTTGTACCAATGATGTTCATCCCTTCAAGTATTGGTACCAAGTCCCAGACTTCATTTCTTTTGAACTGACCAAGCTCATCTTGCATAGCATTGATCCAGAATTCATCAGTCAAAGCTTCTTTCACATTTTTAGGCTCAAACTTTGACATAAAACAAGCATTTTATACAACTTCTCTTGATCTGGTAAGTACCCCTTGTCTAGGATTTCCTATTATCAGTTCCTTAGAATGATCCTTTTTAATTCTGAGAGAAGGTCCTTTTTCAGTTACCTGAGGTTCTTCAACTTCAAAATCAGCACTTGGACTAGCAACGTCTGTTGAAGATGTTGTGAAATTTTCTTTAGAAATCGCACCTCATGTAGGAATAGTTACCTCAACTTCTTCTGGGACATCATCTTCTTTAGTTGAGTCATCAAGAATAAAATTTGAAGACTCCATCATTACCTTGGTTCTGGATTGTTAGTAGAATACCCCAGAAAAATTCCTTCATCGCTTTTGGCATCCAACTTCCTTCTTGGATCACGGTCATCCAAAATATAACATTTACTTCCAAATACATGGAAGTACTTGACTGTTGGTTTTCTTCCCCTCCATACTTCAGACAAAGTAACTGAAGTTCCAGTTCTAATTGTTACTCTGTTGCAAATATAACAAGCAATGTTCATGGCTTCAGCCCAAAAGTGAAGGGGTAATTTCTTCGCATGAAGCATAACTCTTGCACACTCTTTAATAGTTATGTTCTTTCGCTCACCCACACCATTTTGTTCAGGACAATTGGGTGAGGAAAACCCATAACTGATCCCCTCAGATGCATAAAACTCCTCAAATTTACTGTTCTCAAATTCCTTCCCATGGTCACTTCTGATTCTGACAACATCACAATATTTTTCTCTTTGAATTTTTTGACATAGTTCCTTGAACACTTTAAACACCTCAGATTTCTCTTTGATGAACTTCACTTACCTAAGTGAATCTCGAGTAGTCATCAACCACACATAGGCATACTTTTTACCTCCAAGACTTTCCACTCGCATAGGCCCCATCAAGTTCATGTGAAGAATCTCTAGAACTCTTGAGGTAGAAAGATGTTGAATCTTCTTATGGGACATCCTTGTCTGCTTCCCAATTTGACATTCACCACAAATTTTTCCTTCATCAATCTTCAGATTGGGAATATCTCTAATAGCTTCCTTTTATAGAAACTTCTACATACCCTTCAGATGCAGGTGTCCAAGCTTTTGATGCCATATGCTTACTTCATCATCTTTTGATAATAAGCATGTTGAGAGGAAATCTGGAGATTTCCACAGATAGCAGTTGTCTTTTGACCTGGTTCCTCTCATGACAACTTCATTCTTATCATTTGTAATCAGGCATTTGGATTGAGTAAAGTTAACTATGAGACCTTGATCACATAGTTGACTAATACTTATCATATTTGCTGCTAGCCCTTTCACAAGCAACACATTATCTAGACTTGGGTGTCCAGCATAGTCCACCTTACCCACACCTTTGATTTCACTCTTTGACCCATCTCTAAAAGTGACATAGATGGTGGCACGTGGTTTAATGTCCATAAGAAATTTCTTAATACCAGTCATGTGTCATGAACAACCACTATCAAAATACCAATTATCTCTAGTTGAGGCTTTGAATTTAGTGTAAGTTATGAGTCCATAAGAGACATGATAATGAGCTCCTCTTGACTTGACTTTAGTATCAACATCTTTCCTTCTGTAAAAATCCATATGGTGTGAATAGCCATACATTTGGTAGCAGGAGGATTTCGTATGACCAAGCAACCCACAATGGTGACATCTCCATGGTTGATACATGAGACTATGATATCTTCCCTGATGTCTTGGTTGATGTTGGGACATGTTCCTTGACATCTTCGGTTCTTGTTTCAACTTTCATGGAGTAGCCTCCACAACTTGCTTGTTGTTCCTCTCAGCTTGATCATTGTATCCAGGCCTCTTCATATTTTTAGTATGAAGAATCTCATTCAGCATAGCAATGCTATCGTTTAGCATTCTCACATATTTGGTTATATTTTCAAACTTTGATTTTTGTAATATTACCACCTCTCTAAGATTTGTAATGATAGATAGGTGCTCTTCTTTTTCTGCCTCAAGTTTAGCAATAAGTATCTTTTGCTCCAAAATTCTTTGACCCATTCTCTCATATTTTAGGCACATATATGTCAATCTAGTAGCCAGCTCACTCACCGTGAGTTCTCCAACATATGAATCTTTATCATAAGTACAAGATTCATGGTCAGATTCACAAATTCCGATCTAGGCAGTCACCTACTTGGATGAATCTTTCTCAGTATCACTTTCATATCCTCCATCAGACCATGACACAGCCAAATTATTTCCTTGATTTTTGAGATAGGTGGCACATTCAGTTCTTATGTGTCCATATCCCTCACATTCATCACACTAAACACCTTGCCCTTGGTTTGACTTTTCCTCAAATCATAGCTTTCTTCCCAGATCCTGGCTTTTGTTGATGTCATATGACATGTTCTTAGCACCCAGCCTAGACTTCCACAACACTCTGCTAAATTGTCTTCCCAACAGCACGAGATCCTCAAATATTTCTTCTAAGTTCATGTTTCCTTTATCCTCTGAGTCTTCATCACTAGAAGCAAAAGTTATGCTCTTCTTATTTTTATATTTTTCATTGATAGCAGACTCAAAAGTTTTAAGATAACTTAGAAGCTCATCAACTGTTATAGTGCTTGAATCTTGGGATTCTTCAATAGCAATCACCTTCATGTAAAATCTCTTGGGAAGAGATCTAAGCATCTTCCTGACTAGCTTATCCTCTGATATCTTCTCTCCCGAGTCTTCTGAGTCATTAACAATATCTAGAACAGTCATGTGAAATAATTGGATGCTTTCATCCTTATTCATCTTCAAGTTCTCAAATTTTAAGGAGAGAAGCTGAAGCTTTTCCAATTTAACCTTAGGATTTCCTTCATGAACTTTCTTCAGGGTTTCCCATGCAACTTTTCATGCATACAATTATTTATCAGCATGAAAATATTTTTATCAACTCCATTGAATATGGCGTTCAATGCTTTGGAGTTTCCTTGTGATAACGCCTCATCATTATCATCCCAGTATTCTTTAAGCTTCAACACATCAGTGGCCTTCCCTGCTGCATCCAACACCTTCGATAGATCCCAACATTTTACAACATTTCTCCAAGCCTTGTCACCCAAGGACTTTATTAAAGTTTTCTTACGAGGTTTCCAACGGTCGTAGTTGGTACCATCCGGAAGCGGTATTTTAACCACAGTTTTTCCATCCTTGTCCGTTGTACCAGAAAGTATCTTCCCTGAATCTCACTCAGAGTCAGAACAGGATGCATGCTCTAATAATAATTGAAATTCTGGCTAGTATATCTCAGATGTCCTACGAGATATCAAGACTCCAGATCCGACTTCACACACAACAACAAGATCTATAAACAAAAATAGCAGTGCTGAAAGTAAATAACACATGATATGTTTACCCTGTTCGGAACAACTTTCCTACTCTGGGGGCTACCAAAATAGGGGAGAAATCAACTAGATAGTATCAATTTGCAGACTTTACAGCAAACCTCCAGTTTACAGTCTACGCACTTAATCACTACCATTTGCTTAACTTCTACCTAAGACACACCTAGGTATGAGGCCCTCCTCAAATCCTTCTTCAATTACACTCAGCAATTGGAGCAAACTCTAAACACAAGTAGAGAACAAAAATAAACCGGAAGTTATACTTCTAAAACACGCAAGACTCAATGGTTAAAAGCTTATGAGAATTGACACACAATATGTTCAATGCTTAAAAGCTTATGAACATCTAAAAAGAGAACTTACAACCCAACAAAACAATCATATTCTTCTATCAAGATGATATTAGAGATACTCACAAAATAAGGATACTACAACCCTAAAAACACACACGTAAGTTCTACCTAATACTAGGTATGCACCAGTCTATTTATAACTTTATTATAGACTGGTTTAGGCTTCAAAATCGTAGCAGTGAGGCTGCACAAAGTCTGCAAAAAGTCCTCCAAGAAAATAGGTCTTCAATCATTAGATTCCTGACAAATCTCCATATTTAGAAACTAATCCAATCTTCGAAAACCAATTAAAGGATATTCTGAATTATCAATCTTGGACGCCACATAAGCTAACTGAATATTCCCTAAATATTTAATAGCTACATATCAACTGATTCACGTTGTCAGCTTGCTGTAGACGCGGTGTCTTATCTCTTTGTTGGAACTCTTAATCGACATGTTGAAACAGAATGTTGAAACATCTCGTTCAACATGTTGTTGCTAAAATGGTTTTACCAAAATGTAAGCCAACCATAATATCAGAGAAATAACACAATGGATCCAGGATCCTTCTGCTTGGGTGAGGTTCCCATCTCTGGCGAGATTACACACAATTTCTCATCAACGAGTGTTGGTTTCTCCTCTATTGGTCTCTTTTTAGCTAATACCTCCTTCATGATTTTTTGGTACATGGGAATTTTCTCTAGAGCTTCAAAGAAAGGCATGTTGACCTCTAACTTCTTGAACAATGTGACAAATTTCTCAAATTCTTTCTCTCTTGGATCCTTCTTTGTTACTCGAGATGGATATGGTAACTTAATCACCGGTTTAGCCTCCTTTTTATTCATTTCTTCAGTTGGCTTCACACGTGATACCATTTCTTCATGATTTTTCCTATTCTCTCTCACTTCTAGATCTACTTCTATGACATGATCATCAGATTTTACCTCCTCTTCTTTTTCTTTAGCACCTTTATTACTCCTTGTTGTAACGGCATTAACATTCTCATGATTTTTTTGATTTCCTTGTGCTTGCAGAGATAATTGTTGTGTAATCTGTCCCATTTTTACTTCCAAATTTTTTATTGAAGTTATGGTATTCCTATGATTACTCGTTGTCTCTTCTTGGAATTGATATGTGTGGGCATCCATCTTTTCAATAACTACCTCCCATTCTGCCTTCTATCGAGTTTGTTATTGATTTTCTTTCCAGGAGAAGTTGGGATGATTCTTTCACCCCGGATTATAGATGTTTGAATACAGATTATTCTTCTTAAAAAACTTAAGCTCTTCAATTTGTTGTGGAGTAGCAAGACAATACACAGTGTGATGAGGTCCACTACAAATCTCACAATTGAGAGTCTGAGCAGGTTGGAATTAGACTACAATTTGAGTATTTGAATTCATAGCCTTAAGTCTTCTTTCAACTTCAGCAACAATTTGATCTTCCATATTTACCACTTGATTTTCAAGTTTCAATTCAATCACTCTTTCCCATTTACTCACACTTAGGTCATATAATTCCAGGTGTTCATTTACAGCAATGGCTTCAATGATATTCTTAATACCAGTTGTTGTTGTAAAGTTGGATGAGCCATCAACAATTGTATCAATAAGTTGCTTTATTTTCATTCTGAGGCCATTTACAAACATCTTCATTTGTTCAGTTTGGTCCATATTACGAGTGGGACAAGCTACCAGTAGCCTCTTGAACCTCTTATAAGCATCACCTAGTGACTCTCCTTCTTTCTGCTTAAAATTCACAATATCATATCTTTTGCTAATGTAAATAGAAGCAGGAAAGTATTCATCAAGAAAATTTTTCTCCATCTCTTCCCAAGTAGTAATACTCCCAGCATGTAATGAGTAAAACCACTCTTCAACATCTTCAGAAAGTGTGAACGCAAACATTCTTAATTTCTTTGCTTCTTCAGAGTGCCCCTCAATCTTAAAAGTAGTGCTAATAGTAAGAAACCTTTGTAAATACTTATTTGCATCTTTATTTATCTTCGATGTGAAAGGTCTGTTCTCAGGCTGTCAGATTGTTGAAGGGTGCAGCTAAAAATTTGCAACATTTACCTGTTGATTCACAATAATCAACCGACCTACTGGAGCATTTTCTCCTCCATAGTCCCCAAGAAGTCAATCTGGTGGGGGGGTTTCACCTATAGATTCTTCTTCCTTTTCGTACTCTGAACCTGAATGATCTGAGGCAACTTCTTCTTCCGATTCTAGTCTAACTAATCGAGCTTGTCTGCACCTTGTGTGAAAAGTTCTTTCAATTTTTGCATCAAAAGGAAATTCAGCCGAGAGCTTTCCTCGCATACAAAGGTTAGACACAAATCCATAATAACAAAAATATAAAAGTAACAGAAAATAAAATTTTAGTCGCAGAGCAAAAAAATTCTAATTGAACTCAAATTAAACTTTATATTTTGGCAGTCCCCGACAACGACGCCAAAAACTTGATCGGAAAAATAACAAATGTACTATTTTGCCTCTTGTAGTTATACGAGGGAAATTCCCCAAATATCGATATCGAGGACTGCGTATAAGTATCAAGTTCAATGCATGGTTCAATTAAACAAAAACTTAATTTTGAGTTTGGTTTGGAATTTATATCACTCGGCAATGATTAAAATAAGCATAATGTAAAATTTGGCTTTTTCACAATTATGAGGAACATGCTAGGGTAAAATGTGTAATTTTCCTTGTAACAACCTTGAATCTTGATTTCTTCAACAAGTTCAAAATACTCAATTACCGGATCTTTAGTTTATTTTCCCCTAAGTCCTTAGTGGGAAAACCATTGAACATTAATCCTAAATCCTAAGTCCTTAGAGAATTATGATGAAATCAGACCTTGTTTTATCAAGAATTAACCGGTAACTATAGGGTATCCCTAGTCCTATGTGATATCTACTATAGTCTAATCATACAAAAACCTTAACAACCGTGGTCCATCTAATTATTAATCGTAAATCAATCCTTGTTGGTCTGACAAAGATAGCATTAAAAACCTTATACAATTAAATTGAATATGAAAAATAATTGTATTACTGAAATTGGAAATTCAAAGTCATTACACGATCAAATCAAGGACACCGCCTAGAATTGGGGGGTTTAGCTACTCATATTGTTCAAAAGAATTTCAATAGCATAAAAGTTAAACATTACAGATAAATGATGAACTTTGATCTTCAGTTGCGTCTGCTCATGAGAAATCTATCTCCTTCAATAATCTCATATGTTGTTCTCTTTAATCGTCAAAATTCTCCGCTGGCAAAAAGTCCCCTAATTCATCGTGAAAACTCATCTAAATAGTGAAAATCCATTGGTCTCGGTTGGAAATTCCCAAAACTCCCCTTCGGGTCACACATAGTGAAAAATTAGGAAAACAAGGAAAAACAATATGACTGGCCAATACGGCCCGTGTCAGGTGACACAGCCACCCGTGTTGGTCCTCTATTATTTATTTTCTCTTTTTAAAGTCCTAAGGCGTGTAGGCCACTCATGTTGCACCCATGACTTCGCATTTTTATTTCACTCGTCCTAGGCTTCCATCCTAACACGACTCATGTCTGGTAACACAGGTGGTCGTGTTAGGCCTCTTGTAGCATGGTTTTTGACTTCCTCTGAAACTCTGAATTTTGCACTTTTTTGCACCGATTTGTCCCGATTTATTCCTCTAGGCCTAAACTAGTAAAATACACAACCAACAAAATGTGGAAACATGAAGAAAAATGCTTGACAATAGAAAGAAAAGATAACTAAAATCAACGGTAAATAACGGTGTAAAAACAACTAGTCAATAACATAAACTGCGAATAAAAAGGTAAAGGTTGGAAAAATAGGCGAAAAGTAAATGAAAAGACTTTTCTTTAATGTATAAAAGGTTATGTGCAGAATCATAATATTTTCTCACAGACTCGTTTCTCACTTTGCATTGGGTACTTTGAGTTCTAAAGAGTTTTTACAATGATGTTGCCACCCGAATCCTAACGCTAGAATCACTATATATACTAATACCGAAATAACTGCATGTAACGACTATGTTTCCAACATTTGAAACGTAACATACAGCATGGTTTCCAACCTTCTAACTTGCTTCCATAAATCTTCAAAGCATAAATAAGATAAAAAATGAATGAAATTAAAGAAAATGTAAACACTGAGAAAGTGAAGGAAATATTTCCTTGTTATCACCACACCAAACCTCGTGTTTGCTTAAATCAACCTTATAACTTAAGCTTTATGAGTGCTTCTTGTCGCGTCTTTCATTCCACACCTTACCTCAATCAAAAATATTACAAGAAGTGACTAAGCAAGTTAGAATCAAAGAAAGAAAAAATTTGGGAAGAACAAGGCATATTTGATTTGATTTAGTTGTCGAGGGTTGGCCCTACATACTGACAAAACATGTTTGTCGCAACATTGAAATTTTGGGAAAGTACGACAAACACTTTTCAACTGCGTTATGGGATGATCACACCAACTTTGTTTGATGTAGTTATGGTTACTGGTCTTTGACCAACTTGTGACATTTTCTACCCCACTGAGTAGGATGAAGATACCATTAACTTTAATTCCAAACATGCTAGATTTGCCAATTTTATTACTAACCATCATAAAACTCAAATTGAATATGTGTCAAACGAAGAGCGCATTGCCTTTTTGACATTATGGTTGTCACGTTTCATTTTTTGTTGCAAATCCATGAAAGTGGCTAAGAGGTTCACCACTTTGTCTAACTAGATACATAAGGGGCGAAATATTTGCTTAGGCCAGTTGATCTTAAGCTCCTTGTACGAATCATTGGGGCTCGCGACTTATACCCTCAAAAACCTTAAACCTAATGCCAATCTCTTGCTTACAGGCCCCTTTTGGCTTCTACAACTTTGAATTAATGCCACATTAAAATCTTCTTTGAAGGTAGACATACCAACTAACCATGCTAAAGAAATTAAGAACCGACACATTAAAGGCACAAAAATTGCCTTAAGTACTCCATCTGATACAGGTCACTCGGCACAGGAGACCTTCATTGAATATTTCATGAAGTTTGCAAAGCAGTACAAGTTTAATCCTTATATGGACCCTTTTGCGACTCAGACTCATGACAGATTGGTTCAGAAGAGAATTTCCTGCTATTGATGTTGACACAAAGTTGAAGCTATTGAAATTTGAAAAGCATTTCTCACACCAAATTGTTGTCAATAAGACTTTGGACTAACAAAGATGCCATAAGACTTGCTGGCTACCAGCTCAACTTAGTAACTCGAAAATTTGGATTTATCCAATCCCAACCTAAAACCCTCTATTGCACCCCAAAATTTTCCCTCCCATTTTTACTAAAAACATACTTCTAGAGGTCCTCAACTTGCCCAAGGATGCCTAAGGATTGACCAGACAAATCCTCCTCCTAAGACTATGAGCCTCAAACTAGGGTTTCCATTTTCATCAAGATGTTTGAGTTACAAGGGTCCCAAATGATTTCCATTACCCTAATATGTTCTCATAATCATCCATGCCAATTTTCATGCCTTGCACAAGAGGTTTGCTCAGTCAACTGCTCAGATGCTTGGAAATCAACTATACTAGGTCAAAAGTCAATTGTGGTCCACATACAGTCAAACTTCAAGATTTTTGGTAAAAGTAAATATTTTGAAGTATTATCCATCATTTTATCAAGGGTTGATCATGATTCCTCAAGAAATGCTCATAACTCATCAAAAGTCAAAATTGCTAAATTAGGGTTTCTATAGGAAAAGTCAACCAAACTTTGACTAGGCATAACTTTCTCATACTTTATCAGAAATTTCTCATCCAAGTCTCATTTTGAAGTTATTTCAATTCCCTACAACTCATTTCATCCTTCAAGTTCAAAAAATTCCCTCATGAAAAGATATAAATTCAGACATTATAGGATATTTCAAAAAGTCAACAAAAACACCTTTTGGGTCAAAGCTTCTTACATGAACATTAAATATCCAATTGAGATGAAACCAAAGAGGTTGTTTAGAGGACATCCTAAGATTTCTAAAAAGTCCAAGAACACCCTCTTAGGGTTAAAATTGAGGCAGATATGTATTGTCAAAGTTGGTCAATTTTTGGAAATGTGCATGAAGTCAACATTGATCAAAATGACTTTTTTCTAAATGGGCCCATGTTTTCTTGTTCGAAACATGTTCCTAAGATGGCCCGTGACCCCTAAGCTTATCCACTTATTATTTTATTATTCTTATTATTTATTTTGATTTTGTATCCATTTAAATCAAAATAAATCAATTTAAATATTAGAATAATGAAATAAAATCCAAGATTTGATTTTATGAGCATATTATGGGTCAATAAACAGCTAGCAAATCATCCAAATCGTGCAAGGGATGATTGGATTGGAAAAGATCATGATTTGGCCAAATTTAGAAATCAAAAAGACAAGAGGCAAATCAAATCTCTTTTCCATAATTTCTCAAGATATGGTCTGTTTTTATTGACCTAATGCATTCCAATATAAGCACATAACAAATCCAAAGCATAGGAACAAGGATTTGGGCTCGTGAAAATAGAAGAAAAAGTTGCAATTTTTTGTCAAAAAGTGTTGGTCGGTTTTGATTCCATAGGCCGGTTCAAGCAATTCCAAGGCCAACAATCCGTTCCTGGACATTTTATAAAGCTATTCCAATCATCCTCAAGCCTTAAAACCTTCAGAAACCGCGCCTCACAGTACCATGGTTTGCATCTTTTTTCAAAATTCATTTTCAATGATTTATCCATCATAAACATATTTTGATCATATATCCATGCTTGTTATCATATTTGCAATGTTTTTGATTGGTTTGATTGAAGTTTAAGTGCATGAATGGCACGATGCCATTGTTAGGGTTTTGAGGTCCCAAATTGGGAATTCCATATAGAGGAAAAATTTAGACAAAATTAGGGGTACTATCATGCTCAGGAGATGATTTGAAATTAATCCATGTCTTTGGTGTGAATTTATTCTGTTTGTGCTGCATTTTTGAATTTTACAGGTTTATAGCTACGAACAAAATTCGTCACTATAGCCTATAGTGATGGAAACAACTTTAGGTAAAAGCTTAATACCTAAAACGACAGTTCTGGGAAGAAGATGAGGGTGTGGCAGCATCCCACTGGCCCGTTTGAATCCACGCGAGTTTTTTCTGGACAAGGCATTTTGTTTACATTATACTTTATTTATTTCATTATATGTACAAATGATCTTTCCAGTGCAGTTGGTCAGGGAGCGTGTGTATGATGCAAACATCCTGGGTTCGATCCCAGGCGTGTGCTTTTATATTTTTCTTGATAATTAATTGCAAATTCAGCACATCTCCTAGCCAAGCGTCCATCGTACGCTCACAGATCCCACCCCTTGGATTATCTCAAAACAAATTTGACGTTCCAGAGTTGAAGACCCGTGGTGAACTCCCAGAAGCTGGTCCACACTGGACCACACGCAAGGCAGATGGGCCTACCATTTTGGGCTTGGCGAATTCCATTCCACACCCCTAAATTGCTTCTCATAACAGGCCCATTTTTATTTTTATTTCTCATTTTTTATTTTATTTCATTTTAATTTTAATTTTATTTGTTTCAAAAATCATTTTTTTTTATTAAATCAAAAAATCACAAAAACATTAAAATTAAATTTTTTTCATAAAATATTTTATTTCATTAATTAATTAGATTAATTTAATTAGGGCAATTTAAATTCTTTTTTTTCATAATAAAAATCAATTAGAAAATCAGGGTTAATTTGCAAATAGATAATTTTCTCAATCAAAAAAATAACAAAAAATATTTTCTTTGATTCTAGACTTTGATTCCCGTATTTAATTTGTCGCGCGCGCAATATTTTATTTTTAATTCCAATTTTTGTATTTGCTTCGAGTTTTCAATAGCTTTTAATTAGGGTTTACTACATATTATTTACTGTTTATCCCCGGTTTTTGGTTATGTAACCCCCTCCCCAAAGCTTTATAATAGCGTAGGTTTACTTTTCCGCTTTTAATTTCCGCAACTATTAATTGCTAGATGATTTATAAATAGGATTGTATGCAAAAGACAAATGAAATTAAAACAGTAGAAAACCCTAATTGTGCAGAGATAATCAACTGAAATCAAACACATTCACATGTTCACTCCTAGGGTTTATCCCACTTCGGCTGCCTTCGGTAAACGGTCATGAAGTATAGGGAGTTTTAGTGGTCGCCCTCTAGTCCCAAAAGATCAAAAATGACCCATTCGAATGTTGCCTCGAAAAGATCTTTAGGACTCTAGGGTAATTACTAAGGTTTCCAAACCATTGCTTTAGTGATCGTAATTGTCCCTTCGAATATCCCTTAAACTCCAACGATGGACATACCTACTCCTTAATAGTAGAATAGCATTGTCTAAAGGAAGCGAGAAAACGAATAGTCTTTTTCGAGTAGGTAGAACCTCTTAAGTACTTGCTCAAAACAACAAAAACTCTTTCACACAAACACTTTCAAAACAGTTTTCAAAAACAACTTCGTCACACTCTTGAGGATAGATACAAGGGTTACCACGAAGTTAAACAAAAACTTTTCAAAACACACATAAGCAATTTTCAACAATGAGCAAGTACCTAAGAGCCCATGGAAAACCATGGATAGAAAGGGTGCTAACACCTTCCATTTCTATAATCTACCCCCCGTACTCAGAAACATCTCGAAAAAGGTTTTTTCTGTTCTTTTTCCTTTTCCTTTGTTGGATGAAATAAAAGTCAGTGGCAACTCTTGCTTACTGCAACATTTGCGAACAAAAAACGCAAAACAGTATTAACAGTCAGTTTTGCCACCGTATCACAGAACTGGAGACTCTGCTGGGGAATAATATAAAGTGGGGTATACCTTAGGATCTAGGTCATTTTCAAAAATTGCTTTCTTGTTTGCTTTGTTTTCTTTATCCTTAAGGGTTTTGTTTGGGTATTATTAAAGATCCTACACCCAGATCTGAGGATACTTTTTAGGTAAACAGCAATATATCGTGGATACTTTATGGCGTAAACCGATATGGTTTAAGTGATGGTTGTGTTGGTGTGACACTTTGGTTGGCACCAGTATCTTTTGTATGGAAACGAGGAGAATACGGGGCCGCCGCATGGTGTCGTAAAGCACTAACGGACCTTAGAACCTTAGTCGAACAAACTTGGCCATTAGAAAGTAGTAAGATAGTCGGCCTCGGTATAAAGCTGAGGATTGGTTAATACTCGATGCTACACTCATTGAGATCAGACTTTCGGGATATTTCGGCCGCAAGAAAAGACTGCATGAGCTGAAACAACGCCCGCTAAAAGATGATCAGTGATATTGAGAATCCTTAGAACCCGGTTACTTTTCTAAGACAGGTTTGAAACCAACTAAACTTCAAGAGGGTACTTACCTACAAACTCCATGCAAGCCTAAACCTAAGGCTGCTTGTGTGACTTGTTTGCCTTCATTGTCTAACAACTTGAATTCATTGCAGGGTTGTGCTTGTCACCTTACATCTTTGCTTAATGAATAACATACACATTATAACATCACGCCACAACATTTCCTCAACCATTTCAAGGATCTCAAGGGTTTGTGATGCAGGTTATTGTTAATCAGACATCTAAAAAGGGGCAAGTTCCTCTAGCCAATGTCGTCAAAAGACCAAAACATGACAACTTGAGTCAGGGGATATGACCCACTTGATATGGTGAGCTTGACTCTTGTAGAAGGACTCTCAACAATACAAAGTTCTTCAGTTAAAGCTGTAAAGTTCAACCCCTAACATTTTTCTTGTTTACCCTGCGAGATCCTTGAAAACCTTGCATACGCATATCATCCATGACATTTCATAAACAGGTACCATAATAAGTTTCTCATCTTCTTCGCTGTTTATTTCAGCAATAATGTCTTTTGAGCAAAGCATCAAGGATCTCCAGGCACAAAATGCCCAATTTCAGAAAATGTTCGTAGCCTTGGCTAAGGGACAGAAAGATCTGAAGGCCCTTATTCTGAAAGAGAAGAAGAAGAAGAAGAAGAAGAAGAAGAAGAAGAAGAAGACCATTGGTGTCCTGAATCTGGGCAGAAGATTCAAGGGACCGTTGAAGCAACCGATTGATCTGACCTTCTCATCCAAAGAAGGGGAGAACCAAGAGGGTGAAACAAGGAAGGAAGACCCTAGTCCAAAAGTTTCTAAGGATGAATCTGACTACAGTGATGAACAATATTCTCCCACTGAGGATAGATACAAACAGTTAGAGGATTGTCTGGGCACAATGGAGATCCAAACGGTACCTGGCTTGGATTTCGAAGAGTTAGGTCTGGTTCCTGGAGTGGTCATCCCACCAAAATTAAAGGTCCCCACATTTTCTAAGTATGACAGTGTCTCCTAACTTAAGTTGCATTTAAGATCCCATGTCAGGAAGATCAAGTCTCACACTGCTGACCGGAAGTTATGGGTCCATTTCTTCCAAGAAAGTTTGGCCGGCACTCAACTGGATTGGTTCTATAAGTTGGAAGGAACCAACATCCATACCTGGGGAGACTTGGCTACTGCTTTCTACAAGCAGTACTAATACAACACTGACTTGGCACCAACTCGAGTGCAACTACAGAATATGTCCATGGGCTCGAAAGAAGGGTTCAAGGAATATGCACAAAAGTGGAGGGATCTAGCTGGAAGAGCACAACCTCCTATGACTGATCGTGAAATGGTAGACATGTTCATGGGCACTCTCACATGACCATTCTTCAATTTGCTGATTGGGAGTTCCTCATTCGGGTTCACAGAGATGGTTCTGACAGGAGAGAGGATCGAAAATGGTATCAGGAGCGGGAAGATCCCGATGGCTGCATTTTCTAGTGCTGAGAAGAAACCATTCGGTGGTAAGAGGGAAGCCAATGTTGTGCACGGCCAGAAGGGGCATAATAAGATAGAATACCACTAATCTGTATGGGAAATTCTGGTCTCCAATTCGGCACGCGCACAACAACGGAACAAACAGCCAAGGGTAGAAAGACCTCAAAGGAAATTCACCCAAATCAACATGAAATTGTCACAAGCATTGCAAATCATGTTGAAGATGAATCTGATCACGGTGACAGACCCTCATCCAAACCCTAAGACTTCCTCTCCTAACTACAATCGGGATGCAAGTTGTGCTTATCATTCTGGCAGCCCGGGGCATGATACTAACGATTGTTGGGCACTGAAATACAAGATTCAGAATATGATTGACGCCAAGGAGATTGAATTAGACCCTCCTGAGAGTCCCAACATGATCACTGCTCCCATGCCAAATCATGGATAGGATTGAAAGCATTTTTATTCATTTGAATTCTCAAGTTGTATTTTATTTGTTTATTCGAACAATTATTGTCATGTCAAAACTTTTTTCTTTCATTAATGCATTACACATGTTTCGTCTTGAATTAATCTGTTTTCACTATGCTTAAACTTCTTCATACTTCCTTTTCGTGATATTCAACTCTCGATTAAAAGCTCTAAGCCTTAGAGGGAGGATGACGAAAATGATACCACAATCTCTATAGTATGCTCTTGAATAGACCCTACTGACGATGTACATGCATTGTTTCAAATCCCAAACAGTGGAGTTATAAGGAAGATAATCCCTAGTCAACCCCTTTGAGCCAAAGAAGTAGGAGTTTTTCTTTCACACAAATTAAAACCCTTAATCATAACCTGGGGCAAGGTAGTTTTCTTAGTTAATTCAGAGGCGCACTCAGTCGTAATCTTCCACTTCGCATACAATGAATAGCCTCGAAGACGTCCTTCCGAATCAGAAGATGGTGATGGTTCTGCATAATCATCAAAGCAGGTAGTCATTATTTTGCAAAAGAAAATCCAGTTAAGTTAAAACCCATGAAAAGGACTTAAGAAAAAATAGGGGCATCCTGCTGACTGTAATCACAAAAAGAAACAGTTCAGGCAAAAGAAGGGATAACAAAATAAAAAAAAAGAAAGAGGTCATACGAATCCTCAACAGAAAAAAGATTACAAAAATGACTTCCTATTCAAAATAAACTTTCAGTATTCGAGCCATCACCGGAACATCAAGGACAGTACTCCAAGGCTCAACTGGGATTATAAACGCGCAATTAACTGAGCATATGACTGAAGGACCTCACAAAGAACGGGTGGGTACAAATAAATTTTGAGCTTTTATCCTTTGTTTCTTAAACCGTGAACCAGGCCACATTATAACCCTTAAAAGTCCTAGCTGAAGCATGGGTTAGTTTGAGAGCATACTATTACAAAGGTATCCTGACTCCTGTAGGACTTGTTACGAATCTTGAGTTGATATCACATTCTTGCAAATTTTGTTTTACTACACAAAACACATTTTCAAAAAAAAAATTCAAGACGGACATGAGTTTTGCATTCTTTAAATGACATTGTTTGCATATGAGTAATTGTTTGACAGCAGAGAAATCTGCACAATGGATATTCAATGAACAGACACCCTCTCAATGGACAAAATCACCTCAGCGGTAAAGACACTTCCAATAACAGGTCTTCCATAAGCAAGGGGGCATGACATGATGTCTAACACACCTGGGGCAGTCTCTCCAAAGGTGCCAAATAATCAGGGGTAGATCTCCACCTGAATCACTTGGGGCATTGAATGTGGATTCCTGCAACGAACCCTGTACGATCAAACAAACATCTTATGGCAGTGTGGCAACACTTACTACTATGGACAGTGACAATTCTTCGTACCCGGTGAACATGGACATAGTCAGAAAATACTACACATGAACAAAGACCCGCTAGGTTGACTCGCCTAGGCAAAAATTAGGGATAAAAACAAAAAATATGTACACCCGGCAATTCAAAAACTTGAAAAGGCGGCTTGGGCAAAAAAGGGTATCCCGGTGGACTGAAAATCTAAAAAGACATTCCAGGAAAAAGTTAGGGATTAAAGCGTACGACTATGTCCCGTCATCTTGTCACTTGCCTATTAGTAGAAGGCTTATCATCCCGATCGACAGTTACCAAGCACCTCATGAGTTGGGATAAACTCAATCCACAAAGCCTCTGCAGGCACTTTCTCCAGCAGGTACAGGGGCAGAAAAGTCCTGATGCAAAGTCATTGTTGTATCCTCAGTAAACGTCTCAGTAACATCTACACTCCCCACAGAGTAGAGGCAACTAAAGCTTTGACATCAGCTTCCCCAAACAGAAGCTTAATCCCCAATAGAGCTTATTCCTCCAGCGACGGAAGTTCATCCCCCAGCGGAGTTTATTTCTTCGAATCGGAAAAATCTTCCAGCAAGGTATCTCCTCTCTCAAACAGAGTTATTCCCCCGCCAAGTTATTCTCAAGCAGAGTCTCCCCCCGGTAGAATATTCACCATCCCCAATGGAAGTAGAAGAACCACTTTTTCTACGACGGTCAGGAATTCAATTTCCACTACTCTCTAGCAGCAGTCAAGGATTTATTTTCCCAGACTCGGATATGTCACAATAGCATTTCATGTTCATACATCATGACATGCGCACACATATTGCATACAGCATAATCTCATTTATTTCGAGAGCGTTATCATACAATGCATTTCATGCATCATATATAATTAATCATGTACCTTTTCAGGAAAGATGGTTATCATCAACAATTTCCAGTAGGTCCAAGATTAGCTCCTGAAACTAAACAGAGTGATTATCTATGCAACCAAATGTAGCTTTACACGGGTTCGTCACAAAGTAATCTTACACTGGTTTATCCTTAAAAATCTTACACGAGTCCCTTCTTATACGTTTCCAAATAAAGTTTCACACGAACTCATCACGAAGCCACCTTACCCAGGTTCCTTCTCGGTCCCGATGTAGTTTCATCCAGACTCATCCTGAAGCAACCCTACCAAGGTTCCTTCTTACAATTTCCCGATGTAGTTTTACCCAGACTCATCCTGAATCAACCCTACCCAGGTTCCCTCTCATAGACCTACACGGACTTATCCCAAAGTAACCTTACCCATGTTCCTTCTGAAGTTTTACACAAATTTATCCTGAAGTGACCTTACCCAGTTTCCTCCTGAAGTTTTACATAGACTTAGCCCGAAGTAACCTTACCCAGGTTCCTTCTGAAGTTTTACACGAATTTATCCCGAAGTGACCTTACCTATGTTCCTCCTGAAGTTTTACACAGATTTAGACCGAAGTAACCTTACCCAAGTTCCTTCTAAATTTTTACACGAATTTATCATCACGAAGCAACCTTACCCAGGTTCCTTCTCGGTTCAGATGCAGTTTTACCCAAACTCCTCACGAAAAAACCTTACCCAGGTTCCTTCTCGATTCAGATGCAATTTTACCCAAACTCCTCACGAAGCAACCTTACCCCGGTTCCTTCTCGGTTCAGATGCAGTTTCACCCAAACTCCTCACAAAGCAACCTTACCCAGGTTCCTTCTCGGTTCAGATGAAGTTTTACCCAAACTCATCATGAAGCAACCTTACCCAGGTTCCCTCTCATATCCCTACTATCCAGCCTTTCATTTCGAAGTAACCCTACTATCCAGGTTCCTTCTCTTTATCTCCAGACAATAGTTTACAACACTGTTAAAACCTGGACCCGACCAGATATGGCCAATTTCATATTCCCCGGTAGAGTAATGGACAACCAAAGCTCCTAGCCTCTATTTCCCAAGACATAAATCAACATTCTCCGGTGAAGTCCTCCTCAATGTCAGGTACATAAATTCTCGCAAAGGAATCTCTTATGCAACCAATATCTTTTTTGGATGGCATCTTTAAGCCCATCTCTGACGATTCTCCGTCACCTACCAAATGGCATCTGTAAGCTTATTCCTGATATTATCGATCAACATTCACTTCATGTGAGTGCAAATTTATTGGCACTCTAGTGTTCAATCATCTTCCACCCTCAGATCATGAAAGGCAGACAAGCCAATCTACATCCTCCCAAGACATAAATCAGCATTCTCCGGTGAAGTCCTCCTCAATGTCAGGTACATAAATTCTCGCAAAGGAATCTCTTATGCAACCAATATCTTTTTTGGATGGCATCTTTAAGCCCATCTCTGAAGATTCTCCATCACCTTCCAAATGGAATCTTTAAACCTATTCCCGATATTATCGATCAACATTCACTTCATGTGAGTGAAAATTTCTGGGCACTCTAATGTTCAATCATCTTTAACCCTCAGATCACGAAAGGCAGAAAAGACAATCTACATCCTCTGGTATAAGAAGATTGAACAAGGTCAGCTGTTGCACCCCACAAAATTTCATCCCATTTTTACTCAAAACATACTCCTAGAGGTCTTCAACTTGCGCAAGGATGCCTAAGGATTGACCAAACAAATCCTCTTCCTAAGACTATGAGCCTCAAACTAGGTTTCCATTTTCATCAAGATGTTTGATTTCCAAGGGTCCCAAATGATTTCCATTGCCCTGATATGTTCTCAATATCATCCATGCCAAGTTTCATGCCTTGCACAAGGGGTTTGCTCAGTCAATTGCTCAGATGCCTGGAAATCAATTGTACTAGGTCAAAAGTCAACTGCGGCCCACATACAGTCAAACTTCAAGATTTTTGGTCAACATCGATATTTTGAAGCATTATCCATAATTTAATCAAGGTTTGATCATGATTCCTCAAGAAATGCTCCTAACTCATCAAAAGTCAAAAAAGCTAAATTAGGGTTTCTATAGGAAAAGTCAACCAAACTTTGATCAGGCATAACTTTCTCATACTTTATCATAAATTTATCATCCAAGGCTCATTTTGAAGAGAATTCAATTCCCTACAACTCATCTTCAGCCCTTAAGTTCAAAAAATTCACTCATGAAAAGATATAAATTCAGACATTATAGGTCATTTCAAAAAGCCAACAAAAACACCTTTTGGGTCAAAACTTCTTACATTAACATGAAAGATCCAATTTAGATGAAAGAAAAGAGGTTGTTTAGAAGACATCCTAAGCTTTCTAAAAAGTCCAAGAACACACTCTTAGGGTTAAAATTGAGGTAGATATGTATTGTCAAAGTTGGCCAATTTTTAGAAATGTGCATGAAGTCAACATTAATCAAAATGACTTTTTTTTTTCAAATGGGCCCATGTTTTCTTGTTTGAAACTTGTTCCTAAGTTGGCCCACAACCCCTGAGCTTATCCACCTATTATTTTATTATTTATTTTATTTATTTTTATTTTGTATCCATTTAAATCAAAATAAATCAACTTATATATTAGAATAATGAAATAAAATCCAAGATTTGATTTTATGAGCATATTATGAGTCAATAAACAGCTAGCAAATCATTCAAATCATGAAAGGGATAATTGGATTGGAAAAGATCATGATTTGTCCAAATTTAGAAATCAAAAATACAAGAGGCAAATCAAATTTCTTGTCCATAACTTCTCAAGATATGGTCTGTTTTTATTGACCTAACGCATTCCAATATAAGCACATAACAGATCCAAAGCATAGGAACAAGGATTTGGGGTCGTGAAAACTGGAAAAAAAAAGTTGCAATTTTTTGTAAAAAAGTGCAGGTCGATTTTGATTCCATAGGCCGGTTCAAGCAATTCCAAGGCCAGCAATCCATTCCTGGACATTTTCTGAAGCTATTCCAATCATCCTCAAGCCTTAAAACCTTCAGAAATCGCGCCTCACAGTACCAAGGTTTACATCTTTTTTCAAAATTCTTTTTTAATGATTTATCCATCATAAACATGTTTTGATCATATATCCATGCTTTCTATCATATTTGCAATGTTTTTTATTGGTTTGATTGAAGTTTAAGTGCAGGAATGGCACGATGCCATTGTTAGGGTTTTGAGGTCCCAAATTGGGAATTCCGTATAGAGGAAAAATTTGACAAAATTAGGGGTACTATCATGCTCAGGAGATGATTTTCAATTGATCCATGTCTTTGGTGTGAATTTATTCTGCTTGTGCTGCACTTTTGAATTTTACAGGTTTATAGCCACGGACAAAATCCATCACTATAGCCTATAGTGACGGAAATAACTGTAGGTAAAAGCTTAATACCTAAAACGACAGTTCTGGGAAGAAGATAAGGGCGTGGCAGCATCCCACTGGCCTGTTTGAATCCACACGCGTTTTTTCTGGACAAGGAATTTTGTTTACATTATATTTTATTTATTTCATTATATGTACAAATGAGCTTTCCGACGCAGTTGGTCAGGGAGTTTGTATATGATGCAAACGTCCTGGGTTTGATCCCAGGTGTGTGATTTTATATTTTTCTTGACAATTAATTGCAGATTCAGCGCATCTCCTAGCCAGGCGTCCACCGTGCGCTCACAGATCCCGCCCTTTGGATCATCTCAAAGCAAATCTGACGTTCCAGAGTTTAAGACCCATGGTGAACTCCCAGAAGCTGGTCCACACTGGACCACACGCAAGGCAGATGGGCCTACCATTTTGGGCTTGGCAAATTCCACTCCACACCCCCAAATTTCTTCTCCTAACAGGCCGAGTTTTATTTTTCTTTCTCAATTTTTATTTTATTTTTATTTTTATTTTATTTGTTTCAAAAATCATATTTTTTTATTAAATCAAAAAATCACAAAAACATTAAAATTAGATTTTTTTCATAAAATATTTAAGTTCATTAATTAATTAGATTAATATAATTAGGGAAATTTAAATTATTTTTTTCATAATTAAAATCGATTAGAAAATTAGGGTTGATCTGCAAATAGTTAATTTTCTCAATCAAAAAAATTACAAAAAATATTTTCTTTGATTTCTTTTGATTTTAGACTTTGATTCCCGTATTTAATTCGTCGCGCGCACAATATTTTATTTTTAATTCTAATTATTGTATTTGCTTCGAGTTTTTAATAGCTTTTAATTAGGGTTTACCGTATATTATTTATTGTTTAATCCCCAGTTTTTGGTTATGTAACCCCCTCCCAAAAGCTTTGTAATAGCGTATATTTTCTTTTCCGCTTTTAATTTCGGAAACTATTAATTGCAAGATGGTTTATAAATAGGATTGTATGCAAAAGACAAATGAAATTAAAACAGTAGAAAACCCTAATTGTGCAAAGATAATCAACTTAAATCAAACACACGCACATGTTCACTCCTAGGGTTTATCCCACTTCGGCTGCCTTTGGTAAACGGTCATGAAGTATAGGGAGTTTTAGTGGTCACCCTCTAGTCCCAAAAGATAAAAAATGACCCATTCGAATGTTGCCTCAGAAAGATCTTTAGGACTCTAGGATAATTACTAAGGTTTCCAAACCATTTCTTTAGTGATCGTAATTGTCCCTTCGAATGTCCCTTAAACTCCAACGATGGGGCTACCTACTCCTTAGTAGTAGGATAGCGCTGTCTAAAGGAAGCGATAAAACGAACAATCTTTTTCGAGTAGGTAGAAACTCTTAAGTACTTGCTCAAAACAACAAAAACTCTTTCGCACAAACACTTTCAAAACAGTTTTCAAAAACAACTTCGTCACACTCTTGAGGACAGATATAAGGGTTACCACAAAGTTAAACAAAAACTTTTTAAAACACACATAAGTAATTTTCAACAATGAGCAAGTACCTAAGAGCCCATGTAAAACCATGGATAGAAAGGGTGCTAACACCTTCCCTTTCTATAATCTACCCCCCGTACTCAGAAACATCTCGAAAAAGGTTTTTTCTATTCTTTTCCTTTTCCTTTGTTTGATGAAACAAAAGTCGGTGGCGACTCTTGCTTACCGCAACATTTGCAAACAAAAAACGCAAAACAGTATTAATAGTCGGTTCTGCCACTGTATCACACCCTCTTTAGTCAAAATAAAGAACTTTGCCTTCGTATGATTGAGAAGACTGAAGGAAGGTATCTTTAGTGTCTAACTCGACAGGATGAAGTGTGCATTGACCTTCTGCCCTTTCAATTCCAAATATCATTCTATTATACTCAAGAGTTAGATAAATGATGGAGAGATTATCAAACTAACAAATTTGTAGATGTGATGACTCTGATGCATTATCTAACAGAAGCTTATATTTCTTTGTATACTAAATTCAAAAAAGGTAGAGATACACATATTAAAGAAATCCAAAATTTTCAATGTTACTCTGAAACTAAGTATGACCCGATTAATCTTAGGCGAACTATCTCCGAGTAAACTCGTACTTTAAAAGAAAAAGTTATAATGAAAATACCAAAGTTGAACTTTCCTTCTTATATAACAGATAAGTATGTTTTTTCTTTACTTTTTCATACACCCAAATTTCCCCCTTTGCCCACAGTGAGCTTGCTTTAGCCTTCCGAACTCCATTCCCGAGGTGGTTCACTTGTGGGTATTTTTTGAAAGTTTTAGAAAATGAAAGTAAAAAACCTACCAAAAGAGTAGTTTTGACTAAGTGTGATATACACAATTACAAAGGTTACCGGCGTGATGACATCATGGATGTTCATATTTTATCCATGGAGGCTGCAGGTGGAGTAACGAAATCCCTAAGGAATAATTTCTTATTCCATTTATGCTTCACTAATATGATTGTTGTAAATTTGTTTTTGCAGTTGTGGCTCTAAGGAAATCAAAATAAGGTGTTATTGATGATGGTGAAAAATCTGACCAACCACTCAAAGTAAAATAGGTATCCACTCTTGAACTTTTCTCTGTTTCCTTTATCGAGTGAGGTCTAAAATGCCTTCACTCAACTAGAGAGTCAGAAAAGAGGTAGCTCAAATGTTGCTACCTCAAATAATACAAATAGAGAGGAACATGGTATAGTAGAATGAGGAGAGATACATGTTTGTCTCTTACTCAGTATGATATTTAGGGAAATGTACCAAATTGGGTTCTTCTAATTATACTAATGATTGTTTGTGTTTCAGTCTGGGGTCGAACACTGAGGAAACCTTCACAAGCAATTTAAGGATTTAAAAATTAATTGTTTTGAGGGAAAAGAAAACCTTGTCGAAACGTTAACTTATGAACCAACAAAAATATAAAAAGAAGAAAAGAACCCTTGGGATGGACCTCAAAATGTAGCCATAGGCCCCTCTATTGCCCCAGTCATCGAAATAGAAGATTCGAAGGAGAATCACTCACCGATCCAAAAGAAATCCAAAAAGGCAAAAAGGATTGCCCATCTAACAGACTAGAGAGCACTAATTCTAGCCCAGATGTCGAAGCATCCAAAATCTGTTTCAATCAAAACCTTTCTCTACTCGACATTTCATAATGCTAACATGCCAATTTTTTTACAGGAACACCTTTCTACCAAGGATATGTCTAGCATTAAATACATGATACTTGTGTCCACCAGCTCTCCTTCAGTCTATCCCGAGACAATCGAAGAAGTTATCTGGGAAGTTATGGTTGACCAACCAACATTGGTGCTCAAGGAAATATTTTGATGAACAAGAGAAAGGAACAATTGAAGGCAAGCGTCTTGAGGAGTCATCTTTGGATTCTAAAAGTCAAGACTTTGATGACACAAAAATGGACTTAGACAGTGAGGGAAACAATTCTCCAAATGGAGAAAGAGATGTTAATATCTTGTCCAAAAAGATATAAAATAAGGTGAACCATACCATGAAGAAGACAAAATCACTCAACCTTATAAAGACCAAAGTTACAAAGATGGGTCGACTCCTGGTAACGAGGCTCTTAAAAGTATACTCCAGGTTGATGACCCTCAGCCTCTAACTACAATTGTTGTTATTCCAAATCCCCAACTTAGTTCTTCCTTCAATACCTCTCTTAGTTCAAAAGAGTTAAAAGGAATGAAGAAGACGAACCTTGTTGGGTATCTGTAGATGATGGTATGTGTGATACGGTGGGAGAACTGACTTGAGGGTTTTGCGTTTGATTGCAAATGTTGCGGTTAGCAAGAGTCGCCACCGACTTTTCTTTTATCCAAAAGTAAAGGTGAAAAAGCACAGGAAATACCTTTGAGATTGTTTCTTGAGTTCGGGGGGTAGATTATGAAAATGGAAGGTATTAGCACCCTTTTCATCCATGGTTTTCCATGGGATCTTAGTTACTTGCTAGATCACTTGCTTTTGTTGTTTGAAATCTTGCTTTGTGTGGTTTTTGAAAGTATTTTGTAAAGATGCCATTGTTTAGGCAATCTTTGTAATGATTCTCGTTCGTAAGAATGTATACAAAGATGTTTGGTCTTTTGAAAATGTTTTCAATTTTGTAAGATGTTTGAAAGTGTATGTGATTGTTTTGAAAATATCAAGGATGTTTGTTTTGAAATGGAGCAAGTAATTAGGAGCAATCTACCTACTCAAATGTCTTTCTTGTTCATTTTCTTTTCCTTTGACATTGTTGTCTTACCATTGATTTGGTAAGCAACCTTATATTTGGATGTAAACGGGACGGGCGTGGGTCATCGTATAACCATGATTAGAAATATTGCAAGCTATCTTAGCATTCTTTTTGAGGGACTAAGATCATTTGTAAGGCAACTTAGATAGCGTCATCGAGGGACTATGATCTTGTATTTGCTTGTTTTTGCTAAGATACCCTACATGTGTAATATGGCCATTTTGTATAAGGCAACCAAGTGGAATAACCCTAGGGGTGCTTGTGTGCAAGTGTGTTTTTTTCATGCTTATTTTTGTCTTGAATTTAGGTTTTGCTAAGTATTGATTTTAGTCTTTCCGTACAAACCCTAATTACTAGCAATTGTACATAAAGCGATAAATTGCGGAATTTTAAAGTTACTACGCTATTACAACATTTGTGGGGAGGGGGATTGCAAGAATATAAACCTAATTAGTCTATTACAACCATATTGAATTGGTATGAAATATACAAGGAATTCAAATAAATACAAAGTATAAAAATGAATAATTGTATAAGGATGCAAAAATGTAAACAAAATGAATTTTGTTTGATTTTTTTATAAAAAAAATACTTTTTCTCTTAACCTAATTTAAATAAAGAAAAATGGTTAATTAAGTTTGAATTTATTAAGAAAAATATTTTAAAAGAAAGCCTAGATCTATTAATTAATCAAAAGAAAATAATTTAAGGAAAGTATTTTTTGGCATTTTTTATCTTGAAAATATTTATAGCATTATAAAATATTTTTAGTCTTTTTTTTATTAAAATAATATATTCTAAATGGTGTGAAGAAAAATAAATAAATAATGCAATATCTATAAAATTTACTTAATAAATAAATAAAGTGTGAAGAATAAAAATAATATTTTTATTTATGGAAAAAATAAAATAAAATAAGTAAAACTATAAAATATCATTTTTGCATTTTTTATCATCTTTTTAATATTTAGAAAATATATTTGAGAAAATAAATAATAAAAATGAAGAAATAAAAATAAAGTTGGGTCAGGGTGTAAATATGAAACAGGGGGGGGGGGGGGGGAAGGTTAGAAAAAAAGTCAGGCCCAGGAGTGGAAGGCCCATGCTTTTGTTTGCTGGAACAAAAAAAGACAAAAATGTAAAAAATTGCAAAAAGGCAGCGCTGAGGTTCGAACCCATGACCTCTACCAATAACGCGCGCTGCCTTACCATTGGGGTGGTTGTACATCTGTACACTTAAATGAAAGAATAAATACATAAGGTAAAACGCCTCTGTGACTTGTACTTCATCTTCAACCTTCAGCCAGCCGGACCACCTGTATCTCATTCATTTTTCAACAAAAATGGAAAATGCAAACATGAAAGTTGTGATATTTTTCCTCACGAATCCAACCATATAACTTATGTAAGATAAAAGTAAAAGATGAAGATTAATTTTGCTGGCCCTACATTGAAACCTAATTTTTTCAGAAATTTCAAATCTAAAATTCTCTACACACTGTCAATATAAATGAAAACTATGGACATGGTTAGCTTTAGAGCAATGATATCTACATTTTTAATTCAGAATGTATGCACAGAGGATGCTTGTATCAAGATATTTACCTCTTGTAGATGGATTCGTGTATGGAGTTTGAGCAAGCTTTGAGGTGCCCTAAGAATCTGTTTAGCTTGCCTGGACCTCCTTGAGTGTATTCCAACTCCTACTTTGCTTTGAAAGCCCCTGAATCTCCCTGCTCAAATCAACCCTCAAGCTTGATGTTTGAAAATGGTGAATAGCGATTGAGGGGTTACAGACTTGAAACATGGGCTTGGATCACTTGGGTATGATGTATGTAAGGTGTCTGAATGATTAAGAATCAAAACGCACGAGTGGAAATGGAGATGGAGAGTTTTGGATCAAAACTGTCAAGTTGAGTAGTCTTGTGCAGCAAGGGTGTTTGAGAGAGTTTTTAGGATGCTTCCAATCACCCCTTAGCTTACAATAAACTTGTTAATATGTATGGAAAAGATTAGAGCACAAAATCACTCCAGGCTTCTAAGTTATAGGGTTATGGCTTTATAACTTGCTTTTGAAGAAAAGTGAAATCACAAATCTCAAATATTGTACAAGCATGTCCTGAGCTTCTTCAGGTCTTAGACACCTTGATTTTGTATTATATGGGTTGTGTGTGAAGAAAGAACAAGTTAGAAACTCAAGACAAGTTGACTTTGTGATTAAAGCAACTTTTCAAGAATTGAATGGTAACTTTCTTCCAAAAATTTCAAATTGGCTTGGAACACTTGGATAATAGCTCAAAAGCAAGTGTAATCTTCTGATTATGGAGAGATCTTGAGGTTTCCAAGCTTGAAAAACAAGATTGTGCAGCATAGGTTTGAAATTGGATTCTTGTTCATCACAAAATGCCTTGTAATTCAAGTGACAAAACACCAACTTCATCTCTTCGATTCTCCCTACTCAAGAATGATCTCAAGGTGTTCTTGGACATTTTGGAAATCTTGCAATGTGCTATACAACCCATATTTGAATTTCTTTTAAATATTCCCCTTGGAACTATATGAAAAAGTTCCATGAAGTTGAGTCAAAATCCTGACCAAATTAGGGTAAAATTTCACTAAGTGTTTAGTTTCATGACCCTATGTTCTTGAAATTATAACTTGAGATCTAAGCAATTTTGGAAGTAGTTGTGTGAATAAAAGTTGTAGATTTCATGGAGATATACAACTTTCATGTTTGAAGTTTCTTTTGAATCATCTTGCATCATTGTGAAAATTTGGCTCAAAGTTATGAAAAAACATGAATCTTCAACACTTTGAAAATTTTCTAAGTTAAGAAAATTTGACTTTTCAAAAATGAAATCTTGAATTTTTGATTTCTTGATGAATAAGTTTCATATTTTGACATGTTTTGATGAATTGGATCTTTGGCATTTGAATTTGACCAAAAAGTCAAAGTTTGACTTTTCAGTATACAGTTGATTTTTGACCAGTTGACTGCAAAATTCATATGTCAATCCAATGGACTTGCAATGTTTGAAACCATGTCATTAGGTCAAAATTATGAAATTGGACTCTTGAGATCATGCCTTAAACCAATTGATCATTTGTTAGGTCGAAAATCAGAAATTTCTCTTTTCCAGTCAAAACCCTAATTTTAACTATTTTGCCCTTTTGGAGATTTGATCAAACTTCTTGAGGAATTATGGTTCAAACTTGATCAAATTATACATATGGGTTTAAAATGTTTATTTGTATAAAAAATTATGAGGTTTGACTGTAAATTGGCCATGGTTGATTTTTCCCCCAATACAGTTGATTTTTAGGTCAACTGTTCAATTGACTGATCAAAAGTGTGATCCAAGGCTTGAAACTTGACATGAGTAATATTGGGGTTCCATAATGGTCCATGAAATTCATATGAAGCATTGATAGTTCAAAAATCCTTGTGCAAACTCAAACCCTAATTTTGGTCATCAGTGCCTAAAGAGGTGCCTTGAGCTGACCAAACCCTAATGCAGTCTTAAGTCCAAGGAGATCTTGCAAGAAAATTCTTGATAAGTGAGAGGGAAAATTTCGGGGTACAACAGCTGCCCCTGTTCAATCTTCTTAAGCCTGAAGATTTAGATTGGTGATTTTTGCCATTCGTGACTCGAAGGTGGAATATGATTGGACACTAGAGTGCCCAGAAATTTGCACTTGGTGATGTGATGGTTGAGGGAATGGGATTAAAGATGCCATTTGGAGAGGTGATAGAAAGCTTTAGGAGATGGTCTTAAAGATTCCATCCAAAAGTTATTGTTTGTATTGTAATTTGTAAGCTGAAAGAATGAGTATCAGAATGGCGTTCGTGTCTGTAGCATATCTGAACTGCATCTGGGAGCTGATTTTGAATGAGTATCAGAATGGCGTCCGTGTATGGAGCGTATCTGAACTGTATCTGAAAGTTGAATCTGAATGAGTATCAGAATGTCATCCGTGTCTGGAGCGTATCTGAACTATATCTGAGAGTTGAATCTGAATGAGTATCAGAATGGCATCCGTGTTTGGAGCGTATCTGAACTGTATCTGAACTGTATCTGAGAGTTGAATCTAAATGAGTATCAGAATGGCATCCGTGTCTAGAGCGTATCTGAACTATATCTGAGAGTTGAATCTGAATGAGTATCAGAATAGCATCCGTGTCTGGAGCTTATATGGACTGTATCTTAGAGTTGAATCTGAATGAGTATCAGAATGGCATCCGTGTCTAGAGCGCATCTGAATTGTATCTGCAAACTTTGAACATTGTTAATGGTAGCTGTTAATATTATCCTGAAAAGGGTAAAATGTTAGCTAAAATGAAAAGTCATATTGTATAAAATGTATGATATAATGCATTTGTTTTATCAATGTTTATGATATGCGGATGCCATGTATGGGTATGTGAGCTAGTCTATTGCGCTGTTTGTTGGATTTGGGAAAAATAAATCCATGAATGCTGCTGAGGGTATGTAAGTCTTCATGTCTTGAAGTCAAAGTGTTGATGAATTTCCTTTTAGAGAAATAAACTTTGTTGTAAGGGAGATGCCATGTACTGCTTGAAAAATCTATTTGGGGAATCTGGGGAAATTGGGTGATTTCTATCGGGGACTGATAATTGGAAGCTTTGTTTCGCTGGGGATTAAACTATACATTGTAGAGGACTTTTATGGAAAATAACTTAGAGAGATTTCCCTATCTCTTAAATCCATCAATAATTGTCTTTTATTTTTTTTATTTGTAAACAGTAATTATGTCAAATGCATATGTTCAACAATGAATCATTGGACGTTTTTGTAAATAAAACACAAGAGTAAAGAAAAATAGATAGTTTTGCACTTTCAAAGGAATATCTTTGTATTGACTTTGAGTAAGTATTATTTGTACAATGATACAAACATTCTAGTAAGAGAATGTCGTCGTAAAAAATGAAAATTTTAATACAAAGAAAAGATAGCTATGTGTAATAATCCCATGGGGTTCCCATTCTGCTATATCCTTCATATCTCTGAGCATCTTGTTTATTTGTTTCCTCGTCCGAAGATGACTGAATTGGTCAGGAATGTCGAGTTTGCAAGTTGTCCGTAAGGTGATCCAACGGGACATAGTCATACGCTTTAATTCCTTAACTTTTGCCTGGACCGTACTTTCAGGTTTTTAGTCCACCGGGATACCCTTTTTTGCCCAAGTCGCCCTTTCGGGTTTTCAACTTGTCGGGTGTACAGATTTTTTTTTTATCCCTAATTTTTGCCTGAACCTTTTTGGTTCGCTGGGATGCCCTTGTTTTGCCTAGGTGTGTCAACCTAGCGGGTCTCTTATGCGTAGTATCTTTTGACTATGTCTGCGTTCGTAGGGTGCGGCAGGTCGTCACCATCCATGGTGGTCAAGATCATTACTCCACCAGAGAAAATGTTTTTGATTACAAATGGTCCTTCGTATATAGGAGTCTATTTTCCCCTGGGATCGCCTTGTGGTAGTATGATACGCTTGATCACCAGATCCCCAACTTAATACAGTAGGCGTCTGACCTTTTTGTTGAAAGCCTTGATCATCCATTTTTGATACATTTGACCATGGCATACAGCAGTAAGTCTTTTCTCATCAATTAAGTTCAGTTGATCAAGTCAGGTCTGGATCCAATCGTCTTTATTTAGACATGCATCCTTCATAATTCTTAGAGAGGGGATCTGAACCTCAATAGGCAAGACAACTTTTATGTCGTATACCAAAGAATAGGGTGTTGCCCCGGTCGATGTGCGAGCTGTAGTATGATACCCGTGGAGAGCGAATGGTAACATCTCATTCCAGTCTTTGTATGTGACTATCATTTTCTGTATGATATTTTTAATGTTCTTATTTGCAGCTTCGACAACACCATTCATCTTTGGCCGGTAAGGGGAAGAATTGTGATGCTGGATCTTGAATTGCTCGTACAAGGAGGTGATTATAGTATTGTTCAGGTTCGTACCATTGTCGGTGATGATCCTCTCCGGGATACCATACCGGCAGATGAGATTTTGTTTAATGAACCGGGCTACAACATTCTTGGTAACGGAAGCGAATGAGGCTTCCTCAACCCACTTTGTAAAATAGTCAATGGCCACTAGGATGAAGCAGTGTCCATTGGAGGTTGTCGGCTTGATTTCCCCAATCATATTTATTCCCCACATAGAAAACAGCCAAGGAGCCGTCAAGACATTTAGAGGAACCAGAGTTACGCGTACTTTATCAGCATAAATCTAACACCTGTGGCAGGTTCGAGAGTGTTGATAACAATTTGCTTCCATGGTAGACCAGTAATAGCCTGCCCATAGGATTTTCTTTGCCATCGTATGCCCATTGGAATGGGTGCCAAAGGTGCCTTGATGTAACTCAGCGATGATCCTTTCAGCTTCAACCTTATCTATGCATCAAAGTAACATATATTCATGGTTGCATTTGTAAAGAACGCCATTACTAAGGAAGAATTTAGCAGAGAATCTCCTTAATAAATTCTTATCATTGACTGAAGCTCCTTCTGGATACTCTTGAGCCTCAAGATACTTCTTGACTTCGTGAAACCAAGGTTGGTCCACTACTTCTTCAGTATTAATCTCGTGACAGTGTGTTGGTTCATCCATTCGATCAATGGTGATCTGGGGAGTCTCGTTATCCCATTGAAGTTTAAGCATAGATGACATTGTGGCTAGTGCATCTGCTAGCTGATTTTCTTCTCGCAGGAAGTGCTCGAAGGTAATCTTCTCAAAATGCGGGAGCAATGTCAAAACATGTTCTTTATAAGGGATAAGGTTAGGGTGTTTGGTGTCCCATTCCCCTTTGATCTGACTAATAACCCAATCTGAATCTCTGAATACATTCAAGTATTTGATCCCCTAGTCTATGGCAGCTTTGAGACCAAAGATGCACGCTTCGTATTCCGCCATGTTATTTGTACAATTGAAGCAGAGTCTTGTCGTAAACGGAGTATGACACCCTTTCGGAGATATGAGTATAACACCTATAACATTGCCAAGTGTTTTGGATGCTCCATCAAAGAACAGGGTTCATCAGGATCCTTGTTCAGGTCCGTCATTTGGCCTGAGTTCTTCATAGTTGTTTACCATCATGATGTCTTCATTTGGGAATTCGAACTTTATGGACTGGTAGTATTCTACAGCTTGGTGAGCAAGGTGATCAGCTAGTACACTGCCCTTTATTTATTTCTGGTTAGTATACTGTATATCATATTCTGTTAGGATCATCTTCCATCTCGCTATTCTCCCAGAGAGAGCAGGTTTCTCGAAGATGTATTTTATTGGATCCATTTTAGGTATCAACAAGGTAGTATGGGTCAGCATATACTGTCTTAGCCGGCGAGCAGCCCATGCCAGAGTGCAACAAGTTTTCTCGAGCACTGAATATCTTGTTTCACAGTCGGTAAACTTTTTTCTCAAGTAATAAATAGCATGCTCTTTTCGGCCAGACTCGTCATGCTGCCCTAACACACACCCCATTAAATTTTCCAAAACAGTCAGATACATGATCAATGGTCTACCTTCTACTGGTGGAATTAAAACAGGAGGCTCTTGTAGGTACTCTTTGATCTTGTCGAAAGCAGTTTGACATTCATCATTCAATTTGACTACTTGATCTTTCTTCAATAGTTTGAAGATTGGTTCACAAGTAGCTGTCAGGTGAGAAATAAATATGGCAATGTAGTTTAAACATCCCAAGAATCCTCTGACTTCCTTCTCAGTACGAGGAGCAGGCATCTCTTGTATCTCTTTCACCTTGGCAGGATCTACTTCAATACCTTTATTTCTGACGATAAAGCCTAGGAGTTTACCAGACCTTACTCCAAATGTGCACTTATTTGGGTTCAACCTCAGTTTGTACTTTTTTGGCCTCTCAAATAGTTTCTGTAAATGATCAAGATGCTCTTATTCTGTTTGAGATCTGGCTATCATGTCGTCCACATAGACCTCTATTTTGTAATGTATCATGTCGTGAATAAAGCTACCATGGCACGCTGATAGGTAGCCCCAACATTCTTTAGCCCGAATGGCATTACCTTGTAGCAGAATGTGCCCCACTGTATGACAAATGTTATTTTCCCCATGTCCTCGGGCGCCATTTTGATTTGGTTGTAGCCCGAGAAATCGTCCATGAAGGAAAACACTTTGTGGTTTGCCATATTGTCGACTAGAATGTCAATATGGGGAAGTGGGAAATCATCCTTAGGGCTTTCCCTATTCAAATATTTGTAGTCCACGCACATTCGTACCTTACCGTCTTTCTTGGGCATGGGCACAACATTGGCAACCCATTGCGGATAGGAGGTGACGGCCAAGAATCCAGCATTAAATTGTTTCATGACTTTTACTTTAATCTTCTGTGACATATCTGGTTGCATTCGATGGACCGTTTGTTTTACTGGTGGGTAATCCTCTTTTGTAGGCAGACAATGTACCACAATATCTGCATCAAGTCCCGGCATGTCTTCATATGACCAGGAAAAGACATCAACATACTCGTGTAGAAACTGAATCATACGCTCCTTGACACTCGGTTTCAGATTGGCACCCACCTTGACTTATTTTTTGTCTTCTTCGGTACCCAGGTTAATTGTGTCCACGGGTTCCTCGTGAGACTGAATGGTTCTCTCTTCTTGCAGTAGTAATCTAGCAAGTTCCCCTGGTACTTCACAATCTTCCTCACCTTTGTCTTCGGCTTGGTAGATTACATTTTCAGAGTCACAAAAAGCCATAGCATAACCGTTATCCATGGGATCCCGAATGGATGTAGACCTGCATTGTGAGTGTGAGTGTGTGTAAGGGTATAGCTATCTTTGAAAGAAAAAATGTAAAAAGAAAAATAATGAGCGCAAAGTTTGTATGCAAAACATCCATGATTCATTGATGTCATATGTAAATGAGATAATAACCCTTACAAATGGACCATTGTGCCTCGGGTAAGACACAAAGTTTTAAGAGTTTGAATTGTTTTGATATTACAAATCCAACAAAATGTAAAGACAAATTACTATGGGATAAAAGTGATCGGGACAAAATCTCTAGCCTCCCAATTGCTGAGCTCTCCACTGACAGTTGGGAAGATCCAATCTTCCAGGTTGCAAACATCTTCATCATCCTCTACCGCGTTGACTTCACGGTTGCTGATCTTTAGGGGTGGTCCTCCAGCTCGAGCGCGGCGTACAGCCTTCTGAGCATTTGAAGTGAAACCCAGGAAAAACTTGTCGGACTTGTAAGGGATATTTGGGAGTTTCCCCCAGATAGTGCACCCACCTTCTTCTATCACTGCCTTTGCATCCTTCAAAGATGACATCCTGAGTGGAGGCCTTGTGATCTTGGGAACAACCTTGGTCACTGTCACATCTTGCGGGACTTGTTCAAAGTGTTGAAATGGAGTTTCAATAAATTCACCATCTAATTCCACATATCTGAAGGAATTGAGATGGATGATCATATACTTTTCTTATCCATGAACGATGATAATCTTCGCTTGAATTGGATACTTCGGCATTTGATGTAAAGTAGAAGTAACAGCGCTAGCATTGTGGATCCATGGTCGGCCTAGCAAGAAGGAATATCAAGGGCGGATATCCATTACATAAAAATTTGAATCAAACGTTTGGGTTCCAACCTTTATGGGGATATCCACTTCCCCATGCACCATCCTTTTTGAGCCATCAAAAGCCCTTACTACTATGTTTTTTGGCTTCAATGTCAATCCCTCACAGTCAAGCCTATCAAGAGCTTTTTTAGGCAATACATTCAGAGATGAGCCAGTGTCCACCAAAACATGAGCCAGGGTTGTGCCCCTACATTCAACTGAGACATGCAATGCCTCATTATGCTTCCTTCCTCTTGGTGTTAAATCAGCATCCGAAAAACCTAGACCATTATCTGGAGTCAAGCTGGCTACGCAGTCTTGGAACTGATCGGCAGATGTCTCTTGGGGTACATGGGCAGTTTTCAGGAATTTTACCAAGGCTTTTGCATGCGCCTCAGAACATAGTAGTAAATCCAGCATGGAAATTTTAGATGGAGTTTGCCCCAGTTTCTCAACTACATTGTAATTGCTTCTTTTTATGATTTTTAGAATTTCCTCCATCTCTTTCTGGGAGGTCTCAGGGATAGCCAATGATTGTGTCTTCGTCTTGACAGACTCAACCATAACACCTTTTCCTCGAGTCTCGGTTAACTCGGCAGCAGGAGTGTCAGTAGGAATGATAACAGGGATTGTAACAGCTTTGTCAGTTGGAGTATTAGTGGGGATGATTGTAGGACTGGGAATAACTTTTGGAGGAGTAACAACAGGAATGATTACGGGTCCAGAAACTATTTTTGGGGGAGCAATTTTTGGAGAGAATATCCTTCCGCTTCGGGTAATCTTGCTAGTCCCTGCAATATTACTGATATCGGATTTAACCTTCTCGGAACTTGAATCTTTGGCGGCTTGCCAATCTTGCTTGACACTGTGGTAGTAGACATCCCCTCCATAATTCCATGGTAGGGTTTTGTCTGATGAATACAGGACTGGTCCAGGCATTGTAATTATCAAAGGAGCTGCTTTTGGAACTGATGTAATTCTAACGGGTCTTTTGGTGGAGACCCTGGAAGAATTGGCGGAAATGGTAATGATAGAAACATCTTTAAAAGGAACAGGTTGAACAGAAGTCTTTTCAAACAAAATTTCTGTTATCTATTAGGCACTGAACGCCTGTTTTCAACAAAGGACAACTGGTTGGTGAGGACAAACAGAAATGACAGCCTTCATCGGAGCCCGGGAACACACCGGCATTCAACAAGTTCACTTTAATAGTCAAGAGTGGGGTCATAAGTTCATCAACTGAAGTAACAAACATTTCCTCTTCAATGGCATTGGTATTATGGCCATGTTTGGGCATAGGGGCAGAAATGACATTTGGCTTTTCGGGCGCATCGAATTCAATCACTTTGGCTTCAATGAGGTCTTGTATTTTATTCTTTAAAGCCCAACAGTTGTTAGTGTCATGGTCGAGACTCTCAGAGTTGTATGCACAGCGGGCATTAGGATGATTGTGAGGATATGTTGTATTAGGATTCTTTGGAGCTTCCTTCAAGGTCACTTTGTTGGATCTTAACAGATGTGGCAATACCTGAGATATGATCATGTTAATTCTGGTGAATTGTCTGACTGGCCTTTCCATCCTTGGTTGTTTCTTTGCTGATCAGGTGCAGGTTTAGGAATCATAACAGCCCCCACCATTGGACGACGTTCAGCCCTATCTTGATTTCTCCAAGGATAAATAGCAACCACTTCTTTCTTTCCAATAAATGGCTTCCTTATAGCAGCGGAGGATGTATCTTTCTGAATCTTTCCACTCTTTATCTCGGTTTTTACCCTCTCTCCGGTCAATATCAGTTCAGTAAAACATGTTGATGAACTCCCAATTAGGTGATTGAAGAAGGGGCCAGACAAGGTTTCCAAAAACATGTCTACTAATTCTCTTTCAGATAGGGGAGGTTGAACTCTTCCAGCCAAGTCTCTCCATTTTTGCGCATAGTCCTTGAAACCTTCATTGGAGACCATGACCATACTCTGGAGTTGAGTACAGGTAGGTGCAAGATCAGCATTGTATTGGTATTATTTGTAAAAATATGCAGTAAGATCTCCCCAGTTATGAATGTTGGCTCTTTATAACTGATAAAACCAATCAAGTTGAGTTCCAGACAGACTGTCTTGGAAGAAGTGTACCCATAAGTCTTTGTCAGCGGTGTGGGGCTGGATTTTCCTTACATAGGACCGGAGATGCATTTTAGGGCATGAAACTCCGTCGTATTTGGTGAACACAGGTGCTTTGAATTTTGGAGGGATGACAATTCCCGATACTAAACCCAATTCCTCAAAGTCCAAGCCATGCACTTTTTGGATTTCCATTGCACTCAACCGCTCTTCGAGATGTTTATACTTGTCATCAGCTGGAGGGTATTGTTTTTCAGAATAGTCTTCTTCTTCCTCTTCCTCTACTGATTCTGACGGGACAATTGTTTCCTTGCCTTTCCCATCTTGATTGTCTCTTTCACCGAATGTCGTTGCAAAGTCTAAGGTCTTTCTTGTCTACCCATGAAATCTTCTTCCCATGTTTAGGACTCTGGTTACCTTCTTTGTCTTCTTTTTCTTTTCCTCAGCCAGGAAAGTCTTCAACTCTTCTTGTCCTTTGGCCAGAGTTAAGAACAACTATTGAAACTGTGCATTCTGAGCTTGGAGATCCTTCACCGTTTGCTCGAGATCCATCTTACTGAAATAAACAGTAGAGAGATGAGGAGACTTGTTGCAAGAAACCTGCTTATGTTATGATGAATGGTAAATGTGTATGCAATGAGTTCAAGGATTTTAAGATTCAAATTCGTTTTAGACAAAAAGGAAACACACGTTATATTAATAGATTAAAGCTTGAGTACAATGGTGCCTTCTTGGTCAAAACAGATACAAGAAACTCTAAGATAAAAAAAGTAGTGTGCATCCTCTTTGGTGCAGTATAGGAATTCAGAGTCTGCTCCTCATGAAGTAGCCTAGTGAGTTCCAAAACCTTCTTCTTGCTTGCGTAGAATTGGGCTTCGAAGGTATCTCGCTCCCCCTTGAGTTTTATCCAATCCCTTTGTAGGTCTTCAAGAGAGGTAGGCATGCCAGGATGTAGGATAGTGTATGGAACATCTCCTTCCATGACAGGCTCAATGATTACCGAGATAATGGAGGGGTAAGGCATCATAAGACTCTGAGCATGAGTTTGTACCCATTTGAGGTAAGGCTCAATAGGGATGGAATTTTTATGCCCCAAAGTCTTGCTATCTACCTTGTTTAACATCCTCCAAGCTCGAATAAATCTCTGGCGAAGACCTTGATCGTCGTTGTCGTAGTCAAATACTAAACCTTGAATCAGCATCTCGTGCAGGCCATCCCTTCGAGCGTAACTAAATTGTCTTAAGGCTAAGAAAGGGTTGTAAGTGATACCTCCCCTAATGCCAAGTAAAGGGACATTAGGAAATTCTCCACAACGGTCGACAATAGTAACATTCTCTATGGATTGGGAGCACCAATGAATGTTTGAATGTTTGAGCGTCATCAACCTTTGTGACCACCTTGAACCTTGCTTATTCTTTAATACAAATTGGGGAAGATGCAAAATAAACCATCTTGCCAAGAGAGGAGTGCAACACATAAGGACACCTCTTTTCCTCATTGTGCGAGTGTGAAAAGAGTGTAGGATATCCCCTAGTAATGTAGGCATCGGGTTGTAGGATATGAAGATTTTGACGGTGTTCACATCTATGAGTTGGTCAGAATTTGGAAACAACACCATCCCATAGACGAGGAGAGCCATAATTTCCTCAAAGGCTTGCAAATCCAAACAATTCCAACAGCTTTGGGCTTTCTCAAACAGGAACATTGCTAGGAAACCTTTGACACCACTCCTTGTTTCCCAATGATTTGTGACATCAGATGAGTGCAAGTTAGAGCTTGATCAATCTCTTCTGGTTTTGGGTCTCTTTCCGTACCGTTGAAAGGTAGTTGGTTGAGAATGGGAATCCTCAAGAGTCGGGAGAATTCTTCCAAAGTAGGCACAAGTTGATAGTCAGGAAATGTGAAGCAATGGTGTAAAGGATCAAATAATTGAAAGATCACCTTCATCATGTCCTCATCTGTGTTGGAGGTGACTAAGTTGAGTAGGCGACCATGTCTCTCGGTGAACGGAGATTTTTCAGGAATCCTTGAAGCTAGCTCCTTAAGTTATGGAGGGATCCTTACAAAATTGACTTGAATAGTTTTCCTGCGAAGTGAATCCATATCCTACAAAACAAGAACAAAGATGAATCCCACAAATCCTTGAAATGGTTAGTGAATTTATATGATGTTTATGATGTTCATGATGTTATGTACAAGTATGTATATATAAACAATTCCTTAGGTTTATGCTTGCATGGAGTTTTATAGGTAAGTACCCTCTTGAAGTTTAGTTGGCTCAAACCTGTCCTAGTAATGGTAGCCGGGTTCTAAGGAGCTCAATATCACTGGTTTGTTTCCTTGGTCATTGTTTCAGCACAAGCCTCTTTAATGGCGACCGAAATATCCCAAGAAATCAAACCTCAATGAGTGCAGTATCGAGTATCTACCAACTTTAGACTGCACCAAAGTCGGTCATCTCACTACATCCTAAATGGTTGTGTTGGTCAAGTAAAGGTTCTAAAAGTTCATTAGTGCTTCATGACATCACTCAACGGCCCCGTATTAACTTTGATTAACTCAAAGGCTACTGGTACCCACAAATATGTCGCACTAACGTAGCTATTGCTTAGACCATGTCGGTATACCCCACACAGTTTCCACAACGTATTGCTACTTACCTACAATGTATCCCAAATCTGGGTAGAGGATTCAAGCCTAAACAAAGAACCATAATGTAAAACATACAAGTCAAACAATGTAAGCAAGTAAATGTGATTTATCCCTAAGGTAACCCCACTTATAGAAATTCCCCAACAGAGTCACCAATTCTGTGATACAGTGGGAGAACTGACTTGAGGGTTTTGCGTTTGATTGCAAATTTTGCGGTTAGCAAGAGTCGCCACCGACTTTTCATTTATCCAAAAGGAAAGTTGAAAAAGCACAGGAAAGACCTTTGAGATTGTTTCTTGAGTTCGGGGGTTAGATTATGAAAAGGGAAGGTATTAGCACCCTTTTCATCCATGATTTTCCATGGGCTCTTAGTTACTTGCTAGATCACTTGCTTTTGTTGTTTGAAATCGTGCTTTGTGTGGTTTTTGAAAGTATTTTGTAAAGAGGCCATTGTTTAGGAAATCTTTGTAATGATTCTCGTTCGTAAGAATGTATACAAAGATGTTTGATCTTTTGAAAATGTTTTAAATTTTGTAAGATGTTTGAAAGTGTATGTGATTGTTTTGAAAATAGCAAGGATGTTTGTTTTGAAATGGAGCAAGTAATTTGGAGCAATCTACCTACTAAAATGTCTTTCTTGTTCATTTTCTTTTCCTTTGACATTGTTGTCTTACCATTGATTTGGTAAGCAACCCTATCTTTGGATGTAAACGGGACGGGCGTGGGTAATCGTATAACCATGATTAGCAATATTGTATGGTATCTTAGAATTCTTTTTAAGGGACTAAGATCATTTGAAAGGAAACTTAGATAGCGTCATCGAGGGACTATGATCTTGTATTTGCTTGTTTTTGCTAAGATACCCTACATGCGTAATATGGCCATTTTGTATAAGGCAACCAAGTGGAATAACCCTAAGGGTGCTTGTGTGCAAGTGTGTTGTTTTCATGATTATTTTTGTCTTGAATTAAGGTTTTGCTAAGTATTGATTTTAGTCTTTCCGTACAAACCCTATTTACTAGCAATTGTACATAAAGCAATAAATTACGGAATTTTAAAGTTACTATGCTATTATAACATTTGTGGGGAGGGGGGTATACAATTTGTAAATGGGGATTGCAAGAATTTAAACTTAATTAGTCTATTACAACCATATTGAATTGGTATGAAATATACAAGGAATTCAAATAATACAAAGTATAAAAATGAATAAATGTATAAGGATACAAAAATGTAAACAAAATGAATTTTGTTTGATTTTTTATAAAAAAGACTTTTTGTCTTAACCTAATTTAAATAAAGAAAAATGGTTAATTAAGTTTGAATTTATTAAGAAAAAGATTTTAAAAGAAAGTCAGTTCTATTAATTAATCAAAAGGAAATAATTTAAGGAAAGTATTTTTTGGCATTTTTTATCTTGAAAATATTTATAGCATTATAAAATATTTTTAGTCTTTTTTTTATTAAAATAATATATTCTAAATGGTGTGAAGAAAAATAAATAAATAATGAAATATTTGTAAGATTTACTTAATAAATAAATAAAGTGTGAAGAATAAAAAAAATATTTATATTTATGGAAAAAATAAAATAAAATAAGTCAAACTATAAAATATCATTTTTGCATTTTTATCATCTTTTTAATATTTAGAAAATATATTTTAGAAAATAAATAAAAATAAAAAAATGAAGAAATAAAAATAAAGTTGGGCCAGGGTGCAAATATGAAACAGGGGGGGGAGGTTAGAAAAAAAGTCAGGCCCAGGAGTGGAAGGCCAGTGCGTTTGTTTGCTGGAACAAAAAAAGACAAAAATGTAAAAAATTGCAAAAAGGCAGCGCTGAGGTTAGAACCCATGACCTCTACCAATAACGCGCGATGCCTTACCACTGGGGTGGCTGTACATCCGTTAACCTAAATGAAAGAATAAATACATAAGGTTAAACGTCTCCATGACCTGTACTTCGTCTTCAACCTTCAGCCAGTCGGACCACCTGTATCTCATTCATTTCTCAACAAAAATGGAAAATGCAAACATGAAAGTTGTTCTATTGTTCCTCACGAATCCAACCATATAACTTATGTAAGCTAAAAGTCAAAGATGAAGATTAATTTTGCTGGCCATAAATTGAAACCTAATTTTTTCAGAAATTTCAAATCTAAAATTCTCTACACACTGTCAATATAAATAAAAACTATGGACAAGGTTAGATTTAGAGCAATGATATCTACATTTTTAATTCATAATGTATGCACAGAGGATGCTTGTATCAAGATATTGAAGTTAGAAAACTTACCTCTTGCAGATAGATTCGTGTATGGAGTTGGAGAAAGCTTTGAGGTGCCTTAAGAATCTGTTTAGCTTGCCTGGACCTCCTTGAGTGCATTCCAACTCCTACTTTGCTTTGAAAGTCCCTGAACCTCCCTACTCAAGTCAACCTACAAACTTGATGTTTGAAAATGGTGAATAGAGATGGAGGGGTTACAGTCTTGAAACAGGGGCTTGGATCACTTGTGTATGATGTATGTAAGGTATTTGAATGATTAAGAATCAAAATGCATGAGTGGAAATGGAGATGGAGAGTTTTGGCTCAAAACTGTCAAGTTGAGCAGTCTTGTGCAGCAAGGGCGTTTGGGAGAGTTTTTAGGATGCTTCCAATCGTCCCTTATCTTGCAATAAACTTGTTAATATGTATGGAAAAGATTAGAGCACAAAATCACTCTAGGCTTCTGAGTTATAGGGTTATGACTCTCTAACTTTCTTTTGAAGAAAAGTGAAATGACAAATCTCAAATGTTGTACAAGCATGTCCTGAGCTTCTTTAGGTCTTAGACACCTTGCTTTTGGATTATAGGGGTTGTGTGTGCAGAAAGAACAAGTTAAAAGCTCAAGACAAGTTGACTTTGTAATTAAAGCAACTTTTCAAGAATGGAATGATAACTTTCTTCCAAAAATGGAAAATTGGCTTGGATAATAGCTCAAAAGCAAGTGCAATCTTATGATTATGGAGAGATATTGAGGTTTAGAAGCCTTCAAAACAAGATTGTGCATCTTAGGTTTGAAATTGGATTCTTGTTCATCATAAAATGCCTTGTAATTCAAGTGACAAAACACAAACTTCATCTCTTCGATTCTCCCTACTCAAGAATGATCTCAAGGAGTTCTGGGACATTTTGGAAAGCTTGAAATGTGCTAAATAACCCATCTTTGAATTGCTTTTGAAGATTCCCCTTTGAACTATATGAAAAAGTGCCATGAAATTGAGTCAAAATCCTGACCAAATTAGGGCAAAATTTCATTAAGTGTTTAGTTTCAGGACCCTATGTTCTTGAACTTATAACTTGAGATCCAAGAACTTTTGGAAGAAGTTGTGTGAGTAATAGTTGTATATTTCGTGGAGATCTACAACTTTCATGTTGGAAGTTTCTTTTGAATCATCTTTCATCATGGTGAAAATTTGACTCAAAGTTATGAAAAAACATGAATCTTCAACACTTGGAAAATTTTCTAAGTTAAGAAATTTTGACTTTTCAAAAATGAAATCTTGAATTTTTGATTTCTTGATGAATAAGTTTCATATTTTGACATGTTTTGATGAATTGTGATCTTTGGCATTTGAATTTGACCAAAAAGTCAAAGTTTGACTTTTCAGTATACAGTTGACTTTTGACCAGTTGACTGCAAAATTCATCTGTCAATCCAATAGACTTGCAATGTTTGAAACCATGTCATTAGGTCAAAATGGTGCAATTGGACTCTTGAGATCATGCCTTAAACCAATTGATCATTTGTTAGGTCAAAAATAAGAAATTGCCCTTTTCCAGTCAAAACCCTAATTTTGACCATTTTGCCCTTTTTGAGATTTGATCAAACTTCTTGAGGAACTTTGGTCCAAACTTGATCAAATGATACATATGGGTTTAAAATGTTGATGTGGATAAAAATTTATGAGGTTTGACTGTAAATTGACCATGGTTGACTTTTTCCCCAATACAGCTGATTTTTAGGTCAATTGTTTAATTGACTGATCAAAAGTGTGATCCAAGGCTTGAAACTTGAAATGAGTAATCTTAGGGGTACATAATGGTCCATGAAATTCATATTAAGCATTGATAGTTCAAAAATCCTTGTGCAAACTCAAACCCTAATTTTGGTCATCAGTGCCTAAGGAGGTGTCTTAAGCTGACCAAACCCTAATGTAGTCTTGAGTCCAAGGAGATCTTGTGAGCAAATTCTTGATAAGTGAGAGGGAAAATTTTGGGGTACAACAGTATGCAATTGAAGTATTTCATTGAGAAATCTTATATCTCTTTGACCATTTACCAGTGAATCCATTGATAACTTGATTTGTCAGCTGAAGGCCAAGATTCTGGGTATGGACTTATTTCAAGAGATTGAAAATAAATTTATCATTTCGTATGGGATTAAGTCTTACTGAAGAAACTTAATACTCTTGCTGCCCCCCCCCCCCCCCCCCCCCCCCCCCCGTGATGTTGTTGGCTTCATTTTGGAGTTTGTATTGTTGCCTAACAGATAATGAAGATAAGATATGCACATGATAAGCACATGTTTAACTTGCAGTGACACATGTCATATTAGCATTGGTTATATTTCTAGTTTGTTAAGTTAGTTAAATTTAGTTGTAGTATATAAACTGTTTGTAACTCATTTAAACATAAAATGAATAAAATTATCATCTTCATCTCTATTCTTCTTCTTTCCTTTGGTTGCTCAAGCTTTTCATCAATGGAGTTTGTGATTGCTTAGATGGTATCAGAGAAAGTTCGACCTACTATATTTCCGCTACTTGCTAGAAGTTCTACTTGCTAATCCATGGAAGTAGCAGCTTCTTTGTAATCTTCTTTCTTGATTCTGTTATCTTCCTTTTTTTCATTCTCTTTCGATTCTTCTTAAATCTGTTTTCTGTTTCGATTCTTCTCGAATTTGTTTCATTCATTTTGCATTCGATTCTTTCATTTAAATTCGTGTTCGATTGATCGATTTTCATCATCATGACAATAATATATAAAAATAACAATAATAAAAATCAATTTATTGACATGCTTGATCCTTATTAGGTCCATCCATCGGAAAACTCATCAACCGTGTGTGTAACACGGTGTTATCAGGGGAAAACTATCATGCTTGGTCAATGAAGATGAAACGGGCATTAGCTATGAAGAACAAGTATCAGTTTGTTGATGGATCCATAGAATTACCAGATGTTGGTGATCTCAATTACAGAGCATGGTAGAGATTCAATAATCCGGTACATACTTTGATTATCAATTCCATTAATCCATCAATTGCATAAAGTGTTATTTTCATAGATAATGCAATTGATATGTGGAACGACCTTAAAGATAAGTGTATGAGAGGTGATAGGATACGAGTGACACAATTGTATCAAGAGATTTCCAATTTGAAGCAAGGTGCCAACAAAGTCTCAGATTACTTTACTGGATTGAGAAGCCTATGGGAGGAATTTGATCAGTACATACCTACGCCTACTTGTACTTGTAGAATAACTTGTACTTGCTTAGCTATGAGAGATAGTCATGCATATAGAGCTGAAGATAGAATTATTCAATTATTGATTGGATTGAATGAAGAATATCATGGATTAGTGTCTCAAGTCCTATTAATGGATCCTTTGCCTCAAATTAACAAATTATTCTCCATGGTGATGTGGCAAGAAAGAAAGATATGTGGAGGAATATCCATTGGTAACACTTCAGCTGAAGATGGCACGGGAATGGTGAATGTTGTTGAATCTAATAAACAATTTAGTAACGGTAGAGGCAGAGGCAGAGGTAGTTGTAATGCTGGTAATAGAGGAGGACACAATTCAAGAAGAGGAAGAGGAAATGTGAAAGTATGCACTTATTATGGAAATAGAGGTCACATTGTTGACAATTGTTATAAAAAGCATGGATATCCACCAAGTTTTGGAAGAGGTGGTGGTACCAATTCCTATGTGAATCAGGTTGATACAAATAAGTGAGATAGCAAGTCTACCACAACATCTACAAGTCAAAGCATGACTTTGACAAAAGAGAAGTATCAAAACCTGATGAGCTTTCTTGAGAGGAGCACAAGTTCTGTCCATCTAACAAAAGGAGGTAAACCTTTTCTTGCTAGCTTTAATAGTCATAATAATTCTATCTAGATTATGGACATCGGAGCAACTCACCATATTTATCATGATCTCAATTGGTTTATGAAATATGATGACATTACACCTATAACAGTTAATCTACCTAATGGTAATTTTATAGCTGCTAATGTGTGTGGTAGTGTGAAATTGTCTCATGAGCTTACTATAGACAATGTGATTTTCTTGCCTCAATTTGATGTAAACTTGATTTCAGTTTCAAAGTTGTGTACAGAACAGAACTGTAGGCTTGTATTTGAAACTGATCAATGTGTGATACATGAAAATAAGGGTTTGAAGAAGATTGGTTTGGCTAAAGAGATTGATGGTCTTTACTACTTGGAAACCTGTAAAGGAAGAACAAGTGCAGCAGGGCATGTTTCAAGTATCTTTGTCCACAAGAATAAAGAGCTGGAACCTGGAGTGTTGTGGAACTTAAGACTAGGGCATTTATCATATGAGAGAATGAAATGTATGAAAAATATATATAGCTACATTTCAGAAAGTGTACATAGTGCTTGTGATGTATGCCAACAATCTAGACATAAAATTTTACCATTTCATATCAGTAATAATAATGCACACCATGTGTTTGATCTATTCATTTAGATATATGGGGTCCATTTAACACTCCATTTGTGCATGGTTTTCGATATTTCTTGACTATTTTGGATGATTATAGTAGACATGTTTGGACTGTCATGATGAAATCCAAGTCTAAAACATCTCAAAGAATAAAAGAGTTCATACCAATGGTAGAAAATCAGTTTAAGAAAAGAGTTAAATTCTAAGGAGTGATAATGGCTTGGAATTTATCATGCCATCTTACTATGCTTCCAAGGGCATAATGCATCAGAAAAGTTGTGTCTACACTCCATAATAGAATGGTAAAGTGGAGAGAAGACACCAACATATTCTGAATATTAGTAGGGTACTCATGTTCCAATCTGGATTTCCAAAGAAGTATTGGTCCTATGCTATGCAACATTTAGTATTTATCATGAATATAAGACTTACCAAACTCCTCCAAAATAAATCCTCATATGAGCTTATGTATGGTGATTTTCCTGACCTAGCATCTCTAAAGGTTTTTGGGTGTCTTAGCTATGCATCTACATTACATGTCAATAGGCACAAGTTTGATTCTCGTGCAAGGAAGTGTGCTTTGTTGGGATACAAGGCAGGTATGAAAGGATATGTCTTGCTTGATATATCTAACTATGAAATAGTTATTTCTAGAAATGTTAAATTTTTTGAGATGGAATTTCACCGCCATATCAAATCTCCTAAAGCCATCCCTCATGACATCCATGTTAGCTCTCATGATGATTTCATCAATACTACTTATGAGAAGGAAGACACTTTTATGGGCATTTCTGAAATTAATGAAGACATTCCTCAAGATACTTCTCAAAATAACTCAACTATTTCAAATTCACCTGCTATAATTCCTGATTTAGGTGAATCTGAGTCTCTAGATCCTAATACATTTGTATCATCTGTTACAATCTATGATCATCATTCTCTAACAGATAATCCTGTTCCTATTGCTATTAGAAAGTCCAATAGAAATGCTCCACCTCCTGCTCATTTAAAGGACTATGTTTGTAGTTCCACTATCACCTCAGCATGTCAGTATACTATTCAAAAGTATCTCTTATGTTCCAATATTTCATCTTACCATCAAGCATACATTTTAGCATTGGCATCTGAAACCGTGCCAACTAATTACTCTATGTCTTCTAAAGATCCTAGATGGATCAAAGCTATGGAAAGTGAAATTGATGCTCTACATAGAAATCATACTTGGGATTTTGTGGATCCACCCCCCAAATGTTTCTCCAATTGGAAGAAAATGGGTATACAAGATCAAGAGAAAGTCTGATGGCACTATAGAAAGGTTTAAATCCAGGTTGGTGGCTCAAGGGTTTAACCAAATTGAAGGTCTTGACTATTTCGAGACTTTTTCCCCTGATTCAAAACTCTCTACAATCAGGGTATTACTTGCTCTAGAAGCCATACATGGTTGGCATTTACATCAACTTGATGTAAATAATGCCTTTCTCCATAGAGATTTACACGAGGTTGTTTACATGAAGATACCTCAAGGAGTTGTATCTTCTACACCAGGACAAGTTTGTAAACTCATAAAGTCATTATATGGGTTAAAACAAGCTAGTAGACAGTGGTTTGAGAAACTTACTAATTTTCTTCAAGAGCAAGGATTTGTTTATGCACATGTTGATCATACTCTCTTCATCGAGACTGATCCTACATATTTCACAACACTTCTTGTGTGTGTGTGGATGAAATTATCTTGGTAGGTACATTGTTACAAGTATTTGATGACTCGAAGCTTGCTATGAACAAAGTTTTTCACATAAAAGATCTTGATCAACTCAAGTTTTTCCTTGGCTTAGAGGTTGCTCGCTCCTCCAAAGGAATCACTCTATGCCAAAGAAAGTATTGTCTAGATCTTTTGAAAGATGCATGTCTCATTGGTTTCAAACCCGTACCTACTCCTTTGGACTCTGCTACACGTTTGTCACAGGATAGTGGTTCATCTTTTACTGATGTGATAACATATCACAGGCTTGTTGGGAGACTCATCTACTTGATAATGAGGCGACCTGACATTGCTTTTGCAACTCAGAAACTCAGTCAGTTCATGAGTGCCACTACTGAAACACATTACAAAGCTTCTTTGCATGTTCTATAATATCTCAAAAGATCACCAGCTCGAGGAATCTTTCTCTCCCAATCTTCAGATTAACAAATCCTTAGATTTATTGATGCTGATTGGGGAGGATGTGTAGATACACAAAGGTCCATATCTGGTTATTGCTTCTTCATAGGGAAGTCTCTGGTTTCATGGAAATCAAAGAAGCAGGTCATAGTGAGTTGTTCATCCGTGGAGGCTGAATATCATGCCTTGGCTTCAGCCACACGAGAACTTCAATGGATGTGCTTTCTTCTTCAGGATCTCAAGAAATAACCATCTCGTCTTTCTATTCTCTATTGTGACAATCAAAGCACCTTGCATAATTCATCTAACCCATTTTTTCATGAACTCACAAAGCATCTGGACATTGACTATCATCTGGTTTGTGAGAAGCTTCAAGCTAGTCTTATGAGGCTTCTTCCCGTGCCTTCACACACGCTGGCTGTTGATGTTTTCACTAAGGCTTTAGGTCCCAAGCCTTTCTTCAATTGCTTGTCTAAGCTTGCCTTGGTAGATATCTAACAACCACAAGCTTGTGGGGTGAGGTAATAGATAATGAAGATAAGATATGCACATGATCAGCACATGTTAAACTTATAGTGACACATGTCATATTAGCATTGGTTATATTTCTAGTTTGTTAAGTTAGCTACATTGGGTTGTAGTATATAAACTGTTTGTAACTGATTTCAACATACAATGAATAAAATTATCATCTTCACCTTTATTCTTATTTTTCCTTTGGTTGCTCAAGCTCTTCATCAATGGAGTTTGTGATTGCTTAGATTGCTTGATCAGATCACTAATAATATCTAGAAGATGAACGAGGTTGTGGGAAAATTGAAATTGCAAAGTAACGTTCACTCAAAGGAATGGACCTTAGCCGTTAAATCTCAAGGTCGAGTTGAAGAGTTAGAGGTAAAACTCAAGCAGGTGGATGACCAAATTACATATTATGATGCTGAAATTCTCAAGTGGAAGCAAGAAATAGAAGAATTATAGTCGAAGATAAAAGTTTCTGAAGAGAAAAAAGCTGAAATCAAGAGCGTTAACCAAGCCAAATTGGATGAGTAGGATGAAATTGGTCTCTGACACCTCGACAATGCCAACACCCTTGATGCAGAAATTGAGAATCTCAATGTTGGTGCTTCACTGACTGGCATCTGAATTGCAGAGACAAAATCTCATTTTGAAATACTCAAAGCCTATCTCCTATTTTAAAGTTTGTAACTTTGCTTTGTTTTTATCTTTCAACCACTGTAATTTTCTTGTAAACTTGATTATGCCATATTTTTGGTACTTTGACACTCGGGTGTGCCAATTTGTTTACCGGAGATTTTGGTAAACAATCACTTAGTTTTTAAAAAATAACTTGCATGATAAAACAAGAAAATCCTAGGGAATTTTGTGCGTAATTTCCCATAAAATTGTTTCGATGTTATTGTAAGTATAAAAATCGACTAGAAAAGTGACTTTAGAAAGATTTGAAAATATACAAGGAAATAAAAGCGTCGATTGTGTCAAAGTCTATTGTAACATAAACTGTGAATAAAAAATTAAAAGCTGTAAAAATTGGCGAAAATTTAAAGAAAAGACGTTGCTTAAATGTATAAAAGTTAGTGTGTAGAATCAAACATATTTTCTCACAAACTCGTTTCTCACTTTGCCTTGGTTACTTTGAATTCTAAAGAGTTTTTACAAAGATATTTCCATCTGAATCCTAACGCTAGAATCAATATATATATATATATATATATATATATATATATATATATATATATATATATATATATATATATATATATATATATATATATATATATATATATATATATATATATATATATATATATATATATATATATATATATATATATATATATATATATATATATATATATATATATATATATATATATATATATATATATATATATATATATATATATATATATACACACACACACACACACTAATATAGAAATAATTGTTGCAACGACTATGTTTCCAACAATCAACATGTAACCTACTGCGTGGTTTCCAACCTTCTAACTTGCTTCCACGCATCTTCGATGCATCGATAAGATCAAAAAATGATTATTCAATATAATCTATTTGTTTTGTCTCAACTGTTGATTAGTCACCATTTGAGTTAGATTTATTACCATTTAGACGTTAAAAGGCATGGGATCTAGTGTCGTAGTTTAGGGTTATTTTAATCAGTTTATGTTAAGTCTGGGTTTGTCATTAATTGAGGATTTCATAGCTTGTTTGACGTGTTTGGTGTAGTTTTCATGTTGTTTGCAGGGCCGAAGAAACAAAGGAAAGATTGTTAGAACGAAAGTCAGGCCAGGATGCATGACCAGAAGAAAAAGGAGAATTTTTCATGATCTCCTACCCATACGCGTATGAGGAAGTCCATATATGTATGACCCTGCAAGCCACCCTTCCTGATACGCATAATAGCAGAAAGGCAGAAAAATGAAGTCACTGCCTATACGTGTGTTGCGACTGGTTTTTAAATCAAGAGTCGCCACTATTAGTTTTTATCCTGGGGAAGGGGATCTAACATAAAGCCCTAATTCGCAGACAGAGATTCTAGGTTTCGGACTTCTTTAGACGAAAGGAAGGTGTTAGGCACCTTTCATCTACCTTGTTCCCAAGGATATAAGGTTTTAGGTTTAGGTTGGGGTAAACAGAGTTTTAAATATTATTAAGGGAAAAGAGTTTTAATTTTTAATAGGGGAAAAGGGTTTTAATTTTTTATAAGGGGATCTCGCTACGATTTTTGATCGTATGCCTACGTATCCTCTTATGAGGAATCAGAGTCCCAATTCATAGTTCGTATGGGTTTGTGTTTTTTAGGGTTTGCAAATGTATTTTGAATTGCCTCGCATTTGACCGGGAGTAATGATTGTGGAGATTTCGGATAAATGCGCGATTAGTCAAAATCCGTTTGGAACCCTTTTGCAAAAATAGTTGTTTGGATTAGTTGATTGTGAAAAAAAAGTTTGAGATTTATTGAATGTTTTTTACAAATGTTAATTGCAAAAGATCTTATTAATGCATGACATATAAAAAATTATTTAATGCAAATAATATAAGAAAATAATATGCAATTTTTGATGTAAAAAATAATTTAGGTGATATAATAAATAATATTCACAATAAAAATTAATAATTACAATAGTAGAAAAAAATAATTACAAAATAGAAAAGTAAAAGGAAAAAAACAATTTATGAACAAGGGGGTGTATCTTCTGGTTGTTAAGCCCTGGTGAAAAATTTGGAAAAAGGGATGTTCTGAAAGGGGCAGAAGTTCTGCAGGGGATGCAGGGAAATTGATTTGGTTTTGGCCCCAGTCGCAGAACTTCTAAAGAGGCACGCTGTAAGTTAGTTAGCAAAGTCAGGAAATAGGGATGTCAAATTCTGGGCTAAGCCCACTACTCAGAGTTTCTGGAAAAAGTGCTGACAGAAAGTATATAAGTCTAATGCTGATTCTAGACAAGGGAAAAAATCTGAAACCTGGTTTAGCCTAGTCAGAACTTCTAAAAAGGGAGCTACATCTGAACGTAAGAAATCAGTGTGAACATATGCAATCAGATCATAAGACTATCTACATATCTTTTCTATAGTTTCAGCCCTGCATATGTTCTTCTGACCCTACCCAGCATGAAGACAATAAAGAAATAGATTAAAAATTTTCCCTTTGGTGCTTTTTCTTCTGATTCTGGTGTGTGTTTGGATGTCCTTTCCTTCTCCTTCTGCATATTCTGGTGACAGCAGCGACGGAAGGTAGAGCAATGATGATTGAAAATAGGGTCGCAGATATTAGAACCTCGGTTACTCTTCAGCGTGTTTTTCTTCTGGGTTTTCCAGAAACTCTTGCGTTCTTCATATTCTTGCTCCTACTTCATTTTTCTTGTTTTTGCAAACTTTTCTGCAAATTCTTCTTTCTCTCTCTCCAAAAACTTTCCTCCTTTTTTTTGTTTGCTAATCTACTCCTCTATTCTCCTCTATTTATAATATTCAATTTTTGGGCTTGGACTATGGCTTGAACAAAGATTGAGGATAAAATTAAAATTATTTTATTGGAATTGATTCTCTGTGGAAGATTTGATTAAAATTGATACAGCGCATGTCCAACAGATTTGGGCTTGGGTTGCTTAGCCTCTGAAACTATGAGCTTGGGTTGTGGAAGATAATCTGATTCTGCCCTTGCTTGACTCTGCTAGAAGATTTGATATTCCAGTTCTGTATAAGTACTAGCTTGTGCGTGATTCTGGCTCTGATCTGCACAGGTTTTGCGTTCATTTATGTAAAGAAGAACTTCTGGGATTTCTATCTCAGTAGTTCTGATGGTCAACGCTTGATCCATACAGCCTAACATTTCTTCGTTTGCATTCAGAACTTCTTCTTTAATTTCAATTGGGCCTAGAGTTAATTCTTCCTTTCTTTTGCATACTCCCGGATTTAATTTTCACCCCTCTTTTTTTAATAACAACTAAATCTTCTTGTTTTAAAATACACCCCTTTGATCTTGAATAAAGATAGTCCATCAGATATTGTTGTACCATCTTTAATTAAATAATTCTAATAAAAAAGATCATTAAGGTAGGACAAATTTAGGGTATGACAGTTGCCCCTATTCAATTATCTTCCAATCGAATAGCACGAGAAAACGCAGGTCTAGCGCATTTTGATTGGGAGTTTATTGAATACTTGGAATATCCAAAATTTGTCTGATCCATTCATAAGGTTATGCTGATATAGCACACCCTCATGATCCTTGAGAAAATAAGCGAAGCCGATGATATATCGCTCACCATGGTTTGAAGTAGTGGGTTGGATGAGGAAAGTACATTATGATTCAGAAGCAATGTACCGAGTTTCTGTGAATACGTTGAGGCTTAGAGGCAACGTAGTGAGCTGAGAGAGTACATTGAGGCTTAGAGGTAACATACGGAGATTTGTGAATACATTGAGGCTTAGAGGCAATGTAGTGAGTTGTGAGAGTACATTGAGGCTTAGAGGCAATGTACGGAGATTTGTGAATACGTTGAGGCTTAGAGGCAACGTAGTTAGTGGAGAGAGTACATTGAGGCTTAGAGGCAATGTACAGAGATTTGCGAATACGTTGAGGCTTAGAGGCAACATAGTAAGCTGAGAGTACATTGAGGCTTAGAGGCAATGTACGGAGTTTTACGAATACGTTGAGTCTTAGAGGCAACGTAGTGAGCTGATGGACTACTTTGTAAGGAACTCATTATTTCATGGAGACTTAGGTAATGGATTACTTTGTAAGGAACTCATCACTGCATGGAGATTTAAGTGATGGGCTGAACGCGTCACGTCATGGAGATTTAGGTGACGGGTTGAATTGTAGGAGGAGTTTTTGGTTGATTTACCCTTAGACGATTAAATCGTGGGTTAGATTTCTTATGTGTTATGCGATGCAGGCGTATGCATGCACATTTGAATGTTTAGATGCAAGTATAGTGTATTTATGCTTTAGATATGCAAAATGTATGTATGAATATGCATGAAAATGCGTTAATGTTTTGTATATGTCCCTTGAGATGTTGTTGTACCCCAAAATTTGCCCTCGCATTTATCAAAAAGTTTTCTCACAAGATCTCTTTTGGCTCAAGACTGCACTAGGGTTGATCAGCTCAAGACACCTCCTTAAGCACTAATGACCAAAATTAGGGTTTGAGATTGCACAAGGATATTTGAACTTCCAATGCCCCATATGACTTTCATTGATCATATGGACAATAAAGGTTACTCATGTCAAGTTTCAAGCTTTGGATCACACTTTTGATCAGTCAATTGAGCAGTTGACCTAAAAATCAATTGTATTGGGGAAAAAGTCAACTATGGCCAATTTACAGTCAAACTTCATAATTTTTTGATACACGTCAACATTTTAAACTCATATGTATCATTTGATCAAGTTTGTACCATAATTCCTCAAGAAATTTGATCAAATCTTCAAAAGGGCAAAATGGTCAAAATTAGGGTTTTGATTGGGAAAGGGCAATTTCTGATTTTTGACCTAGCAAATGATCAATTGGTTTAAGGCGTGATCTCAAGAGTCCAATTGAATAATTTTAACCTAATGACATGGCTCAAAACATTGCTCAAGTCCAATGGATTGACATATGAATTTTCAGTCAGCTGATCAAAAGTCAACTGTATATTGAAAAGTTAAACTTTGATTTTTTGGTCAAATTCAAATGCCAAAGATCAAAATTCATCAAAACATGTCAAAATATGAAACTTGTTCATCAAGAAATCCAAAATTCAAGATTTCATTTTGAAAAGTTAAAATTTCTAAACTTAGAAATTTTTCTAAGTGTTGGAAATTTCTTATTTTTTCATAACTTTGAGCAAAATTTTCACCATGATGTAAGTTGATTCAGAAGAAACTTCCAACATGAAAGTTGTAGATCTCCATGAATTCTACAATATTTCTTTACTCAACTCCTTCCAAAAGTGCTTGGATCTCAAGTTATAATTTTAAGAATACATGGTCATGAAACAAAACACTTAGTGAAATTTTGCCCTAATTTGGTCAGGATTTTGACCCAACTTCATGGCACTTTTTCATATAGTTCCAAGAGGAATCTTCAAAAGTAATTCAAATATGGGTTGTATAGGACATTGAAATCTTTCTAAAATGTCCAAGAACTCCTTAAGATGATTTTTGAGTAGGGAGAATCGAAGAGATAAAGTTAGGGTTTTATCACTTGAATTACAAGTCATTTTGTGATGAACAAATTCAAAATTCAAAGTTATGCTGCATAACTTCTACTTTCCAGGACACAAACTTGTTAGGAACTCCATAATTAATTGCTTGCACAGCTGTTAGAGGTCTCATTTTAAGCATTCAATGCAAAGACAGGCCTTATATCCATTTTGGGAATAAAGTGCACATTGTCATTTTGATAAAGTGACTTTTTGCACAAAACTTTTCTTGAGCCTTGCACTTGTTCTCTTCTGATCATACATAAGAGAAATGGTTTATACACTTACAATCACCCAGCCCATGCTTGTACTTCCCCTTGAAACTTGTTTTCCCACTTTTCTTGAAAATCAAGTAACATAGCAAAAAGCTTGAAACTTGTACTTCTGACTTGCCAAACCACTCAAGACTCTTTGCTTATAGATACACAAGCCATTTTCCATAAATCACACGCATGCTTGACCCCTAAAAAACACCAAGAGCTCAGAATTGTATCACATACCTCCATTGTTGCCTAACTTGACCAAAAGTTTGAAACTCACATCCCCTTCGTGCATTTTCAAGCCTTTTGGTTCCTAAAGTTTCTAAACATCATTTAGAACTCATCCCACACCCTATTACAAGACTGTAACATCATCCTTCATTTTCAAAAACAGAGATTTGCACTTGGACTTCTCCAGGACTCCCCAGGAACTTCTAGCTCAAGCTAAGCATCCCATTAGCTTCCTGGGAACTTGAGGAAGCTAACCCAATCATTGGAACTCACTGAAAGCTACTCAAACTCCAAACTCGATACCCTCTTGCAAGGTAAGTGTTCTGACTTTGGAACTTTTCATACAGGCATCATTAATGGTTTATTTGTGAATGAAAAATGTAGATATCATTTCCCTAAAGCTAACCATGTCCATAGTTTTCATTAGTTTTGCTTGAGCCTAGAGAATTTTAAGATTGAAGTTTTTGAGATTTTTAGGGTTCAGATTAGGGCCATAAAATTCATGCTTATCTTTGATCTATAATTTTATTGATTTGCATTTCTGAAATCGTGAGGAAATTTGCTACAAGTTTACTATTTACAGTTTTCATTATTGTTGAGATTTGAACAAGTTACAAAGACTCTGGTTGGGCGTGAGGTTGAAGATGAAGTTAGCCTCAGGAACGTGTTTGTCATATATATTTATGCTTTGATTTATATAAACAGATGTATAGCCACCCCAATGGTAGAAGCGCGCGCCTGTGACTTGAGGGACCTGGGTTCGAGCCCCAGTGGTACCCTTTTAATTTTTTTCTTCATATTTTTCCAATTCTGACTTTTTTTGGCATGCGTTGGGCCTCCCTTGGGCCTTTATTATTTTTTTCTTGTTGCTAACCCCTTGTCTCACTAACATAGCCCCTGGCCCATTTTTATTTCTTTTTCTTATTTTTTATTTATTTATTTTCTTAAATATTTTATCTAATATTAAAAAATCATAAAAAATACAAAAATATTATATTTTATATTTTAACATAGTTTATTTATTTTTTCTCACAAAAAAATTATTTTATTTAATCATACTTTATTTATTTTGACTAATTAATTTGTAATTTAATTTAAAAACTAGGGTTTTAGTTAATTTCTTTTACACCATTCAAATATATTATTTTAAAATATAAAAAGACCAAAAATATTTTATAATACTATAAATTTATTTTTAAGACAAAAATACCAAAAAATATTCTTCTTACAAATTTAATTTTCCTTTTAATCAATTAATAGATTAGGGCTTTATTAAATTTCTTTTCCTAGTAAATTTAGGTTTTACTTTTAATTAATTATTTTCCCTTTAGTTAGTTAGGTTAAAATCAAAACCCCTTCCTTCTAAAAAATCCAAACAAATATCCATTTAATTTACATTTTACACTCTTGTATATTTATTCATTTTGTACATTATTTATTTCAATTCTTGCACCAATTCAATATGGTTGTAATAGATAACTAGGCTTTATTTTCTTGCAATCCCCATTTATAATTTGTACACCCCCTCCCACAAGTATTGTAATAGCGTAGAATATTTACTTTTCGCAATTTATCGCTTTATATACAAATGTTAGTAATTAGGGTTTGAATGGAAAGACTAAAACCAATCAATTAGAAAACCCTAATCAAAGACAAAATCAAGCATGAAAAACAATACACTTGCACACAAGCACCCCTAGGATAAATCCACTTGGTTGCCTTACTAAATGGTCATATTAAGCATGTGAGGTATCTTAGCAAAAACAAGCAAAATATATGATCATAGTCCCTCTATGATGCTATCTATGTTGCCTTTCAAATGATATTAGTCCCTAAAGAGAATGTTAAGATACCTTGCAACATTTCTAATCATGGTTATACAATGACCCACGCCCGTCTCATTTACATCCAAAGATAGGGTTACTTACCAAATCAACAGTAAGATAACAATGTCAAAGGACTAGGAAATGAACATGAAAGACTTTTGAGTAGGTAGAGTGATCCTAATTATTTGCTCAATTTCAAAACAAAACATCCTTGCTATTTTCAAAACAAACACTTACACTTTCAAAACATCTTTAAAAACTTGAAAATATTTTCAAAAGATCAACACATTGTATACATTCTTACGAACGAGAATCATTACAAAGTTTGCCTAAACAATGGCCTCTTTACAAAATACTTTCAAAAACCACACAAAGCATAATTTCAAACAAAAGCAAGTGATCAAGCAAGTAACTAAGAGCCTATGGAAAACCATGGATGAAAAGGGTGTTAATACCTTCCCTTTTCATAATCTACCCCCCCCCCCCCCCGAACTCGAGAAATAATCTCAAAGGTCTTTCCTGTTCTTTTTCACCTTTCCTTTTGGATAAAAGAAAAGGCAGTGGTGACTCTTGCTAACTGCAAAATTTTCAATCAAACGCAAAACCTTCAAGTCAGTTCTCCCACTGTATCACAGAACTGGCGACTCTGCCGGGGAGAATTCTAAAAGTGGGGTTACCTTAGGGTTAGATCACATTTACTTTCTTTCATTGTTTGACTTGTATGCTTTACATTATGGTTCTTTGTTTGGGTTTGAATCCTCTACCCAGATTTGGGATACCTTATAGGTAAGTAGCAATAAATTATGGAAACTGTGCGGGGTATACCGACATGGTCTAAGCAATAGCTACGTTAGTGCGACATATTTGTGGGTACTGGTAGCCCTTGAGTTAATCAAGGAGAATACGGGGCCGCTGAGTGATGTCATAAAGCACTAATGAACTTTTAGAACCTTTACTTGACCAACTTGGCCATTAGGATGTAGTGAGATGACCGGCTTTAATGCAGTCCAAAGTTGGTAGATACTCGATACTACACTCATTGAGGTTTGTTTTTTTGGGATATTTCGGTTGCCATTAAAGAGGCTTGTGCTGAAACAATGACCAAGGAAACAAACCAGTGATATTGAGCTCCTTAGAACCCGGTTACTATTACTAGGACAGGTTTGAGCCAACTAAAATTCAAGAGGGTACTTACCTATGAGACTCCATGCAAGCCTAAACCTAAGGAATTGTTTGCTTTGTTTGTGTATACAAACTTGTACATAACATCATGAACATCATAACATCATACTCATTCACTAACCATTTCATGGATCTTAGGATTTATCTTTGTTCTTGTTTTATAGGACATGGATTCTATTTGCAGGAAAACTATTCAAGTCAATCTTGTAAGGATCCCCTCATAACTTAAGGAGCTAGCATCAAGGATTCCTGAAAACTCTCCATTTACCGAAAGACATGTTCTCCTACTAAACTTGGTGACCTCCAACACTGATGAAGACATGATGAAGGTGCTCTTTCAGTTTACACCATTGCTTCACATTTCCCGATTATCAACTTGTGCCAACTTTGGAAAAATTCTCCCAACTCTTGAGGATTCATATTCTCAATGAACTACCTTTCAACGGTACGGAAAGAGATCCAAAGCCAGAAGATATTGCTCAAGCTTTACACTTGCAACCATCTGATGTCACAACTAATTGGGAAACAAGGAGTGATGTCAAGGGTTTCCTAACAAAGTTCTTGTTTGAGAAAGCCCAAAGCTGTTGGAACCCTTTGGATCTGCAAGATTTTGAGGAAATCATGGCTCTCCTCATCTATGGGATGGTTTTGTTTCCAAATCCTGACCAACTCATAGATGTGAACGCTGTCAAGATTTTCATGTCTCATAACCCGGTGCCTACTTTGCTAGGGGACATCCTACATTCTTTTCACACTTGCACTATGAGGAAAAGAGGTGTCCTTATGTGTTGCACTACTCTCTTGGCAAGATGGTTTATTTTGCATCTTCCCCAATCCGTATTAAAGAACGAGCAAGGTTCAAGGTGGTCACAAAGGTTTATGACGCTCAAACATTCAGACATCTATTGGTGTTCCCGATCTACAGAGAATGTTACTATTGTCGATCGTTATGGAGAATTCCCTAATGTCCCTTTACTTGGAATTAGGGGAGGTATCACCTACAACCATTGCTTAGCCTTAAGACATTTTGGTTACGCCCGAAGGGATGGCCCACATGAGATGCTCATTCAAGGTTTGGTATTTGACTACGAGAACGACGATCAAGGTCTTCGCCAGAGATTTATCCGAGCTTGGGGGATGTTGAACAAGGTAGATAGTAAAACATTGGGGCACAATAATTCCATCCCTCTTGAGCCTTACCTCAAATGGGTACGAACTCGTGCTCAGAGTCTTATGATGCCTTATCCCTCCATTCTCCCGGTAATCATTGAGCCTGTTATGGAAGGAGATGTTCCATACACTGTCCTGCATCCTGACATGCCCACCTCTCTTGAAGACTTACAAAGAGATTGGATACAACTCAAGGGGGAGCAAGACACCTTCGAAACCAAATTCTACCCTAGCGAGAAGAAGGTTTTGGGGCTCACTAAGCAACTTCATGAGGAGCGGACTCTGAATTCCTACATCGCACCAAAGAGGATGCGTACTACCTTTTTATCTTAGAGTTTTTGTATTGTTTTGTCCAAAGAGGCATTGATGTACTCATGCTTTAATTTATTAATATAACATGTATTTCCTTTTTGTCTAAAACAAATTTGAATAATTAAATCCTTGAAATCATTGCATATGCATTTACCATTCATCATAACATAAGCACGTTTCTTGCAACAATTCTCCTTATCTTTCTACTGTTTATTTCAGTAAGATGGATCTCGAGCAAACAGTGAAGGACCTCCAAGCTCAAAATGCTCAGTTTCAACAAATGTTCTTAACTCTAGCCAAAGGACAAGAAGAGTTGAATACTTTGTTGGTTGAAGAGAAGAAAAAGAAGACAAAGAAAGTAACCAGAATTCTAAATATGGGAAGAAGATTCCAAGGACAAGCAAGAAGTACCCTAGACTTTGCAATGTCATCCGGTGAGAAATAAAATCAAGATGGAAAAGGCAAGGAAGCAGTTGTCTAGCCAGATTCAAAAGAGGAAGAGAAAGAAGAAGATTATTCTGAAGAACAATATCCTCCAGCCAACGATAAGTATAAGCATCTGGAAGAACAGTTAAGTGCAATGGAAATTCAAAAAGTGCATGGATTGGACTTTGAGGAGTTGGGTCTAGTATCGGGGATTGTCATTCCCCCAAAATCAAGGCACCGATGTTCTCCAAATACGATGGAGTTTCATGTCCCAAAATGCATCTTCGGTCCTATGTGAGGAAAATACAGCCTCACACTGCCGACAAGGATTTATGGGTACATTTCTTTCAAGACAGCCTTTCCAGGACTCAACTTAATTGGATTTATCTGTTAGAAAGAGCCAATGTTCATAACTGGGAAGATCTGGCCGCCATCTTTTACAAATAATACCAATACAACACTGATCTTTCTCCCACCCACACTCAACTTCAGAGCATGGCCATGGTTTCAAGTGAAGACTTTAAAGACTACACGCAAAAATGGAGGGACTTAGCAGGAAGAGTCCAGCCTCCCCTATCTAAAAGAGAGTAACTAGATATGTTTTTAGGCACCTTTTCCGGTCCTTTCTTCAATCACTTAATTTGGAGTTCATCGGCAGGTTTTACCGAATTGATATTGACCGGAGAAAGGTTGGAAGCCGGGATAAAGAATGGGAAGATTCAAAAATATGCATCCTCTGCTGCTGTAAGGAAACAATTCATTGGAAAGAAAGATGTTGTTGTTGTATATCCTTAGAGAAATCAAGATAGGGCTGAACGTCGTCCAATGGTGGGGGTTGTCATGATTCCTAAACATGCACCTGCTCAGCAAAGAAGCAACCAGCCAAGAATGGAAAGACCAGTCAGACAGTTCACCCGAATTAATATGACACTATCTCAAGTATTACCACATTTGTTAAGATCCAATTTAGTGACTTTGAAAGAAGCTCCAAAGAATCCTAACACAACCTCTCCTCACTATCGTCCTAATGCCTACTATGCATACCATTCTGAGAGCCCCGACCATGACACTAACAACTGTTGGGCTCTGAAGAACAAAGTACAAGACCTTCTTGAAGCCTAAGAGATTGAATTTGATGCGCCAGAAATTCCCAATGTCATTACTACCCCTATGCCCAAGCACGTTCGTGATGTCAATGCCGTTGAGGAGGATATGTTTGTTACTTCAGTTGATGAACTTGTGACCCCACTCCTAACTATCAAAAAGAACTTGTTAAATGTCGGTGTATTCCCAGGCTGTGATGAAAGCTGTCATTTCTATTTATCCTCACCAACCAGTTGTCATTTGTTAAAAGCAGGCGTTCAATTCCTAATAGCTAACAAGGTGATTTTGTTCGAGAAGACTTCTACTCCAACTGTTTCTTATAATGATGTTTCTATCGTGACCATTTCCGACAATTCTTCCAGGGTCTCCACCAAAAGACTCGTTAGAATTACATCAGTTCCTAAAGTAGCTCCGTTGATAATTACAATGCCTAGACCAATCCCGTATTCGTCAGACAAAACCGTCCCATGGAATTATGGAGGTGATGTCTACTATCACGGTATCAAGCAAGATTGGCCAGCTGCTAAAATTCAAGTTCTGAGAAAGTTGGCTCTGAAATCAGTAATATCGCAGGGACTAGCAAGATAACCCGAAGCAGAAGGGTATTCTCTCTAGAAATTGCTCCTCCAAAAGCTATTTCTAAACCTGTAATCATTCTTGTCGTCGTTACTCCTCCAAAGGCGATTCCCAATCCTACAATCATCTCTGCTAATACTCCTGTTGACAAAACTATTACAATCCCATTTATCACCCCTACTGATATTCCTGTTGCCGAGTCAACCGAGACTCGAGGTAAAGGTATTATGGTCGAGCCTGGCCGAATGAAGGAACAATCGGTAGCTATCCCTGAGACCTCCCGAAAAGAGATGGAGGAAATTTTAAAGATCATAAAAAGAAGCGACTATAACGTAGTCGAGCAACTGGGGCAAACTCCATCAAAAATTTCCATGCTGGCTTTATTATTATGTTCTGAGGCTCATGCAAAGGCCTTGGAAAGATTCCTCAAAACTGCCCATGTACCCCAAGAAACATCCATCGATCAATTCCAAGAATGTGTAGCCAGCTAGACTGCAGATAATGGTTTAGGTTTTTCAGATGTTGAGTAAACGCCAAGGGGGAGGAAGCATAACGAGGCATTGCATGTCTCAGTCAAATGCAGGGGCACGACTTTGGCTCATGTCTTGGTTGACACGGGTTCTTCTCTGAATGTGTTAACTAAAAAGGCTCTTGATAGATTTGACTGTGAAGGATTGACCTTAAAACCAAGCAACATAGTAGTGAGGGCCTTCGACGACTCAAAAAAGATGGTGCATGGGGAAGTGGACATCCCCATAAAAGTTGGAACCCAGACATTTGATTTAACTTTTTATGTAATGGATATTCTCCCTTCATATTCCTGCTTATTAGGCCGACCGTGGATTCACAATGTTGGTGTTGTTACCTCTACGTTACATCAAATGCTGAAATATCCAATTCAAGGGAGGATCATCATTGTTCATGGAGAAGAAGAGTATATGGTCAGTCATCTGAATTCATTCAGGTATATGGAATTAGATGGTGAATTTATTGAAACTCCATTCCAGCACTTTGAAGAAGTCCCGCAGACTGTGGAAATAACCAAGGTTGTGTCTCAAGTCCCCAAGATTACAAGGCCTCCGCTCAAGATGTCGTCTTTGAAAGATGCCAAGGCAGTGATAGAAGAAGGTGGGTGCACTATTTGGGGCCAACTCCCAGATATCCCATATAAATCTGACAAATTTGGTTTGGGTTTCACTTTAGGAGCCCAGAAGGTTGTACGTCGCGCTCGTGCCGGAGGACCACCCTTGAAGATCAGAAACCACCAAGTCGGCACCGTGGAGGATGATGAAGACAGCTTTAACCTGGAGGATTGGATTTTCCCAACTGTCAGTGGAGGGCTCAGCAACTGGGAGGCTAGAGATTTTGTCCCGATCACATTTATCCCATAGTAATTTGTCTTTAAATTTTGTCGAATCTGTAATATTAAAACAATTCAGACTCTTAAAACCATGTGTCTTACCCGAGGCACAATGGTCCATTTGTAAGGGTTATTATCTCATTTCCATATGACATCAATGAATCATGGACGTTTTTGCATACAAACTTTGTGCTCATTCTTTTTATTTTTTTCATTTTCATTTCTTTCAAAGATATTTATACTCTTACAAACACTTACACTCACAATGCAGGTCTACATCCACACGGGATCCCATGGGTAACGGTTCTACTATGGCCTTATGTGACTCTGAAAATCTAATCTACCAAGCCAAAGACGAAGGTGGAGAAGATTGTGAAGTACCAGGAGAACTCACCAGGTTATTGCAACAAGAAGATAGGACCATTCAGCCATATGAGGAACTAGTGGACACAATCAACCTAGGTACCGAAGAAGACAAAAGAGAAGTTAAGATGGGTACCAATCTGGAACCCAGTGTCAAAGATCATCTGATTCAGCTGCTACATGATTATGTTAAGGTCTTTGCCTGGTCGTATGAAGACATGCCAGGACTTGATGCAGACATCATAGTGCATCGTCTACCTACAAAAGAGGATTGTCCTCTGGTAAAACAAAAGGTCCATCGTATGCGACCAGACATGTCGGAGAAGATCAAAGTAGAAGTCATGAAGCAATTCAATGCCGGATTCTTGGCTGTCACTTCATATCCACAATGGGTTGCCAATGTTGTTCACGTGCCCAAAATGACGTCAAGGTACGAATGTGCGTGGATTACAAAGATTTGAATAGGGAAAACCCTAAGTATGATTTCCCACTTCCCCACATTGACATTCTAGTTGACAATACGGCACAACACAAAGTGTTTTCCTTCATGGACGGTTTCTCAAGCTACAACCAAATCAAAATGGTGCCTGAGGACATGGAGAAAACAACCTTTGTCACACAGTGGGGCACATTCTGCTACAAGGTTATGCCATTCGGGATGAAGAATGTTGGGGAAACTTATCAGCGTGCCATGGTAGCTCTATTTCATGACATGATACATCACAAAATAGAGGTCTATGTGGACGACATGATAGCCAGATCTCAAACAGAAGAAGAGCATCTTGACCATTTACAGAAACTCTTTGAGAGACTAAAGAAGTACAAGCTGAGGTTAAACCCGAATAAATGCACATTTGGGGTGAAGTCTGGTAAACTCATGGGCTTTATTGTCAGCAATAAAGGTATTGAAGTAGATCCTGCTAAGGTGAAAGCGATAAAAGAGATGCCTGCTCCTCGTACTGAGAACGAAGTTAGAGGATTCTTGGGATGTTTAAACTACATTACCAGATTCATTTCTCACCTGACAGCTACTTGTGAACCAATCTTCAAATTACTGAAGAAAGATCAAGTAGTCAATTGGAACGATGAGTGCCAAACTGCCTTCGACAAGATCAAAGATTACTTACAAGAGACTCTTGTTTTGATACCACCAGTCGAGGGAAGACCATCAATCATGTATCTGACTGTTTGGAAAATTTGACGGGGTGTGTGCTGGGGCAGCATGACGAGTCTGGCCGAAAAGAGCATGCTATTTATTACCTGAGCAAAATGTTTACCGACTTTGAAACAATATATTCACTGCTCGAGAAAACTTTTTATGCTCTGGCATGGGCTGCTCGCCGGCTAAGACAGTATATGCTGACTCATACTACCTTGTTGATATCTAAAATGGATCCAATAAAGTACATCTTTGAGAAACCTGCTCTCTCTGGGAGAATAGCGAGATGACAGATGATCCTGACAAAATATGACATACAATATACTACCCAGAAAGCAATAAAGGGCAGTGTACTAGTTGATCACCTTGCTCACAAGCTGTGGATGACTACCAGTCCATGAGGTTCGAATTCCCAGATGAATACATAATGATGGTAAACAACTGTGAAGAATTCAGGCCATATGACGGACCTGAACAAGGATCCCGATGGACCCTGGTTTTTGATGGGGCGTCCAACACACTCGGCAATGGCATAGGTGTTGTACTCATATCTCCTGAAGGATGTCATACCCCCTTTACCGCAAGACTCTGCTTCAATTGTACAAACAACATGGCAGAATACGAAGCGTGCATTTTTGGTCTCAAAGCTTCCATAGACTTGGGGATCAAATCCTTAAATGTATTCAGAAATTCAGCTTTGGTCATCAGCCAGATCAAAGGGGAATGGGACAACAAACACCTTAACCTTATCCCTTACAAAGAACATGTACTGACATTGATCCCACATTTTGAGAAGATTACCTTCGAGCATTTCCCGCGCGAAGAAAATCAGCTAGCAGACACACTACCCATAATGTCATCCATGTTTAAACTTAAATGGGATAACGAGGCTCCCCAAATCACCATTGAACGAATGGATGAACCAGCTCACTATCACGAGATTAATACTGAAGAAGCAATGGACCAGCCTTGGTTTCACAATGTCAAGAGGTATCGCAAGGCTCAAGAATATCCGGAAGGAGCTTCAGTTAATGATAAGAAGTTCTTAAGGAGATTCTCTGCTAAATTCTTCCTTAGTAATGGCATTATCTACAAACGCAACCATGACTCTGTGTTACTTAGGTGTATGGACAAGGTTGAAGCGGAAAAGATCATGGTTGAGTGTGATACGGTGACAGAACAGACTGTTTTTCCTGGTTTGTATTTTGCGTTTTTTAATCGCAAAATATTGCTGTAAGCAAGAGTCTCCACCAACTTTTATTACATCCAACCGGAAAGGAAAAAAGTACAGAAAAAAATCCTTTTTCAAGATTTTGAGTACGGGGGGTAGATTATAGAAAGGGAAGGTGTTAGCACCCTTTCTATCCATGGTTTTCCATGGGCTCTTAGGTACTTGCTCATTTTTAAATTGCTTGTGTTTATGTGCTTGTATTTGAAAAATGGTTTACTTCATGATAACCCTTGTAACAGTCCTCAAGGGTGTGATGAAGTTGTTTTGAACATTTGTTTGAAAAGTGTAAGTGTGAAAAGTTTTGATTTGAGCAAGTACGTACTAGCATCTACCCACTCGAAAAAAGATCGTTTCTATTCTTGTTTCCTTTAGACAGCGCTAACCCACTATTAAGGAATAGGTAGCACAATCGTTGGAGTTGTAAGGGTCAATTCGAAAGGGACGTACGGTCACTAAAGCAATATTAGGACACCTTAGTAGTAACCCTAGAGTCTTAAGATCTTTTTCGAGGCAACATTTTCGAGGCAACATTTCTGAGGCAACGTTTCCGAGGAAACATTCGAATGGCACATTTGATCTTTTTAGACGGGAGGGCAACCACTAAGACACCCTATGCTTAATGATCATTTACCGAAGGCAACCTAAGTGAGAGTATACCCTAAGAGTGAATATGTGCGAGTGATTTATTTTCAGTTTATTATCTTTGCACATTAGGGTTTTCTAACCATTTTAATTTTGTCATGCATTCTTGCCATACAATCCTAAACATACATCTAACAGTTAAGAGTTTTGCGGAAAGTAAAAGCGGAAAAAATAACCTACGCTTATTACATGGCTTTGACAGTTACATAATCGTCATTGACAGTAAATAAAAATGCGGAATTTAAAATCCTAATTTAAACTATTACATCCTTGAAACAGTTAGAAAATAAAGGCAAAAGTAATAACAAGCGCGCGGCAAATTAAATACGTGAGAAATTAGGGTTTTGACCCTTGACTAAACCTAATTGCAATTGATTAAAGAAAAATCTTTTTTTTTTCATTTTTGTTATTTTAAGAAAATAAGGGATAAGTGAATAAAACAAAGAACCTAATTACTAATTAACTTTAATTAAGAAATATAATTAAGTTAACCTTTTTTTTTGTGTTTTTGTTTGACAAAAAGAAAATAATTACATCAAGAATTTAACCTAGTTTTCTAATTGATTTTTATTATAAAAAATAAGTTAAAGTTACCCTAAATAAAATTAAGCTAATTAATTAAAAAATTAAATTTGATAATAAAAACTAATCCTAAATTTGTGAATTCTTGATTTTGGGATTTTTTATGAAAAAAAGTGGATTTTAAAAATAAAATAAATAAACAAATTGCAAAGAATAAGAAAAATAAGAAAATAAAAAAAACTTAGGAATGGGCGTGTATTGAATAGTAATGCTGGGGGTGTTGAACTGAAATCCTTGTCCCATTAAGCCTCCAGGTCTGGTCAACCTTTGAATCTGGTGTAGCATTGACCTTGCATGTGTACAATGGGCCTTCAAGGGAGAAGCGTGAGATTTTGCCAGCTGGGAATCCAGTGGATGAGAGTTTATGGTACATGATAGGCGTGGGATGATGTATTGCATTGGATTCGCCTGAAACAATCAAGAAAATAATAAAATGCACACGCCTGGGATTGATCCCAGGACGTGTGCGTCAAAGGCATTCCTTCCAACCATCTGCGCTAGATTCTTAACTTGTAAGCATAATAAACAAATAAAACCAAAATCCAAGTCAAATATTTTGTCAGCCAAAATGTGCAAAATTTGAATGGACTAATCACGCTTTGACACGCTTCATCTTCTTCCCTTCTTCGTCGTTTTAGACGAAGGGACTTTTACCTACAAGCATCCACTGTAGGTATAACCCTGCATATTTCAAAAATGTTGTACACGCAAGATAAATGAAAGGTAATGGTACCAATCAACTCGTCTCATCCTCACGAGCATCATGGTACCTGATTCAAGGCCCAATTGTTCCTGTACAAAAAGACCCTAAAAATAACACTGAAACCCTAGCAATGGCAACATTATGTACAGGCATCAAAAATGCAATTAAATGACATGGTTAACTTGAAAACATGATGACAAACATGAATATAACAATCAAAAGTGCTAATGATGCAAGAATTATGATAATCGAATTGGAAAATTATGTTAAACCGTATGAGGTGTAGCGCGCATTTATGGGTGTTTCAGGCCTTGCAAAAGATTGAGACAGCTTCCTGGGACGTCCAACAATGGATTGGGATAGCTAGGATGGCTTGAGATGGCATGTGGAGTGAAAACCAATTCACACTTTTCTTTGAATTCTGTGACTTTGCTCTGCTTTTTTTCACGACTCTAACCCCCCGCATTTTGATCTGGAATTGTTCATTATATAACCTAGAGTGAATTAGGTTAACAAACTTGGACTAAATCTTTGCATTTATCCAAGATTTGATTTGATTTGCAAGCTATATGATATGTTGCTATTTTGAGCCAAATCATGCCTTTCTTGTACCAATTGACCTTAATTCGATTTGATCTTGTTAACTCAGCATATCTTGATTGCCAATCTGTCAAAAAAACAAATCAAATCATATCTTTGTTAATTTTCATCATTTATTTGATTTAATTCACTTTTTAATTAATGAAAAATCAAAATAAATTGAAAAATGAAGCACATAATGGGTGAGTGAACATTTGAGTCGTCGACCACATTATAATTGAGGTGCGAGCATAAAAGGTTGGGCCCATTTAGCAAAAAATGCAAATTTGAGCACATTTGACTTTTGGCAATTTTGCAAAAACGGTCAACTTGGCCAATGCATAACTCTCTCAATTTTGACCCTAGAGAGGTGTTCTTTGACTTTTTAGAAAGCTTAGGATGTCCTCTAAACAACACGTTTTGTCTCATCTCAATTCAGTCTTCCATGTTCATGTATGAAGCTTTGACCCAAAAGGTGTTTTTGTTGAATTTTCAAAAGGACCTATAATGTCAAAATTCATATCTTTTTGTGAGTGCATATTATAGACTTGGGAGATGAAGATGAATTGTAGGGAATTTCATCCTCTTCAAAATGAGCTTCGGATGGGTCATTTCTGATAAAGTATGAGAAAGTTATGCTTGGTCAAAGTTGAGTTGACTTTTCCTATAAAACCCTAATTTAGCAACTTTTGGGTTTTGATGAATTGTGATAAATCCTTGAGGAATCATGACCAAACCTTGATCAAATGATGGATAATACTTAAAAATGAGGATGTTGACCAAAAAACTTGAAGTTTAACTGTATGTGGGCCACTGTTGACTTTTGACCTAGTACAGTTGATTCTCAAGCATCTGAGCAGTTGACAGAGCAAAATTCTTATGCAAGGCTTGAAACTTGACATGGATGATCTTGAGAACATATTAGGAAAATAGTGAGAATTTGATTCCTTTGTGGTTCACACATCATGATGAATATGGAAACCCTAATTTGAGGTATACTGCCTTAGGAGAGAGTTTGTCTGGTCAATTCTTGAACTTCCTTGAGCAATTTGGGGACCTCACTTGCCATGTACTGAGAAATATGGGAGGGGAAATTTTGGGGTACAACAGCTTCCCCTGTTCAATCTTCTTAAACCTGAGGATGTAGATTGGTTGTTCTACCTTTCGTGATCTGAAGGTGTAAGATGATTGAACACTAGAGTGCCCAGAAATTTGCACTCGCATGAAGTGACACTTGATTTGCGATATCGGGAATGGGCTTATAAATTCCATTTGGAAGTTGAGGATTGAAGATTATATGGGATGGGCTTAAATATGCCATCTGAAGAGGTGTCAATCGCATAAGATATTCCTTTGTGAGAACCCGTACACATGTTGTTGAGGAAGACTTTGTTGGGGAATGCTGGTCTTTGTTTTGGGAGAAATAGAGTTTTAGGAGCTTCATTTGTCCGTTACTCTAATGGGGTTTAACTCTGGTTTGGGGAAGCGGAAGTGAACGGTGTATCTGGTTGGGGTATATGTTGCACCGCGACTTACTAGAGAGATGCGAAACCAATCGTGTTTGACCGGGTCCCGGTATTACAGTGTTGTGGACTGCTATCTAGGGATAAGAGAGGAAGAACACGGATAGTAAGGTTATGAGAAGGAACCTGGATAGTAAGGTTCTTCGAGAAGAAAGCCTGGATAGTAGGGCTTGAGAAGGAACCTGGATAGTAGGGTTACTTCAAGATGAAAGCCTGGATAGTAGGGTTGTGAGAAGGAACCTGGATAGTAGGGTTACTTCGAGATAAAAGCCTGGATAGTAGGGCTGTGAGAAGGAACCTGGGTAGTAGGGTTACTTCGATATGAAAGCCTGGATAATAGGGCTATGAGAAGGAACCTGGATAGTAGGGTTACTTCGATATGAAAGCCTGGATAGTAGGGTTGTGAGAAGGAACTTGGATAGTATGGTTACTCCGATATGAAAGCCTGGATAATAGAGTTGTGAGAAGGAACCTGGATAGTAGGGTTACTTCTCTATGAAAGCCTGGATAGTAGGGTTGTGAGAAGGAACCTGGATAGTAGGGTTACTTCGATATGAAAGCCTGGATAGTAGGGCTGTGAGAAGGAACCTGGGTAAGGTTGTTTCGTGAAGAGTTTGGATAAAACTGAATCTGAACCGAGAAGGAACCTGGGTAAGGTTGCTTTGTGAGGAGTTTGGGTAAAAATGCATCTGAACTGAGAAGGAACCTGGGTAAGGTTGCTTTGTGAGGATTTTGGGTAAAACTGCATTTGAACTGAGAAGGAAACTGGGTAAGGTCACTTTGGGATGAGTTTGTGTAAAACTTCAGGATGAACCGGGGTAAGGTTATAAGTTTGTGTAAAACTTCATAATGAACAAGGGTAAGGTTATAAGTTTGTGTAAAACTTCAGAGTGAACCGGGGTAAGGTTACTTTAATTTGATAATGTAGATTAGTTGACTCGTTTGATTTCGGGAACTGAGTTTCCGTTAGTTGTTTGTAGATGTAATCTGTATAACTGCTGGATTCGTTGAAACTGATTGTTTTTCCTGAAAATATATCAGGGTTAGTTATATGTGATGCATGAAATGCAGGGCGATATGATGTTCTCAAAATAAATGAGATTATGTTGTATGCAATATGTATGCGCACGTCAGGATATATGAGCATGAAATGCTATTGTGACATATCCGAGTGGGAAAATAAATCCCTGACCGCTGCTGGAGAGTAACAGAAATTGAGTTCCTGACTGTCGTAGAAAAAGTGGTTCTTCTACTTCCGCTGGAGACGGTGAACTGAAGATGACTATGTTGGGGATTTTCCCCTTGTTTACAGCTTATCTACCGGGGGAGAGACTCTGTTTGAGAATAACTCTGCGGGAGAATAACTTCGTTAGGGATGAGCTTCCGTATTCAAAGAAATAAACTATGCTCGGAAGAAAACTATATGAATCGCTTGCGATTACCAAATTTGGCTGGGGAATATAGACGTCAGCTCTCCGAAAGAGCTTGGTTGGGGAAAGTAACTCCTGTTTGGGGAGGCAGAGATCAAAACTTTGGTTGCCTTTACTCTGTGGGGAGTGTAGATGTTACTGGGATGCATGCTGAGGATACGATAATGACTTCGTATCAAGACTTTCCTGCCCATGTACCTGTTGGAGAAAGTACTTGTGAAGGCTTTGTGGATAGCCTGAGTGTTATCCCAACTCATGAGGTGCTTGGTAATTTCCGATCAGAATGATAAGTCTTATACTGATAGGCAAGTGACAAGATGATAGGACATAGTCGTCTGCTTTGATCCCTAACTTTTGCCTGGACCGCCCTTTCGGGTTTTCAGTCCACCGGGATACCCCTTTTTGCCCAAGACACCTTTTCAGGTTTTCGACTTGCCGGATGTATATTTTTTTTCATATGTATATCCCTAACTTTTGCCCGAACCTTTTTGGTTCGCCGGGATGCCCTTATTTTTGCCTAGGCCCGTCAACCTAGCGGGTCTTTGTTCATGCGTAGTATTTTCTTACTATGCCCATGTTCACAGAGTACGGAGAATTGTCACTGTCCATAGTAGTAAGTGTTGTCACACTACAAGAAGATGTTTGTTTGATCGTACAGGATTCGTTGTTGGGATTCATGCCCAATGCCCCAAGTGTTTCAGATGGAGATCTGCCCCTGGCTATCTGGCACTTTTGGAGAGACTACCCCAGGTGTGTTTAAACATCAGGTCATTCCCCTTGCTTATGGAAGACCTATTTTTGGAAGTGTCTTTCCCGCTGAGGTGATTCTGTCCGTTGAGAGGATGTATGTTCATTGAATATCCATTGTGCAGATTTCTCTATTGTCAAACAGTTAGTCATGTGCAAACAATGTCATTTAAAGAATGCAAAACTCATGTATGTCTTGAAAAAAAATTGAAAATGTGTTTTGTGTAGTAAAGCGAAATTTGCGAGAATGTGATATCAACTCAGGATTTGTAATAAAGCCTACAGGAGTCAGGATACCTTTTCAACACTATGATCTCAAACTAACCCATGCTTCAGCTAGGACTTTTAAGGGTTATAACGTGGCCTGGTTCACAGTTCAAGAAACAAAGGATAAAGGCTCAAACTTTATTTGTACCCAACCCGCTCTTCGTGATGTTCTTCAGTCCTATGCTCAGTTAATTGCGCGTTTAAATCCCGATTGAGTTTTGGAATATTGTCCTTGATGTTCCGGTGATGATTCAAATATGGAAAGTTTATTTGAAAATGGCATCCATTTTTGTAATCTTCTTTTTGTCGAGGATTTGTATTAACCTCTTCTTCTTTTTTTTCGTTATCCCTTCTTTTGCCTGAACTGTTTCTTTTGTGATTACAGTCAGCGGGATGCCCCAATTTTTCTCTTAAGTCTCCTTCCTAGGTTTTGCCTTAATGGGCTTTTATTTCGAGAGATAATGACTGCCTGTCTTGACGATTATACGGAACCATCACCTTGTTTTGTTTTGGAAGGACGTCTTTGATGCTGCTCATTGTGTACGAAGCGGCAGATTGTGACTGAATGCGCCTCTAAATTAACTGAGAAAACTAACCTGCCCCAGGTTATGATTAAGGGTTTTAATTTGTGTGAAAAGAAAAACTCCTACTTCTTTGGCTCGAAGGGGTTGACTAGGGATTATCTTCCTTATAACTCCACTGTTTAGGATTTGAAACAACGCATGTACATCATCACTGGGGTCTGTTCGAAAGCGTACTGTAGAGATTGTGGTATCATTTTCATCATCCTCCCTCTAAGGCTTAGAGTTTTTTAATCGAGAGTTGAATATCACACAAGGAAATAAGAACACATTTTTGAAATAATGAATACGAATGAATTGATTCAAGACAAACATGTGCAATGCATTGATGAAATAACGAGGTTTAATATGAATAAATGTTCAAACAAATCAAAAGAAAATTACACATTGAACATTCTAATGAACGAAAAGTCTTCTTGTGAGAACTTGTCACTTCAGATGGTATGCCTTGGAGGGATGGCAGAAGAAATCAGCCTGACCGTCTTGTGCAAATTCTAGCGCTCCTTCATCAATCAGGTCTTGAATTTTATTTCTCAACACCCAACAGTTGTTGGTGTCATGTCCAGGACTGTTGGAGTGGTATGCACATCTTGCATTTGGATTGTACCTTGGGGAGGCTATGTTGGGAATCTGAGGAGGGTCCCTTAACATAGCCAACTTGGCCTTCAACATGCGTTGCAATGCTTGAGCCAATGACATGTTGATTTCGGTGAAGCGTCTTTCGGATGTATTCTTCTTATGCTGATTGTCCCGTTGTCGTTGGCGAGGTTGTAGTTGGGCTTGTGATGTAGTATCATTCTGGAAAGGTCTGTTCCTGACCAAACCAACCTCCTCTCTCACTGGGGGCTGATTAATGCCTTGATCCACAATTTTAACCGTTTGTTTCATGGCTCTGCATCCATCTTGGTGAAGCTTGTTGAGGAAGGCTCTTAGCCCTTCTTGTCCTCGAGCTAAGTTTTGGATAAGAGCCATCTGCCCCAGCATATGGATTCTCATTGCTTCTACCTTAGCTTGCAATTGTTCCAATTGTTCATCCTTGTTGTTGTCGGGACGTTCCTCGGTCAGATTCCTGGCGAAGAGTGTTTTCAGGTCTTCTTGCCCCTTGGATAGATTGAGGAGAAATTCCTTGAGCTGGGCATCTTGAGCTTGGAGATCTCTGTTGTCTTGTTGGAGAGCCATTGCTGAAATAAAGAACGAGAACATGAGAGACCTGCTTTGAAACCTGCTTATGCAATGATATGTATTATATATGTATGTAATGTTTTCAAGGATCTCGCGGGGTAAACAAGAAAATGTCAGAAGTTGAATTTTGCAGCTTTGAGTGAAGAACTTTGTATCGTCGAATGTCCTTCTATGAGAGTCAAGCTCACCATATCAAGTGGGTCATAGCCCCTGACTCAAGTTGTTGAGTTTTAATCTTCTGACGACATTGGCTAGAGGAAAATAAATCCCCTTGCCCCTTGCTAGATGTCTGATTTATCATAACCTGCATCATTGGCCCTCGAGATCCTTGAAATGGTTATTCATGATATGCTATGGTATGATGTTTATGATGTCATGATAAATCACAGGTATAGAAAACACAGACAAATCACACCAAGTCCTTAGGTTTAAGGCTTGCTTGAGTTTTAAGGTCATACCCTCTTGAAGTTGGATTGGTTCAACCTATCCTATAAATAGTAACCGGGTTCTAAAAGGGATCTCAATATCACTGATCTTTCTCCCAGCTTCGTTCAATAGGAGATTGACTCACAACCAAATAAATCTCAAGAGTCAGACCTCAATGAGTGTAGCATCGAGTATCTGTCGACCTTGGGAATACACCAAAGCTGGCCACCTCGCTACGTCTTATTGGCCAAGTTGTGCCATTAAAGGTTCTAAGGTCAGTTGATGCTTCACGACACCACGCGGTGGCCCCGTACTCTCCCTGATTGACTCAAGGGTTATCAGTACTAACTAAAGTTCCACATCAATGTAGCTACTGCTTCAACCGTGCCGGTATACCCCAGCATAGTTCCCTCATAGTTTATTCCTACTTACCTAAAAGGTGTTCCCCAGATCCGGGTGTAAGATCTTCAATAATACCCAAACAAAACCCTTGAATATAATGCAGACAAAGCAAACAAGAAAGAAATTTTTAAATTGACCTAGATCCTAAGGTATACCCCACCTTTTTTTCCCCAGCAGAGTCGTCAGTTCTGTGATACGGTGGCAGAACCGACTGTTTTTACTGGTTTGCGTTTTGCGTTTTTTATTCGCAAAATGTTGCGGTAAGCAAGAGTCACCACCGACTTTTATTTCATCCAACCGGAAAGGAAAAAGTACAGAAAAAATCCTTTTTCGAGATTTTGAGTACGAGGGGTAGATTATAGAAAGGGAAGGTGTTAGCACCCTTTCTATCCATGGTTTTCCATGGGCTCTTAGGTACTTGCTCATTTTTAAATTGCTTGTGTTTGTGTGCTTGCTTTTGAAAAATGTTTTACTTCATGATAACCCTTGTATCAGTCCTCAAGGGTGTGATGAAGTTGTTTTGAACATTTGTTTGAAAAGTGTAAGTGTGAAAAGTTTTGATTTGAGAAAGTACCTACTAGCATCTACCCACTCGAAAAAATATCATTTCTATTCTTGTTTCCTTTAGACAGCGCTATCCCACTATTAAGGAATAGGTAGCACCGTCGTTGGAGTTGTAAGGGTCAATTTGAAAGGGACGTACGGTCACTAAAGCAATATTAGGACACCTTAGTAGTAACCCTAGAGTCTTAAGATCTTTTTCAAGGCAACATTTCCGAGGCAACATTTCCGAGGCAACATTTCTGAGGCAACGTTTCTGAGGTAACATTTGAATGGGACATTTGATCTTTTTAGACGGGAGGCAAATCACTAAGACACCTTATGGTTAATGATCGTTTACCGAAGGCAACCGAAGTGAGAGTATACCCTTAGAGTGAATATGTGCGAGTGATTTATTTTCAGTTTATTATCTTTGCACATTAGGGTTTTCTAACCATTTTAATTTTGTCATGCATTCTTGCCATACAATCCTAAACATACATCTAACAGTTAAGAGTTTTGCAGAAAGTAAAAGCGAAAAAAATAACCTACGCTTATTACATGGCTTTGACAATTACATAATCGTCGTTGACAGTAAATAAAAATGCGGAATTTAAAATCCTAATTTAAACTATTACATCCTCGAAACAGTTAAAAAATAATGGCAAAAGTAATAACAAGCGCACGGCAAATTAAATACGTGAGAAATTAGGGTTTTGACCCTTGAATAAACCTAATTGCAATTGATTAAAGAAAAATCAGTTTTTTTTTGTCTTTTTTGTTATTTTAAGAAAATAAGGGATAATTGAATAAAAAAAGAACCTAATTACTAATTAACTTTAATTAAGAAAAATAATTAAGTTAACCTATTTTTTTGTGTTTTTGTTTGACAAAAAGAAAATAATTACATCAAGAATTTAACCTAGTTTTCTAATTTATTTTTATTATAAAAATAAGTTAAAGTTACCCTAAATTAAATTAAGCTAATTAATTAAAAAATTAAATTTGATAATAAAACTAATCCTAAATTTGTGAATTCTTGATTTTGGGATTTTTTATGAAAAAAAGTGGATTTTAAAAATAAAATAAATAAACAAATTGCAAAGAATAAGAAAAATAAAAAAATTTAGGAATGGGCCTGTATTGAATAGTAATGCTGGGGGTGTTGAACTGAAATCCTTGGCCCATTAAGCCTCCAAGCCTGGTTAACCTTTGAATCAGGTGTAGCATTGACCTTGCATGTGTACCATGGGCCTTCAAGGGAGAAGCGTGAGATTTGGCCAGCTGGGCATCCAGTGGATGAGCGTTGATGGTACATGATAGGCGTGGGATGATGTATTGCATTGCATTCGCCTGAAACAATCAAGAAAATAATAAAATGCACACGCCTGGGATCGAACCCAGGACGTGTGCACCAAAGGCATTCCTTCCAACCATATGCGCTAGATTGTTAACTTGTAAGCATAATAAACAAGTAAAACCAAAATCCAAGTCAAATATTCTGCCAGCCAAAACGCGTGAAATTTGAATGGACTAATCACGCTTTGACATGCATCATCTTCTTCCCTTCTCCGTCGTTTTATACGAAGGGACTTTTACCTACAGACATCCACTGTAGGTATAACCCTGCATATTTCAAAAATGTTGTACACGCAAGATAAATGAAAGGTAATGGTACCAATCAACTCATCTCATCCTCACGAGCATCATGGTACCTGATTCAAGGTCCAATGGTTCCTGTATAAAAATACCCTAAAAATAACACAGAAACCCTAGCAATGGCAACATCATGTACATGCATCAAAAACACAATTAAATGACATGGTTAGCTTGCAAACATTATAACAAACACAGATATAACAATAAAAAGTGCTAATGATGCAAGAATTATGATAATCGAATTGGAAAATTATGTCAAACCTTATGAGGTGTAGCGTGTGTTTCTGGGTGTTTCAGGCCTTGCAAACGATTGGGACACCTTCCTGGGACGTCCAGCAAGGGATTGGGATAGCTAGGATGGCTTGAGATGGCATGTGGAGTGAAAACTAATTCACACTTTTCTTTGAATTTTGTGACTTTGCTCTGCCTTTTTTCATGACTCTAACCCCCCGTATTTTGATCTGGATTTGGTCATTATATAACCTAGAGTGAATTAGGTTAACAAACTTGGACTAAATATTTGCATTTATCCAAAATTTGATTTGATTTTCAAGCTATATGATATGTTTCTATTTTGAGCCTAATCATGCCTTTCTTGTACCAATTTACCTTAATTCGATTTGGTCTTGTTAACTCAGCATATCTTGATTGCCAATCTATCAAAAAAACAAATCAAATCATATCTTTGTTAATTTTCATCATTTATTTAATTTAATTCACTTTTTAATTAATGAAAAATCAAAATAAATTGAAAAATGAAGCACATAATGGGTGAATGAACATTTAAGTTGTGGACCACATTATAATTGAGGTGCAAGCATAAAAAGTTGGGCCCATTTAGCAAAAAATGCAAATTTGAGCATATTTGACTTTTGGCAATTTTGCAAAAATGGTCAACTTGGCCAATGCACAACTCTCTCAATTTTGACCATAGAGAGGTGTTCTTGGACTTTTTAGAAAGCTTAGTATGTCCTATAAACAACCCTTTTGGTCTCATCTCAATTTAGTCTTCCATTTTCATGTATGAAGCTTTAACCCAAAAGGTATTTTTGTTGACTTTTCAAAAGGACCTATAATGTCAAAATTCATATTTTTTATGAGTGCATATTCTGGACTTGGGAGATGAAGATTAATTGTAGGGAATTGCATCCTCTTCACAATTAGCTTTGGATGGGTCATTTATGATAAAGTATGAGAAAGTTATGCTTGGTTAAAGTTGAGTTGACTTTTCCCATAAAACTCTAATTTAGCAACTTTTGGGTTTTGATGAATTGTGAGCAATCCTTGAGGAATCATGATCAGCCCTTGATCAAATGATGGATAATACTTCAAAATGACGATTTTGACCAAAAATCTTGAAGTTTGATTGTATGTGGGCCACAGTTGACTTTTGACCTAGTATAGTAGATTCTCAAGCATCTGAGCAGTTGACTGAGTAAACTTCTTATGCAAGGCTTGAAACTTGACATGGATGATCTTGAGAACATATTAGGACAATGGTGAGCATTTGAGTCCTTTGTGGTTCACACATCTTGATGAAGATGGAAACCCTAATTTGAGGTATACTGCCTTAGGAGAGAGTTTGTCTGGTCAATTCTTGAACTTCCTTGAGTAAACTTCTTATGCAAGGCTTGAAACTTGACTTGGATGATCTTGAGAACATATTAGGACAATGGTGATCATATGAGTCCTTTGTGGTTCACACATCTTGATGAAGATGGAAACCCTAATTTGAGGTACACTGCCTTAGGATAGAGTTTGTCTGGTCAATTCTTGAACTTCCTTGAGCAATTTGGGGACCTCACTTGCCATGTACTGAGAAATATGGGAGGGCAAATTTTGGGGTACAACACTGAGTTACATGAGGGCACTTTTGGAACCCATTCCAGTGGGCATACGATGGAAAATAAGATCTTACGGGCAGGCTATTACTGGTCTACCATGGAAGCAGATTGCTATCAACACTCTCGAACCTGCCACAAGTGTCAGATCTATGCTGACAAGGTGCACGTACCTCCGGTTCTTCTGAATTTCTTGACAGCTCCTTGGCCCTTTTCTATGTAGGGCATCGATATGATTGGTGAAATCAAGCCAACAGCCTCTAATGGACACCGCTTCATCTTAGTGGCCATTGATTATTTTACAAAGTGGGTTGAGGCATCCTCTTTCGCTTCCGTTACCAAGAATGTTCTAGCCCGGTTCATTAAGCAGAATCTCATCAGTCGGTATGGTATCCCAGAGAGGATCATCGCAGACAAAGGTAAGAATCTAAACAATTCTATGATCACGGCCTTGGGCGAGAAATTCAAGATATAGCATCACAATTCTTCCCCTTACCGGCCAAAGATGAATGGTGATGTCGAAGCCGAAAATAAGAACATTAAAAAGATCATACAGAAAATGAAAGTCACGTACAAAGACTGGCATGACATGCTACCATTCTCTCTCCAAGGTTATTGTACCACGGCGCGCACATCAACCGGGGAAATACCCTACTCTCTGGTATATGGCATGGAAGCCATCTTGCCTATTGAGGTTCAGATCCCCTCTCTAAGAATTATGCAGGATGCAGGGCTGAACGAAGACGATTGGATCCAGACTCGACTTGATCAACTGAACTTGATTGATGAGAAAATGCTTATTGCTGTCTGTCATGGTCAAATGTATCAAAAACTGATGATTAAGGCTTTCAACAAAAAGGTCAGACGCCAAGTGTATCAAGTCGGGGATCTGGTGATCAAGCACATCATACTGCCGCAAGGTGATCCCAGGGGCAAATGGACTCCTACATACGAAGGGCCATTGGTAATCAAAAGCATATTCTCTGGTGGAGCAATGATTCTGACCACCATGGATGGTGATGACCTGCCTCACCCTATGAACGCAGACATAGTCAAAAGATACTACGCATAAGAGACCCACTAGGTTGACACACCTAGGCAAAACAAGGGCATCCCGACGAACCAAAAAGGTTCGGGCAAAAATTAGGGATAAACAAAAAAAATCTGTACACCCGGCAAGTTGAAAACCCGAAGGGCGACTTGGGCAAAAAAGGGTATCTCGGTGGACTAAAAACCCAAAAGGGAGGTCCAAGAAAAAGTTAGGGAATTAAAGCGTATGACTATGTCCCGTTGGATCACCTTACGGAAAACCTGCAAACTCGACGGTTTTGATCAATTCAATCAACTTCGGACAAGGCAACAAATAGATAAGATGCTCAAAGACACGAAGGCTATAGCAGAATGGAAACCCCTTGGGATTATTTCACATAGCTATCTTTTATTTGTATCAAATTTTCATTTTTTACGACAGCATTCTCTTACTAGAATGTTTGTCTCATTGTACAAAAATCCATACTAAAGTCAATACAAAGATATCCCTTTGAAATTGCAAAACTATCTGTTTTTCTTTACTCTTGTTGTTTTGTTTACAAAAATGTCCAATGATTTATTTTTGAACATATGAATTTGAACATAATTATTGTTTACAAATGAACAAAATAGAAAAGGCAATCACTGATGGCTTTAAGAGATAGGGAAATCTCTCCAAGTTGTTTCCATAAAATCCCCCTCAGTGTGCAGTTTAATCCCCAGTGGAACAGAGCTTCCGGTTATCAATCCCCAGTAGAAGTCGTCCAATTTCTCAGGGTTCCCCAACAGGATTTTACAAGTTGTACACGACATTCCCCTTATAACAGAGTTTATTTCTCTAAAAGGAAATCCATCAACACTTCAACTTCACAACATGAAGACTTACACTCCGTATCCTCAGCAGCATTCGGGGATTTATTTTCCCCAATTCAAACAAGCAGTGCAACAGATTAGCTCACATACGCATACATTGCATCCATATATCATAAACACTGATAACACGAATGCATGTATCACAATATCATTACACCGTGCATTTCATACAACAAGACATTGCATATTAGCTAACATTTTACCCTTTTCAGGATAAGGTTAATCAATAGATACCATTAACAAAGTTCAAAGGCTTTTTCAGATACAGTTCAGATACGCTCCATACATGGATGCCATCCTGATACTCATTCAGATTCAACTTTCAGATACAGTTCAGATACACTCCAGACTCGGATGCCATCCTGATACTCATTCAGATTCAATCTTCAGATATAGTTAGATACGCTCCAGACACGGATGCCATTCTTATATTCATTCAGATTTAATCTTCAGATACAGTTCAGATACGCTCTAGATACGGATGTCATTCTGATACTCATTCATATTATCTCTCAAATACAGTACAGATACGCTCCAAACATGGACGCCATTCTGATACTCATTTAGATTCAGCTCTGAGATACAGTTCAGATATGCTCCAGACACGGATGCCATTCTGATACTCATTCAGATTCTCTCTCAGATACAGTACATATACGCTCCAGACATGGATGTCATTCTGATACTCATTCAGACTCAGCTTCCAAATATAGTTCAGATACCCTCCAGACATGGATGCCATTCTGATACATATTCAGCCTTCAAATACAGTTCAGATACGCTCCAGACAGGGACGCTATTCTGATGCTCATTCAGATTCTCTTTTAGATACAGTCCGACAATCATTTCTAGATGGCATCTACAAGCTCATCTCCAAAAACTTTCTATGATCTCTCTAAATGGCATCTTTAAGCCCATTCCCTCTACCATCACATCACCGAGTGCAAATTTCTAGGCACTCTAGTGTCCAATCATCTTCCACCTTCGAGTCACGAATGGCAAAACTCGCCAGTCTAACTCTTCATGCTTAAGAAGATTGACCAGGGGAAGTTGTTGCACCCATAATTTTTCCCTCTCATTTATCAAGAAGTTTGCTCACAATATCTCCTTTGGCTCAAGACTGCACTAGGGTTGAACAGCTCAAGACACCTCCTTAAGCACTGGTGACCAAAATTAGGGTTTGAGATTGCACAACGATATTTGAACTTCTAATGCCCCATATGACTTTCATAGATCATTATGGACCATCAAGGTTACTCATGTCAAATTTCAAGCTTTGGATCACACTTTTGATCAGTCAATTGAAGTAGTGGGTTGGATGAGGAAAGTACATTGTGATTCAGAAGCAATGTACCGAGTTTCTACGAATACGTTGAGGCTTAGAGGAAACATAGTGAGCTGAGAGAGTACATTGAGGCTTAGAGGTAATGTACGGAGATTTGCGAATACGTTGAGGCTTAGAGGCAACGTAGTGAGTTATGAGAGTACATTGAGGCTTAGAGGCAATATACGGATATTTGTGAATACGTTGAGGCTTAGAGGCAACGTAGTTCGTGGAGAGAGTACATTGAGGCTTAGAGGCAATGTACGGAGATTTGTGAATACGTTGAGGCTTAGAGGCAACATAGTAAGCTGATAGTACATTGAGGCTTAGAGGCAATGTACAGAGTTTTACGATTACGTTGAGGCTTAGAGGCAACGTAGTGAGCTGAGAGTACATTAAGGCTTAAAGGCAATGTACCGAGTTTGCAAATACATTGAGGCTTAGAGGAAACATAGTGAGATAAGAGAGTACATTGAGGCTTAGAGGCAATGTACGAAGTTTGCGAATATGTTGAGGCTTTGAGGCAACGTAGTTAGTGGTGAGATTACATTGAGGCTTAGAGGAAATGTACGGAGATTTGCGAATGCGTTGAGGCTTAGATGCAACGTAGTGAGCTAAGTGTACACTGAGGCTTAGAGGTAATGTACCAAGTTTCGTTCATTATTGCATGGAGACTTAGGTAATGGACTACATTGTAAGGAACTCATCACTGCATGGAGATTTAGGTGATGGGCTGAATGCGTCACGTCATGGAGACTTAGGTGACGATTTGAATTGTAGGAGGAATGTTTGGTTGATTGACCCTTAGACGATTATATTGGGGGTTAGATTGCTTATGTGTTGTGCGATGCAGGCGTATGCATGCGCATTTGAATATTTAGATGCATGTATAGTGTACTTATGCTTTAGATATGCAAAATGTATGTATGAAGACGCATGCAAAATTCGTGTATGTTTTGTATATGTGCCTTGAGATTTTGTTGTACCACAAAATTTTCCCTCTCATTTATCAAGAAGTTTTCTCACAAGATCTCCTTTGGCTCAAGACTGCACTAGGGTTGATCAGTTCAAGACACCTCTTTAAACATTGATGACCAAAATTAGGGTTTAAGATTGCACAAGGATATTTGAACTTCCAATGCCCCATATGACTTTCATGGATCATTATGGACCATCAAGGTTACTCATGTCAAGTTTCAAACTTTGAATCACACTTTTGATCAGTCAATTAGCAGTTGACCTAAAAATCAACTGTATTGGGGGGAAAGTCAACTATGACCAATTTACAGTCAAACTTCATAGTTTTTTGATACACATCAACATTTTAAACTCATATGTATCATTTTTATCAAGTTTGGACCATAATTCCTCAAGAAATTTGATCAAATCTTCAAAAGGGCAAAATGGTCAAAACTAGGGTTTTGATTGGGAAAGGGCAATTTTTGATTTTTGACCTAGCAAATGATCAATTGGTTTAAGGAATGATCTCAAGAGTTAAATTGCACCATTTTTACCTAATGACATGGCTCAAAACATTTCTCAAGTCCAATGGATTGACAGATGAATTTTCAGTCAGCTGATCAAAAGTCAACTGTATACTGAAAAGTCAAACTTTGACTTTTTGGTCAAATTCAAATGCCAAAGATCAAAATTCATCAAAACATGTTAAACTATGAAACTTATTCATCAATAAATCCAAAATTCAAGACTTCATATTGAAAAGTTAAAATTTCTAAACTTAGAAATTTTTCTAAGTGTTGGAAATTTCTTGTTTTTTCATAACTCTGAGCAAAATTTTCACCATGATGCAAGCTGATTCAGAAGAAACTTCCAACATGAAAGTTGTATATCTCCATGAAGTCTACAATATTTATTTACATATCTACTTCCAAAAGTGCTTGGATCTCAAGTTATAATTTTAAGAATATGGTCATGAAACAAAACACTTAGTGAGATTTTGCCCTAATTTGGTCAGGATTTTGACCCAACTTCATGGCATTTTTTCATATAGTTCCAAGGGGAATATTAAAAAGTAATTCAAATATGGGTTGTAGAGCACATTGCAAGCTTTCCAAAATGTCCAATAACTCCTTGAGATGATTTTTTAGTAGGGAGAATCGAAGAGATGAAGTTAGGGTTTTATCACTTGAATTACAAGTCATTTTGTGATGAACATGAAGATGTGAAAAACACAAGAAGGGGGGGTTGAATTGAAAACTTAGATCAAAAACATCTTAATGACACAGTATTTTTATCCTGGTTCGTTTGATCTCAAACTACTCCAGTCCACCCGTCAAGGTGATTTCGCCTCTCTCCAACGAGGTCTTAATCCACTAATCTCAACAAGATTACAAAAGCTACTTTAACAACTGTTAAAGTCTTCTTGAGTACAACCACAATCCAGTTAATCTCAAGGATCTCCTTTACAAATGATTAAACAAAATGTGTTGTTGTTTTTCTAATAAAAAACAGTTTATCACAACTGTGATAAATTACACAGGTTAAGCTTAGAATAAAGAATGAATTTGCTTGAGCTAGAATATGCGTGGTTGATGATCTTAGCAAATTGTTGTGTGTATGTGCGTGCTTCTTTTTGCAAGCAGACTTGTTTATATATGCAAGGTAAAGAAGTTGTCCATAAAGCAATTTTAGTGTTATTAACACACTTTCCTTTTGGAGAAGATCTTGTCTGAAGAAAGCCATTAGAATTAATTTTGTCTTGAATGTTCAGTAACGCTTCAGAGTCTTTTCCCTTAACTACTGATGACGCTTCAGAATATTGATGACTTTGTTGATATGTCTTTGATCAGAATCAGAGTTTATTGTAATTGAGCGCAGATTCTTGGTCACCAATCTTCAGCGTATAATCTGATTGCTTCAGCGTGTAATACTTTATGGCTTATCTTCTGATGTTGATCTGATCAGAACTTCTGCAAACATAAAACATATTTTTAAGGATCATATTTGTTCTATGTATTTATTCTTTGTATTTATTTATTCTTTGTATTTGTTATCATCAAAACTCTAACCAAGGGTTGTAGAATCAAACTATGTTCTAACAATATCCCCCTTTTTGATGATGACAAAAACTAGATTTTTCAATTAAAAAAATAAAGAATAAAAAGTTTAGAATAGAGAAGAGAAACTCACCCTGAGTTGATTACTTCCCTTAAGTTCTTTGAGTCTTTGAGAATCAGAGCTTAACTGCGTCTTTTATCAGAGTTTTGTACCTGTTCAAGCTTTTCAAAAAATACAGGTTAAGTAGTTCAGAATGTTTGAGACTTCTGTCTCAGTAAACCGTTATTGAAAATATCTTACTTTCTCCCCTTTTTTGTCAGTTATCAAAAAGGCAATGTAATCAGAGCAAAAAAAATGATTTATATTAATAAACAAGAAGCAATGATAAGTAGTTCAGAACAGAAGCAATGTAAAACAAACATTACAGATAAACAGATTTAAAACAGAAAAGAATCTAAGAGGGAGGAGGAAGGCGTGTGAACAAAGCTTCCAGCAAGCCCTTGATATGGGTGTTGGTTTCCTCTTGTTTTCTCAGAATGCTTTTGATTTCTTTGTTCGTATCCTCCTGCTTATCCAACCTTTCCTGGATAACAGCATTTGCTCTCTTCAATTCTTCCAGAGTTTTCCTTTCATAGGAAGGAGCTGGAGATTCTTCAGTATCAGGACGCTTATCAGAGCATTCTGTAACTTGATCACATTGAACCATTTCCTCTGCTGAAATCATCTCTTCTGGAGCAGCAGTCAGAGTGAGTCCTTCTGACTCTGGTTGAACTTCATTTGAGAGACGATGTTCTGACCAGGGAGCATTATCCAGAGGGAGAATCTCCTTCTTGAGCAGATGGCTCAGAACTTGGTCTTCAAAAACCTGTAGCATATCACTGAAATTCCGTTGAACCTGTTCATAGCTCTGTTCTTTTAGCTTCAATGTTTCAGAACTTAGCCAGTTTCTGAAACTTGTCCATAGATAATCAGAAGCAGCAGGGTTAGTCATCTGTAGACTAGCTTGCTTCAAGGAGGTTATCCATTTCTGCATTCCTGTTTCAAACATCAATAAACTTGTACCAACATCTGGTGTGGGTTCAGTTGGTTTTGGTTTAGGAATGGCAGTTTTGTGAGTTATAGCAGCTAATCGTTCTAATGCAGTTAGATCAATGACAAGTTTTGCGTTTTCAGTTGGATTGCTCTTGGGTGAGGGAGTAGGAGAATCGGGTATGATAATTAGACTAATTGGGGAATTTGGTGGTGTGGATTCTAGAGAAGAAGGAATTTGTGGAATGTCCAGGATGGTGGTAGGCATGTGAATGGCTAGTGGTTCAGTGATTCCTGGGATTGGGATTGTGTCTGAATCTGAAGTAGGTTCTTCAGATTGGTTGGTTGTAGGATTGTGAGGTTCTGGTTCATAGGTCTCAGGTGGTTGGTTCTCAAAAGTTTGAACTTCTGGTTGTGATTGTTCATGTTGAGGAGATGGTGGATGAGGAATATCTTGTTGTGGAGAGAGAGGTAGTGGAATATCTGGTTGTGGAACATTTTTTGTAGTTTCGGAGTTTGGATTATCAGGGACTAGAGGATTTGGATTTTGTGATGTGGGAGCTGACATATCTTGGTCAAAAGAGTCAATATCTGACAGAACTTTGGCAAGTTTTGGTTGAGTTGGTTCAAGATTTGGATTGATAGGAAGGGAGTGAGTTTCTCTTAGACTTAGAGTTTCAGATGGATCAAACCCTATGTCGAAGTCATCAAAAGTCTGTGGGGTTGGAAGTTCTGATTGAGTAGTTATGGGTTCACGTGTTGATATAGTTATTGATTCTAAAACAGTAACAAAAGAAGGATTACCTTTCTTTTTAGCAGCTTTTGGAGTCCTTTGGGATGAAACTTCTGCTGCTGCCTTTCTTTTCTTGGTCTTCTTCAACACAACTTCTGGAGCCGCCTGATGCAAGTCTTGGATATTTAACTCTGGTGCAGTGCCATCTTCCTTACACGCATCCATATATCTGACGATTATCTCAGGCTTGGAGTCAATCTCTGAGAAAAGTGGAAAATCATCCAGAGGAATTCTTCTGGAGGTGATGGTTGCAAAAGAAGTAACGTTGGGTTCCTTCTTGATGTTCTCAATAATTTTCATCTTTTTTATATTCTTTGCATTCAGGGGCTTCCCAGCAGTTGCCTCTAGAGAGCTAATTTCATGTGCTTCAGTTAGATGCTCTATCAGCCTATTCTCCTTCAGAATATCTGATATGAGTCTTCCTAGGGGTATCCAGTCCCTTTTGGTATGCTCATCTTCTCTTGTCTCTTTTACACTGGTCCTCAGATGATTAAATAACAAGTGAGGGAGATTTACCTTAGTATTCTTGGAGATAAAGTAGATCAGAAACTGCTGATCAATGTTTATGTAATCAGGAGAGCTGGTTGGCTTCCTGTGGTTGATGCATCCCAGAATTATCTTAGCCAAGATTCTGTGATGATCCTTCAGATCCCTAATCTTGCTGGAGGGAAGACCCAGAGTTAATATTTCCCTTGCAATTGAAGCAACATCAGAACATATTTCAGCCATGTCTATACACCTTACACCTCCACCATTGTAACCGATGAGTCTTGAAATTAGGTCTTCAGTAATGAAAATCTTCTTCCCCATGACATATGAAGTAACTTGATGGTTTGAGGAGGAAGCATGAATCCAGAATTCTTTTACAAGAATTGGAAAAGTTATCCCTAGAAGACGGTCAAAATATTTGTTCCATCCTTGAGCATTGACCTCTTCAGAGAGATTGAAGCCATTTTCTTGAAGACTTTCAAAATCAACAATCAATTCTGAAAGAACTTCCAGGTTGTCAATGGGCGTGAGTAGAGTTCTGTATGGTTCTTTGTACTGTTCCATAGAATCAGTTCCCTGAGTACTGGTGTTTTGGACGCTTGAACAAGCCATGTTCACATAATAAATTTGAGAAAGGTGAAAGGGTTTTTGAAAGTACGAACTGAAAACAATTAGAATATATTGAGAGAGTAAAAGTGAAAGAATGTAAAGAGTGAAACTTGAGTTTAAATATATTTTTGAAAGCATAAACTGCAAGAGAGAGAAACAATTAGTCATGATTATAAGCATTAATGACAGCTGATTTTAGGGGATTCAGAAAGATATTGGAATGGTTACCCATGACGTGTGTCTCAATGCACCCAATCAGCGCTTTTGACCTTTCATAAAAGTGAACGTGTGTTCAGCCTCAGAAGGTAGCTGATGAATGGATGACAACTGTTTGCTTACGTGAACAACACACTTCTATCCTTGAAATGAAATGCTCAGATCTTTGTGGATAGATTCTGATACAATCTGTACTTCTAAAATTCCGAAGGCATGTTGATCAGTAGTTCACAGAAAATAACTAAAATTCTGAAGGTTAAGATATGTAAATAGAACAATTTATTCTGGGCAAAGCTTCATGATGAGATGTTTCAGAATGAAGTTAAATCTATCTTCAGAAAGAGGTTTTGTAAAGACATCAGCCCATTGATGGTCTGTGTCAATGAATTTTAAGTTAAGAATCCCTTTTTGAATATAGTCCCTAATAAAATGATGTTTTATTTCTATATGCTTAGCCCTAGAATGCAAAATAGGATTTTTACTGAGACAAATAGCAGAAGTATTGTCACAGAGGATAGGGATATTACTCTCAAATATATTGAAGTCCTCTAGTTAACTTTTCATCCAGAGCATTTGCGTACTGCATCCAGCTGCTGCTATGTATTCAACTTCTACTGTTGATAGTGCTATTGTGGATTGTCTTTTGCTGGACCATGAGATCAGATTTTCTCCCAGAAACTGGCAGCTTCCAGAAGTGCTTTTATGTTCTACTCTGTCTCCAGCAAAGTCAGCATCACAGTATCCTACTAAGCTGTAATCACTTGATTTTCTATAAAACAAACCCAGATTAGTAGTACCTTTCAGATACTTGAAAATTCGCTTAACTGTTGTTATGTGAGATTCTCTAGGATCTGATTGGAATCTAGCACAAATGCAAACATTGAATAGAATGTCAGGCCTTAAAGTCGTCAGATAGATAAGAGAACCAATCATACCTCTGTAGACCTTTTGTTCTACCTTTTCACTTACCTCTTCTTTTTCCAGAATGCACGTGGGATGCATTGGAATCCTTGAGGGCTTACATTCTGAGAGATAAAATTTCTTCTGAAGTTCTCTGACATATTTGCTCTGATGAATGTAAGTTCCTTCTGGAGTTTGATTTATCTGAATGCCCAGAAAGAATTTGAGTTCCCCCATTAGGCTCATCTCAAACTTTGCCTGCATACATTTAGCAAACTCTCTTCCCAGAGATAGTTTAGTGGATCCAAATATGATGTCATCAACATAAATCTGACAAACTAACATGTCATTATTAACTGTCTTAGAGAATAAGGTTGTGTCCACTTTCCCTCGGGTGAATTCCTTTTCTAACAGGAAGTTACTTAGTCTTTCATACCAAGCTCTAGGAGCTTGTTTCAGACCATAGAGTGACTTCTTTAGTTTTAAAACATATTCTGGATTTTTAGAACTCTCAAAACCAGGGGGTTGGTGCACATATACCTCTTCATCTATATAGCCATTTAAGAATGCACTTTTGACATCCATATGATACAGAGTGATGCCTTTATTAACATCAAATGATATTAAGAGTCTGATAGATTCTAACCTGGCGACTGGAGCAAAGGTTTCTGTATAGTCTATCCCCTCTTGCTGACTATAACCTTGTGCTACCAGTCGTGCTTTGTTTCTGATGACTTCACCTTGTTCTTTCAGTTTGTTTCTGAACACCCATTTTGTACCAATGACATTGAACCCTGTTGGTTTGGGAACCAGATCCCATACGTCATTTCTGGTAAATTGATTTAGCTCCTCTTGCATTGCCAGAATCCAGTCATTGTCCATAAGTGATTCATCAATTGTTGTTGGTTCAATCAGAGAAACCAGTCCCATGAGGGATTCTTCAGAGTTTCTGAAAGTTGATCTTGTTCTGATTGGATCTTCCTTCCTTCCCAAAATTGTATCTTCTGGGTGATCAATGCTGCTTCTGGATAGTCTTTTCTGGAGTGGATCAACAGAAGGTGCTGAATAGCTTGTAGTAACTCTTTCTGCTGTTGAGGGAGTGTCTCCGTTGAGAGCCTCTAATGAGTTATCTTCAGTACCTGTGAGTTTAACTTCCATACCTGCAAGGAATTCATTCTGCTTTGACTTTTGAGAGTCAAGCTTATCATCAAACCTAACACTGATTGACTCTTCAACAATCTGTGTTTCTGTATTGTATACTTTGTACCCTCTCGAGCGTTCAGAGTATCCTAACATAATACACTTTTGTGCTTTAGAGTCAAACTTGTTCAAATAATTTTTTGTATTCAGAATAAAACATGTGCATCCGAATGGGTGAAAATAAGAAATGTTGAGCTTTATGTTCTTCCACAATTCATATGGAGTCTTTTCCAGAATAGGTCTTATGGAGATTCTATTCTGAATGTAACACGTTGTGTTTATTGCCTCTGCCCAGAAGATCTTAGCAACGTTAGTCTCGTTGATCATGGTTCTGGCCATTTCTTGCAATGTTTTGTTCTTTCGTTCTACAACTCCATTTTGTTGGGGAGTTCTAGGACAAGAGAAATCATGCAGAATGCCTTTTTCATTAAAGAATAATTCAAAATCTTTATTTTCAAATTCTCCACCATGATCACTTATGACTTTGACAATTCTAAGATCCTTTTCATTCTGAACTTGGTTGCAGAAGGTAACAAACACAGAGTGTGACTCGTCCTTGTGTCTTAAGAACTTTACCCATGTCCATCTGCTATAGTCATCTACGATTACTAACCCATACTTCTTGCCACTGACTGAAGCAGTTTTTATTGGTCCAAATAAGTCAATGTGCAGAAGTTCTAATGGCTTAGAGGTGGAAGCAACATTTTTGGATTTGAAAGCAGGTTTTGCAAACTTGCCTTTATGACATGCTTCACACAGAGCATGTTAATTGAACTTCAAGTTAGGAAGTCCTCTGACCAGATTGAGTTTGTTAATCTGAGATATTCTTCTCATACTAACATGTACCAATCTTATGTGCCAGATCCATTGCTCGTTGTTAACAGACAGTGGACATTTTACATTCTGACTGTTTAGTTCAGAAAGTTTTATTTTATAAATGTTGTTTTTCCTCTTTCCATTAAATAGGATATTCCCATCTTTCTGACTAACAGCTTTGCATGAATTTTGATTGAAGATTATATCATAACAATTATCACTTAATTGACTTATGGTTAACAGATTATGCATTAATCCATCAACTAATAAAACATTACTAATAGAGGGAAGATTTCCATTACCTACTGTTCCAGAGCCAATGATCTTTCCTCTTTGATTTCCTCCAAAGCCCACGTAGCCTCCAGGCTTAAGTTCCAGGCTTTGGAACATATGCCTTCTTCCCGTCATGTGTTGTGAGCAGCCAGAGTCCAGGTACCATGATTGGTGTCTTAGCCTTGCTGCTAAAGATATCTGCCACATGTATGATTTTATCCTTAGGTACCCACATTTTATTGGGTCCTGATTTGTTAGTTTTACCAAAATTCTGGTTGAATTTTGGTTTGACAGAATAATCACTACTTGTGTATTTTATGTCATGTGTGTGCCCATATATAAAATGTGAATTAAGTGGTGTGCGTTTTATAACTAAGTCCATGGCATTTTTTGGTGTAGGTACCTTACCTTGATATCCTATCCCTTTTCTGCCATTTCTGCTAACTCCATAGATCATTGAAGCCATCTTGCTTCTGTCTATGTTTTTAGCTAGAAACTTCTGAAAGATGTGATCATACTCTTTAATGATCTCATCAGCATTGCTGGGAGTTTCAGAGATTGTTTCCTTCTGAGAGTTTTGCAACTGGTTTTCTAATTTTGAAACGTTTTCTCTTAACTCAGAATTCTCCGATCTGAGACTCTCAGTCTTATCAGAGTCAGAAGCAAGATTCCTTTTCAGGTTTCTGAATTCGACTCTGATCTGTTGATATCTTTCCAGAATTTCATTTAGGCTTTCAGCAAGTTCAACCTTAGTAAAGTTTATGGTAAAGTCAGGGAATACCTCTTCAGTGTCTGATTCTGAGTCTGAACCAGAAGCTTCATTATCTTCTGATACGTTTTCCATTAGAGCTATGTTTGCTCTTTCATCATCTGATTCTGAGTCAGCTTCAGATGTGTCAGAATCATCCCATGTAGCCATGAGGCTTTTCTTCTTTTCCTTGATAAACTTCTTTTTGGGCTTCTCCTTCTGAAGCTTTGGGCAGTCACTTTTGTAGTGCCCTTGCTCGTTACATTTATAGCAGTTGATGTCTTTGTTGTTTGGCTTTCTGTATCCTGAAGAACCTTCAGATCTTCTGTGTCCAGAGGAGGATTCTGACCTTCTGTATCTGGATGAGGATTCATTCTGATTTTCTAATCTTCTGAGATTTCTGAACTTCCTTTGTCTCTGCTTCCACAGTTGGTTCACCCTTCTGGAGAGGAGAGACACTTCATCTTCTTCTGATGAGGATCCATCATAGATTTCTTCCACTGCCTGCAAAACTTTGGAGTCAGATTTTCTGTTAGATTTTAAAGCTAATGGCTTACCTTGCTTTTGAGGTTCATCTTCTTCTAGCTCTATCTCGTTACTTATGAGGGAGCTAACAAGTTCTTCCAGAGAGATTTTGTTGAGATATTTGGCTAGCTTAAGTGTTGTGACCATTGGCCTCCACTGTTTGGGTAAGCTTCTGATGATCTTCTTAACGTGATCAGTAGTAGAATACCCTTTGTCAAGAACTTTTAGTCCAGTAACAAGAATTTGAAATCTTAAAAACATAGTTTCTATTGATTCACTGTCTTCCATCTTGAATGCCTCATACTTCTGAATGAGCGCAAGGGCCTTGGTTTCTTTGACTTGAATGTTGCCTTCATGCGTCATTCTCAAAGAGTCAAACATATTCTTGGCAGTTTCTCTGTTTGATATTTTCTCATATTCTGAATATGAGATGGCGCTGAGGAGAATTGTTCTGGCCTTGTGGTGGTTTCTGAATTCACGCTTTTGCTGATCAAACATCATTTTCCTGTCTATGTCTGTTTGATATTTTCTCATATTCTGAATATGAGATGGCGCTGAGGAGAATTGTTCTGGCCTTGTGGTGGTTTCTGAATTCACGCTTTTGTTGATCAAACATCATTTTCTTGTCTATCTTCTGACCACGTCCGTCCACAGGATGCGTGTATCCATCAGTCACCATGTCCCACAGATCAGCATCATGGGCCAGAAAGAAACTCTCAATTCTGTCTTTCCAGTAGTCAAAAATGTCTCCATCAAAGACTGGAGGTTTACCACTGAATCTGTCTCTGTCTTCATTGTTGTCATTGCTGATGTTTTGGCTTGGTCCCACCATAGTGTTTTTCTGATGCTTGGATCTTGTACTGACACGGTTAAGTGTTTAAGCTCAAAACCAGGCGCTCTGATGCCAATTGAAGATGTGAAAAACTCAAGAAGGGGGGGTTGAATTGAAAACTTGGATCAAAAATAGCTTAATGACACAGTATTTTTATCCTGGTTCATTTGATCTCGAACTACTCCAGTCCACCCGTCAAGGTGATTTCGCCTCTCTCCAACGAGGTCTTAATCCACTAATCTCAACAAGATTACAAAAGCTACTTTAACAACTGTTAAACTCTTCTTGAGTACAACCACAATCCGGTTAATCTCAAGGATCTCCTTTACAAATGATTAAACAAAATGTGTTATTGTTTTTCTAATAAAAAACAGTTTATCACAACTGTGATAAATTACACAGGTTAAGCTTAGAATAAAGAATGAATTTGCTTGAGCTAGAATATGCGTGGTTGATGATCTTAGCAAATTGTTGTGTGTTCGTGCGTGCTTCTTTTTGCAAGCAGACTTGTTTATATAGGCAAGGTAAAGACGTTGTCCATAAAGCAAGTTTAATGTTATTAACACACTTTCCTTTTAGAGAAGATCTTGTCTGAAGAAAGCCGTTAGAATTAATTATGTCTTGAATGTTTAGTAACGCTTCAGAGTCTTTTCCCTTAACTACTATGACGCTTCAGAATATTAATGACTTGGTTGATATGTCTTTGATCAGAATCAGAGTTTATTGTAATTGAGTGCAAATTCTTGGTCACTAATCTTCAGCGTATAATCTGATTGCTTTAGCGTGTAATACTTTATGGCTTATCTTCTGATGCTGATTTGATCAGAACTTCTGCAAACATAAAACATATTTTTAAGGAGCATATTTTTTCTATGTATTTATTCTTTGTATTTATTTATTCTTTGTATTTGTTATCATCAAAACTCTAACCAAGGGTTGTAGAATCAAACTATGTTCTAACATAACAAATTCAAAATTCAAAGTTATGCTGCATAACCTCTACTTTGCAGGCCTCAAACTTGTTAGGCACTCCATAATTAAGTGCTTGCACAGCTATTAGAGGTCTCATTTCAAGCATTCAATGCAAAGTCATGCTTTATATCCATTTTGGGAAGAAAGTGCACATTGCCATTTTGATAAAGTGACTTTTTGCACAAAACTTGTTCTTGAGCCTTGCACTTGTTCTCTTCTGGTCATACATGTCTCATAACACAAGAGAAATGGTTTAGACACTTACAATCACCCAGCCCATGCTTGTACTTCCCCTTGAAACTTGTTTTCCCACTTTTCTTGAAAATCAAGTAACATAGCAAAAAGCTTGAAACTTGTACTTCTGACTTGCCAAACCACTCAAGACTCTTTGCTTATAGATACACAAGCCATTTTCCATAAATTACACGCATGCTTGACCCCTAAAAAACACCAAGAGCTCAGAAATGTATCACATACCTCCATTGTTGCCTAACCTGACCAAAAGTTTGAAACTCATATCTCCTTCGTGCGTTTTCAAGCCTTTTGGTTCTTAAAGTTTCTAAACATCATTTAGAACTCATCCCACACCCTGTTACAAGACTGTAACACCATTAACACCATCCTCCATTTTCAAAAACAGAGCTTTGCACTTGGACTTCTCCAGGACTCCCCAGGCACTTCCAGCTCAAGCTAAGCATCCCATTAGCTTCCTGGGAACTTGAGGAATCTAACCCAATTATTGGAACTCACTGAAAGCTACTCAAACTCCAAACCCGATACCCTCTTGCAAGGTAAGTTTTCTGACTTTGAAACTTTTCATACAGGCATCATTAATGGTTTATTTGTGAATGAATAATGTAGATATCATTGCCCTAAATCTAACCATGTCCTAGTTTTCATTAATTTTGCTTGAGCCTAGAGAATTTTAAGATTGAAGTTTCTGAGATTTTTAGGGTTCAGATTAGGGCCATTAAAATTTATACTTATCTTTGATCTATAACTTTATTTCTTTGCATTTCTGAAATCGTGAGGAAATTTGCTACAAGTTTCTTGTTTACAGTTTTCATCTTTGTTGAGATTTGAACAAGTTATAGAGACTCTGGTTGGGCGTGAGGTTGAAGATGAAGTTGGCCTCAGGAACGTGTTTGCCATATATATTTATGCTTTGATTTATATAAATGGATGTATACCCACCCTAGTGGTAGAAGCGCGCGCCTGTGACTTGAGGGACCTGGGTTCGAGCCCCAATGGTACCCTTTTAATTTTTTTTCTTCATATTTTTCCTATTCTGACTTTTTTTTGGCATGTGTTGGGCCTCCCTTGGGCCTTTATTATTTTTTTTCTTGTTGCTAACCCCTTGTTTCACTAACATAGCCCCTGGCCCATTTTTATTTTTTTTTCTTATTTTTTATTTATTTATTTTCTTAAATATTTTATCTAATATTAAAAAATCATAAAAAATACAAAAATATTATATTTTGTATTTTGACATAGTTTATTTATTTTTTCTCACAAAAAAATTATTTTATTTAATCATACTTTATTTATTTTGACTAATTAATTTGTAATTTAATTTAAAAACTAGGGTTTTAGTTAATTTCTTTTACACCATTCAAATATATTATTTTAAAATATAAATAGACCAAAAATATTTTATAATACTATAAATTTATTTTTAAGACAAAAATACCAAAAAATGTTCTTCTTATAAATTTAATTTTCCTTTTAATCAATTAATAGATTAGGGCTTTATTAAATTTCTTTTCCTAGTAAATTTAGGTTTTACTTTTAATTAATTATTTTCCCTTTAGTTAATTAGGTTAAAATAAAAACCCCTTCCTTCTAAAAAATCTAAACAAATATCCATTTACTTTATATTTTACAGTCTTGTATATTTATTCATTTTGTACATTGTTTATTTTAATTCTTGCACCAATTCAATATGGTTGTAATAGATAATTAGGCTTTATTTTCTTGCAATCCCCATTTATAATTTGTACACCCCCCCTCCCACAAGTATTGTAATAGCGTAGAATATTTACTTTCTGCCATTTATCGATTTATATACAAATGCTAGTAATTAGGGTTTGAATGGAAAGACTAAAACCAATTAATTAGAAAACTCTAATCAAAGACAAAACCAAGCATGAAAAACAATACACTTGCACACAAGCACCCCTAGGGTAAATCCACTTGGTTGCCTTACTAAATGGCCATATTGTGCATGTGAGGTATCTTAGCAAAAACAAGCAAAATATAAGATCATAGTCCCTCGATGGCGCTATCTATGTTGCCTTTCAAATGATCTTAGTTCCTAAAGAGAATGCTAAGATACCTTGTAACATTGCTAATCATGGTTATACGATGACCCACGCCCGTCCTGTTTACATCCAAAGATAGGATTACTTACCAAATTAATGGTAAGATAACAATATCAAAGGAAAAGGAAATGAACATGAAAGACTTTTGAGTAGGTAGAGTGCTCCTAATTACTTTCTCAATTTAAAAACAAAACATCCTTGCTATTTTCAAAACAAACACTTACACTTTCAAAACATCTTACAAAACTTGAAAACATTTTCAAAAGATCAACACTTTGTATACATTCTTACGAACGAGACTCATTACAAAGTTTGCCTAAACAATGGCCTCTTTACAAAATACTTTCAAAAATCACACAAAGCAGAATTTCAAATAAAAGCAAGTGATCTAGAAAGTAACTAAGAGCCCATGGAAAACCATGTATGAAAAGGGTGATAATACCTTCCCTTTTCATAATCTCCCCCCCCCCCCCCGAACTCAAGAAATAATCTCAAAGGTCTTTCTTGTGCTTTTTCACCTTTCCTTTTAGATAAAAGAAAAGTCGGTGGCAACTCTTGCTAACTGCAACATTTGCAATCAAACGCAAAACCTTCAAGTCAGTTCTCCCACCGTATCACAGATGTCATGCAGATTGTTTCCAGCATTCTCTCTTTTAAACCATTGGATCAGATTTACCAATCCCTTGGCGTTGCATGTTGAGTTGTCGTAGCTTTATTGAATTTGAAGGCAATGAACAATGTGAACATTGATTTTATTGTATTGTAATCTCCGAGGTAGACGTATGTATTAGGCACATACTTTTTGAGTTGTGAGTGTAGACACAGGCATGGACAGATGCATAGACTTTGTGTTACAGGTACAAGCATAGGCGCAGACATAGACGTAGACATATGCGTCGACGTGATCGTGGATTTTCTTTTGATGTTTTTCTAACCAAAATGCTTTTTCGATGTTTTGTCAAATGCTTTTTTTGTTAATTTCTCCGAAATGATTTCAGGACAATATTCACAAGTAATAATCATAGTATTTTGTAAACAAGTCAGAAAAAAGAAAAAATGCAATTTGAAAGGTGCAAAGAAAACAACTATTTTATTGATTATGCCTCTGAATAGGCGAATGTATAGGATGCAATTCCAAGAAAGAGGTAATTATAGAAATTTTCAAAACTATAAATGGCAATGAAAATGATAATTGTTACTGTTGTTTCCCTAATATCCTTTTGATAGCACTTATCCCATTTGCTTCTGACTTGTATGATTCTGATCTATCTCTCCCTTCGTGGTTCGCAGTTGTAATTCTTAGATTGCAGACTTTTTGTTCTTTATTTCTTTGTATGAAATCCCTAAATTTTTCCTGGATCACCCTGTCATGTTTTCAATCCATCGGGATAATTCTTTTTATTTATATGCCCCTAATTTTTGCCTGGATCGCCCTTTAGGGTTTTCGATCCACCGAGATGCTCCTTTTTGCCTAAGTCTCTCGTTTAGGGTATGAGCTTAGCGAGATTTTTATACATAGTATTTTTTGATTGCGTCTGAATTTTTCGGATGCGGTAGTTCTTCCCCATCCATTGTTGTGAGGATAAGACCACCTCCGGAGAATGTTGTTTTGACTACGTATGGACCTTCGTAGTTGGGTGTCCATTTACCCCGTGAATCGAGGTGAGGTGGAAGAATCTTCTTGAGCACTAGATCCCCTTCTTTGAATATTTGAGGGCGGACTTTCTTGTCGAAGGCTCTCTTCATCCGCTTCTGATGTAGCTGACAATGGCACAGAGCTATCAATCGTTTTTCTTCAATAAGGTTGAGCTGATCGAGTCGTGTCTGCACCCATTCTGCTTCTTCTAGCTTTGTTTCCATCAGAACCTGAAGCGATGGTATCTTGATTTCAACTAGAAGTACTGCCTCCATTCCGTATACCAGCGATAAAGGAGTCGCACTTGTTGATGTGCGCACCGAAGTGTGATAGCCATGTAGAGCAAAGGGAAGCATTTCGTGTCAATCTTTATACGTTTTCACCATCTTCTGGATGATTTTATTGATATTTTTGTTGGCTGCTTTGACGACCCCATTCATCTTTGGTCTGTATGGTGAGGAATTATGATGCTCGATTTTAAAGTCATCGCATAGTTCCTTCATCATTTTGTTGTTTAAATTGGACCCGTTATCGGTAATTATCCGACTTGGGACACCGTATCTGCATATGATATTCTGCTTGATGAAGCGTGTAACCACTTGACATGTCACGTTAGCATAGGACGCTGCTTCTACCCATTTGGTAAAGTAGTCGATGGCTACCAGTATAAAACGGTGTATGTTGGATGCTTTCGACTCGATCATGCCAATCATATCAATTCTCCATATTGAGAATGGCCAAGGGGAGCTCATGAAGTTCAGAGAAGTTGGTGACACGTTTATCTTATTGACGTAGCTCTGACATTTATGACACGTGTCCGTGTAGTGATAGCAGTCGGCTTCGATGGTTAACCAATAATACCCTGCTCGTAAAATCTTTCTAGCCATGGCATGCCCATTTGTATGAGTCCTGAAAGTACCCTCATGGATTTCTCTCATAAGTGTATCCGCTTCTTACTTCTCCACACACCTGAGTAGTACCATGTCATAGTTTCTTTTATATAGCACCCCATTACTCAGGCAGAATTTTGAAGCTATCCTTCGCAGGGTTCACTTGTCAATGATAGAGGAATTTTCTGGACATTCCTGTTTTTCCAGGTACTTCTTGATGTCGTAGAACCAAGGCTTGTTTTCCAGTCCTTCTTCGATAGCAAGACAGTGTGCGGGCTCTTCGAAATGTCTAATTGTGATGCGTGGTTCATGATTCGGCCAGGTTACCTTGAACATAGCTGATAGAGTTGCCAGGGCGTCTGCCATTTGATTTTCTTCCCGAGGGATGTAGCTGAAAGTGATCTCAGTGAACTTCGCGACCAACTTTAAAACATGATCTGATATGGAATCAGTTTTGGGTGTTTTGTATACCATTCTCCATTAACCTAATATATGACTAATTCAGAGTCCCCAAATAATTCGAGGTACTTTATTCTCAAATCAATGGCAGCTTTCAGTCCTAGTATGCAAGCTTCGTATTCGGCAATGTTGTTGGTGCAGTCGAAACACAATCTTGCGGTATATGGCTTGTGATAGTTCTTTAGAGAAGTCAAAACTGCCCCTATGTCATGCCCTAGTGCATTTGAAGCCCCGTCAAACGTGAGTATCCAACGTGCCCCTGACTCGGGTCCTTCGTCAGGTCCTAGTATTTCATAGTCGGCTATAATCATGACATCTTCGTCTGGGAAGTCAAACTTCATAGGCTGGTATTCTGGAAGCGGTTGGTGAGCTAGATGATCAGTTACTATAATACCCTTGATGGCCTTTTTAGTGATATATTGGATGTCATATTCTGATAATAGCATCTGCCATCGTGCGATTCTCCCGGTAAGAGCTGGCTTTTCAAACACGTACTTTAGAGGATCCATTCTTGCTATTAACCATGTAGTGTGGGTTAACATATATTTCCTCAACCTCTTGGAAGCCCAAGACAATGCGCAACAAGTTTTCTCGAGGAGTGAGTATCTGGTTTTGCAGTCAGTGAATTTCTTGTTGAGGTAATAAATCGCATGCTCCTTTCTGTCTGTTTCGTCCTATTGTCCCAAAACACAACCCATTGATCCTTCGAGCACTGTTAGATACATGATGAGTGGTCTTCTAGGGAATGGCGACATTAAGATTGGTGGCTCTTGCAGATATTGTTTTATCGTCTCGAAGGCCGTTTGATAATCATCATTCTATACTACCGTCTGATTCTTTCGCAATAACTTGAATATCATCTCACATGTGGCTGTTAGATGCTATATGAACCTTGAGATGCAATTCAATCGCCCTAAGAAACCACGCACTTCTTTTTCTGTCCTTGGTGCTGGCATCCCTTGTATAGCTTTTACTTTGTCGGGGTCCACTTTGATGCCCCGCTGGCTTACAATGAAACCCACCAATTTTCCTGATCTGACATCAAATGTACATTTGTTCGGATTTAACCTCAGTCTGAACTTGCGTAGCCGTACGAATATATTTTGTAAATTTATGATGTGTTCCTCCTCCGTATGAGATTTTGCGATCATATCATCTACGTACACTTCAACCTCTTTGTGGATCATATCATGGAATAATGTGACCACTGCCCTATGATAGGTTGCCCCTGCATTCTTGAGACCGAATGACATTACTTTGTAGCAGAAAGTTCCCCAAGGTGTCATGAAGGTAGTCTTTTCCATGTCTTTGGGCGCCATTTTGATTTGATTATAGCCTGAGAAGCCGTCCATGAATGAGAATACTGAGGCTTGATTCGGGTTATCCACTAGAACATCTATGTGGGGTAACGAGAAATCTTCTTTAGGGCTTTCTTTGTTCATATCTCAATAATCCACACACATGTGTACCTTTCCGTCTTTCTTGGGTACTAGCACAATGTTAGCTATCCAAGGTGGATAATCTACCACTGCTAAGAACCCTGCGCCAAATTGTTTAAGAACCTCTTCTCTGATTTTGTTGGACATATTTGGACGAGTTCTCCTGAGTTTTTGCTTAACTGGAGAACACCCTTCTTTGAGAGGTATCCTGTGCACCACGATGCCTATATCCAACCCTGGCATGTCCCTGTAGGACCAAGCGAATATGTCCATGTACTCGTGCAGTAGTTTGATCAACCATTCCCTGACGCTCTGCTCTAACCTTGTCCCTAGCTTGATTTCTTTGGGATCTTCCTCTGTGCCCAGATTAATGGTCTCCACAACCTCTTGGTATGGTTGTATGCTGTCAACCTTTCATTCTATTTCCCTTGTCATTTCCTCAAAGAGTTCCAGATCTTCATCATCTTCCTCTTCGACTTGGTTGATAGGAGCCTCAAAATTGTATCGGGTCGCAGCAGTAACATTATCGGTGGTTTTGGGAATGGATCTACACATTTATCATGTTTTGGTGCAGATTTTAGTATATGAGTTTTTGAAAATGCATATGCAGAGAAAGTATTGCCATTCTTAATTTTTAGGGAATAGATGCAAGAGAAAGACAAGGATCTTGAATGAAAACAAAATATAACTTTTATTGATTTTAAATATTTTATGAAACAAAATGGGGAACCCTTACAAGTAACCCCTATGCCTCGGGCTTGATGTAGGTTCTTTTAAAACAAGGAAAATTACTTAGGAAAGAAAAAGATCTCGAGAATTTCCACGACAGTCCAACTTTTGAGTTCTTCTCCTAGAGAGCACTCCCTGATAAAGTTTGTTGCCTTTCTGGTGTGAACTTTGTTGGATATCATCGCCACGTGCCCGCCATGCTCTGTTCCCTTATTGACAAAGGTCTCTCGAATTGAAGGGAAGCGTGCTTTACCTTTTAGAGTAGCTTTCGATGATTCATAGCCCAATCCAAAGCGATTCTTCTTCTCAGTAATTTCAGGGAGCTTTCCTCAGCCTTTTGAGGCATCACATCCCATGGTTGCTTGTAAATCTCTCCATGATGTCACCTTAGGCTTATTACCCTTCTCGACTGGTAAAGTCACCATTGAAGCAATTTCCAAGGCTTTGAACGGAGTAGCTACACAGTCTTTGTCGGCACTAATATATCTGTATGATTTAATGTGGCTTACGAAGATATCTTCCTCGCCATCGATTATGATTAATTTCCCTTCCACTAGGAACTTCAATTTCTGATGCAGGGTCGAGGTAATCGCCCCTGCTGCATGGATCCAAGATCTCCCTAGTAAGTAAGTGTATATTGGTTCTATATCCATGACCTGGAAAGTGATATTGAATATAAGCGGCTCGATTTTAACTGGAAGATCCACCTCTCTTAACACTGAGCTTCGAGAACCATCAAATGCTTTCACTATTATAGAACTTGTCCTCATCACAACATCATCTATTGTTAACTTTATCAGACTGGACTTTGGTAACACATTGAGGGCAGAACTGGTGTCAGTGAGAATCCTGGATAAATGGGTAGTACCTATTTGCATAGTAATATGGAGTGCCTTGTTATGAGCTCGACCCTGTGGCTGAAATTCATTGTTGTTAAAACCTAGGTATGATCAACATGTTAGGTTTGCTACGACATTGTCAAATTAATTTACTGAAATTCCCTCCACGACGTGAGCTGAACTTAGTACTTTCATCAACGAGTCTCGATGCGCTTCAGAGTTGATGAGTAGTGAGAGTATGGAGATTTTCACTGGAGTTTGGTGAAGCTGATCCACCACTCTGTAATCACTTCTTTTGATTATTTTCAGAAACTCTTCTGCCTCTTGATCAATAAAGTTTTTGCTTGGAGGCTATGTCTCTTGACTTGTATCAACCATTGCTTTTCCTTTGTCCTTTGTTGGAGCCTCATCTTTCTTCTTTGATGGTTCAACTCCAAAAATTCTAACACTTCGAGTCTTACCCCCTGTCCCTACTATATTAGAAATTGCAGGTCCCTGACTTGGTGAGGGCTCCCTTTCTTGTTTTACTCCATTAATGTATACGGTTGAGTCATAACTCCATGGCACTGCTTTGTAATTTTCATAACATATGTGAGGGTCCCTTAATCACCAATGTGGCCTTTGGAATAGTTGGTATTAGGAGAGTCTTCTTGGGTGCCATCCTTGTGGTCTTCGTTGATTCTTCCCACGGTATCACTAGAGTTTTCTTGTTAAGATTTGGGCCTTGGAAAGGGATTACCAATGGCTTCTTTCCTTCAATCGTGGCTACATATTTTTCTTTAGGGTATGGTCCGAATTGGACTATCCCCTGGTCTATTAGCTTTTATAAAGTTCTTTCAAAGGCTTTATTATGTTCCAACAGGAACCCACATTCAAACAAATATTCTTTTAACAAGTTGATTGGGGTTTCTGCTTGTTTGATTGCCCCAAAGTCAGTGACTACTTCAATTTCATTTATTGTCCGCCTACCATGCGGAGGAATGCCATTTGTCTTGGTGTTAGGTTTCTCAAAGGTGATATCTTGAGATTCTAACAAGTCCTGCACTTTGTGTTTGAATGCCCAACATTTCTCTATGGCGTGCCTCAGAGATTTAGCATGGTATTCGCATTTGGCATCGGCATTATACCTTTGTGGGAGTGGCCCGACTGGAGTAGCTAGAGGTTTGATTTCCACTAATGATGCCTTAACCAAGTGTTGTAATAACTGACTGGGTGGCATAGGGAGTGGATCAAAGTTTCTTTGTGGCCTTTTTAATCTATCTTGTTGCTGCCCTTGAGGGATCATTAGTGGTTGTAATGCCCTTGGTTGTGAGGCTACAACGTTAATTTCTCCCTCTTTTCTTTTTGGGTAGTTTGAAGTAGGTATTTTTGAATTATGGGGGGCATTTGATGATCCCCCTGATATCTTCCCACTTTTTATTCCAGTCTCGATTCTCTCTGATAGTCACTAGATCTGAGAATCCCGAAGAGATACTCCCAACCATTTTCTCGTAATACAGCCCTTTCAAAGTTCCCATGAACATATCTACTAATTCCTTTTCTAATAGTGGTGGTTGCACACGGGATGCCATCTCCCTCCATCTTTGAGCATATTCCTTGAAGGGCTCTTCTTTCTTCTGGGACAAATTTTGGAGTTGCATGCGGGTAGGCGCCATGTCCGGGTTATATTTGTAATGCTTTAAGAAAGCATTAGCAAGATCTGCACAGGTTTGAATGTGTGTTTTCTCCAATTGCATATACCAGTCTAAAGATGCCCCACTTAGGCTATCCTGAAAATAGTGAATCATAACTTCTGATTATGGTCATGGGTATGCATCTTCCTACAATACATGTGTAGATGATTTCTTGGATAGGTGAGCCCCTTGTACTTTTCGAAGTCATGTACTTTGAACTTTGGTAGAATTACCACATTAGGAACTAGGCCCATTTTGAGAGGGTCTACCTCGAAAGCGTCAAAACCTTCCACAACTTTTAATCTTTCCTCTAGAGCTTTGTACTGATTCATTATCAGTGGATTATCAACAACTTGAGTACCAGTCATCTTTAAGGGTGCCTGGTTGGCATCCTCTGGGTCGTGGTCTCTGTATTGTAGGTCCAAGTAGTTGTCTGTGTTGTTGACTGGGATTTGTAGGGTCCATGCTTTTGATGGTGGAGGGACAAAACCTTCAGTCTCAGCTTCTTGTTGGGCCATGATGGACTTTTGGAGTCCTGCCTCTGGTTCTTTCCTTGGTTGGTGACTGCTTGATGTACCAATGGTTTGGGCTACTTCTTCGAAAGCTACCCTGGGAATCTGGTCCTTCCTGTCAATGATGTTCTTCAGAGCTAAAAGAACTTGGCTTAGATCTCCCTTCATTGAACTCACATCACCCTTTACTTGGTCGAGATCTTCTTTGAATGCAGCCCGAGTCTCCTCAATTTGTTCCATTGCTTTTTGCTGGTAGGCCCTTGTTTGATATGGAGGCCAAGGAGGTGGAGATCTTCTTCTACCAATGGTTTACTGAAGAGATTTTGTGAGACATGAGTTTCGATATGATATGCAGGTGTTTTATGAATGCATGCAGATGAATGAACATGAAATGTCTTATTCACGTAGGTACACAATTATCATCTTAATTGGTGACTGTCTTTGAAATGGATATGCAAACGAGATACGGAAACAAAATGCCTTTATTGAAAGTAACATAATCTAGATATTAAAAAATATTACAACTTTGAATCAAAACTTGTTTACATAAACATAAATGAAGGGAAATAAATCTTCTAGGTGCGCCTGCAGATGTGTGCTCTGAAACCATCAACCATTGCTCGACAAAGATGGAGAAAGTCTTCAATGTCCTTTGGAAGAGGAACCATCACACTTTTTGCGTCTCTCAGACTTCTACGAATATCCTCAATAAGATTTTTGGCTAAGAAGACAAGCTTTTCATGTCTTTCTTTGTAATACCGGTACTCTTGATGAAGATGTGGGATTATCTTATGGTTGTCTCTCCCTGCTTGGATGTTCTTGACATACTACTCTTCCCAATACATCTTTTCACCCCTCATTTCCGTATAAAGTCTCTGCTGAATAAGGAAGTCTTTTTCAAGACCCTGCAATTCTAGGCATACTTGTTCGTATTCTTTAGTTTTCTGAACCAAGAGTCCTTGTGCCTCCATTCTCTCGAGGAGTTCCTTATTCTCTACTTATTGGCTATCTTGCAATCTAGTGGTGAGGTACTTTATTTTCTCTTCTTGGTCTAAGGAAACTTGTGTTAAACCTTGGATTTGAGCTTTTAGGTCTTCCTCTAGTACCTTCTTTTCATGTGTAGCATTTTCATACCATCTGGTTAACTTTCCAATTTTCGCAGCAGCATCTTCTAACTTTAGTTGTGGGAATCCAGATTGATGTTTGCACTTAGCAGCCCTTTGGTTGTATGCTTTCGCTTGAGACTCTCCTTCTCTAATGCTTTTTTATCTCTCAATTTGTAGGTCCTTGGACTCAAGTATGAGTTGCGTCCGCTTCTTCTCTTTGGTTAGATCGTGAAGGTTGAGTTCTAACTCTTTCTTTTCCATTTGAGCTTGCTTTAGGGAATTTTTCAAATTGTCAATTTGTTCCAAGGATATAGGCGTTACCTTTGGGACCTCTGTCTTGTATCCTAGATTTATCTCAAAGGGAAGTTGATAATATGTACCCTATCTCTAACCCATCTGGTTTAAGGCTCTCTTGCCACGCATTCTTTCTTTCAGCTCTCCTCTTATTGACCTTATTCCAAGCCCGAATAACCTTGTTGAGAAACTCTTGATCCTCTGTACCCATGTCGTGGATGATCAATGGTCGGAGTTGTTCGTCCGTAGTTCTGTCTTCCAAGGGATACCCTAGTTGTCGCAGGGCCAGAGTAGGGTTGTAGTTAATAAACCTCGTGATCCAATCAACGAGACATTAGGAAAGTCTCCACATCTAATATTGATGTCACTAATATCTATCTTTCTTGCATACCATAGCACCGTGTTTGCAGTGAGAGACTTTAATTTCTAGGGCCACTCGCATTTGCTCAGCTTCGGAATCATATAGTCTTCTTTGAAAATATGGGTCATGAACCAAGTATATAGGAGTGGAATACAACAATTCAAAGTTCCTTTTCTATTTTCATACATCACATGCAACGTGTAATAAACGTCAGTAAGTAGAGCAGGAGTTGGATCAATATTAAAGACTTTCGCGCCCCAAAATATGCTAATGGCTGTAGGGTCAATATAGTATGTGGTCCGAGGAAATAAAATTACACCAAATACCAGTAGCCCCAAACAATCAACACAAGACTCCCATTATTTATAGTTAGCAAATTCAAGTGCCTTAGCTTCCAAGTATATCCTTTTGATTCCTTGTATCGGACCTTCCCATCCGTAATTTTGCACTAACTCGGGGTAGGGGATCCCTAAGCTTTTTTCCAAAACTTTGAATTCAACAGTTTGTCTGATACCTACATAGGCTTTCTCTTTGGAAAAGTTTAGGATTTTGTCAAATTCTTCCAGAGCCGGTGCTAGCTGGAAGTCTTGGAAAGTAAAACATCTCAGCAGAGGTCGTAAAACTGAATGAGGGCAGATACAACATCTATTTGAACATCTACTCTGGTCAAGTCAAGGGTATCCCCATAGCAGCGAGTGTACATCTTCAGAGCTCTCTCAGATAACTTCCCCTTTATAGTTTTGATTTCTGAAAGGTCGGGCTAGAAGGAATTGATGCGGACAAGTTGTTTCCCTTTGGTATCCATTTTTTGTTTAGACAGTCCCCAAAAACTTGATTTTAATATCTTTTGTTTTGGTACCCTTTGAATAAGACAGATAAAAGACGCAACTGATGAATATATGACAAATATGAATGCATGAATGTATGGATGCATGGTTTAGTGGTGGGGTTTTGGTGATAGGTACCCTTAGAAGGTAGTGTAGCGGTAGAAATGTTCAAGACTAAGCCATTGGATTGACTAGACTTTATACAAATCAAAATAAAAATCGCCACCGCACTTTATTGTTTCCAAAGGAATGGGAAAAGAGCGAATAACCCAAAAAGGGGGAAAGATTCAAGGTAAGGGGGTTGGTTATGCAAAGGGAAGGTATTAGCACCCTAAACATCTACATACTCCGCGGGAACCTCTTTGAAAAATTTGTATATTTTGGTTATAAAAATGTGTTATATATAAAATGGATGGTGGAGGTGAGAAAAGAAATATTTTTATGATTTTTGCACCCACCGCGGTTGCGAACATTTAGTGCCTACGTACCACCTTTCGTGCAATAGGGGATCAGGGTACACGTAGTTCCTCTTTTAAAAATTTGAAACACAAGTGTGTTGGTTAATTTTATGAGATAAGACATCATCGTCATTGTCCGTGTGGAAAACATACTTACTACCCACAATCATGTGAAAGGAGAATTTGCATCATCTCAAAGTGGAGGATATGGCTTGGATTTTAAAATCAACAATGCCTCACTCAACACCCAAGTGGAAAATATCTCTCTTTACTACATATTGTAGAAGTATAGTTTGTTTGCATCACTACAAGGATTGACAAGAGTCTAATCTTTTGAGAAAATTTTAAAGATAAAAGCCAAAATGGTAAAAATGGTTTGAATTGAGATTGATTGAATTTTAGTCTTCTCACAAAAAATGTCAAGGTATTATTAAATTGATTGAAATTTATTCATGAAAATGTTTTAAAAATGCATGGACCTAAGTCCAAGTTTATTATGAAAATATTTCAAGTTTAGAAATAAGAAGAGTTTTAAAAGGAGGGAGAAGATTTTTGAAATTAAAGAAGATGGAAGGAGAAGAAGAGATTATCCTAAAGCATAAGATAAAATCTAGGGATAAGAACCATCTAACCAACAAGAAGCCAATACTTGACATTATGAGTCAATATAGAATTCCCATTCTTTGGATTGAAACCAAGCAAGAAAAGATACTAGACCTCTTGAGAGAAACAAACTTCAAGTGTTTTAGGTCTTCGCAAAAATTGGGAAAAGTAACGGTTGTATACGGGTGAATTCCAAATTACAAACAAAGTATGTAATCACAATAACCTGCACACAAAACAAACAAACAAACAACCCAATGTCTCGAGGTAAACCTCAAGAACTCCAAACAAAATAGAAAATAAAATCACAAAGGTCTCCAAGATAGGCCAAGGTCTCTAATCCTAAGTCCAAGAAGTCCAATGCTCCATAGTGCCAAGGATAGTAACCAAATAGTCCAAGTATCATTAAAGATTTTTATGGTTCATGTTGATTATTAGGTGTCTTTAAAAGGAAAAGAAAAGCTCAAGTGAGCAAAATTAAAATGACATAAAAATAAATGCTCAAGTGAGCAAAAATAAAATGGCATGGAATGTAAATGCTCAAATTAAATGATACATAAAGCATAAAAAATAATAAAGCATAAAGTAAAGTCAATTGTTAGAAATTAGTGGTTAATTGGATGACCATCTTGAAACTTGCATTTGGAACTCATTAGAGGATTGGTAGAACCAAAGCCTCCACACAACAAGTTGCATTTGCTTTTTGTCAAGTATATCATCCATTTTGGAATTCTCAAAAGGGTAACATTTAATGATCAACGATGTTTAAGTGATCCGCGTTGACCAAAGGTGTTGTAGATCCATTAGAGCATTGGTAGAACCAAAGCCTCCACATAATGAATCTCAAGGTTATTGGATCAAAGAGATCAAATTAACATACTTGGGCTTGCAATCATAAGTTTGGGCCACGAATGATCATTTATTCGAATCGGGACAAAATTTAGCGCTATGTTAAGCAATCGTAAGTGGACTTATGTAGAAGTCGCACCTATTTTGAGGCTGGTTGTGATACGGTGGGAGAACTGACTTTAGTTTTGCGTTTATATTCGCACTTGTTCGGTTTTAGCAAGAGTCGCCACCGACTTTTTATTTTATCCTAAAGGAAAGGTTAAAAAGCACAGGAAAAACCTTTTGAGATGTTTCGTGGGTTCGGGGAGTAGATTATGAAAAGGGAAGGTATTAGCACCCTTTTCATCCATGGTTATCCATGGGCTCTTAGTTACTTGTTTTAGATCACTTGCCTTTGATTTTCAATTGCTTTGAAATGTGGTGTGTGTGTGTGTGTGTGTGTTTTGAAAATGTTTTGAAAAAGAGGCCTTCGTTTCGGCAACCATTGTAATGACTCGTGTTTGAGTATATACAAAGGTGTGTATCTTTTCGAAAAGATGTTTCAAATGTTTTTTGAAAGTTTGTTTTGAAAGTGTTTGTGGAATGTGGTTTTGAAAAGTAGGCAGGTGTTTTTGCAAGTTTGATCAAGTAACTAAGAGTTGTCTACCCCTAAATTTACTCAAAGGTTTTTCTCATGTTTTAACCCTTTTAAACAATTTTGTTCCACCATTGTATTTGGTGGACAATTTTGCGTTAGGATGTTAACAGGACAGGTGCGGGTCATCGTATGGACCATGAATGCAATGGTGCCAAGTGTCTTTGGCAATTTTGCTTGAAGGGACTATGACCATTTTTGATTAGGCAACTTTCGAAAGCGTCATCGAGGGACTTATGATCATTTGAATTGTTTTGCCAAAGAAACTCGACGTGCAAGCATGGCCCATTTTGGAAGGCAACAAGCGGGATTACCCTAGGGGTGCAAGTGTGAATTGTATATTGATTGTCATGCATTTATCTTTGTATTAGGTTATCTAGCGTTTGGTTTTATGTACATACAAACCTAGATCTATCATGGCATAATTCGAAAGCGATAAATTGCGGGAATTTAAAGTCCTAAACTATTACAAATGAGTATCCGGGGATGGGGGTACAATTATTTACAAATGGGGGATGAGACTTATTAGGAGAATAGTATCCAAATAATTACAACCAAATCGAATTGCGATCTCAAATGTAATATGTATCAAATGTACAAGATAAGCAAATGTATGTATCAATGTATTTGTGTAAGTGCATGTGAATATTTACAAGTGACAAATGTATTTATTAAGTATTGTTAACTTAATGAGAAAATTAAGTATTTATTATCCTTTTTTTATTTTTGTTAAGTGTGTACAAATAAAATGTTTAATTAAAAAAAGAAAATAAAATGAAATGCTTTAAGTTTAAGAAAATTATTATCTATGTAATTTAGTTAATGCACAAATGTTTATTAAATACAAATTCTAAGAAAGGTAGATTATTTAAGTTAAAAACTTATTTTTATATACTCTTGATTATAAAAAAGAATTATTAATAAACTTTTTTTTTTAAAAAAGAAAGAGTTCTAATGTATCCTTTTATTTATAAACAAAAATAAAGTTTAAATTGTATAAAAAAAAGGAAAATAAAAATGACAAGTAAAAAGGAAAGAGTTAATTTTATGTACAAAAAAAAGAATGGGCTTGAAGGGGGTTTAAGGCCCAAAACAGAATCTGTGGAGAATGGGAAAAGGGGGGTATGCACGTCAGGAGGGGGGTGTACACCTGAAACGGGCTTAAGGCGTGAATGGGGCAAGGCCCAACGCTTTGTGACAACATTTTGTTCAAGGGTTTCAATGTTTTGCTTTCATTTGGAAACTAGGGTTTGCAGTTACAGCGCGGCGCCGTTCGTCCTCTTCGCTTCTTTCGTCTTCTTCCTTCTCACGCCCTAGCCACTGAACTCTCCTCCTCACCCACGGTCATCAGACGCTACCTCCCACCTTCTTCTCTCCATGGCCATGCAAGGTGGTTACGAAAAGGTTTGATCCCTGTTTTAGGTTTTTCGAGTTTTACATGTTTATGATTTTATTTTGACAATCTCTGACCTTTATATGTTGTTGTTCATGTGAGGTGTATAAAAGGGGGAAAGAATTTCTACCTTTCTTGAGATGGAGGAACGGACTGGGGGCGTCGAGGATGGCCAAGGGCGAGGACGACAATGATGCTAGCTTGCTGGAAAAACTGGTACCTGTGTCTTTGCCTCTTTAGGTTTAGTGATGATATCTGAAAACCTTTTGACAGTTGCCTCTCTTCTTCTCTATTTGCCTCGTTTCTGTACGCTTGCTTGATGCCTTTGATTGCTTTCTCTTTTGCTTCTGTATGCTGGCCCTTTTCTTTTATTCAATGATGATTATCTGAGATGCCTAGCTTCATCTGTTTCACTTCTTTTCCTCTTCCAATACTTGCTTGCTGATATGCTTGATATGAGATATTTGCTTAATGATGTATCTGTTTGCTCTGAGCTTGATAGTGTTGGTATTTGTTGCACCCTATGATGAAAGTTTTCTGAGGGTTTGGTTGGTGGTTTGAATGCTTAGGCTTTAGTTTGTGGCTTAGGCTTGTGTTACAGACTAGCAGGTTTATGCTTTAGGTTTGATGTTGGTTTAGGACCAAGGCTTATGCAGGTTTGGGACAAAGGCTTATGCAGGTTTGGGACAAAGGCTTATGCAGGTTAGCAGGGGCTTGATGTTTTAGGCTTTTACGCAGGCATGAGGCTTAGGCTTCAGCAGGCTGTAAGCTAGTTTGACATTTTGTGTTAGCTTGTCAATTTGATGCTCTGAGTTGTATTGGATTACAGGTTTTGGGAGGCTTTTTTGTTTGAGGTTTGGCTTATTGAAAAAGTTTGACACAGTTTGGAGTTCTGAGTTGTTTTGGAATATAAGTTTTTTAGGCTTTTTTCTGTGTTCATAAAGGCTCCAAGAATGTTGTTTTATATCTTACAGGGTCTTGGCTTTGTATCTTTTAAAAGGCAGGATGGGTTATATTTTGTGTATATTCGTTCTTTTTCAACTTGGTCAATGCTTGGACAGGTTTGCAAGGCTTGAGGTTTTCATTCTTTATGATCTCTTCTATTGTATGCCTTCTGCCTCCTCTCTCTATGTGCTCTAATACATCCTGTTTATATCTCCTTTTTAGCCTTTAGCCTGCTGTACTGTAAGCTCTTTTCTTCTCTTTTTCTCTCTCTAGATTAAAGAAAGCATTTTTGTTGTTTAATTTTGTCTTTTCTGAAAAAGTAATTGGCCTAGGAAGATGATGTATTCTGAACATTGCTTGCACTTGTCCCTTTCCTCTGCATATTTTCCATATTTCTTGCATACTTTGTGTACTTTATTGACAGCTTTTTGGAGTTTGGTATCTTTTGGCATCCTTGGACAATTTTTGACAACTTTTGGCTTAGTTCGGAAATGTGATTCAGTTTGCCTTTATACTTGTACATGCTGTTTGGAAACTTGGTTGACAATTTTTGGATTTATGCAGTATGTTTGAAAATTTGAATTTGTGCATTTCACATTTTTGCAAGACATTCTATCCCTCTTTGTGAACCGAGAGCAATCTCGTGATTTGCAGAGAGGGCAAACTGATTCCGGCCAGTTGCTTTTAATGATGAATCCAATTTTTATCTGCTTTTAATTTCATTTCATCTGCTTTTGACTTCTTTTTCTTTGTTTTGCAGATGAAAAATAATTGAGCAACAAGGGAGCATTGGATAGAAGATGAAGACTTAGGAATTTTAGGACATAGTTTTATTTTCCTTTTAATCATTGTAACATTATTATTGTAAATACTTTGTAAACAATTACTGTATTTAAATAACAATTGTACAAATAATTTAAAGATAAATAAAAAGTCCTTTTATTGACATTCATTTTTAATTCTTCTTCAAATGTTTATCTAATTGTTTATAATTCTTAAATTATAATAAAATGGAAATAAATTCCAATTATTCTAACTTAAAATAAATAAACAATTGATAAACATTGTGGTCTTAGCATCAATCAATAATAAACTCGGCGCTCCAATTATCCAAAGCAATGCACAGTTAATCAAACAAAACGTCCACATGCCTTTTCTTTTAATGATTCAATCAAATACTGCAAGCTCCCAGTCAGAAACCTCAGTCCATATTCCAGAGTAAATTGAAAAAGCACTATAGACTTAATTCTTTCTACGCGCACAAAAACCCTAATTCTTGACTTAAAGTTAGAGAAGCGTCCGCATGATCAAAACTTTGAGCCAACTCAACCAAACCCTAAGCAATTTGTTTGAACTGTCTTAAAATCAATGAAAACCCTAAATTTTGTCTGAATGACAAGAAAAGTCTGTTTGACTTATTTTTACGCCAATCTGAAAAATCATGAAAAGCCCGATGTTGTGATTTCTTGTGGAAAAAGAGGAGGGCAAATTTTGGGGTACAACAGTTGCCCCTGTTCAATCTTCTTGAACCTGAAGAGTTAGATTGGCAAGTTTGCCTTTCGCGACTCAAGGGTAAAAGGAGATTGGACACTAGAGTGCCCAAAAAAATTTGCACTCGGTGATGTGATGGTAGAGGGAATGGGCTTAAAGATGCCATTTGATGATGGGCTTAAAGATGCCATCTGGAATGTGACAGAATCTTGTCGGGGGATGGGCTTAAAGATGTCATCTGGAAATGTTGAACTGTATGTCATTGGTGAGTGGACGAGTATCAGAAAGGTATCCATGTTTTGGAACATCTCTGAATTGGGGTTCTGAACAAGCGATAGATTGACATCCGTGTTTGGAGAATCCGTAAACTGTTTTCAGGAGTTGAAGTTGAATAAGCAATAGATCAGCATCCATGTTGGGAGGCATCCGTGAACTGTTTTCAAAAGTTGAGAAGAATCTGAACAAGCGATAGGTTAACATCCGTTACTGGAGAACCCGTGAACTGTTTTCAGAAGTCTTGAATCTGAAGCTTACTAATCTATATCCTGAAAAAGGGTAAGATATTAGCTGAAACACAAAGTCATGTTGTATGATGCAATGTATGTTATATCAATGTTTATGATATGAATGTAGTGAATATGCATGTATGCTGATGAGTTGTCCTGATGAAGATAGATGAATCCTGGATGGCTGAAGATAAAAGAATCTTGACTGCTGCCGGGGAAAATAATTCCTTGACTGCTGCTGGGGAGGGCAAGAATCTTTTGATCGTTGAAAATGAGAAGTCCTGGGACCACTGTTGAGGGATCAGGAGTTTGGATTGTATGCCAATCTACTGGGGATTCCTGTCTTGAGGAGATCTTCACTGGAGAATATTCGAATATTCTGTGAGGAACTGAGAATGAGTCTTCATTCTGCTAATGCTTAACTGTTATCTGGTCGATCTCCAGGCTTTCACAGAATCTTGTATTGTCATCTGGTCGTAATCCAGGTTTCTCAATAGCTTGCTAAGCTGCTATCCGGTTAAATCCGGGCTTCACGGCTTGTGTTAAAGATATACCACTATCTGGTCGACTCCAGGCTTCGTTGTATTCTTGATTGTTGTCTGGTCGTAGTCCAGGCTTCACAGAAATTTGTATTGTCATCTGGTCGCAATCCAGGCTTCACAATAGCTTTGTTAAGCTGTTATCCGGTTAAATCCGGGCTTCACGACTTGTGTTAAAGATATACCACTATCTGGTCAACTCCATGCTTCGTAGTATTCTTGACTGTTGTCTGGTCGTAGTCCAGGCTTCACAGAAATTTGTATTGTCATCTGGTCGTAATCCAGGCTTCACAATAGCTTTGTTAGGGATTAAACTATTATCCGGTCGAATCCGAACTTCATAGCTTGCTCTGAGGGGACATCACTATCTGGTCGTAATCCAGGCTTGGTGGTTGTCTGGCATTGTTATCTGGTCGTACTCCGGGCTTCACAATATGTTGTAGGGATTAAGATACTATCCGGTCACATCCGGGCTTTGTAACTTGAATCTTGTGAGAATTTGATTTTTGACGACTGTAGCTTCCAACAGATGATGAAAGAGCTTTTGAACGGCCGATCAATCTGAAAATGTAATTTGTTTTGGAGAATAACTCCTGGACAAATGTTGGGGAAATAAACCCATAACCAAAGTTGGGGATGGAAGAACTCTTGGGTTACTGAGGACGAGAAATCCTTGTTGTCTGCTAACTGCTTGGGGAACAAGATTTTCACTTGTTGAGGGATCTCAAGACCACTGCTGGGGATTGGACCTCCTTGGTGACTCGCGGGGTGAGAGAATTCTGATGATCTCCGCTGGGGAGTTCAGAACCTGGTAGACTTATGCTGGAGAGGTATGACTGAGAATCTTCAGTCTAGTGGGAAGTATCTCTGTGGGGAGAATGTTCACTGGTCTGGTTCCACTGGGGATTGATAGTCGGAAGTTTTAGCTCCGCTGGGGATAGGATTTTCATATTTCAGGGCTCCACTGGGGGTGCTGAAACTTAACTCTGGGGGGGACTAAGTTCTGGAAGGTTCTCCAGCTGGGGAAATTAGCTTTGAGAAAGCCCTTGTTCTGCTGAGGATCCTGGAGTTTAACTCTGTTTGGGGAATCCTTCTGAAAGGGCATCGAGATATCTATCCGTACCTTCAACCTATCAGTAATCATCCTTTCCTGATTTGTAAGGAAATGACTATGTTCAAATGCATATGCCTACTTAACAAAACATTGGATGTTTCTCAAGTAAACATAAGTGCAAAAGAGAAAAAAGGAAGACAAAGCAAATTTGTGTATTTGGAAAAGTATTTGTATTAACTTTCTATGAGCATCTTTGTACAAAGGGGACAGGCATCCTGGTAAGAGGATGTCGCCGTAAAAATTGAAAGTTTTATACAAAAGAAAGATGGTTATGTGAAACAACTCCATGGGATTCCATTCTGCTATAGCCTTCACAACTCTGAATATCTGTCCATTCAATGCTTCGCCTGCGGTGACAAAATTGACCAGAAGCTTGGAGCTGGTTGATGAAGAGATTGTCCTTAAAGTGATCCGACGAGACATAGTCATACGCTTTAATTCCCTAACTTTTGCCTGAATCGTCCTTTCGGGTTTTCGATCCACCGGGAAACCCCTTTTTGCCCAAGCCTCCCTTTCGGGTTTTCGACTTGCCGGGTGTACAGGTTTTTTTTTGCTTTATCCCTTACTTTTGCCTGAACTGCCCTTTCGGGTTTTCGGTTCACCGGGATGCCCATTTTTGCCCAAGCCGCCCTTTCGGGTTTTCGACTTGTCGAGTTATTTTATGCGTAGTATCTTTTGACTATGTCTGCGTTCGCGGGGTGTGGCAAATCATCACCGTCCATGGTGGTCAGAATCATTGCACCACCAGAAAATATGCTCTTGATCACAAATGGTCCTTCGTAAGTAGGAGTCCATTTGCCCCTGGGGTCACTTTGTGGTAAGATAATCCGCTTGATCACGAGATCTCTGACTTGATATACTTGACGTCTGACTTTCTTGTTGAAAGCCTTGATCATCCGTTTTTGGTACGTCTGACCATGGCAAACAGCAGCGAGTCGCTTCTCGTCGATCAAATTGAGTTGATAAAGTCGGGTCTGAATCCAATCATCTTCATTCAAACCTGCGTCTTTCATAATCCTTAAGGAAGGAATCTGAACTTCCATGGGCAGGACAGCTTCCATGCCGTATACCAAAGAAAATGGGGTTGCCCCGGTTGAAGTACGTGCTGTGGTACGGTATCCGTGCAGAGCAAACGGTAACATTTCATGCCAGTCCTTGTAAGTGACTGTCATTTTCTGAATGATCTTCTTAATGTTTTTGTTTGCAGCTTCAACAGCACCATTCATCTTCGGCCGATAGGGAGATGAATTGTGATGATAAATCTTGAACTGTTCGCATAGAGCGGTGATCATAGTATTATTCAAATTGGTTCCGTTGTCTGTGATGATCCTGTCGGGGACACCGTACCGACATATGAGGTTTTGCTTGATGAAGCGGGCAACCACATTTTTTGTAACAGAGGCGAATGAAGCCGCTTCGACCCATTTGGTGAAATAGTCGATGGCAACCAGGATGAAGCGATGTCCATTGGATGCAGTGGGCTTGATCTCTCCAATCATGTCAATGCCCCACATTGCAAATGGCCATGGAGCTGTCAGCACGTTGAGAGGAACCGGAGGAATGTGCACCTTATCGGCGTATATTTGGCATTTATGGCAGGTACGGGAGTGTTGATAGCAATCAGCTTCCATGGTAGACTAGTAATAGCCTGCCCTTAGAATCTTCTTAGCCATCGTGTGTCCGCTCAAGTGGGTGCTGAACGTACCGCTGTGTATCTCAGTCATGATCAACTCTGCCTCAGCTTTGTCTACACATCGGAGTAAAACACAATCATGGCTGCGTTTATAGAGGATGCCGTTTCTCAGGAAGAACTTGGCAGCAAACTTCCTTAGGAACTTCTTGTCATTTATTGAAGCTCCTTCGGGATATTCTCTAGTCTGGAGATACCTTTTGATTTCATGAAACCATAGTTGTTCCACTACTTCTTCGGTATTAATCTCGTGACAATGCGCAGGTTCATCCCTTCGCTCGATGATGATTTGGGGAGCCTCGTTATCCCAATTGAGTTTAAACATGGAAGACATTGTAGCCAGAGCATCTGCTAGCTGATTCTCTTCTCGCGGGAAATGCTCGAAGGTGATTTGCTCGAAATGAGGCAACAATGTCAAGACATGTTCTTTGTATGGGATAAGATTAGGATGTTTGGTATCCCACTCTCCTTTGATTTGATTGATAACCAAAGTCGAGTCCCCAAATACGATCAAAGATTTGATCCCCAAGTCTATAGCAGCCTTGAGACCAAAAATGCAAGCTTCATATTCAGCCATGTTGTTGGTACAGCTGAAGCAAAGTCGGGCCGTGAAAGGTGTGTGGAAACCTTCTGGGGAAATGAGTACCGCACCGATACCATTTCCAAGTGCATTTGAAGCACCATCAAAGTACAGGGTCCATCGGGATCCCTTTTCAGGTTCGTCATACGGTCTGTTACCTTCAATGTTGTCCAAATTCATGATGTCCTCGTCTGGGAAGTCAAATCTCATGGATTGATAATCTTCGATAGCTTGATGAGCTAGATGGTCAGCTAGTACACTCCCTTTTATAGCTTTTTGGGTGGTGTACTGGATGTCATACTCAGTTAGGATCATTTTCCATCTAGTGATTCTTCCAGATAAAGCAGGCTTTTCGAAGATATACTTGATAGGATCCATTTTGGAAATCAACAAAGTGGTATGAGTCAACATATACTGTCTTAGTCGGTGAGCAGCCCATACCAAAGCGCAGAAAGTTTTCTCGAGCAGTGAGTAGCGAGTCTCACAGTCGGTAAATTTTTTGCTAAGGTAATAAATATCATGCTCTTTTCGACCAGACTCGTTATGCTGGCCCAAAACACACCCCATTAAGTTATCTAAGACGGTCATATACATGATCAATGGTCTCCCCTCGACGGGTGGCATCAGAATAGGAGGTTCTAGCAAATACTCCTTGATCTTATCAAAATCAGCTTGGCAATCATCGTTCCATTCGACTACCTGATCTTTCTTTAATAGTTTGAAGATCGGCTCACGGGTAGAAGTTAGATGAGAGATGAATCTGGCAATATAGTTCAAGCGCCCCAAGAATCCTCTAACCTCCTTTTCAGTACGGGGAGCAGGCATCTCTTGTATTGCTTTCACCTTTGCTGGATCGACCTCAATGCCTTTGTTGCTGACAATGAACCCTAGAAGTTTACCGGACCTAACTCCAAAAGTGCATTTACTTGGATTCTGCCTGTGTTTGTATTCTTTCAATCTGGCAAACAGCTTCTGCAAATGCTCAAGGTGTTCCTCCTCTGTTTGTGATCGGGCTATCATATCGTCTACGTAAACTTTGATCTCATGATGTATCATATCATGAAATAAAGCTACCATGGCGCGTTGATAAGTTGCCCCTGCGTTCTTCAATCCGAACGGCATCACCTTGTAGTAGAAGGTACCCCATTGTGTAACGAAGGTTGTTTTCTCCATGTCCTCGGGGGCCATTTTAATTTGGTTGTAGCCCGAGAAGCCATCCATGAAGGAAAACACTTTGTGCTGAGTTGTGTTGTCAATCAAAACGTCGATATGGGGTAACGGAAAATCATCTTTAGGGTTGGCCCTATTCAAATCCCGGTAGTCCACACACATTCTGACCTTGCCATCTTTTTTAGGAACTGGCACAATGTTAGCAACCCATTGCGGATAGGATGTAACATCCAGAAAGCCCGCGTTGAATTGCTTCATTACTTCTGCTTTAATCTTCTCAGACATGTCGGGCCTCATTCGACGGACTTTTTGTTTGATCGGTGGACAATCCTCTGTTGTAGGGAGACGGTGAACCACTATATCTGTGTCTAAACCCGACATGTCTTCATAAGACCAGGCGAAGATTTCAACGTATTCATTTAACAGCTGTATCAAGCGTTCCTTGACACTTGGCTCCAGATTGGCACCCACTTGTACTTCCTTCCGGTCTTCCTCTGTTCCTAAGTTGACAGTTTCCAACAGCTCTTCGTGAGGCAAGATGGCCCTTTCTTCTTGTTGTAGAAGTCTGGCTAGCTCTCCCGGTACTTCACAATCTTCGTCATCTTCATACTCAGCCTGATTGACCAGATCTTCAGAGTTATTGAAGGACGTAGCAAAATAGTCACCCATAGAATCCAGAGTGGACGGGTACCTGCATTTGTGAGTGTGGGTGTGTGTAAGGGATAGCCATCCTTAAACAAACAAAATACAAAAAGGAAAGAAAATGAACACAGCAGTTTATCAATGAAAAACATCCAATGAATCATTAAATATGGCATATGGATATGAAGATAATCAAAACCCTTACAAATGGACCTACATGCCCCGGGAAAGGCATGAGGTGAAAAAGTAGTGTACGGATTGTTCAAAAGTAATTATTACAAACCAACAGGAAATGTTTGACAGATAATTACTGATTAATAAAAGTAATGGGGACAAAGTCTTTTGCCTCCCAGTTGCGTAGTCCTCCTTCGATGGTTGGGTAGATCCAATCTTCAATGTTGGCCTCTTTGTCTTCACCCTCCAAAGCGTTGATTCCAAAAGGAGAAATCTTGATGGGCGTTCTTTCAACCTTTGAGCGGCGCATAGCTTTCTGTCCCGCAGCAGTGAAACCTAATCCAAACTTGTCTGTTTTATGAGGAATATCAGGCAACTGACCCCATGTTGAGCTCTTCCCTTCCTTCATTGCAGCTTTCGCGTCTTTTAGAGATGTCATCCTGGCCATCTGCTTTGGTACCTCAGCTGCCGCTTTTGCTACTGCCACCTCAGGAGAGACTTCCTCGAAGTGCTGGAATGGTGTTTCAATGAATTCACCCTCTACCTCTACATACCGAAAGGAGTTCAGGTGGCTGATCATATATTCCTCTTCACCATGGACGGTTATGATCTTTCCTTTGACAGGGTACTTCAACATTTGATGTAAGGAGGAGGTAACCGCCCCAGCGTTATGTATCCAAGGTCTCCCCAGTAAGCAAGAGTATGACGGATGGATGTCCATCACATAGAAAGTTGAGGGGAACACTTTTATGCCAACCTTAATGGGAATGTCTACCTCCCCGTGTACCATTCTCTTTGACCCGTCAAATGCCCTTACTATGATATTACTTGGCCTTAACTCCAAGCCTTCACAGTCTAAACGGTCAAGAGCCTTCTTGGGCAGCATGTTCAGAGAAGAACCAGTGTCGACCAGAACATGGGCCAGAGTAGTTCCTTGGCATTCCACTGACACATGCAATGCGTCGTTATGCTTTCTTCCTTTTGAGGTCAGGTCAGCATCAGAGAACCCTAAACCGTTATTTGCGGTAAGGATGGCCACGCAATCTTGGAATTGGTCTGCAGAGGTTTCCTGGGGCACATGGGTTGTTTTCAGGAATTTTATCAATGCTTTGGCGTGCGCCTCAGAGCAAAGCAGTAATGCTAACATGGAGATCTTCGAGGGGGTTTGCCCCAGTTGCTCTACCACGTCATAATCACTCTTTTTAATTATCTTCAGGATCTCCTCCATCTCTCTCCTAGAGGTCTCTGGGATGACCAAAGGTTGAGCCCTCATCCTGACGAGCTCATCTTGGGTCCCTTTACCTTTATCAGCAGAAGTAGGAGGGACAACAATGGGAATAACAGTTTCTTCAATCAACAGAGTTTCGGCGGAAAGTTTTATTGGTGCAGGATTGACTTTGGCAGCAGCTGAGGGTCCAGAGATTGCCTTTGGGGGGGCAATCTCTGGAGAAAATATTCTCCCACTTCGGGTGATCTTGCTTGTACCAGCAATGTTTCCAATGCTGGCCTCTTCTTCATCAGAGCTTCCTTCGGTTACTTCAACTTGTTTAATACCATGGTAGTAGATTTCTCCACCGTAATTCCATGGTATTGACTTGTCAGAACTGTAGGGGACAGGCCCAGGCATAGTTATTTTCAAGGGAACAATCTTTGTAGCTGATGTAATCTTAACAGGCTTTCTGACGGCCTTGGAAAGATTGGCGTGAATGGTGATTATTGAAACATCTTCAGTAAGGGTTGGAATAGCAGGAACCTTTTCAAACAGAATTTGTTGACTGTCCATCAGGCCTTGGATGCCTTTCTTCAGTAATGGGCAGTCAAATGGCAAAGAGTAACAACAGTAGCAGTCTTCTTTGCATCCCGGGAAAATCCCGTCTCTTAGCAGATTTAACTTGATGGTTAACAGCGGAGTTATCAGGTCATTGACATCAGAAATATACAAATCTTCTTCAATAGCATGGACATTTCGATCATGCTTCGGCATTAGAGCAGACATCACGTTTGGCTTCTCTAGAGCATCGAACTCCACCTCTTTTGCATCTATCAAGTCTTGAATTTTATTTTTTAGCGCCCAACAATTGTTTGTGTCATGTCCGACGCTATCAGAATGGTAGGCGCATTTAGCATTGGGATGATAGTGCGGTGAAGCAGTATTCACAATCTTCGGTGCTTCCCTAATCTTGGTGAGATTCAATTTCAACAGATGTGGAAGAACTTGCGCAGGCGTCATATTGATGCGGGTAAATTGCCGTGGTGGCCGTTCTCCCCATTGCTGTTTAGGTCTGGACTGGTTATTGCGAGGCTGATCATTTGATGGGTTCTGGATCATCACGGCCCCCACAGTCGGCTGGCGCTCATTTCTTCCTGCTCCTCTCTGAGAATACACAACAGCCGTTTCCTTCTTCGTCGGAAATGATTTCTTAACAGTTGTAGATGCAGAGGCATCCTTCTGAATCTTCCCATTCTTGATACCGGCTTCTACCCGCTCGCCAGTCAGAATTAATTCGGTAAACCTTGCGGAAGAGCTACCGATCAGATGGTTAAAGAATGGACCAGACAGGGTCCCAGGAACATATCAACAAGCTCTCTATCAGAAAGAGGTGGCTGCACTCTTCCGGCCAGATCGCGCCATTTCTGGGCATATTCCTTGAATCCCTCACCTGAGGCCATCCCTATACTCTATAGCTGAGTACGGGTTGGTGCCAGGTCAGAGTTATACTGATATTGGCGATAAAAAGCAGCTGCCAGATCCTCCTAACTATGTACCTCTGATCTCTCAAGATTGTAGAACCAATCCAGCTGTGTGCCAGACAGGCTATCCTGAAAGAAGTGTACCCAAAGGTTTCTGTCAGACGTGTGAGGTTGGATTCTTCGGACATACGACCTTAGGTGCATCTTCGGGCAAGACAGCCCATCATATCTTGCAAAAACTGGCACTTTAAACTTCGGGGGGATCACAATTCCAGCAATTAATCCCAAATCCTCGAAATATAAGCCGGGAACTCTCTGCAGCTCCATAGCTGCTAACCTGTCCTCCAAACTCTTGTATTTGTCATCGGCCGGCGGGTACTGTTGCTCTGAGTAGTCTTCATCTTCTTCAGCCTCTTCCTCTTCAGCTTCGGATTCAGACGATACCGCAGCCCCTTTTCCTTTATTGGTTCCTTCTTCAGATGTAGGGGGAAATTCAAGAACTCTTCTGGCTTCGCCCTCAAACCTTCTTCCCAGGGTAGCCACTCCGACTCTTTTCTTCTTCTTTTTCACTTGCTCTTTGTTCCCAAGCAGGGCTTTTAGATCCTCCTGACCCTTTGCCAAGGTCATCAGGAGATGTTGAAACTGTGAGTTTTGAGACTGCAAATCTTTGACCGTCTGTTCGAGATCCATCTTACTGAAATAAACAGCAGAAAGATAAGGAAACCTAGTGTGGAGACCTGCTTATGCACATGATGAATGATATGTTTATTTATGCAATGCATTCAAGGATTTAGAAATTCACAATTGTTGCAGACAAAAAGAACGCACGTCATATTAATAAGAAGAAATTTTGTTAGTACATAAATGCCCCATGGGTCAATTATTACAAAACTTCTCATGGTAAAAAGACGTTGCGCATCCTCTTTGGCACGATGTAGGTGTTGAGAGTCTCTTCCTCATGGAGTCGGAGGGTAAGCTCTAAAACCTTCTTCTCACTGGCGTAGAAGCTGGCTTCAAAAGTATTCTGCTCCTCCTTGAGTTGGATCTAACTCTTCTGCATCTCCTCCCATGACGTTGGCATGTCAGGATATAAGATGGTGTAGGGAACCTCACCTTCCTTAACGGGCTCTTTAAGCACAGGGAGAATATGAGGGTAAGGCATCATTAGACTTTGCGCTCGGGTCCGCACCCACTTGAGATAAGGCTCAAGAGGGATGGAATTATTGTGCCCCAGTGTCTTGCTGTCTACCTTGTTAGGCATCCTCCAAGCTCTGATGAATCTTTAGCGAAATCCTTGCGCATCGTTGTCGAAGTCAAAAACTATGTTAGGAATCAGCATGTCATGAGGGTCATCCCTCCGTGCATATCCAAACTATCTCAAAGCCAGACAAGGGTTGTAGGTAATGCGTCCTCTAATGTCAAGCAATGGAACATTAGGGAACTCTCCACAATGATCGACGATGATGACATTTTCTATGGACCGAGAACACCAATGCACATCAGAGTGAGTGAGAGTCATCAATCGTTGTGACCACCTTAAGCCTTGGTCATTCTTCAAAACAGATTGTGGAACGTGCGAAATAAACCACCTTGCAAGGAGAGGAGTACAGCACATGAGAACACCTCTCTTTCTCATTGTTCGTGTGTAAAATGAGTGGAGGATATCCCCAAGCAACGTTGGTATTGGATTCCTGGATAAGAAGATCTTGACGGTGTTGACATCTATAAGCTGGTCAGGATTTGGGAACAAGACCAACCCATAAATGAGGAGTGCCACAATTTCTTCAAAGGCTTGTAGATCCAAGGAATTCCAACACTCTTGTGCCTTCTCAAACAAGAATTTTACCAAGAAGCCTTTGACACTGCTTCTAGTTTCCCAATGCCCCTTGATGTCGGATGGATGCAAGTGTAGTGCTTGAGCAACATCTTCAGGCTTTGGTTCCTTTTCTGTACCGTTGAAAGGTAGTTGATTAAGAATAGGAATTCTCAGGAGTTGAGAAAATTCCTCCAAAATGGGCACCAATTGGTAGTCGGGGAATGTGAAACAGTGGTGAAGGGGGTCAAAGAACTGGAACAAAACCTTCATCATGTCCTCTTCAATGCTGGTGTTGACTAGGCTGAGCAGTCTACCATGTCTTTCACTGAAGGGAGAGCTTTCGGGAATTCTGGATGTGAGCTCCTTGAGTTAAGGAGGGATCCTCACAAGGTTGACTTGGATAGTTTTCCTGCGAGGAATTTCCATGACCTACAAAATAAGAACAAAGGTGAAGATCCAAACCCTTGAAATGGTTAGCGGATGCATATGATGCCTTATGATGTTTATGATGTATGCAAAAAACACACGTACAAGCAATTCACACAAAACCCTAGTTTCAGGCTTGCATGGGGTTTCATAGGTAAGTACCCTCTTGAGTGTAGTTGGCTTAAAAACCTGTCCTATAAATAGTAACCGGGTTCTAAGGAGCTCAATATCATTAGATTGTTTTCCATGTTCATTGTTTTGGTTTAGCCACTTAACTAGCGACCAAAATATTCCAAGAAAACAACCCTCAATGAGTGTAGTATCGAGTATCTACCAACTTCGGACTGCACCAAAGCCGGTCATCTCACTACCCCTAATAAAAGGCCAAGATGGTCAAGTAAGGTTCTAGGTCATTAGTGCTTAGTGACATCACTCAGCGGCCCCGTACTCTCCTTGATTGAACTCAAGGGTTACCGGTACTCACAAATATGTCGCACTAATATAGATATTGCTTCAACCGTGTCGGTATACCCCGCACAGTTTCCACAATGTATTGCTATCTATGAATGTTTCCCGAATCCGGGTGTAGGATTTCAAGCCCAAACAAGAGAACCACAAAGGTAAAGCAATCAAAGCAAATAATTAATCATGCAAGAGGGTGATCTAAAACCCTAAGGTAACCCCACTTTTAAATTAATCCCCAGCAGAGTCGCCAGTTCTGTGATACGGTGGGAGAACTGACTTTAGTTTTGCGTTTGTATTCGCACTTGTTCGGTTTTAGCAAGAGTCGCCACCGACTTTTTATTTTATCCTAAAGGAAAGGTTAAAAAGCACAGGAAAAACCTTTTGAGATGTTTCGTGGGTTCGGGGGTAGATTATGAAAAGGGAAGGTATTAGCACCCTTTTCATCCATGGTTATCCATGGGCTCTTAGTTACTTGTTTTAGATCACTTGCCTTTGATTTTCAATTGCTTTGAAATATGGTGTGTGTGTGTGTGTGTTTTGAAAATGTTTTGAAAAAGAGGCCTTCGTTTCGGCAACCATTGTAATGACTCGTGTTTGAGTATATACAAAGGTGTGTATCTTTTCGAAAAGATGTTTCAAATGTTTTTTTAAAGTTTGTTTTGAAAGTGTTTGTGGAATATGGTTTTGAAAAGTAGGCAGGTGTTTTTGCAAGTTTGATCAAGTAACTAAGAGTTGTCTACCCCTAAATTTACTCAAAGGTTTTTCTCATGTTTTAACCCTTTTAAACAATTTTGTTCCACCATTGTATTTGGTGGACAATCTTGCGTTAGGATGTTAACGGGACAGGTGCGGGTCATCGTATGGACCATGAATGCAATGGTGCCAAGTGTCTTTGGCAATTTTGCTTGAAGGGACTATGATCATTTTTTATTAGGCAACTTTCGAAAGCGTCATCGAGGGACTTATGATCATTTGAATTGTTTTGCCAAAGAAACTCGACGTGCAAGCATGGCCCATTTTGGAAGGCAACAAGCGGGATTACCCTAGGGGTGCAAGTGTGAATTGTGTATTGATTGTCATGCATTTATCTTTGTATTAGGTTATCTAGCGTTTGGTTTTATGTACATATAAACCTAGATCTATCATGGCATAATTCGAAAGCGATAAATTGCGGGAATTTAAAGTCCTAAACTATTACAAATGAGTATCCGGGAATGAGGGTACAATTATTTACAAATGGGGGATGAGACTTATTAGGAGAATAGTATCCAAATAATTACAACCAAATCGAATTGCGATCTCAAATGTAATATGTATCAAATGTACAAGATAAGCAAATGTATGTATCAATGTATTTGTGTAAGTGCATGTGAATATTTACAAGTGACAAATGTATTTATTAAGTATTGTTAACTTAATGAGAAAATTAAGTATTTATTATCCTTTTTTGTATTTTTGTTAAGTGTGTACAAATAAAATGTTTAATTAAAAAAAGAAAAGAAAATGAAATGTTTTAAGTTTAAGAAAATTATTATCTATGTAATTTAGTTAATGCACAAATGTTTATTAAATACAAATTCTAAGAAAGGTAGATTATTTAAGTTAAAAACTTATTTTTATATACTCGTGATTATAAAAAAGAATTATTAATAAACATTTTTTTAAAAAAAGAAAGAGTTCTAATGTATCCTTTTATTTATAAACAAAAATAAAGTTTAAATTGTATAAAAAAAAGGAAAATAAAAATGACAAGTAAAAAGGAAAGAGTTAGTTTTATGTACAAAAAAAAAGAATGGGCTTGAAGGGGGTTTAAGGCCCAAAACAGAATCTGTGGAGAATGGGAAAAGGGGGGTATGCACGTCAGGAGGGGGGTGTACACCTGAAACGGGCTTAAGGCGTGAATGGGGCAAGGCCCAACGCTTTGTGACAACATTTTGTTCAAGGGTTTCAATGTTTTGCTTTCATTTGGAAACTAGGGTTTGCAGTTACAGCGCGGCGCTGTTCGTCCTCTTCGCTTCTTTCGTCTTCTTCCTTCTCACGCCCTAGCCACTGAACTCTCCTCCTCACCCACGGTCATCAGACGCTACCTCCCACCTCCTTCTCTCCATGGCCATGCAAGGTGGTTACGAAAAGGTTTGATCCCTGTTTTAGGTTTTTTGAGTTTTACATGTTTATGATTTTATTTTGACAATCTCTGACCTTTATATGTTATTGTTCATGTGAGGTGTATAAAAGGGGGAAAGAATTTCTACCTTTCTTGAGATGGAGGAACGGACTGGGGGCGTCGAGGATGGCCAAGGGCGAGGACGACAATGATGCTAGCTTGCTGGAAAAACCGGTACCTGTGTCTTTTCCTCTTTAGGTTTAGTGATGATATCTGAAAACCTTTTGACAATTTCCTCTCTTCTTCTCTATTTGCCTCATTTTTGTATGCTTGCTTGATGCCTTTGATTGCTTGCTCTTTTGCTTCTGTACGCTGGCCCTTTTCTTTTATTCAATGATGATTATCTGAGATGCCTAGCTTCATCTGTTTCACTTTTTTTCCTCTTCCAATACTTGCTTGCTGATATGCTTGATATGAGATATTTGCTTAATGATGTATCTGTTTGCTCTGAGCTTGATAGTGTTGGTATTTGTTGCACCCTATGATGAAAGTTTTCTGAGGGTTTGGTTGGTGGTTTGAATGCTTAGGCTTCAGTTTGTGGCTTAGGCTTGTGTTACAGACTAGCAGGTTTATGCTTTAGGTTTGATGTTGGTTTAGGACCAAGGCTTATGCAGGTTTGGGACAAAGGCTTATGCAGGTTTGGGACAAAGGCTTATGCAGGTTAGCAAGGGCTTGATGTTTTAGGCTTTTACGCAGGCATGAGGCTTAGGCTTCAGCAGGCTGTAAGCTTGTTTGACATTTTGTGTTATCTTGTCAATTTGATACTCTGAGTTGTCTTGGATTACAGGTTTTGGGAGGCTTTTTTGTTTGAGGTTTGGCTTATTGAAAAAGTTTGACACAGTTTGGAGTTCTGAGTTGTTTTGGAATATAAGTTTTTTAGGCTTTTTTCTGTGTTCATAAAGGCTCCAAGAATGTTGTTTTATATCTTACAGGGTCTTGGCTTTGTATCTTTTGAAAGGCAGGATGGGTTATATTTTTTGTATATTCGTTCTTTTTGAACTTGGCCAATGCTTGGACAGGTTTGCAAGGCTTGAGGTTTTCATTCTTTATGATCTCTTCTATTGTATGCCTTCTGCCTCCTCTCTCTATGTGCTCTGATACATCCTGTTTATATCTCCTTTTTAGCCTTTAGCCTGCTGTACTGTAAGCTCTTTTCTTCTCTTCTTCTCTCTCTAGATTAAAGAAAGCATTTTTATTGCTTAATTTTGTCTTTTCTGAAAAAGTAATTGGCCTAGGAAGATGATGTATTCTGAACATTGCTTGCACTTGTCCCTTTCCTCTGCATATTTTCCATATTTCTTGCATACTTTGTGTACTTTATTGACAGCTTTTTGGAGTTTGGTATCTTTTGGCATCCTTGGACAACTTTTGGCTTAGTTCGGAAATGTGATTCAGTTTGCCTTTATACTTGTACATGCTGTTTGGAAACTTGGTTGACAATTTTTGGATTTATGCAGTATGTTTGAAATTTTGAATTTGTGCATTTCACATTTTTGCAAGACATTCTATCCCTCTTTGTGAACCGAGAGCAATCTCGTGATTTACAGAGAGGGCAAACTGATTCCGACCAGTTGCTTTTAATGATGAATCCAATTTTTATCTGCTTTTAATTTCATTTCATCTGCTTTTGACTTCTTTTTCTTTGTTTTGCAGATGAAAAATAATTGAGCAACAAGGGAGCATTGGATAGAAGATGAAGACTTAGGAATTTTAGGACATAGTTTTATTTTCCTTTTAATCATTGTAACATTATTATTGTAAATACTTTGTAAACAATTACTATATTTAAATAACAATTGTACAAATAATTTAAAGATAAATAAAAAGTCCTTTTATTGACATTCATTTTTAATTCTTCTTCAAATGTTTATCTAATTGTTTATAATTCTTAAATTATAATAAAATGGAAATAAATTTCAATTATTCTAACTTAAAATAAATAAACAATTGATAAACACTGTGGTCTTAGCATCAATCAATAATAAACCCGGCGCTCCAATTATCCAAAGCAATGCACAGTTAATCAAACAAAACGTCCACATGCCTTTTCTTTTAATGATTCAATCAAATACTGCAAGCTCCCAGTCAGAAACCTCAGTCCATATTCCAGAGTAAATTGAAAAAGCACTGTAGACTTAATTCTTTCCGCGCGCACAAAAACCCTAATTCTTGACTTAATGTTAGAGAAGCGTCCGCCTGATCAAAACTTTGAGCCAACTCAACCAAACCCTAAGCAATCTGTTTGAACTGTCTTAAAATCAATGAAAACCCTAAATTTTGTCTGAATGACAAGAAAAGTCTGTTTGACTGATTCTTACGCCAATCTGAAAAATCATGAAAATCCCGAAGCTGTGATTTCTTGTGGAAAAAGAGGAGGGCAAATTTTGGGGTACAACAGTTGCCCCTGTTTAATCTTCTTGAACCTGAAGAGTTAGATTGGCAAGTTTGCCTCGCAACTCGAGGGTAAAAGGAGATTGGACACTAGAGTGCCCCAAAAAATTTGCACTCGATGATGTGATGGTAGAGGGAATGGGCTTAAAGATGCCATTTGATGATGGGCTTAAAGATGCCATCTGGAATGTGACAGAATCTTGTCGGGGGATGGGCTTAAAGATGCCATCTGGAAATGTTGAACTGTATGTCATTGGTGAGTGGACGAGTATCAGAAAGGTATCCATGTTTTGGAACATCTCTGAATTGGGGTTCTGAACAAGCGATAGATTGACATCCGTGTTTGGAGAATCCGTAAACTATTTTCAGGCGTTGAAGTTGAATAAGCAATAGATCAGCATCCATGTTGGGAGGCGTCCGTGAACTGTTTTCAAAAGTTGAGAAGAATCTGAACAAGCGATAGGTTAACATCTGTTACTGGAGAACCCATGAACTGTTTTCAGAAGTCTTGAATCTGAAGCTTACTAATCTATATCCTGAAAAAGGGTAAGATATTAGCTGAAACACAAAGTCATGTTGTATGATGCAATGTATGTTATATCAATGTTTATGATATGAATGTAGTGAATATGCATGTATGCTGATGAGATGTCCTGGTAAAGATAGATGAATCCTGGATGGCTGAAGATAAAAGAATCTTGACTGCTGCTGGGGAGGGCAAGAATCTTTTGATCGTTGAAAATGAGAAGTCCTGGGACCACTATTGGGGGATCAGGAGTTTGGATTGTATGCCAATCTACTGGGGATTCCTGTCTTGAGGAGATCTTCACTGGAGAATATTCGAATATTCTGTGAGGAACTGAGAATGAGTCTTCATTCTGCTAATGCTTAACTGTTATCTGGTCGATCTCCAGGCTTTCACAGAAGCTTGTATTGTCATCTGGTCGTAATCTAGGTTTCTCAATAGCTTGCTAAGCTGCTATCCGGTCAAATTCGGGATTCACGGCTTGTGTTAAAGATATACCACTATCTGGTCGACTCCAGGCTTCGTAGTATTCTTGACTGTTGTCTGGTCGTAGTCCAGGCTTCACAGAAATTTGTATTGTCATCTAGTCGCAATCCAGGCTTCACAATAGCTTTGTTAAGCTACTATCCAGTCAAATCCGGGCTTCACGGCTTGTGTTAAAGATATACCACTATCTGGTCGACTCCTGGCTTCGTAGTATTCTTGACTGTTGTCTGGTCGTAGTCCAGGCTTCACAGAAATTTGTATTATCATCTGGTCGTAATCTAGGCTTCACAATAGCTTTGTTAGGGATTAAACTATTATCCGGTCGAATCCGGACTTCATAGCTTGCTCTGAGGGGACATCACTATCTGGTCGTAATCCAGGCTTGGTGGTTGTCTGGCATTGTTATCTGGTCGTACTCCGGGCTTCACAATATGCTGTAGGGATTAAGATACTATCCGGTCACATCCGGGCTTTGTAACTTGAATCTTGTGAGAATTTGATTTTTGACGACTGTAGCTTCCAACAGATGATGAAAGAGCTTTTGAACGGCTGATCAATCTAAAAATGTAATTTGTTTTGGAGAATAACTCCTGGAAAAATGTTGGGGAAATAAACCCATAACCAAAGTTGGGGATGGAAGAACTCTTGGGTTACTGAGGACGAGAAATCCTTGTTGTCTGCTAACTGCTTAGGGAACAAGATTTTCACTTGTTGAGGGATCTCAAGACCACTGCTGGGGATTGGACCTCCTTGGTGACTCGCGGGGTGAGAGAATTCTGATGATCTCCGCTGGGGAGTTCAGAACCTGGTAGACGTATGCTGGAGAGGTATGACTGAGAATCTTCAGTCTGGTGGGAAGTATCTCTGTGGGGAGAATGTTCACTGGTCTGGTTCCACTGGGGATTAATAGTCGGAAGTTTTAGCTCCGCTGGGGATAGGATTTTCAAATTTTAGGGCTCCACTGGGGGTGCTGAAACTTAACTCTGGGGGGGACTAAGTTCTGGAAGGTTCTCCGACTGGGGAAATCAGCTTTGAGAAAGCCCCTGTTCTGCTGAGGATCCTGGAGTTTAACTCTGTTTGGGGAATCCTTCTGAAAGTGCATCGAGATATATATCCGTACCTTCAACCTATCAGTAATCATCCTTTCCTGATTTGTAAGGAAATGACTATGTTCAAATGCATATTCCTACTTAACAAAACATTGGACGTTTCTCAAGTAAACATAAGTGCAAAAGAGAAAAAAGGAAGACAAAGCAAATTTGTGTATTTGGAAAAGTATTTGTATTAACTTTCTATGAGCATCTTTGTACAAAGGGGACAGGCATCCTGGTAAGAGGATGTCGCCGTAAAAATTGAAAGTTTTATACAAAAGAAAGATGGCTATGTGAAACAACTCCATGGGATTCCATTCTGCTATAGCCTTCACAACTCTGAATATCTGTCCATTCAATGTTTCGCCTGCCGGTGACAAAATTGACCAGAAGCTTGGAGCTGGTTGATGAAGAGATTATCCTTAAAGTGATCCGACGAGACATAGTCATACGCTTTAATTCCCTAACTTTTGCCTGAATCGCCCTTTCGGGGTTTTCGATCCACCGGGAAACCCCTTTTTGCCCAAGCCGCCCTTTCGGGTTTTCGACTTGCCGGGTGTACAGGTTTTTTTTTGCTTTATCCCTAACTTTTGCCTGAACCGCCCTTTCGGGTTTTCGGTTCACCGGGATGCCCATTTTTGCCCGAGCCGCCCTTTCGGGTTTTCGACTTGTCGGGTTATTTTATGCGTAGTATCTTTTGACTATGTCTGCGTTCGCGGGGTGTGGCAAATCATCGCCGTCCATGGTGGTCAGAATCATTGCACCACCAGAAAATATGCTCTTGATCACAAATGGTCCTTCGTAAGTAGGAGTCCATTTGCCCCTGGGGTCACTTTGTGGTAAGATAATCCGCTTGATCACGAGATCTCCGACTTGATATACTTGACGTCTGACTTTCTTGTTGAAAGCCTTGATCATCCGTTTTTGGTACGTCTGACCATGGCAAACAGCAGCGAGTCGCTTCTCGTCGATCAAATTGAGTTGATAAAGTCGGGTCTGAATCCAATCATCTTCATTCAAACCTGCGTCTTTCATAATCCTTAAGGAAGGAATCTGAACTTCCATGGGCAGGACAGCTTCCATGCCGTATACCAAAGAAAATGGGGTTGCCCCGGTTGAAGTACGTGCTGTGGCACGGTATCCGTGCAGAGCAAACAGTAACATTTCATGACAGTCCTTGTAAGTGACTGTCATTTTCTGAATGATCTTCTTAATGTTTTTGTTTGTAGCTTCAACAGCACCATTCATCTTCGGCCGATAGGGAGATGAATTGTGATGATAAAACTTGAACTGTTCGCATAGAGCGGTGATCATAGTATTATTCAGATTGGTTCCGTTGTCTGTGATGATCCTGTCGGGGACACCGTACCGGCATATGAGGTTTTGCTTGATGAAGCGGGCAACCACATTTTTTGTAACAGAGTCGAAGGAAGCCGCTTCGACCCATTTGGTGAAATAGTCGATGGCAACCAGGATGAAGCGATGTCCATTGGATGTAGTGGGCTTGATCTCTCCAATCATGTCAATGCCCCACATTGCAAATGGCCACGGAGCTGTCAGCACGTTGAGAGGAACCGGAGGAATGTGCACCTTATCGGCGTAGATTTGGCATTTATGGCAGGTACGGGAGTGTTGATAGCAATCAGCTTCCATGGTAGACCAGTAATAGCCTGCCCTTAGAATCTTCTTAGCCATCGTGTGTCCGCTAAAGTGGGTGCCGAACGTACCGCTGTGTATCTCAGTCATGATCAACTCTGCCTCAGCTTTGTCTACACATTGGAGCAAAACACAATCATGGCTGCGTTTATAGAGGATGTCGTTGCTCAGGAAGAACTTGGCAGCAAACTTCCTTAGGAACTTCTTGTCATTTACTGAAGCTCCTTCGGGATATTCTCTAGTCTGGAGATATCTTTTGATTTCATGAAACCAGGGTTGTTCCACTACTTCTTCGGTATTAATCTCGTGACAATGCGCAGGTTCATCCATTCGCTCGATGGTGATTTGGGGAGCCTCATTATCCCAATTGAGTTTAAACATGGAATACATTGTAGCCAGAGCATCTGCTAGCTGATTCTCTTCTCGCGGGAAATGCTCGAAGGTGATTTGCTCGAAATGAGGCAACAATGTCAAGACATGTTCTTTGTATGGGATAAGATTAGGATGTTTGGTATCCCACTCTCCTTTGATTTGACTGATAACCAAAGTCGAGTCCCCAAATACGATCAAAGATTTGATCCCCAAGTCTATAGCAGCCTTGAGACCAAAAATGCAAGCTTCATATTCAGCCATGTTGTTGGTACAGCTGAAGCAAAGTCGGGCCGTGAAAGGTGTGTGGCAACCTTCCGGGGAAATGAGTACCGCACCGATACCATTTCCAAGTGCATTTGAAGCACCATCAAAGTACAGGGTCCATCGGGATCCCTTTTCAGGTCCGTCATACGGTCTGTTGCCTTCAATGTTGTCCAAATTCATGATGTCCTCGTCTGGAAAGTCAAATCTCATGGACTGATAATCTTCGATAGCTTGATGAGCTAGATGGTCAGCTAGTACACTCCCTTTTATAGCTTTTTGGGTGGTGTATTGGATGTCATACTCAGTTAGGATCATTTGCCATCTAGCGATTCTTCCAGATAAAGCAGGCTTTTCGAAGATATACTTGATAGGATCCATTTTGGAAATCAACAAAGTGGTATGAGTCAACATATACTGTCTTAGTCGGCGAGCAGCCCATACCAAAGCGCAGCAAGTTTTCTCGAGCAGTGAGTAGCGAGTCTCACAGTCGGTAAACTTTTTGCTAAGGTAATAAATAGCATGCTCTTTTCGACCAGACTCGTTATGCTGGCCCAAAACACACCCCATTGAGTTATCTAAGACGGTCAGATACATGATCAATGGTCTCCCCTCGACGGGTGGCATCAGAATATGAGGTTCTAGCAAATACTCCTTGATCTTATCAAAAGAAGCTTGGGAATCATCGTTCCATTCGACTACCTGATCTTTCTTTATTAGTTTGAAGATCGGCTCACAGGTAGAAGTCAGATGAGAGATGAATCTGGCAATATAGTTCAAGCGCCCTAAGAATCCTCTAACCTCCTTTTCAGTACGGGGAGCAGGCATCTCTTGTATTGCTTTCACCTTTGCTGGATCGACCTCAATGCCTTTGTTGCTGACAATGAACCCTAGAAGTTTACCGGACCTAACTCCAAAAGTGCATTTACTTGGATTCTGCCTGAGTTTGTATTCTTTCAATCTGGCAAATAGCTTCTGCAAATGCTCAAGGTGTTCCTCCTCTGTTTGTGATCGGGCTATCATATCGTCTACGTAAACTTCGATCTCATGATGTATCATATCATGAAATAAAGCTACCATGGCGCGTTGATAAGTTGCCCCTGCGTTCTTCAATCCGAACGGCATCACCTTGTAGCAGAAGGTACCCCATTGTGTAACGAAGGTTGTTTTCTCCATGTCCTCGTGGGCCATTTTAATTTGGTTGTAGCCCGAGAAGCCATCCATGAAGGAAAACACTTTGTGCTAAGTTGTGTTGTCAATCAAAACGTCGATATGGGGTAACAGAAAATCATCTTTAGGGTTGGCCCTATTCAAATCCCGGTAGTCCACACACATTCTGACCTTTCCATCTTTTTTAGGAACTGGCACAATGTTAGCAACCCATTGCAGATAGGATGTAACAGCCAGAAATCCCGCGTTGAATTGCTTCATTACTTCTGTTTTAATCTTCTCAGACATGTCGAGCCTCATTCGGCAGACTTTTTGTTTGATCGGTGGACAATCCTCTCTTGTAGGGAGACGGTGAACCACTATATCTGTGTCTAAACCCGGCATGTCTTCATAAGACCAGGCGAAGATTTCAACGTATTCATTTAACAGCTGTATCAAGCGTTCCTTGACACTTGGCTCCAGATTGGCACCCACTTGTACTTCCTTCCGGTCTTCCTCTGTTCCTAAGTTGACAGTTTCCAACAGCTCTTCGTGAGGCAAGATGGCCCTTTATTCTTGTTGTAGAAGTCTGGCTAGCTCTCCCGGTACTTCACAATCTTCGTCATTTTCATACTCAGCCTGATTGACCAGATCTTCAGAGTTATTGAAGGACGTAGCAGAATAGTCACCCATAGAATCCAGAGTAGACGGGTACCTGCATTTGTGAGTGTGGGTGTGTGTAAGGGATAGCCATCCTTAAACAAACAAAATACAAAAAGGAAAGAAAATGAACACAGCAGTTTATCAATGAAAAACGTCCAATGAATCATTAAATATGGCATATGGATATGAAGATAATCAAAACCCTTACAAATGGACCTACATGCCCCGGGCAAGGCATGAGGTGAAAAAGTAGTGTACGGATTGTTCAAAAGTAATTATTACAAACCAACAGGAAATGTTTGACAGATAATTACTGATTAATAAAAGTAATGGGGACAAAGTCTTTTGCCTCCCAGTTGCGTAGTCCTCCTTCGATGGTTGGGTAGATCCAATCTTCAATGTTGGCCTCTTTGTCTTCACCCTCCAAAGCGTTGATTCCAAAAGGAGAAATCTTGATGGGCGTTCTTTCAACCTTTGAGCGACGCATAGCTTTCTGTCCCGCAGCAGTGAAACCTAATCCAAACTTGTCTGTTTTGTGAGGAATATCAGGCAACTGACCCCATGTTGAGCTCTTCCCTTCCTTCATTGCAGCTTTCGCGTCTTTTAGAGATGCCATCCTGGCCATCTGCTTTGGTACCTCAGCTGCCGCTTTTGCTACTGCCACTTCAGGAGAGACTTCCTCGAAGTGCTGGAATGGTGTTTCAATGAATTCACCCTCTACCTCTACATACCGAAAGGAGTTTAGGTGGTTGATCATATATTCCTCTTCACCGTGGACGGTTATGATCTTTCCTTTGACAGGGTACTTCAACATTTGATGTAAGGAGGAGGTAACCGCCCCAGCGTTATGTATCCAAGGTCTCCCCAGTAAGCAAGAGTATGACGGACGGATGTCCATCACATAGAAAGTTGAGGGGAACACTTCTGTGCCAACCTTAATGGGAATGTCTACCTCCCCGTGTACCATTCTCTTTGACCCGTCAAATGCCCTTACTATGATATTACTTGGCCTTAACTCCAAGCCTTCACAGTCTAAACGGTCAAGAGCCTTCTTGGGCAGCACGTTCAGAGAAGAACCAGTGTCGACCAGAACATGGGCCAGAGTAGTTCCTTGGCATTCCACTGACATATGCAATGCGTCGTTGTGCTTTCTTCCTTTTGAGGTCAGGTCAGCATCAGAGAACCCTAAACCGTTGTCTGCAGTAAGGCTGGCCACGCAATCTTGCAAAAGATCTTATTAATGCATGACATATAAAAAAATAATTAATGCAAATAATATAAGAAAATAATATGCAATTTTTTATGTAAAAATTATTTAGGTGGTATAATAAATAATATTCACAATAAAAATTAATAATTACAATAATAGAAAAAAAAATAATTACAAAATATAAATGTAAATGTAAAAGGAATAAAAACAATTTATGAAACAGGGGGTGTATCTTCTGCTTGTTAAGCCCTAGCGAAAATTTTGGAAAAAGGGATGTTCTGAAAGGGGCAGAAGTTCTGCAGGGGATGCAGGGAAATTGACTGGGTTTTGGCCCCAGTTGCAGAACTTCTTAAGAGGCACGCTGTAAGCTAGTTAGCAAAGTCAGGAAATAGGAATGTCAAATTATGGGCTAAGCCCACTACTCAGAGTTTCTGGAAAAAGGGCTGACAGAAAGTATATAAGTCTAATGTTGATTCTAGACAAGGGAAAAAAATCTGAAACCTGGTTTAGCCTAGTCAGAACTTCTAAAAAGGGAGCTACATCTGATCGTAAGAAATTAGCGTGAACATATGCAATCAGATTATAAGACTATCTACAGATCTTTTCTATAGTTTCACCCATGCCTATGTTTTTTTGACCCTACCTAGCATGATAACAGTAAGGAAACAGATTAAAATTTGCCCCTTTGGCGCTTTTTCTTCAGATTCTGGTGCGTGTTTGGCTGTCCTTTCCTTCTCCTTCTGCAGATTCTGGTGATAGCAGGGACGGAAGATGGAGCGATGGCGATTGAAACTAGGGTTCCAGATATTGGAACCTCAGTTACTCTTCAGCGTGTTCTTCTTCTGGGTTTTCCAGAAACTCTTGTGTTCTTCATATTCTTGCTCCTACTGGGTTTTTCTTGTTTTTGCAAACTTTTCTGCAAATTCGCCTCTCTCTCTCTCTCTCCAGAAACTTTCCTCCTTTTTTTATTTGTTTGCTAATTTGCTCCTTTATTTATAATGTTCAATTTTTGGGCTTGGACTATGGCTAGAACAAAGATTAAGGATAAAATTAAAAATATTTGATTGGAATTGATTTTATGTGGAAGATATGATTGAAATTGATACAGCACACGTCCAGCAGATTTAGGCTTTGGTTGCTTAGCCTCTGAAACTCTGAGCTTGGGTTGTGGAAGATAATCTGATTTTGCCCTTGCTTGACTCTGCTAGAAGATCTGATATTCCAGTTATGTACCAGTACTAGCTTGTGTGTGATTCTGGCTCTGATCTGTACAGCTTTTGCATTCATTTCTGTAAAGAAGAACTTCTGGGATTTCTGTCTCAGAAGTTCTGATGGGTCAGCGCTTGATCCATACAACCTAACATTTCTTCGTTTGCAGTCAGAACTCCTTCTTTAATTTCAAATGGGCCTAGCGTTAATTCTTCCTTTGTTTTGCATACTCCAGGATTTAATTTTCACCCCTCTTTTTTTAATAACAACTAAATCTTCTTGTTTTAAAATACACCCCCATTTGATCTTGAATAAAGATAGTCCATCAGATATTGTTGTACCATCTTTAATTAAGTAATTCTTTGAAAAAGGATCACTAAGGTAGGATAAATTTGGGGTATGACAACGTGTATGAGAGTGTCTATACGCGTATGAGGCATTAGCATCAATAATCCACCACCAACACAAATCTTTATGCCTATGGGACTAGGTCGGCCATACGAGCCACCTTGGTCCATACACGTATGAAGAAGCAATGAGAAAAATTACATACGTGTATTACCTGAGTCCATACACATATGAAAGCCCACAAACATGTAGGAACCCCAAAATTCACTCTATTTATCTCCAGAGCGTGAATTTCGGCGGGTTGGACGATTTTTGAAGGCGAAAACATGTTTAGAAGGATGGAAAACTCATATTTTCAAGATGGATCAAGATTTTCAAGAGATTTTTGTGATTTAATACTAATTCATCCCAATTTATGTAATGACTATGACTTTTACTATGTTTTTTCATTTCTATGAGTCGCTAAGTGCAACACCCCCTAAATCCCGCACAAATAATATGGCATAATCAGAGTAAATTAGCATGCATATCATACGAGGGAGTCACATTTACTTCACGAAACTCAAGATTCATAAATACACTAGTCATTCTTATAATACACATTTAAAATTATATTCCATACACTAACACATATGCATCTCGCAGTGGAATAATTCTCAACTAAAAATAATACTAATGATTGAAATCCCATACTAACAATCATATAATAAAACATTATGCACTAAAGGCCATCATCACATACATCTCAATCCAACATAAATATCCAAAGAGTATGACAACATCTCTAAAATAAATATAAATATAATAATATAACATAAATCCAAACATTCTCCGTGTTACATGACCATAGCATGACTCACTATCTAGTAAAGCGGATAAATAAAAGACTAGCTTCTCCAACTACTCCTTGCTAGAAGCACCACCGCTATCCTCGATACCCGAGCAATGTCGTATAAAACATTATTCCAACAGAAGGGTGAGAATTTATATTATTATGGAAATATATAATAATAGTAATGCATCACATACAAGCATCAATTGGATTCACCATACTTCACATAATCATGTATTCATCATACTTACAACCAATTCACATGATTACATATACAACATTGCTCAATGATTCAAGATTAAAAGATAACCAATCACAATTACCATAAAAGTAACATTCACACCAATATCACATATTGCACACCAATTAAAAAATTCACATCGACACATGTGACTCCAATGCAACTCAATGCAATATGCATGTGGTACTAACTGTTATCCTTATCGGTCCTACCCGGTCCACATCTCTAAGACAGATAACCACCAAAAAAGCCCGTCAGCCTTAAGCTTTCAAACCCCTCAGCGTTAGTTTGAGACAAGTCAATAATTCTCACGAAATTACTAAACATTTCCTCTTGACACAAATGATGCATGCACAATCTTAACATAAATATGCAATTAAGACCATCTCCATATCTTAATCATACAAGCATATTTCACACAATTCAACACATTTGAATTATCTTCACCAAATTGTACAACATACATATTTCATGTCATCAATCACACACAATGCATTGTCATAGCACTAATCATCTCAACACATTATTATAACATGTAGCAAACAAGTTCAATCCATGTTATCTTCAATCAACATCAATTCCAAACAATTACATACACCAAAATCAAGTATCATGTTTCTCATCAAAAGTCATCCAAAAGCAATCCAAAACACATAGAATAAATTATTAAACTTCATGTAAATAAATAATAAATCATAAGAATACATGATCTAGAGCAGTTTCAGAAAATAATTATTTTTGCATTCCAGACCGTGCTAAGAGCCTTATACCGCGCTAAGCGGCCTCTGCAAAATGTAGAAAAATTCTATTGCGGACAGCTTCTGCCCCCATACGAATTCTTCCATCTAAATTCCATTAAAAAACATATTTTTCACCAATTAAATTTATTATAACCTATATCTAAAATATAGCATTAAATACAAACATCAAAACATGATTTCCAACATCAATTTCATGATTCTACATTCAAACCCTAACATGTCAAAATCTAGAAATTGAAGAACAAATCCCAAATTTCATGCTACTATCCATGACATACCATTACATACACCCATGAATCAAAGAATACCCATCCTTACCTTAGTGTAGATACTTCTAGGGATCTTGTTCTTTCTTCCTCTTTTCTCCTCTTCTCTTCTCTTCTATTGTTTTTTTACAATTCTCCCTCTTTGTTTTACAAAACCCCTTACTAACTCTTGTTTCACTAATGGGATTATCTCATATCAAACTTAATCCATTAACAAGGCCCAATTATTTAATATTTCTAATCTCACTTTTACTAACCCAAAATATAATTAAACAATTAATTCAAATAACTCATATATTCATAAAATCACACAATTTAATCAATTACCATATCAAATAATAATTAATAAAATAAATATTAATAAAATAATTAGTAAATAAAATTGGGGTGTTACAACTCTCCCCCACTTAAAAGATTTCCGTCCTCGAAAATTACCTCAAACAAATAACTCAGGATAAGACTCCCTCATCTGACTCTCGAGTTCCCAAGTTACATTTCCACCCACTAATCCTCCCCAAGCTACCTTCACCAATGCAACCTCTTTACCAAAAAGTTGTTTCAACTCCCGATCCTCTATCCGCATAGGTGATGTCTCGATAGCCAGGTTATCTCTCACCTGAACATCATCTAATTGAACCACATGAGACGAATCTGCAATGTATCTCCTCAACTGAGACACATGAAACACATCATGAAGATTAGCAAGTGGCGGTGCCAAAGCAATATGATAATCTACTTCACCCACTCTTTCTAGAATCTGATAAGGACCAATAAAATATGGCGTCAACTTATGCAACTTCAAAGCTTGACCAACACCCGTTACCGGAGTAATTGAAGAAACACATGATCTCCCTTCTTAAACTTAAGTGCTTTCCTCCACTTATCATGATAACTCTTCTGACGATTCTGAGAAGCCTTCATCTTCTTCTGAATTACTTTAATCTTATTCATAGTCTGTTGACCTATCTCAGGTCCAACCACAACACTCTCTCCAGATTCATACAAACACCAAGGCATCCTACATCTTCTACCATACAAAGCCTCAAATGGTTCCATCCCAATACTCGAATGAAAAATGTTGTTATAAGTAAACTCACTCAAAGGCAAGTAACTATCCCAAGTACCTCCTTGTTCCAATACACAATCTCTCAAAAAATCCTCAAGTGACTGAATCGTCCTTTCAGTTTGACCATCTATTTGCGGATGATAAGCAGAACTCAAATGTAACTTTGTACCCAAAGCATTCTGTAAACCTTTCCAAAATCTTGATGTAAATCTCGTATCCTTATCTGATACAATGGTAGACAAAATACCATGCAAATTGACAATCCTCTCAATGTAAAACTTTGCAAGCTTCTCTATTAGATAATATATCCTCATCAGAATAAAATGAGCAAATTTAGTCAATTTATCCACAATAGCCCAAATAGCCTCAAAATTACTTGGTGTTCTAGGTAAACCATACACAAAATCCATAGAAATACTATCCCCTTTCCATTAAAGAATAGATAACGGTTGCATTAAACAAGACAGGTTCTGATGTTCAATCTTTGACTTATGACAAGTCAAACAAGAATACACAAATTCCACAATCTCTTTCTTCATACTTGGTCACCAAAATAATTTCCTCAAATCCTGATACATCTTAGTAGCTCTGGGATGAATACTCAATCCACTACGATGTCCTTCTTCAAGAATCCTCTTCTTCAAATCAGCTATATTTGGAACACAAACTCTATCACGACATCTCAAGATACCATTCTCATCAATCCTAAAATCGCCACCTCGACCTTGATTGACCAATGTCAATTGATCTACCGAAATAAAATCTTATTTCTGAACTTCTCGAATCTCATCAAGAATGCCACTAGTAAGCTTTAACATACCAAGCTTAACTCCAGAAGAAGTCTCTTCACAAAGCAAACTCATATCTCGAAATTGTTCAAGTAATTCCAACTCTCGCACCATCAACATTGACATATGCAAAGGCTTCTTACTTAATGCATCAACCACAATATTCACTTTACTCATATGGTAATTAAAACTAAAATCATAATTCTTTAAGAATTTCAACCATCTTCTTTAACGTCATATTCAACTCTTTCTGATCAAACAAATATTTCAAACTCTTGTGATCACTAAACACATCAAATCTTGATCATGTTGTACCCCAATTTTTGCCCCTAAGATCCCTTCATCATACCATGTTGATTCACTCACAACAAGATCACACTAGGATTCTTGGTTCCCCTCCCTACTTTGAGTTTTGCTCCTTTTGAGGGATTACCAAGCACCTTGGCTTATGTTCCTTTTGTGATCCTGAATATTGTTTTAATTTCTTCATTTAACTAATAAAATGCAATGTTGGTCTGTCTTGCTTGTTATCCATGTAGGTAAGGGCAATGAGATTTAACAAGTTACTCCACGGGTTCATGAGTTTATTTCCATGCCCTAGTCAATATAGCTTGAGAAGTTAAAACCTCACCAATGGATTGGTTTTGGGAGAATTGGCATGGCAAGGTTGCTTTAGTTCATCACATTTCAAGGTTATTAGATTTGACTCAAAAAGTACAAGGGGTTGATTGGAGAAGTTGTCATGTTTGGACAAGGCCTTATTCCTATTGGTCACAAGAGCATATTTCTCTCAAATTTCAAGATATGGAAGTGGTTTTGGTGGCTATGAGTCCTCATTATCATCCTCAACAACTTTTATTCACAAAGCAAGAATATTGGTACAAGAAGTTTGTTCAAACTTGTCAAAGTTCCTCAAGGCATTCTCTTGATCTAGAAGTTAGGGTTTTGAACTTCAAAGGAGCATATCTTGCTCACCTTTTGGTATTTTTGAGTTATTCCAAAGACATCCTTCTCTTCAAAGGGTTATCAACAAATAACTTCAAAAATTCCAAAGAGTTTTCATGTGGAAGAAACTTGGTGAAGAAGAAAGATTACAAGTCATCCAGATGAATCCATAATTTTACATAAGTAACTTCAAATTATCATAACTTGGTCAATTTTCATCACCATGAGTCCATTCTTTTTCCATAATGATCTTGAATATGTGAAATTTATTCCTTCTTTTATGTGCAAAGTGGGAAATGGATGGAGGTTTCCTTAAATATGCAAAAGATTATAGGTAATTTGGTTATTTTTGGCCAACTTCAACAAGTCATAACTTGCTCAATTTTTGGAGATTTTGAGTGGTTCAAGTTTCAAAATGCCATTCAAGAGATCTACTTCATTCCATATTTTTTGGTCAAGAGAAAATTCCAAGTGGAAGGCCATGTTTGGATGCAAAAGATTATAGGTCATTTTTGAAGAAGAATTTGAAATATTTCTATGTATGGAAAGTCAACCTTTTTTCTTCAACTTTGACTCAATGCAACTTTCAGCTCAAGCATCCATTTGATTCCATTCTTTTTCCATTTCAAAGCTTGTAACCTCATCTTTCTAAAGCATCAAGAATCATGCCCTGAGACCCCTTGAGTTGGAAATGCCATGGATTTGAATTTGGTAACTTGAAACTGAATTTTCCACAAAGTCAAAATTTTGAAATCCATAATGTGACTTCTAAACATAAGATTTACGCGCGTTTTTGATTTAAACTTGATTAGCAAACTTTCCAAAAGTGATTAGCACCCCAAAATGCAGGATTTGGTTGAGTTTTGATAGAAATGAAGTCACACTTCACTCGTGCTCGACCTTCACTCAATTTCCCTCCAAACTTACTTGTTTCTTCCAATTTTCATTCCCATTCACTTCCCTATAAATAGAGGGCCATTCCCCATTCATTTCTTCAAGCTTTGAGAGCCAAAAACACCCTGCCAAAACTTCACACGAACCCATTTTTTTGAGTTCAGTTTTTGAGATTTCAGCTTCCTTTTCCAAAATTCTTTGCGCATTCATCATCCTTAAGCATCATATAAACTCTTCAGCACTTAAACCAATCAAAACGAGCCATAATTAAACTACAGAAGTCCGGTTTCATAGCTTCTTCTTTGAACTTCGAAAAGGTAGAATTCTCCACCATTTGGATCCAAATAAAGCACTAACCTATTCTACTCCTTCTCCTGATTCCAATGCTGCTTACAATTTTTAAATCCATTGAGAATTGAGAGAGAAATCTCAAATTTAAGGTGCTCGCTATTTTCTGGGTTTTTGATTCATATCTCTCTCCATACCTTATATAAATTTGGCGCGATGATTATGTTAGAATCGTCTTGAAGAGAAGAGTTCAATGATACTAGCCCGGGATCCTAATTTTTCCATTTGAAGGATCTCACAAAATCCCCATTGCAGGATGCCTGGAGGTTGAAGACGATGACATGTCTCGTCTCAGCCAATGATAGCGTGTCAAACATTTTAATTTCATTGTTTCCCTTTTTCTGATCCTATGCGTATCTCACTAATATCCATATCAAGCACATCGCGTCTGGTCCACTGGATTAGCTTTCTAACGTGTTTTGACTATGATCTGATGGTCCACATCTTTTTGGTTTTATTTTATTTTCTGAATTTATATTTTTATTGATTAAATTTTCAAAAATTCATAACTCTTTTATTTTTTTTCCAAAAATTATGAAAAAATTCACAAAAATACTTTGAATTATTTCTGATCTCATGACTATTTTTCACATTTTTATTTTGACATTTGATATTTTTTTGTATTTTTTGAATTATTTACTTTCTTTTAATTACTTAAAAAATATTTGTTGACAATTTTTAATTCTGAAAAAATTCATCAATATTATTTTTCATATTTTTGACTTTCTGAAAATTTTATATTGAGTTTTATTATTTTTGACCTATTTTTTTGTTTGTTTGAGTAATTTTAAATAGTTTAAAAATAGTTTCTGGATTTTAAAAATTACCAAAAATTTTATAAAAATATTTGGACTCATCTCTGATTTTTCTATGGTCTTACTTTTTCTTTCTTGATTAATTTGAACATAGTTGATATTTTTCTCCTCTATTTTGATTTTTAAACATTTTTAAACCATTTTAATGTATATATTAAATATAATTATTTTTTGATTATTTTCTGGCTGTCTTGATTTGATTTTTTGATCATGACTTTATTAACATCATTAGATCTTGGGTGTTGAGTTCAACTCCATCAAAATGGATGAATGATTTTAATAATAGTTTGATTAAATTTTTGATTCAAAAGTGATTTCATGTGGAAGAAACTTGGTAAAGAAGAAAGATTACAAGTCATCCAGATGAATCCATAATTTTACATAAGTAACTTCAAATTATCATAACTTGGTCAATTTTCATCACCATGAGTCCATTCTTTTTCCATAATGATCTTGAATATGTGAAATTTATTCCTTCTTTTATGTGCAAAGTGGGAAATGGATGGAGGTTTCCTTAAATATGCAAAAGATTATAGGTCATTTGGTTATTTTTGGCCAACTTCAACAAGTCATAACTTGCTCAATTTTTGGAGATTTTGAGTGGTTCAAGTTTCAAAATGCCATTCAAGAGATCTACTTCATTCCATATTTTTTGGTCAAGAGAAAATTCCAAGTGGAAGGCCATGTTTGGATGCAAAAGATTATAGGTCATTTTTGAAGAAGAATTTGAAATATTTCTATGTATGGAAAGTCAACCTTTTTTCTTCAACTTTGACTCAATGCAACTTTCAGCTCAAGCATCCATTTGATTCCATTCTTTTTCCATTTCAAAGCTTGTAACCTCATCTTTCTAAAGCACCAAGAATCATGCCCTGAGACCCCTTGAGTTGGAAATGCCATGGATTTGAATTTGGTAACTTGAAACTGAATTTTCCACAAAGTCAAAATTTTGAAATCCATAATGTGACTTCTAAACATAAGATTTACGCGCGTTTTTGATTTAAACTTGATTAGCAAACTTTCCAGAAGTGATTAGCACCCCAAAATGCAGGATTTGGTTGAGTTTTGATGGAAATGAAGTCACACTTCACTCGTGCTCGACCTTCACTCAATTTCCCTCCAAACTTACTTGTTTCTTCCAATTTTCATTCCCATTCACTTCCCTATAAATAGAGGGCCATTCCCCATTCATTTCTTCAAGCTTTGAGAGCCAAAAACACCCTGCCAAAACTTCACACGAACCCATTTTTTTGAGTTCAGTTTTTGAGATTTCAGCTTCCTTTTCCAAAATTCTTTGCGCATTCATCATCCTTAAGCATCATATAAACTCTCCAGCACTTAAACCAATCAAAACGAGCCATAATTAAACTACAGAAGTCCGGTTTCATAGCTTCTTCTTTGAACTTCGAAAAGGTAGAATTCTCCACCATTTGGATCCAAATAAAGCACTAACCTATTCTACTCCTTCTTCTGATTCCAATGCTGCTTACAATTTTTAAATCCATTGAGAATTGAGAGAGAAATCTCAAATTTAAGGTGCTCGCTATTTTCTGGGTTTTTGATTCATATCTCTCTCCATACCTTATATAAATTTGGCGCGATGATTATGTTAGAATCGTCTTGAAGAGACGAGTTCAATGATACTAGCCCGGGATCCTAATTTTTCCATTTGAAGGATCTCACAAAATCCCCATTGCAGGATGCCTGGAGGTTGAAGACGATGACATGTCTCGTCTCAGCCAATGATAGCGTGTCAAACATTTTAATTTCATTGTTTCCCTTTTTCTGATCCTATGCGTATCTCACTAATGTCCATATCAAGCACATCGCGTCTGGTCCACTGGATTAGCTTTCTAACGTGTTTTGACTATGATCTGATGGTCCACATCTTTTTGGTTTTATTTTATTTTCTGAATTTATATTTTTATTGATTAAATTTTCAAAAATTCATAACTCTTTTATTTTTTTTCCAAAAATTATGAAAAAATTCACAAAAATACTTTGAATTATTTCTGATCTCATGACTATTTTTCACATTTTTATTTTGACATTTGATATTTTTTTGTATTTTTTGAATTATTTACTTTCTTTTAATTACTTAAAAAATATTTTTTGACAATTTTTAATTCTGAAAAAATTCATCAATATTATTTTTCATATTTTTGACTTTCTGAAAATTTTATGGAATTTTATATTGAGTTTTATTATTTTTGACCTATTTTTTTGTTTGTTTGAGTAATTTTAAATAGTTTAAAAATAGTTTCTGGATTTTAAAAATTACCAAAAATTTTATAAAAATATTTGGACTCATCTCTGATTTTTCTATGGTCTTACTTTTTCTTTCTTGATTAATTTGAACATAGTTGATATTTTTCTCCTCTATTTTGATTTTTAAACATTTTTAAACCATTTTAATGTATATATTAAATATAATTATTTTTTGATTATTTTCTGGCTGTCTTGATTTGATTTTTTGATCATGACTTTATTAACATCATTAGATCTTGGGTGTTGAGTTCAACTCCATCAAAATGGATGAATGATTTTAATAATAGTTTGATTAAATTTTTGATTCAAAAGTGATTTATTGATTTTTCCCATCCCTCTTCATCTCATCCCTTTCTTATTGCACTAGGTGTTATTGGAGCATGATCTCTATATCATGTCTTAAAACAAATGGTGCATAAATTGCTATTGACCGGCTTCAAAATAGGTGCGACTTCTATATAAGTCCACTTACGATTGCTTAACATAGCGCTAAATTTTTCCCGATTCGAATAAATGATCATTCGTGGCCCAAACTTATGATTGTAAGCCCAAGTATGTTAATTTGATCTCTTTAATCCAATAACCTTGAGATTCATTGTGTGGAGGCTTTGGTTCTACCAATCCTCTAATGGATCTACAACACCTTTGGTCAACGCGGATCACTTAAACATCGTTGATCATCAAATGGTACTTATGAGAATTCCAAATGGATAATATACTTGACAAAAAGCAAATGCAACTTGTTGTATGGAGGCTTTGGTTCTACCAATCCTCTAATGAGTTCTAAATGCAAGTTTCAAGATGGTCATCCAACTAACCACTAATTATTGACTTGTTTTACCTTGTGCTTTTATTCTTTTTTATGCTTTATGTACTATTTACTTTTAGCATTTACATTTCATGCCATTTTCATATTTGCTCATTTGAGAATTTTATTTTCTTGCCATTTTTACTTTGCTCACTTGAATTTTCTTTTCCTTTCTTAAGATACCTAATAATCAACATAAACCCTAAAAATCTTTAATGGTACTTGGACTATTTGGTTATTATCTTTGGCATTATGGAGCATGGGACTTTTCTTGGACTTAGGATTAGAAACCTTGGCCTATCTTGGAGATCTTACCTGATTATTTTGTCTGGAGTTCTTGAGGTTTACCTCAAGACATTGGGTTGCTTGTTTGTTTTTGTGTGCAGGTTTTTGTGATTACATCCTCTGTTTGTAATCTGGAATTCACTCGTATACAGCTGTTACTCTGCCCAATTTTTGTGAAGACTTAATACACATGAAGTTTGGTTCTCTCAAGAGGTCTAGTATTTTTGCTTGCTTGGTTTCAATCCAAGGAATGGGAATTCTGTCTTGGCTCATAATGTCAAGTATTGGCTTATTGTTGGTTAGATGGTTCTTATCCCCGACTCTTACCTTATGATTCAGGATAGTCTCTTCTTCTCGTCCCATCTTCTTTAATTTCAAAAACCTTCTTCCTCCTTTTGAAAACTCTTCTTGTTTTGAAACTTGAACCATTTTCATAATAAACTTGGACTTATGTCCATGCATTTTTCAAAACACTCATAAATAAACTCCAACCAACTTAATAATACCTTAACATCTTTTTTGTGAGAAGACTAAAAGTCAATCAATTTAATTTCAAACTATTTTGCCACTTTGGCTTTTATCTTAAAACTTTTCTTAAAAGATTAAACTCTTGTCAATTCTTGTAGTGATGCAAACAACTATACTTCTGCAATATGTAGTGAAGAGAGATATTTTCCACTTGGGTTTTGATTTTGAAATCCAAGCCATATCCTCCACTTTGAGATGATACAAATTCTCTTTTCTCATGATTGTGGGTAGTAGGTATGTTTTCCACACGGACAATGATGATGATGTTTTATCTTATAAAATTAACCAACACATTTGTGTTTTAAATTTTTAAAAGAGGAACTACGTGTACCCTGATCCCCTATTACACGAAAGGTGGTACATAGGCACTAAAGGTTCGCAACCGCGGTGGGTGCAAAAATCATAAAAAATATATTTCTTTTCTCACCTCCACCATCCATCTTATATACAACAGTTTTTATAGCCAAAATATACAGATTTTACAAAGAGGCTCCTGCGGAGTATCATTGATGTTTAGGGTGCTAATACATTCCCTTTGCACAACCAACCCCCTTACCTTGAATATTTCCCCCTCTTTTTGGGTTATTCTCTCTTTTCCCATTCCTTTGGAAACAATAAAGCGCGGTGACGATTTTGATTTTGATTTGTATAAAGTCTAGTCAATCCAATGGCTTAGTCTTGAACATTTCTACTGCTACAGATCCAAAAAAATAATGCCTCTAAAGTTTCAATACAAATACAACATAAACTAACTCCAAATTATGAGTCGGATAATTTCTTTCATGCACTTTAAGTTTCCATGAAGCATAAGCTACAAATTTTCGATTCTGCATCAACACACCTCCTAAACCCATTAATGAAGCATCAGAATACAAAACAAATGGTTCTGTTGGATCAGGAAAAATCAAAATATGAGCGGTTGTCATCCTTCTCTTAAGCTCTTTAAAACCAGCTTCACATTGTGCATTCCAAATAAAATCTTGACCCTTCCTAGTCAATTGCGTTAACAACAAATCTAAATTTGAAAAGCCTTCAATAAACTTCTGATAATAACCTGCTAAACCAAGAAAACTTATAATCTCATAAATAGATTTCGGAGCTTCCCATTGAGACACAACCTCAATCTTTGACAGATCAACAACAATACCACCACTTGATATCACATGACCAAGGAAACTCACTTCCTTCAACCAAATCTCACACTTAGAAAACTTAGCATACAATTGCTTCTCTTTCAACACAGATAACACAATCTTGAGATGCCCAGCATGATCTTCTTCACTCTTTGAATAGATCAAAATATCATCAATGAAAAAAAAAACTTATTCAAATAGTGATGAAAAATCTTGTTCATGTATTACATAAATACACCAGGTGCATTGATCACACCGAACAACATTACTGAATACTCATAATGACCAGACCTTGTTCTAAAAGCAATCTTCTGAATATCTTCAGCCTTCACACGAATCTCATGATACCCATACCTCAAATCTATCATGCTAAACACACTTGCACCAACCAACTTATCCATCAAATCATCAATCCTCAGAAGTGGATACTTATCCTTTATAGTCACATTGTTCAACTGTCTATAATCCACATATAATCTCATAGTACCTTCTTTCTTCTTAAACAACAAAATAGGTGCACCCCACAGTGACACACTAGGACAAATAAATCTCTTCTCAAACAAATCCTCAAGTTGACTCTTCAACTCTTTCAACTCAGATGCTGACATTCGATATGGAGCCATCGACACTGGACTAGTTCATGGAATTAAATCAATCATAAACTCCACCTCATGCTCTGGTGACAAATCACTTACATCTTCATGAAATACCTCAAGAAAATCATAAACTATTGATAATTCACCAATTGTCTGTTTCCCATCAACATTCAATGTTGCCATCAAAGCCAACAACACAACATCATCCTACATAAACTCATTCACTTGCTTGGTAGACATAAACAAATCTCTCTAAAAATTAGAATCAAGAAAGATAATTGTCTTGTCAAAACAATTGATGTAAACATGATTGAATTCTAACCAGTTCATCCCAAGAATTACATCAAGTTGATCTAACGAAAGACACACTAAATTAACTTCAAAGTCTTTACCAAAAATACTAAACGAACAATTTAAACACACATAATAGTCACTAAACCCATAGCAGGAGTATCAATAAACATACTTCCATTCATATCAGATAACTCAAGATTCAGTCTCTTAACAGAATCCAAAGAAATGAAAGAATGTGTTGTTCCAGTATCAATAATAGCAATCAAAGGTGTATTATTAATAAATCATGTACCTCAAATTATTCTATCCTCGGCAGTAGTCTCAGATCCAGATAGAGCAAACACTTTCCCTCTAGCTTGGTCATTCTTCAACTTGTCACACTTGGAACTAATGTGACCTTGCTCACCATAATTGTAGCAAGTCACACTCGAAACTCCTATGTAATCATGAGACTTGTGACCTTGCTCTCCACAGTTGAAACACTTCACATCAGGACTTGTACAATCATAAAAACGATGTCCTTTGACACCACACTTGAAGCACCTAACCAGAGTAGAAGCTCCCCCCCCCCACTTGGCTTCTTGTCATCACCATCTTTCTGTTTCCCTTTACCAGCAGGAGTCACATACGGCTTCCCTCTAAATTTCCCCTTTCCATTCTTATCATGCAAAACCTTATAGTAAGTAGCACAATCTCGACTATTCTTATCATAGATCTTACTCTTGTTAACCAATTCAGAAAATAGAGTAATCTACTGATAATCCATATCCTTCTTGATTTCGGGCCTTAAACTATTCACAAACTTAAGATACTTAGATCTCTCAGCATTAACATTGTTGTAATGAGGATAAAACTTAATCAAGTCCTTAAACTTTGCAGCATACTCAGCCACCATTCTATTACCCTGCTTTAACTCAAGAAATTTAATCTCCTTTTTCCCACGCACATCCTCTGGAAAATACTTCTCCAGAAATGCATCTTTGAAAAGCGCCCAAGTAACCTGAATCCCATCTTCATCAAATCTTTGAACAGTGTTGTTCCACCAATCCTCAACTTCTTCTCAAGAATATGGGTGCAAAATTGCACCTTCTATGCATTCAAACAATCCATGACTCAAAAGATCTTCTAAATTCCATTCAACCAAATTTGTGCCATGTCAGGTTCATGAGTTCCTTCAAAGATTGGCGGGTTGTTCCTCTGGAACTTCCCCAAAGCACGAAATTCATCATTTCCATTCTTGTTACCAATATTGACGTGTGGTTGTTGCCCAATTACACTGGCCAACATAGCCAACGCCTCAGCAATAACATTGTCATTCCTTCCTGCAACCATCGTCTTGAGATTCTAAATAACCAGCAACACTCATCAAACAAACAGTACCGATTGTGTATATGACACATATCGAATACAAAAGGAAATAAACACATTAATACATTGGTCATGCTTATAATACACATTTAACATTATGTTTCATACACTAACACATATGCATCTCGCAGTGGAATAATTCTCAACTCAAAATAATACTAATGATTTAAATCCCATACTGACAGTCATATAATAAAACATTAGGAACTAAAGGCCATCATCACATACATCTCAATCCAACATAAATATCTAGAGAGTATGACAACATCTCTGAAATAAATATGAATATTATAATATAACATAAATCTAAATGTAATTTGTGATACATGACCAGAGCATGACCCACTACCTAGTAAAATCGATAAATAAAAGACTAGCTTCTCCAACTACTCCTTGCTAGAAGCACCATCGCTATCCTCGATACCTGAGCGATATCGTATAAAACATCATTCCAACAGAAGAGTGAGAATTCATATTATTATGGAAATATATAATAATAGTAATGCATCACATACAAACATAAATTGAATTCATTACACTTCACATAATCATGTTGTGATACGGTGGCAGAACCGAATGTTTAATACTGGTTTTGCGTTTGTGTTTGCAAATGTTGCGATAAGCAAGAGTCTCCACCGACTTTTCTTTTATCCAAATTAAGGAAAGGGTGAAAAGAACAGAAAAAGACCTTTTCGAGATTTTCTGAGTAAGGGGGTAGATTATGGAAAGGGAAGGTGTTAGCACTTTTTCCATTCGTAGTTATCTACGGGCTCTTAGAGGTTTGCTCATTTTGAAATACCTTTGTGATTTGTATGTTTTGAAAATGTTTAGAAAATGCCTTAGTGAGGCTTTTTTCTTTGCGTTTAACTCTTGTATCAGTCCTCAGAGGTGTTAACAAAGCAAATGTTTTGAATTTTTTCTTCGAAAAGTAGTATTTGTGTAAGTCCAAAAAAGTGTTTTTGAGCAAACTTCTAATAACTATATACTTTTATACTCGAAAAGGGTCGTTCTTTTCCTCCTATCCTTTATACAGCGCTATCCTACTATTAGCAAGTAGGTAGCCCTATCATTGGATGTTTGAGGGACATCGAAGGGACGTTTATAGTCACGAAAGCAACTTGTGGAGACGCTTTAGCAATTTTCTTTAGGGACTAGATCATTTACCGAAAAGGAAACTGTATGGTCATCGAGGGACTATGATCTTTTGATTTATGGGTCTTTGCTAAAGTGTTCCTGCCTCATGACTGTTTTATTTCTTAAAGGCAACCAGAGTGGGGTACCCTAGAGGTGCTTGTGTGCAATTGTGTTCAATTCAGTTATTCATCTTTTGCTTTTAAGGTTTGCTAACGTTGTTTTTTAGTCTTGCCATACACGCCTAATTACTAGCAGTTTATATTTTTGCAGGAAATGTAAAGTGCGAAAGTAAAAGTCTAGACTATTACAGGGCTTCGGGGACAGGGGTGTTTACAATGTACAAAATTGGGAGTACAGAAATTAAAAGCAGATAATAAAAGCCTAGTTACAGTCTATTACATCCAGAAGGCAATTATAATAAAATAAAGATGCGAGAAAATAATAACGCACAAAAGGTTAGAAAATACTTCTAAGAACCTAAGGCAAGAAGAAGTCTTTTTTGTTTATTTTTGATTTAAGAGAAAAATTAAATTAGTTTTCCTAAAGTCTATTTAGAAAATAAACTAAACTTTTTGTGGTTTTTTATATTTATGAAAAAAGAAATATTTAAAATTAAATTAAGTTCTAAATTCTAGCTTATTTTAAAAAATTGAGAAAGAGTTAAAGTTTAAATTAAATTATTTACAAAATTAGTATAATTAATAAAAAAATTAACCTAATATTTTTATGACCTTTTTTCTGATTTTTGAGATTAATTAAATAAATGATTTAAAAATAATTTAAAAAAAAAAGAATTAGAACAATTAAGAAAAAAGCTATTGGGCCAAAGTATGTAAAAGAAAATAAGGGGAAATGAGTCTTTCGATGAAAGGGGAATGATGTGCTTTCGATCCACCCCTTCTTGGGCCTCTTTCAATTGGACTAGGAAGCTGGCGTGAGCAGCCTTCGGTTGGGGTCCCCTTGCCTCCTTCGATTGGGCTGGGAAGCTGGCGTGAGAAGCCATCGATTAGACTCTCCTGGCCTCCTTCGATTGGGATGGGAAGTTGGCGTGAGCAACCCTCGATTGGACTCTCCTGGCCTCCTTCAATTCTGCTGGGAAGCAGTATGAGGATCCTTCATTTGGACTCTTTTCTGCCTAGTTCGTTTGAACTGTGAAGGTATATGGACCTGCAAAACAATCATGAAGGTGCCTCTTTCGTTTGGGGAAGTCAGACGATGAGGGGCGAAGCCTAAGGTTTCGTTTCACCCTAATCCTTTTCTTTTCGTTTGCGTATGTACAAGGGTTAGCTCTAACATGTATATTTAGACAAGAAAAACATATAATCGAAAAGGACAGAAATAAAAGGGAAATAGGTGTTATTTATATGCCATGCTGAAAATGGAAGGTGCAAGGTCAGAGGGACTTACCTTGCTGGAGAATTTAACTTGTGTGGGGACTAGAGTTGTTGGGTCCTCTTGGATAATTTTGATAACTATGGTTGGTTTATGAGCAGCGTCTCTCCAACCTCTTGTTGTGTGTGTCTCTTTTTTGGCTTGCAAGCATGCTGCTTATATAGAGTAGGAGGGAGGGGAGAAGAAGACACAAGTTTAACTGCCATAAACAAACGTTTTCAAGGCCATGAATGAAGTTTTGTAATTGTGGCAAAAAACATGGGATCTTGTCCTCTTTTTAAATTTGAATAAATATGGACAATTTTGGCTTTCGAATACACCCAGTCTCTATCCTTCGATTGGACCTCCCACGCACTCTTCGAATGGGCCTTTTTGTGTAGCCTTCGGCTGGGCTCAAGTTGCCTCTTTCGACTGGGTCTTTAGATGGTCCTTCTGGTGTACCTTTCGAATGGGCCTTTAGTATGTCCTTTGCATGGCCATTTTGAATGGACTCTTTATGCAAGCTTTGGCCCTCTTCGAATGCCTTCAATCCTTGCCCTTCGAGTGGAACTCTTGCATACTTCTTCGAATGGCTCTAATTCAGCTTCTTCGAATGGCCAGCAATATACATCCTTTGAATGGACTTTTGGAATGCCATAGTGTAAAAATTGGGCTGTCAAAACTTAGTATGAGGGAAGTTCCTGCCTTGTGCAGGCAGGCATGTAGTAGGTGTTTGCCTTGTAGGTATGAATAAAATTCCTACCTTGTGCAGGCAGGCATGTAGGCCCTTCGTCCAAATGGGGCCTATGTGGCAGAAACCAAAGGCTCTTCAAACGAAGGAGGCCTAGAGATTCTCCAAACGAAAGAAGCCAAAGGTGCTTCAAACGAAAGAAGCCCAAAGGAGCTCCCCTTCTTTCTGAATCGAATGGAGCCATTTCAAAGGAAAACAAAGCTCAATCGAAGACTTGCGGACCAAAGCTTGATCGAAAGGTGTTAAATGTCCAATCGAAGACTAGTGAGTCAAGCTTGTATCTGAGAATTTTGAAAGCTCAGTCGAAACTTGTCATTTAGGCTAATCGAAGGGCATTGTTTAACTGCCAATTGAAGGACATTGTTGAGCTTCCAATCGAAAGACATTTTGGTAAGATTCAAAAATTTCCTCTTTCTTTAAACAAGTGTTTGTAACCACCATGTAAGGAAAAAATCTTGGGAAAATATGAGAGGGAAAATTTTAGGGTACAACAACTGCCCCTGTTGAATCTTCTTAGACCTGAAGATGTAGATTGGCTTGTCTGCCTTTCATGATCTGAAGGTGGAAGATGATTGAACACTAGAGTACCCAGAAATTTACACTCGATGATGTGTTGGTTGATTGTATAGGGAATGGGCTTAAAAATCCCATCCAGAGAATATGACGGAGATTCATCGTAGATGGGCTTCAAGATGCCGTATAGAGTAGATATTGATTTTATGAGAGATTCCTTTGTGGGGATTCCTGTTCCTGTTGTCTGAGGAGGAGTCCACTGGGGAATGTTGGTCTTTGTCTTAGGAAATAGAGTCTAGGAGTTTCAGTTGTCCATTACTCTATTGGGGAGTTATCTCTTGACTGGAGAGGTGAAAGTTAACTGCTATCTGGTCAGGATCCATGCTTTACAGGAACTTGCTAAGGACAATAAGGCTGACTGCTACCTGGTCGTATTCCAGGCTTCATAGCGACCTATTGGGGAATATGAAATTAACTGTTATCTGGTCGATTCCAGGCTTCGTAGTAATTGTAGACATTAAACTGTTATCTGGTCGTATCCAGGCTTCAGTGATTAGAAGAAAATAAGTTGTTATCTGATCGGGTCCAGGCTTCAACTTGAATCTAAAGTATATCATTATTTGGCCGGGTCCAGGCTTCGGTGTCATAGATTATACTATCATCTGGTCGAGTCCAGGCTTCATAGTAATTAATAAACTGCCATCTGGTCGAACTTTAAGCTTTACAGTATCTTTTACTGGAATAGAAATCAGAAAAATCTTAGGGTCGATTTAACTGAACCAGAGAACGTGTCTACTAGAGAAGAATCGGGATAAATCATTGGTCGATTTAAAATGAACCAGCAGAAGTCTTGAGTTATCTTTGACTGGATAAGAATTAGAAAAATCTTAGGGTCGATTTAACTGAACCAGAGAACGTGTCTACCAGAGAAGAATCAGGATAAATCTTTGGTCGATTTAAACTGAACCAACAAAGGTCGTGAGTTATCTTTGACTGGATAAGAATCAGAAAAAATCTTAGGGTCGATTTAACTGAACCAGAGAAAATGTCTATCGGAGAAGAATCGGGATAAATCATTGGTCGATTTAAACTGAACCAACTGAGGTCTTGAGTTATCTTTGACTGGATAAGAATCAGAAAAAATCTTAGGGTAGATTTAACTGAACCAGAGAAAGTGTCTACCGGAGAAGAATCAGGATAAATCATTAGTCGATTCAAACTGAACCATCAGAGGTCTTGAGTTATCTTTGACTGGATAAGAATCATAAAAAATCTTAGGGTCGATTTAACTGAACCAGAGAAAGTTTCTATCGGAAAAGAATCAGAATAAATCATTGGTTTATTTAAACTGAACCAGCAGAGGTCTTGAGTTATCTTTAACTGGATAAGAATCAGAAAAATCTTAGTGTCAATTTAACTGAACCAGAGAATGTTTCTATCGGAAAAGAATCAGAATAAATCATTGGTCGATTTAAACTGAACCAGTAGAGGTCTTGAGAATGATTTTTCTGAGGAAAATGTTGAAATAGACTTTGAGAAGACTGTCAGTCCATATAAGCAGTTAATGGTGTTTGTTGATTAATCTTACCTGAAAAGGTAAAGAATTAGTTGTATGCAATGTCATACAGCATGAAATGCATCATGTAATGATATTCTCAAAATAAATGATATTGTGTTGTATGCCATATGTATGTGTATGCCATGATGTATGAACATGAAATGTTGTTGCGACATTTCCTAGTCTGGGAAAATAAATCCTTGACTGCTGCTGGAGAGTATTGGGAAGCTGAACCCAGGACTGCTGTTTGGTAGATGAGGAAAGTGATTCTTTCATTTCCGCTGGGGATGATGAATGAAGATGATTTTCCGGGGATTTCCTCTTTCCGTTTGAGGATACTCTGTCGAGGATCTTTGACTTCTGCTTGAGAATGCTCTGCTGGGGAGAAGATGCTCTGTTGGAAGATTTTACCAATGTAGAGAAATAAACTATGTTGGGGGGATGAGGATTTATAAACTGCTTGGAATTATAAAACTCAATTGGGACATATTGATTTCAGCTCTGAGGAGACTTTGTTGGAGGAGATAATTCCTTCTTGGGGAAGAAGAGGTCAAAACTTTGGTCGTTTTCACTCAGCGGGGACGTAGACATCATTAAGATGTGTGCTGAAGATGTAGTGGTGACTTTGCAATAGGACGACTCTGCCTTTGTACCTGCTGGAGAAAGTACCTGCAGAGGTTTTGTGGATGGATCTATGTGTTGAAATAAGTGTCAGAATGACATCCGTCTCTAGATCGTACTGAACTGTACTTGAAACATGTGTTGAATGAGCGTCAGAATGACAGCTGTCTCTAGATCGTATCTGAACTGTATTTGAAATATGTATTGAATGAGTGTCAGAATGACATTCGTCTCTAGATCGTATCTGAATTGTACTTGAAACATGTGTTGAATGAGCGTCAGAATGACATCCATCTCTAGATCGTATCTAAACTATATTTGAAACATGTGTTGAATGAGTGTCAGAATAACATCCGTCTCTGGATCGTATCTGAACTGTATTTGGAACATGTGTTGAATGAGTGTCAGAATGACATCCGACTCTAGATCGTATATGAACTGTATTTGAAACATGTGTTGAATGAGTGTCAGAATAACATTTGTCTCTAGGTCATATCTGAACTGTATTTGAAACATGTGTTGAATGAGTTTCAGAATGACATTCGTCTCTGGATCGTATCTGAACTGTATTTGAAACATGTATTGAATGAGTGTCAGAATGACATCCGTCTCTGGATCATATCTGAATTGTATTTGAAACATGTGTTGAATGAGTGTCAGAATGACATCCGTCTCTGGATCGTATCTAAACTGTATTTGAAACATGTGTTGAATGAGTGTCAGAATGACATCCGTCTCTGGATCGTATATGAACTAAATTATTTCTAGAAGAGGACTTGGTTTATTTAGAATGTTTCTGTTGGGAATTCCTGTTCAATTGCTTTTAGAAGAAATCCGCTGAGGAACATTGATTTTGCTTGATTGTACGTGATTCTTTGCTGGAATTCATGTCTAGTGCCCCAAGTGATTCAGATGGAGATCTGCCCCTGGCTGTTTGGCATTTTTGAGAGATTCCTTGAATCTTGACTCGACTTCCCCAAATGATGGACAATGATCATGCCGTTCCCCTTGGTTGGAAATGTTTTTCCACTTGAGGTGAACCTTTTCATTGAGAAGGTTTTTGTTCACTAGATATTTGTCATGTGAATTTCTCTGTTGTCGAACAGATAACTATATGCAAACAATGATATTCAAATAATGCAAAGTTTATGCTTGTCTTAAAGTTCTTGAAAATTCATTTTTTCAGTAAAAAACAAATTTCACAAGAGGGTGATATCAACCCATGATTTATAGCAAACCTTACAGGAGTCGGGATACCTTTTGTAACAGTATGCTTCCGAATTAACCTATGCTTCAGTTAGGACTTTTAAGGGTTGTAATGTGACCTGGTTCACGGTTTAAAAAACAAAGGATAAAGGCTCAAAATTTATTTGTACCCACCTGTTCTTCAATCCTATGCTCAGTTAATTGTTCGTTTAGATCCCGATTGAGTCCTGAATGTTGGCCCTGATATTTTGGTGATGGCTCGGAAATTGAACGTTTGTTTGAGAAGGCAGGCATATTTGTGACCTTTTCTTTTTGTTGAGGATTTGTAGGACCTCTTTATTTTTTGATTTTTCTATCCCTATCTTTTGGCTGAACTGTTTCTTTTATGATTACAGCCAGCGGGATGCCCTAGTTTTTTCTTAAGTCTCCTTCATAGGTTTTGACTTAATGGGCTTTTATTTTAATAGATAATGACTTCCTGTTCTTAATGATTATGTGGAACCATCACCATCTTTTGGTAAGCATCTTCTACACTATTTGTCGTGTATGAAGGGAAAGCTTGCAACTGAATGCACATATGAATTAACTGAGAAAACTACCCTGCCCCAGGTTATGATTAAAGGTTTTAATTTGTGTGAAAAGAAAACTCCTAGTTCTTAGGCTCAAAGGGGTTGACTAGGGGTTATCTTCCTTATAAATCCATTGTTTAGGATTTGAAACAACGCCTGTACATCGCCAGCAGGGTCTTCTCAAAAGCATACTGTAGAGTTTGTGGTATCATTTTCATCCTCCTCCCTCTAAAGGCATATGGATTTTAATCGAGAGTCGAATATCACATAAATAAAGCAAGAAAATAGTTTAAGTAAAATTAAAATGAAATCATTCAAGACAAACATATGTGATGCATTAATGGGAAAACCAAAGTTTGGCATGACAGTAATTGTCTGAACAACAAATGAAATTACAAATGAAAAATAAAAATAAAAATAAAAAAAAATGGAACTGGACGTTCTCAATGATTTGGCCTAGGAGCAGTGATCACTTTGTGAGTCTCTAGAGGGTCGAATTCAATCTCTTTAGCGTCAATCATATCCTGAATTTTGTTCTTCAGAGCCCAGCAGCCATTTGTGTCATGTCCATGACTATCAGAATGGTATTCACACCTTTCGTCGGGGTGGTAACTAGGAGCAGAAGTATTGGGATTTCGCAGGGGAGCCTTTAATGTAATTAACTCTGCCTTCAACATGTGTTGTAACGCTTGAGCTAGTGACATGTTGATTCTGGTGAATTGCCTCTTAGGAGTGACCTCTTTATGTTGATTCCCTTGTTGGTGTCATTGCATAGGCGTAAGATTAGAGACAAGTATTTCCCCCATATATTGATTGTGGTCATCTGCCTTATTACGAACCTTCTGGCCATACATAGCATTGACTTCCCTCTTACCAGTAAATGGATTCTTCTTAGCATTAGAAGATGCAGCCATCAGGATCTTCCCACTCTTGATACCACTTTCGATTCTTTCTCCAGTCAGAACCATCTCTGTGAACCCATATGAGGAACTCCCAATCAACAGATTAAAGAACGGGCCTGTCAGAGTACCCATGAACATATCTACCATTTCCCAATAATTCAGAGGAGATTGTACCCTGCCAGCGAGATCCCTCCATTTCTGGGCATATTCCTTGAAGCCTTCACTAGAACCCATAGACATGCTTTAAAGTTGTGTACGAGTTGGAGCGAGGTCAGCATTGTATTAGTAATGCTTGTAGAAAGCAACAGCCAAGTCTTCCCAGGTATGGATGTTGGTTCCTTCCAACTGATAGAACCAATCCAGTTGAGTGCCAACCAAACTTTCTTGGAAGAAATGGATCCATAACTTTCGGTCAGCAGTGTGAGGCTAGATCTTTCTGACATATGACCTCAAGTGAAGCTTGGGACAGGAAACACCGTCATATTTTGCAAAAATAGGGACCTTGAACTTAGGTGGGATGACCACCCCTGGAACCAAACCTAATTATTCAAAATTCAGATCGGGCACCCTTTAGATCTCCATGGCATTGAGCCTATCCTCCAGCCGTTTGTATTTATCGTTAGCAGGGGGTATTGCTCCTCAGAATGGTCAGGTTCATCTTCTTCTAATGCTGGATTGTTGTCTCTTTCCTCTGATTCCTCTTCATCTTACTCTTGATTATCCCCTCTCTTTGATGGGGTTGCAAAATATAGAGCTCGGTTAGCTGGTCTTCTTCTTCCCACACTTAAAACACAAACTGGTTTCTTTTCCTTCTTAGTCTTCTTTTTGACGATCAGAGCTTTCAGGTCTTCTTGCCCCTGGGTTAGAGTCAGGAACATTTATCGGAACTGAGCGTTTTGAGCCTGAAGGTCTTTGATTTTTTGTTCAAGAGCCATATCTTCTTGCGGAAATAAACATCGAAGGGATAAGAAGCTTGTACCTAGAATACCTGTTATGCAATGACATGTATGATATGCAGATGTTTTCAAGGATCTCGCGGGTTAAACAAGAAAATGTAAGAAGTCAAATTTTGCAGCTTTGAGTGGAGAACTTTGTATCGTTGAGTGTCCTTCTACGAGAGTCAAGCTCACCATATCAAGTGGGTCATAGCCCCTGACCCGAGTTGTTGAGTTTGGTCTTTTGACGGAATCGGCTAGAGGAAAATAAATCCCCTTCCCCTTGCCAAACGTCTGATTTATCATAACATGCATCACAAACCCTTGAGATCCTTGAAATGGTTAAGGAAATGTTGTGGCATGATGTTATGATGTGTATGCTATGCGTTAAGCAAAAGTGTAAGGTGATGAAGACAACTGAGTCTAAGAAGTCCAGGTTACTGGATAATAATTGTAAACAAATCTTGCAAGGAGATCATGTTGTTAGATAAAAACCCTGCAAGTTGCTCAAGTTAAAAGCAAACAAATCACACAAGCAGGCTTAGGTTTAGACTTGCAAGTTGTCCTAGTAATAGTAAACAGGTTCTAAGGGATCTTAATATCACTGATCTTTCCCACAAGTTTCGCTCTGATCGACAACTGACTTGCCACCAAACAAAACTCGGGAGTCAAATCTCAATGAGTGTAGTATCGAGTATCAACCGACTCAGGACTACACCAAAGACGGTTATCTCACTACTTCCTAATGGCCAAGTTGGTCAATTAAAGGTTCTAAGGTCAGTTGATGCTTTATGACACCACGCAGCGGCCCCGTATTCTCCTTGATTACTCAAGGGATACCGGTACCAACCAAAGTGTCACATCAACGTAGATATCGCTTCAACCGTGTCGGTATACCCCGCACATTTTCCACGATCTATTGCTACTTACCTAAAAGGTGCCCCAGATCCGGGTGTAGGATCTATAGTAACCCAAATAAAGCCATCAAAAGTAAAGCAATCAAAGAACACAAAGCAGTTAAATAATGAACTAACTCTAAGGTAACCCCACTTTTTATGTTCCCCAACAGAGTCTCCAGTTCTGTGATACGGTGCCAGAACCGACTGTTTAATACTGGCTTTTTGTTTGTGTTTGCAAATGTTGCGGTAAGCAAGAGTCGCCACTGACTTTTCTTTTATCAAAATTAAGGAAAGGGTGAAAAGAACAGAAAAAGACCTTTTCGAGATTTTCTGAGTAAGGGGGTAGATTATGGAAAGGGAAGGTGTTAACACCCTTTGCATCCTTAGTTATCTACAGGCTCTTAGATGTTTGCTCATTTTGAAATACCTTTGTGCTTTGTGTGTTTTGAAAATGTTTGGAAAATGCCTTATTGCGACTATTTGCTTTTCGTTTAACTCTTGTATCAGTCCTCAAGAGTGTTAACAAAGCAAATGTTTTGGAAATTGATTTTGAAAAGTAGTATTTGTGTAAGTGCAAAAAAGTGTTTTTGAGCAAACTTCTAACAGCTATCTACTTTTATACTCGAAAAGGGTCATTCTTTTCCTCCTATCCTTTAGACAGCGCTATCCTATTATTAGCGAGTAGGTAACCCTATCATTGGATGTTTGAGGGACATCAAAGGGACGTTTACAGTCACGAAAGAAACTTGTGGAGACGCTTTAGCAATTTTCTTTAGGGACTAGATCATTTACCGAAAAGGCAACTGTAGGGTCATCGAGGGACTATGATATTTTTATTTATAGGTCTTTGCTAAAGCGTTCCTGCCTCATGACTATTTTATTTCATAAAGGCAACCAGAGTGGGGTACCCTAGAGGTGCTTGTGTGTAATTGTGTTCGAGTCAGTTATTTATCTTTTGCTTTTAAGGTTTGATAACGTTGTTTTTTAGTCTTTCCATACACGCCTAATTACTAGCAGATTATATTTTTGCAGGAAATGTAAAGTGCGGAAAGTAAAAGTCTAGACTATTACGGGGCTTTGGGAATGGGGTGTTTACAATGTACAAAATTGGGAGTACAGAAATTAAAAGTAGATAATAAAAGCCTAGTTACAGTCTATTACATCCAGAAGGCAGTTACAATAAAAAAAAAGATGCGAGAAAATAATAACGCACAAAAGGTTAGAAAATACTTCTAAGAACCTAAGGTTTTGTTTCACCCTAATCCTTTTCTTTTCATTTGCGTCTGTACAAGGGTTAGCTCTAACATGTATATTTAGACAAGAAAAACATACAATCGAAAATGACAGAAATAAAAGGGAAATAGGTGTTATTTATATGCCATGCTGAAAATGAAAGGTGCAAGGTTAGAGGGACTTACCTTGCTGGAGAATTGAACTTGTGTGGGGACTAGAGTTGCTGGGCCCTCTTGGATAATTTTGATAACTATGGTGGGTTTATGAGCAGCGTCTCTCCAACCTCTTGTTATGTGTGTCTCTTTCTTGGTTTGCAAGCATGCTGCTTATATAGAGTGGGAGGGAGGGGACAAGAAGACACAAGTTTAACTGCCATAAACAAATGTTTTCAAGGCCATGAATGAAGTTTTTTAATTGTGGCAAAAACATGGGATCTTGTCCTCTTTTGAAATTTGAATAAATATGGATAATTTTGGCTTTCGAATACCCTCAGTCTCTATCCTTAGATTGGACCTCCCACGCACCCTTCGAATGGGCCTTTTTGTGTAGCCTTCGACTGGGCTCAAGTTGCCTCTTTCGAATGGGTCTTTAGATGGTCCTTCTGGTGTACCTTTCGAATGGGCCTTTAATGTGTCCTTCGCATGGCCATTTTGAATGGACTCTTTATGCATGATGTGGCCCTCTTCGAATGCCTTCAATCTTTACCCTTCGATTGGACCTCTTGCATGCTTCTTCGAATGGCTCTGATTCAGCTTCTTCGAATGGCCGACAATATACATCCTTCGAATGGACTTTTAGAATGCCATGGTTTAGAAATTGGGCTGTCAAAACTTAGCATGAGGGAAGTTCCTACCTTGTGCAGGTAGGCATATAGCAGGTGTTTGCCTTGTAGGTATGAAGAAAATTCCTGCCTTGTGCAGGCAGGCATGCAGGCCCTTCATCCAAATGGGGCCTGTGTGGCAGAAACCAAAGGCACTTCAAACGAAGGAGGCCTAGAGATGCTCTAAACGAAAGAAGCCAAAGGTGTTTCAAACGAAAGAAGCCCAAAGGAGCTCCCCTTCTTTCTGAATCGAAGGGAGCCATTTCAAAGGAAAACAAAGCTCAATCGAAGACTTGCCGACCAAAGCTTGATCGAAGAGTGTTAAATGTCTAATCAAAGACTAGTGAGTCAAGCTTGTATCTGAGGATTTTGAAAGCTCAATCGAAACTTGTTGTTTAGGCTAATCAAAGTGCATTGTTTAACTGTCAATCAAAGGACATTGTTGAGCTGCCAATTGAAAGACATTTTGCTAAGATTCAAAAATTTCCTCTTTCTTTAAACAAGTGTTTGTAACCACCATGTAAGGAAAAAATATTGGGAAAATATGAGAGGGAAAATTTTAGGGTACACCACATGTATTCATCATACTTCAAACCAAATCACATGATTACATATACAACATTTCTGAATGATTCAAGATTCAAAGATGACAAATCATAATTACCACAAAAGTAACATTCACACCAATATCACTTATTGCATACTAGTTCAATAATTCACATAGACACATGTGACTATAATGAAACTCAATGCAATATGCATGTGGTACCAACTGTTATCCTTAACGGTGTTGTCGGGTCTACATCTCAAAGACAGATAACCACCAAAAAAAGCCCGTCAGCCTTAAGCTTTCAAACCCCTCAGCATTAGGTTTGGGACAAGTCAATAATTCCCACGGAATTACCAAATATTGCTTCTTGACACAAATGATGCATGTGCAATCTCAACTTAAATATGCAATTAATACCATCTTCATATATTAATCATACAAGCATATTTCACATAATTCAATATATTTAAATTATCTTCACCAAATTTCACAACATACATATTTCATGTCATCAATCACACATAATACATTCTCAGAGCATTAATAATCTCAACACATCATTATAAAATGTATCAAACAAGTCCAACCCATGTTATCTTCAATCAACATCAATTCCAAACAATGACATACACAAAAATCAAGTATCATGTTTCTCATTAAAAGTAATCCAAAACCAATCAAAAACACATCGAATAAATTATTAAAATTCATGTAAATCAATGATAAATCATAACCATACATGATCCAGAGCAGTTTTAGAAAATAACAAGTTTTGCATTCCAGACCGCACTAAGCGCTCTACTGCGGACAACTTTTGCCCCATACGAATTCATCCATCCAAATTCCATTCAAACACATAGTTTTCACCAATTAAATGTATTATAACCTATATCTAACATATAACATCAAATGTATTATTTAAGTTAAAGTTTTGTTGGTCTGTAACTAAAATTTTATTTATGTTCTTTTTATTGTTTTTATTCTATTACTTCTAATATGTTTCTAAAATTTGTATGCGAGGGGAACCCTCAACTGATTTTCTATTTGACACAGAAATGAAAGAACTTTGCACGTGTGGCTTAGGTGAGCACAGGTGTTGAAACTGGAATCTAAAGAAAAATAGGTTTTTGTCCATTCAGATACAAAGTTAGAAAAAAAGAAGAATTTATGGGTAACAATCCACCAGCACCAGAGAGACTCCTAAGTGACCATGGCAGAGTAAATGCATTGGGTGGTAGGTTGACAATTTTAAATCAACCGGCAAATGTGCCTAATTTTCAGCTGCATCCAACCATCATATGTCAACTCGAGAAGAGACCTTTTATAGGGAATATCAATTAAGATGCTAATAAACATATGCAAATGTTTCAGACTATGAGCATTATTTTAAAAATTGAAGTACATACGGAAGAGAGCAATAAACTGAGAATGTTCTCGTTCACTCTGGTCGAAGACGCTGAAGAATGGTTATATTCTTTTCTCGCTGACAACATAACCACTTGGGAGGAGATGGAAACCACATTCCTAAATGAATACTTTCTAACATATGTCTTCCTCAGAAAGAGATATGATATCCTTAATTTTAAACAAGAAGAAGGTGAGTCATTAGGGATTCCTACAAAAGATTCAAAAGGCTCCTTGTTACTTGTCTTACACATAATTTGGATCAGACTGAACATATGTAGAGGTTTGTTAATGGAATGAGATTAAAGACCAAGCAGTTGATTGATACAACAATTGGTGGCTCAGCTAACTTTACAAGAACCACTGGTATTAAAAAGATCATAGAAGCAATCACTGCAAATGAACATTTGGAGTTTTATGATAGGTGCACCAATAAACCAGTGAGGGTAATTGAGTTGAAGCTATCCACACATGTTATTAAGATAGAAGAACATATTATGGATGAAGTTGATAGAAGACTCAAAGAGATGAATATAAGTACTCAACATACAAGTAAAAAAAGGAGAAAATCGTGTTCACAATCGTACAGAGACCTATTAAGGTATTTCACAAAAGAAGACAAAAATTTTCTCTCTCATAAAAATATTTAGTTTATAAAATAATAATTTAGATATTCACAAAATGCAGGTAAAATATTTTTTTTATCTGTTGTTTTTATAACTCTTACTTTTTTTTTATCATCTAATGTTATATTATTTTACCTTTTTTTATTTATAATTATATTGATGTTTCTTATAGATATAAATTTTAAAACATCACAAAACCAAAGTTGATAAAAAAAATCGGTCAATTTCTGCACAGTAATAAAATAGGTTGTAAATTATTTTACTGTAATTTATTTCTTTAAACTCTATACATTTTTTACCATTTAACTTTTTTCCTTTTATTTTAACTTTAAAATTTTACCTCTCTATTTAATTCTAATCCTATAATAAAGTCCCCACTATCAAAAGTTTTTGCCAAAATTTTGTTTCTACTATTAATAATTAATTATTTAATATAAATATAATATTAGTTAATAATAATATTAATAGATTGTTGTCTTATGCAGATAGAATTCAATTAGTGAGAAGTCTACTCTTTGTAATTGCCAACTATTGAAAACAAATCTTCCCCCATCTTAAAAAGTCATTCACCATATTGAAGTCTTGTGCATAACATTTATTTGGACCCGAAGAAACATGCCCCTCCAAAAAAGTTTCTATTTTTTGGGAGAGTATGTGTGATCCTATATTTGCAGAAGGTCGAAATCTGATTTTCCTAACCAATTAGAATGGAGCAATTATTGGTAAAATATTGTGGTATTTGTGTGCTAAAGCTGATAGACTTTAGATAAGATGAATTTGTCTGTACTACATCAAAAGAAGAGATATCAGTACCTTCAAATTCGCACAACAATGTTCCTGGATTGTTAAAGTCATGTTTAAGCATAGTGAGGAACTATGACAAATTGATGCTGGGAGGAACTTCAAAATTAGTTGGAACTACACTACCAAGAAGATGTATAAAATGCTTCAAGGTAGTAAACCCAAAGTGCGTTGGAGAAAATTGTTTTTTGGTAGTGGAGCAAGACCTCGATCCATATTTATATTGTGGGTGATCTGCAGAGAAATAATTATGACTAAAGATAAATTTAATAAAGTTGGGGATCCAAACTGACGGTTACTGCAGCTTTTGTAATGATGCTGAGAGTTGCAGTCACCTTTTTTTCAAATGTTATGAGACAAGCAAAGTGTGAAAATAGGTTCTTCAGTGGCTGCACCTAAGGTACAATCTTCAAGATTGGAAGTCTGAACTTACCTGACTTTGTCAGCAGGCTAGAGGCAAGAGTTACAAGAGTAAGATGTTCAAAATGGTTGTTGCTGAAATGATATATTTCACGGACAACTAAGAATATTTGAATTTTTCAAGACAAGAACACCAAAGAGATTGACAACCAAGACATTGTTCAAACCTTGAATTGGAGAGCTAGTTATAATGAAAAGATGGTTGAGTTGTGTACTAGATTAGATTCTTGATAGGTATTGTTTGATTTGTTAATCTTTGTTGTCTGTTGGTTGCCTAAAACTTCAAATTAACTTCTGTTTATACTTTGTTTTTTTGGAATAGTATTATTCTTTTTGCTCTAAAAAAAATGATATCAACAATTTTATTTCTAATAATAATAATAATAATAATAATAATAGTAATAATAATAATAAAAAATCAAATAAAAAACGTGAAAGGTGAAAAAAATACTAAATTCTCAAGTAATCCACTAACCCCATATACATCATACTAAACTAAAATATTTGAATAAACTATTACACATTGGAAATGCTCTCCACTTTCTCTATTGACACTAAATTACTGTCTACCCTATCAATAACTAATATTAATATATTATTTATAAGAGAATAATTCTATTAACTATTAATAATTTATAAAACGTTAATCAATAATTGTAGCAACAATTAAATTTTTTAAAAGTAACCTAATTTGATGTATCAAATATTTCTATAAAATATCAAAATAATTAATTTATATTTTGGATTAGAAATACAATCATTATAAAAATATTTATATCAATATACTTTAATTTAATTTTTCAGTTATAATAATTATCAATAATATTTTAATATAATATAAGTGTACATTGGACGGATGTACACCTAATTGATTATATTTTAAATGAGTGGGCTGGGCCAAATAAAAGCCCATTGGGTAATTGTTAATGGTCCAGATGAGTTTAGCAATCTAACCGGCGATTTTACTCTGCTTGGGCCTTTTTCCATACATAGACATTCCAATCCCTTACAAAAACTTTTTCTCTCGCTCTCTCGGCCTGAAATTGAAACCACAAATAACATCCATATCCCCAAACTGATAGCAGAGCTTTGACACATTCGCCCCGTAGCCACCAACCCAACCCTCGCTTCCATCTTTTACTCACGCACAACACAAACGGTATCTCTCTCTCTCTCTCTCTACGATATTATAAACCCTAGATTCTTCAATTAATGCTTCGATTCAATCTTTCTGATTCATTGATTTCGTTTTTGGATTCAGATGGATAGATACCAGAGGGTGGAGAAACCCAAAGCAGACACTCCAATTAACGAAAATGAGATCCGCATTACTACTCAAGGAAGGATGAGGAACTATATCACCTATGCTACCACTCTCTTTCATGTTAGTTATAATTTAATGCATTTATTTTATTGAAGTGGTTTTGTGACATTTAATTTTGGTTTAATTTTGCACTGCATGTGTTTTGTGTAGGAGAAAGGAAGTGAAGAAATAGTTCTGAAAGCAATGGGGCGTGCAATTAATAAGACTGTAACGATTACCGAGCTGATAAAGAGAAGGATTGTTGGTTTGCATCAGAACACAGTAATTGGATCGACGGATATAACCGACACTTGGGAGCCACTTGAAGAAGGCCTTCTTCCGTATGGCTAACTGTTGTTTATTTCCTTTATGATGATTTGGCGAATGATTTATGTATGCATGTGTGTGATTGTTTTTGTTTTGTGTTTTGTGTTTTGTGTTTTGCTTGTGCAGTTTGGAAACTACTAGACATGTTTCAATGATCACAATTACGTTGTCAAAGAAAGAGCTTGATACATCCTCAACAGGGTAAGGACTTCCATTATATCGTAGGACATTGATATCTCTAACACGTTATATTACATTTAATTGCTTTTATTTTCTCTAATTATTATTGGTGTTGTGTTGTGTTTGTCTAACTTTCTATGGAGCATTGATACAAATATAGTCAACTTGTCTGTACTTGTGTCAATGCATTGTAGCAAGTTAGACCCTAGACTTCTAGTAGTGTGGTAATACTACATCTGCTGTGCTGCTGTACTTATTGTTACCTGGCTTCGATGTACATTGATGGAAGGGTTTGATTTCATTAACTTAGTAGTCTATCAGTTTCTGATAGTACTTTTAATTTTTATCGATTTTAAATTTTGTCTTCTACTAATAAACGGGTTCAATTAAATGTTCAATTCCTTAAGTATTAATGTTCAGCCAAGATTTGTACAAGTCTGGCTTGTCTTTCACACTGTGTTTGAAATATTATTTTGTTATTTCTTTAATTGTATTCTGTGGGCAAGTTAGTAGTTCTTTTTCTTCATGCAGATATCAACCTCCTATACCGGCTGATCAAGTAAAACCTTTAAACGAATATGAAGAGGAAGGAGGTGAATTCATAGTCTTTTCTTAGATATTTTAAAAGAATGAAAAGCTGTGATTATTATGGCACGTGTAGTTTTTATCTATAATTTTTGATACAGAAGGCTCGCCAAGGATGCGTGGTAGGGGGCGTGGTCGTGGAAGGGGAAGGGGAAGGGGCAGAGGTAGAGGTATTGCTCAGTACCTTGTTTTGCTTATTTAACTATAATTGTATGGCTTGAGAATAAGGTTTTGGTGCTGAGTAGCGTAAGAGAAACTGTACAAAGAAATCCCCTGATTATAGGGATTAAATCTGACAGACACCTAACTAAGGAAATAGAAAATATTTACATAGAAGAAAATGTGGATAATAATATCTCAATCAAGTTTTCCATTTATTACGCAATATCTCAACACTCTCACTCAAGCCTGAGTATATTAATTGTATGCATCAGAGCTTGTCAATTGCAAACTATCTATGACCCTCTTTGTGAAAATATTTGTTAATTGATCATTAGAACCAACAAAGGATGTTGCAATATATTTAGACACAATCTTCTCACTGATAAAATGACAATTGATTTCAATATTCTTAGTCTCCTCATTAAAAATTGAATTAGAGGCAATATGTAGGACAACTTGGTTATCGCAAATGGGAGTTCTAGTGCTTATTTTTCAAAAGTGCCTCATATAAGACCACAAAATCTAGATATGGAGTGGTCCATCTATCAGATAGACATCCTGCCCAAAATCTACATATGCAACAATATTAGAATGACTTATGTATGTGTAAACAAATCCTTTACCGGTGGCTCCCTTAATGTATCTCAAAATTCTAATCACCGCATCCTAATGGCTATCACAAGGAGATTTCAGGAATTGACCACCAATGTTAACTGCTTACGGAAATATCTGATTACATCATGAATTCATGATCAAATAATTCAGCTTCCCTTATTAACCTCTTGTACCTTGCTAGATTTGAAAAGAACTCCTCGATTAGGTTGTAGTTTGACATTCGGATCTTTAGGAATATCATTATGTATGCAATCAAGCATACTGATTTCCTCTTAGATATTGATAGCATACTTTCTCTAGAGAAAAGGCAGCTCCTGCCTTTGATTGGGCTACCTCAATACCGAGGTAAACACCGCTGCCCTAGATCTTAACTTGAAAATGTTGGACTAGAGTTGTTCAGGCTGCGGGGCGGTTGGATCCTTCACACGGCAGCTGACCTGCTAGCTTTTGACAGCTGTGCTTTGAAAAACGATAAAACCGACTACTGCGGTTTTGTTGAGGGGCTCGCCGTGACTGCTAGGCTCAATGAGGCTGGATTAAGCTTTGATGTCAACTTGAGAATAAGGTTTTGGTGCTGAATAGCTTGAAGGTTTAGCTATCAACATGTTGTATTTTTATGAAAATTGTAGAAAGGAAATTAAATAGTTACTATAGAGATGAGCTTTGGTGCTGAATGGCCTATATCTGACTAACTAAATCAAATATATATGCAAGGAAATAGGGAATATTTACTTTAAAGGAAATAAGATAATATCTCAATCAAAGAGTCGGTTTAATACGTAGTCTTTCAATATGTAGTATAGATTATACAATGATCTTTCCCTAAATCCTTTTGTTGTTTCTTTTAATATAATTTTTTTTCTGATTATTACATAATTCATTCTTTGTAGGAATGTACAATGGGGGTATAGAATATGGTGATGGTTGGGATGGCGGACGTGGCTATGGTGGCAGAGGACGTGGCCGTGCATGGGGTCGTGCTTTCCAGGGACGAGGACGCGGCTATGGTGCCCAGCCGGTTGGGTATTATGACAATGGTGAATATGATGCACCACCTGCCCCACGTGGTAAGCATGCGAGGGCACAAATTAGATTAATTGAATTATCTTATGAAATTTGAAACCAGTTATGTGCTAGTTCAGTCTAATATTTATGATGCTTCCTATTAAATCAAGACCGAAGAAAATTACTAAATATTAATTCACCAAGTGTTTTCTCTTGTTTTAGTTTTCGGTCGTCTTTGCCCAGTTGTAAAATTTGCAAGCACTTCTTCTGCTGCTGCTTTTTTTATTGTTGAAATAATATACTGTTGTCTTTTGAACTAAAATTTAAGTTTACGGTGTAGTATTTTTTTTATTATTTGCAGGTCGGGGAAGGGGTAGAGGCCGTGGACGTGGCCGTGATGCTGGACATGGAGCAGCTGCTTAGTTAGAAGAGGTTTGCCTCAGTGTTATTGATTCTATTTGGTATTATTCGAGTCCTTCAGTGTTTGCGGCCATGTTCCTGCAGTTTTGGTTTTGTAGTTCTACCTTGTAACATCTAGAATTTTATGTACGACAGGTTGAGTTAGATATATCTCTTTGTTTAGACTTAAAAAAAAAAAATCAAATTTGTTAATTTTTCTTAGACATTATTGCGTCAAGTTTTTTGAGCTTGCTTGGTAGTTAACTTTTCATTTCTATTCTTGAAAGTTGAAATTTTGGTCAAAACTAGTGCCGTCATATAATAGTAACAAAGAATACATGTTCATATCACATTTTTGTAGCCTAGTTTATACGACATAGGATTATACAAACAAAGGAATGATAATTGTGACTATTATGATCTGCACAGTATATGCTTAATCTTCGCTACTGGAATATTGAGTCTCATTGCCTAATTGACTTTATGAACAACTGCTCTGGGAACTTGCATAAGTCGATATAAGATATTAATGGAAGGTGCTTACTTTAGCATTTTTGAAGTAAATTGGTCCTGAATCTTGATTGAGTAAAGTAAAATCTTTCAGAATAGATTGCCTATGGCGTTAATTCTGACAAATGAACATTGGAGGAAGGGAAGCGTTTCTTATAGAGAAAGTACAATTCCGTTATTTGAAGGGCAAAAGTACAACGGAGTATATTTAGAGAACTTTGTGAACTACTTGCTTCTAAGATCTTTTTAATTAATTCGCACATTTAGATACTTTCTACACTTTTATATATGAAATGTACTTCTAGGTTTTTACATATATACTATTAGGGTGACTTTGAGTTTAGTTCGTTACTTTACTAGTTGAGCATTAAAAGTTCCCGGTCAAATTTGTTTTAATGGTTCAAATTTGATGGAAAAAAAATAAGAACACCTAATCTTGTCCATACCACCATACTTTATCTGAGCATTTCAATGGTGAAATTTCTCAAATTCTTTTTTTTACTAAGAAAAAACAAATTAAAGAAGAGAATAAAACGTGAAATTGGTGTTAGTTGAAATATAGTTTCTTCTTAAATTTCATGGCTCCATCAAAGCTTCTTGTGCACATTTTAATTGCTTTCTGATTATACCTGACGAGAAAAAATCGTTGATGGCCCGCAGGCTGAAATTGAATGGCTGTTGAAGTGAAGTTGGGGGGAGAGGGGATATCTGCAAGACACTCTGATTCTAAAGTAAGGTTCAGAGTAAGTGCAAGTAATGAAAGTATGGAAAAAGTGAATACCTGACTCTCACACGTGAGATGGTATTTATAGTCTCCAGTATTGGGCCAAAATTTATGCATTGGACCAAACAATTAGGCCCAATAACGCAGATTGTCAGGGTTACGTGTGTGTGGAGTCTAGCACGTGGCCTCCTCCCTGGTCAAATGTCCCGAGATAATAGGGGAGTTGGACCCGTTATTTTCGGTGGGCAAAATGATGGTGGTTATGGACAATTGTTGGTCACGTTTGCCTAAGAGGCACATGGGAAAATCCCCAACGATTGTCAACGAGGGTTGGATGCCATTGGGCCTTAGATGCGCTGGATTTGGTCTGTTCAACGGTGAGTCAAGTGTCAGCCCAACCCAATACAGGAGCCCCCAAATTATTGCTCTTAGACGAAAGAATGATGACTTAAGACCAACTTGGTTGTCGGGGAGACGTTGCCCAAAAAAAGGGAAGACTATTTTGGTCGGGGATTACGTGGTCGCCAAATCATCGACTTTCTCGTCCATTCTTCATAGATGCGCCCTCTTGCCCGTCAAAAAGGGGGGCGTGTGTGGCACGGGCAATTTGTTATGGGGAACTCGCCTCGGCTGGTCCGTTGACTGCCCGCCTTCACGCAGTTCCTCGGAAGATACATTCGTTCGCGGGAACGCGCAGATGTTTTCCCCGAACTTGCCTCTTGAGGTGCCCGGGTGAGAAAGTGCATTGCATTCGCGGGTAAAGGGTGGAAATTTCCCCCGAGTGTCTTCACGGAATGCCCGTAGGAAAAACGCCACTACGATGTCGAGCATATGTTCGACAATGAAGACTTTGAAATATCGTCAGCGCGTGGTTTCACGTGGGATTTTTTGAAGCCCAAACAACGCATCATTTCGCGTGCCACACATGGAGGCTATTCAGAATGTCATCATTGCCTGACGAAGCCTAAGGGTCTAAGCAATGATAACTCCTTACACGCTACCCCATGTGGTGGAGACTAGTTATAAAAGGAGGTGAAGAAATTTATTTGAGCCTTTTTTTCATTTGCTCTCCTCTTGCTTTTCCTCCATTCGCAAGCTGCTCAGTTGTCGTCACCACCGCCATAGATTTTTCTAGCGTTCATCCTTTCAAGTAAGTGATTTTCTTAAGCTTGTTGATTTACTAGGGTTTTGTACGAACGGGTGGTTTTCTGGCGAAGTTCATGAATTCTGAATGAAGATCCATGAGTTTTCCAATGAAGTTCATGAACTTCGGATGAAGATTCATGAATTCTGGATGAAGATCCACGAATTTCATATGAATTTCATCCTAAGTTCATGTCGAGGAGAGTGTCTGCGATTTTATGCTTACCTGAGAGGAGTTGCTTCCATTCGTGCAAGCCATCGAGGGCTTGAGTCGAGGACCCACCCTCGAGGAGCTCCTCGCCCTTTCACTTGACTTGTGGTGGAAGAATGAATTTGATGATGTCGAATTTACTATTTTTTCCTGCTTTTCAGGTAAGATGGCTCAACCAGTCGAAGAAGTCATTTTGCTCGAGTCTAATAGCGAGGAATATGTGGGTACGAGGGATCACCTAGATTGAGTCTCGCCCGAACCCAGGGATCTGATGTCCCAGTTCGTGCATAACCCCTCTGACGCGTTCAACGTTGTCGAGGAGAATGAAGCTGATATTCCCGCCTTCTGGTTGGTTCTAATTCCGAACAAGCACAGGAGAATCTGCTCAGCCTTTCCGGGAAAGCGCTTCCCTATGTATGAGTTTGCTTTCAAGGAGACAGAGATGCGCATGCCTTTTACAGATTTCCAGGTGGGGATTTTCCAATGGCTGAACCTGGCGCCTTCCCAACTTCACCCTAATGCGCTCAGGTTTATGTAGGAATTTGACATCGTGTGCCGATACCTCAACATTAGTGCTACTTTAACCTTGTTCTTCCAAATATTCAACCTCCAATTGCAAGCGGTCGAGGGTCGACAGGGCTGGGTATCACTCAAGCAGTTCGGAAAGCTGTTTCGATCATACTTGGAATATGTCCGACATTTTAAGGAGAGATTCTAGGTTGTGAACCTCTTTCTGACGTGGCCGTGGATTCCTAGTACGAGCGTTTGGTCGAGATTGAGGATGGTCGGCGGATAACTAAGTTAAAGGAAAAGTTCCCTCTCGAGTGGCAATGAAAGCATTTTGAGGAGAAACCAGAATTTTACGCAGTAAAGTTTGAGAAGTTGGACGCCCGAGATAAGCTTTCTTATGAGAGATTGGCGACCTATGTCAAGAGTTTCTCCCCTGCCGGGTGCCTGGACTCGGACAATAATTTTATTTATGATGATGAGGGGGGCATGTGTATGTTGCCCGTCTTATAAATATGAAGGCGCTTCTCGAGTGTTCTTCTGACGAAGAAGCTCTGAGGCTCCTAGGTAGGGGGCGTGCCCGTAATAAATATTTTTGCATGTTTTATTTCGTAGGATAATTGTTCCCTTTTTGGGTTGCAGGTTGAATGGCCACTTTCGAAGAACAACTGCTCAAGCTGAGGGGCAAAGCTGACCAAATAGCGCCCAAAGGGCGTGCTGCCCAGATCCAAGAATAAGCCAAACTTAGTGCCCATGTCGCTGGTTCCTCCTCCCCTCAAGGTGGTCAAGTTTCTCCCCCTCAACAACCCACGAAAAGGAAGTGTGGGAAAGGTCCCGACTCCGTGGCTACTACAGATAAGGGAAAGAATGTCGGGGAGACCTTTGTATTTCCCCTCTGTTATCTCAACCGTATCCCTTTTAGCGGGGTAATTCCTTGGGTCTCCACGAGGGGGAGAAGGAGGCTATTCTGTCTGCAGACAAAAAAGCTCGGTGAAAGGATTTGTTTGATGATGTGGTCGCTGTAATTAGGGTTCTTGAGACTTCTTTGACCTGAATAGAGCGGAGATGAGCTCCCAGGCCGCTCTTGACAAAGGCAAATGGTCGGATTGACAAGCTGCATGCGCATAATGAAAAATTGAAGAACGATCTCCTTGACCATCAGTTGAAATATGAGATCTAGGTCGGGATCCTCACTGAATTGAACGAACTAAAGCAGAAGATGGATGCTATGACTAGGAGAATGAACGATTGGCTGCTCAGAAAAGGAGCTGGAGGGGATCATGACGCCCGCTGATGAGGAAATTGCCAAGGAGGAGGCCTATCAGACCCGAAAAGTGTTGATTTCCCAGATTCGTCAGCTAGAGCAGGACATGGTGGATACCCTCGGGTATGGCTTCAATATTGTCGTGAAGTAACTTAAAATTTTCAATGTTGAGGTAAAGCTCGTAACGAAAGGGATCATGCCTTTTCACCAAGTGGTCGATGGTGTTATCCTCGCTCCTCCTAGTGATAACCCCGAGGAAGTGTCGGACAATGAAGAGGATGGGCACGAATATTAGTTTTAAGTTAGGGCCCGTGTGCCCATACATTTCCCCGGCCTGCGTGCCAAATCTTTGTTAATGTTTTGGACAAGGGTCTTTGCCCATCTTTTGTATATTTGCCTGTAGTTTGGGCCTGCATGCCTTTCTTTATGTAAATATTTGACAATACCGACCTTTGTGGTCGACTTTATTAAATACTTATCTTGCATGTTTAATTGTGTTAGCTATTGTTTGGCGTTTTATGCTTGCCGTATTTTGTACAAGTGGGGGAATTTATGCTCGACCTGTTTTATTAGTGAATGACATGTATGGAGATGTGTCGGGGATACAGATTTGGACTCCGTTGGGACGAGGCCAAGGTCGCGTTTGGGACCTTATTCTTGCGGCATGAATCGTCCCATCGCGAGCTGGGTGTTCTGCCTTTTTGGTACAACAGTGGTAGAGCTCGGTCGAGGTGTCCCTGTCTGGCTAAGGTTTCGTTCGTCCTATGAGCGAGAACCCGCCCTTTGTTGGTCGTTGGAAGCAATGTTCTTACCTTAGCATGCTTCCATGGTTGAGCAAGACATATCTATGTCGGAGAGGTCGGGTCGACTGTCGAGTCCTAGCTTTTGTCTGGGACTTAGTTGTAATATTGTTTTAGCGTGTCAGCGTTCCAAGGTCGAGGTAGATGTTTCCTATCTAGGTGCTCCAGGTAATATGCACTGTTGTTCGTCTTATCGTACACGCGGTAGGACCCCTCCCAGTTGGTGGCTATCTTTCCTTCACGGGAATCTTTCGGATTTCTCCGCAGGACGAAACTGCCGACCTGGAAGGGATGCTTCTGATTGGATCTCTTCGACCAGGTCGAGCTCCTCCCTCAAGGCTTCATCATTCAGCTCCTCGTCGAAAGGGGTTTCAATTCGCCTATGTGGCTCCCTGATTTCTATGGGGATGAACGCTTCGGTTCCGTATGTTAGTCGGAAAGGCATCTCTCTGGTAGTAGTCTAGGGTGTGGTTTTGTAAGCCCAGAGCACGCTGTGGAACTCCTCAACCCACCCCTTCTTTGCTTCACCTAGCCGAAGCTTGAGTCTATGCAAGATGACTCTATTCACGGATCTCGCTTGCTCGTTTGTCTGAGGATGCTTGAAGGACGTAAAATGTTGTTTGGTGTCGAGCTTAGCCATGAAATCTTGGAAGTTCCTGTCGGTAAATTGTGTCCCGTTGTTAGTGACAAGAGCTTGTGGTATGCTGAATCGGGCGAGCACGTTTCTTTTTTAGAAATGAAGAATGTTGTGCGACGTGATTTTGGTGAGGGCTTCGATCTTTATCCATTTGGTGAAGTAGTCTACGACGATGATCAAGAATTTGTTTTGGTATGACCCTTGGGGAAAAGAGCCGAGGATGTCCATCCCCCACTAGTCGAATGGCCACGAGGAGGACAATATTTTGAACTCGTGCGAAGGTGCCATATGCATATATGTATGATCCTGGCATCTGTCGCACTTTTTGACGTGCTCTTTGGTGTTGCGCTGCATCGTGAGCTAGTATTATCTCGCTCGTAGGGCCTTCCGTGTTAAGGATCTTCCACCTAGATGTTGGGCATTAATTCCTTCGTGGATCTCCCGTAAGACATCGGGGATTTTAGTTTCCTCAACGCACTTTAGTAGTGGGGTGGAGAATCCCCGTCTATATAGTTTTTGCTCGATCAAAACATAAGCGTAAGATCGGAGCTTAGTCGAGCTGGCCTCTTTTTGGTCGGACGGTAGTTCTCCGTTGGTAAGGTAATTGTACACCGGAGTCATCCAACAAGTACCGTCCCTGACTGATTTTATGTCGGGCAACGCAGTGGGTTTCTCGAGGCTCGGGTGAGAAAGTGATTGTTGGATGACATATTTGTTTCCACTTTTCTTTCTTGTGCTCGCGAGTTTCGAGAAAATGTCAGCTCGAGTATTCTGTTTGTGGGGAACATGTTTTATTTCTGCATGATCGAACTTTTTCATTTTCTCTATAACCATGTTTAGGTATTCAATGAGGTTGTCATTCTTGGCCTGGTATTCTCCCCGTACTTGGGACGCAACAAGTTGGGAGTCAGTGAAGATTTGTACTTCCTAGGCGCCTAGGTCTTCGGCTAGTCTTAACCCTGTGAGTAATGTCTCATATTCGGCTTGGTTATTCGATGTTGGGAATGATAAAATGAGCGAGTGCTCGATCACGACACCCTCTTTGTTCTCGAGAAGGATGCCTGCTTCGCTCCCCGTCGAACTGGACGCTCCATCGAAAAAGATGGTCCACTTTCAGGATCCTCCTGTAGGGGGCTCGATGGTGGTCATCTCTGCGACAAAGTCGGCCAACGCCTGAGCTTTGAGGGCTTTCCTGCTCTCATATTGGACGTCGAACTCAGACAGTTTCAGGGACCATTTTAGCATTCGACCGACCATGTCTGGTCGCTCGAGTAGCTATTTTATAGGTTGGTCGGTTCGCACAATGATCGTGTGGGCCAATAAATAATGTCTTAGTCTCCTTGTTGCATTGATGAGGGCCAAAGTGTTGTACCCCAAAATTTTCCCTCCCATATTTCTCAATACATTTCAAGTGAGGTCTTCAAATTGCTCAAGGAAGTCCAAGGGTTGACCAGACAAGCTCTCTCCTAAGGCATTCTACCTCAAATTAGGGTTTCATGTTGCATCAAAATACTTGAGTCCAAGTGATCCCAAATTCTCACCATTGTCCTAATATGTTTTCAATATCATCCATGTCAAGTTTCAAGCCTTGCAGAGGAAGTTTGCTCAGTCAATTGCTCAAAGGCCTGAAAATCGACTGTGCTATGGCAAAAGTCAATTGTGGCTCACATATAGTCAAACTTCAAGATTTTTGGTCAACATCCTTATTTTGAAGTATTATTCATCATTTGATCAAGGGTTGATCATGATTCATCAAAGATTGCTCTCAAATCATCAAAACCCAAAAGTTGCTAAATTAGGGTTTTGCAGGAAAAGACAACTCAACTTTGACCAAGCATAACTTTCTCATATTTTATGAGAAATGACCTACCCAAAGCTCATTTTGAATAGTATGCAATTCCCTACAATTCATCTTCAGCTCCCAAGTTCAAAATATGCACTCACAAGAAGTTATGAATTTGGACATTATAGGTCATTTTGAAAAGTCAACAAAAACATCTTTTTTGTCAAAGCTTCATACATGAACATGGAAGACTCAATTTAGATGAGACCAATATGTTTGCTTAGAGGACATCTCAAGCTTTATAAAAAGTCCAAGAACACCTTCAAAGAGTCAAAATTGAAGAAGTTATGCATTGGTGAAGTTGACCTTTTTTGCAAAATTGCCAAAAGTCAAAAGCGCCTCAAATTGCAATTTTTGCTAAATTGGTCTAACTTTTTGCACTTGTTTTGAGTTGGTAGCATGGTCCACGAGCCCTAGCTCTTTCCATTTGTCTTTATCTTATTTTTTTCTATTTATTTTGATTTTTATTGTAATTAAATCAAAACAAATCATGAAAAAATCCAAATCATTCAAACTTCAAGATCTTGTGCATATTTCAGGTCCCATATACAGCTAGTAAGTGAATCAATTCGTGCAAGGCATAGGTGGGCACAAAAAGATTGATTTTAGCCTATTTTGGAAGGAATTTTATGGAAATCAAATCAAGATCACAAATCATAATTGGCAAAGATTGAGATCATATTTGTAAACCTAATTCATCCCTTGGTATATAGTGAACAATTGCAGCTAGAAAGGACAAGGTTTAGAGGCGTGTAGAAAGAGAACCAAACTTGAAAAATCAAAGAAAAGTGGTAATCTGTTTTGATACTTTCAGGCAGTTTCAAGACTCCCTAGCCATCCCATTCACTTCCTGGGATTGCAAGGAAGGCATAGTAATCAGAAATAAGGATCCTCATGCGCTAGAACTCACTGTAAGTGGTACACGGTTTTCCATATTTTTCAGAATCAGATCTTGTTATTCTTGCATATTTATCATGTTTCAATAGCATATTCTGAATCCCTAACATGTTTGTAAGCTTGTGGTGGTAATTAATTGCATTTTTATGGGCTATATCAGAATCCACCATTGCTAGGGTTCTTGGTCTCGATTTAGGATCTTTTTATACAGGTGAAATTGGTCCACAAGAAGGGCACCATGTTGCTCAGCAGGCCAAGGCGACTTGATTCACAACCTTAGATTCCATTTATCATGCTTGTGTGTGATTTTGCAACGTGCAGGATTTGTAGTGACGGACGTTTGTCCGTAGGTAAAAGTCTATGACTTTTACCAACGGAGAGAGGAAGAAGATGACATGCGTGGCCCCATCTCATTCGTCCATTTGAATTCTGGCACATTTTTTATTTTCCCCCCCACTAACTTGCATTATTATATATTATTAATTGTTATTATTCTATATACAATAAACGTGTCCAGCTCAGTTGGTAACAAGGCTAGTGGAAAAGGCCACAGTACCTGGGTTCGAATCCTAGGTCCCCCCCCCATATTTCATGTTATTTTGCATTGCTTGATCAGGAGTGCATACAAGGCGTAGTGACTACCATATACCCTCAAGGCTCCATCATTGGATCTCCAGGAGACCAGATCTGAAGGATATCACAGGAAGGTACATGGTGCACCATAGTCAATGCATGTCATGGAACCTTGAAAGTCAACGTGGGTTAGCTTGTTTTGGGCCCAGAATTGCTGTTCACACCCCTCCAAATTGCTGATTGCAGGCCCATTTTCTTTTCCTTTTCATTTATATTTTCTTTTATTTAGTTTATTTAATTATTTTACTAACATAAAAATCAATTCTTTTTATTAAAAAATCAACAAATATAATTTTTCATCCAATTAAATTTAGGTTTTTTTTTATCAAAAACATTAATTTAATTAGTTTATTTTTAGGGTAACTTTAATTCTTTTGTAAATAAATTAAAATAAGTTAGAAATTAGGTTTTTGTTCAATTTAAATTTTATTCTCTTTTCTCAAAATAACCAAACTACAAAAATAGGTCATGTAAATTATTTTCTTTAATTTAATTTAATTAGTAAGTTTGTACATATTTAATTTAAAACTTTATTTTCTTAAAATAATCAAAAACAAAAAAAAATCTTTTCTTTTATTTAGGGTTAGACGGGGTCAAAACCCTAATTTCCTTTCGTCCTCCATCCGTCGCGCATTTATTTATTTTGCAATATTGATGTAATTGCTCATGGGATGTAATAGATTAATTAGGACTTTTTCGTTCATTTTTCATTTTGTTTTACGGGTTGTTTTTGGCTATGTAATTAATACCCGAAGCCTTGTAATAACGTAGCTTTACTTTCCGCACTTTAAATTCCACAAATATTAACTGCTAAATGTATGGTAATAGGGATGCATGACAAGACTGTATGTAAACTTTAAAACAGTTAGCAAACCCTAAATGTGCAAAGATAATAAACTTGAAATCGAATCACTCGCACATGCGCACTCCTAGGGTATACCCTCACTTCGGTTTCCTTCGGTAAACGATCATTAAGTGTGATATGATGTGAGAACTAACTTGAGGTTTTGTGTTTTATCGCAAATGTCGCGGTTAGCAAGTGTCGCCACCGAGTTTTCTTTTATCCAAAAGGAAAGGTGAAAAAGCACAAGAAAGACCTTTGAGATGTTTTCTTGAGTTTGGGGGGTAGATTATGAAAAGGAAAGGTGCTAGCACCCTTTTCATCCATGGTTTTCTATGGGCTCTTAGTTACTTGCTTAGATCACTTGCGTTGGTTTGTTTGAAATGGTGCTTGATGTGGTTTTGAAAGTATTTTGTAAAAGAGGTCATTCGTTTAGGCAATCTTTGTAATGATTCTCGTTCCTAAGAATGTATACAAAGATTTTTGTCTTTTGAAAATGTTTTCAATTTTTTGTAAGATGTTTTTGAAATGTGTGTGTGTTTGTTTTGAAAATAGAAAGGATTGTTGTTTGAAATGGAGCAAGTAACTTAGAAGCTATCTACCTACTCAAATGTCTTTCTTATGCATTTTCTATTCCTTTGATATTGTTGACTTACATTGATTTGGTAAGCAACCCTATCTTTGGATGTAAACGGGACGGGCGTGGGTCATCGTATAGCCATGATAGCAATGTTGTAAAGTATCTTAGATTTTTTGAGGGACCAAGATCATTTTGTTTAGGCAACTTTTGAATAGCGTCATCGAGGGGACTATGATCTTATATTTGTTTGTTTTGCCAAGATACTTCGCATGTGTAACATGGATATTTTTGTATAAGGCAACCAAGTGGAGAAACCCTAAGAATGCTTGTGTGCAAGTGTGTTATTTGCATGCGTTTTGTCTTTGATTAGGATTGTCTATTTTATTGTTTTTATCTTGCCATACACACTTATTTACTAGAAATATATGAGAAGCAAGTAAAAGGCGGAAAGTAAAATCTAAGCTATTACATCCCTTTAGGGGGGGTACAATTTAGAAATGGGGGTGAAGTAGGAACTAAAATATTACAACCATATCGAATGATAATAAAAAGAATGTGAAAACAGTGCAAAATAAAGGAAAATGCACTTTTGAACTACTATGTGTCGACCCATGCTGCTATGCATCGACACATAGCTTCTCCTTGCCCTGTAAAGTGAAATCTGTTCAGTATGAGTCGACACATAATGGGATGTATCGACTCATACAGCTTTTTGCATCGACGCAAAATGCGTATGTGTCGACTCATAGTCTTTTCCAGTTTCTGTTTTGTGACCTGAACTCAGTATGGGTCGAGGCATGAGGGTCATGTGTCGACTCATACCCTGTATTTTCACTAAGATGGGTCGACACATGTGGATATGTGTCGATACAAACTGCATTTTTCTGCCTTAAACACTATTCTTTGCATACATCAGTTAGTTTTTAACATATGAATGAATAATAGGAACAACAAATAAAGGATTAAATTCAAAAATAATGATTGCTACATCCTATAAACAGAAAAATTGATGTATGGAAAAGGAAAGGTAAAGATGACTTACCTTAAAACTGCACTTTAGGTTTTGAATCCAAATATCGTTCAAGATGTTGTATGAACCTTAAGGAAGCTCCAACAGGCTGCTAGACTTTCCTTTTTGTTGAAGGTTATCAAACAACCTCTGTGTGGTATGAAATGTTTGGATGGTTTTTAGGTGGAATATGCAAAGTGTGAGAGGTTTAAAGGTTTATACTTCAAAACTCAAGAGTGGAGGTTGTATGGACTGTTATGGCTTTTTGTGAATATAATATTTTAAGGGTTTATCAATAAAACTTTTGGTTGTTCTCCTTGTTCTCTCTCTCTCTATTTTTTCTAACTCTTTTCCAACCTGTTTTTTTTCCCAACCTCTTTCTCTTGCAACTGGCCTCTCTATTTATAAAGAAGATTTGAGATTTGAAAACTCAGATTTTTAATCACATGTTATGGCTAGGTTAGATTGTACATGAATCAAGCTTGAAGATTGTAGTTCCAATGCTTTGTACTTTGTTGCATGGAGATGTTGGACACTTTAAGCATGCCCTTCTGATTTGTGTGTGATTAGAACAACAAGTTAGAGGCTCAAGAAATTGACTTTATGATTAAAGTGAACTTTGCAAGAATGGCAATGGTGCCTTTGTGCCAAAAATAGAAAGATCACTTGAATAATGCTTAAACCCAATGGACCATAGCTCAAAAGTTTGTGTAAGCATTAAATTATGGTAAGAGTTGCAAGTCACAAGGCCTGCAAATTAGAGATTATGCAGCATGGGTTAAGATTCTTGTTCCTTGTTCATCACAAATATGCCTTGTAAATCAAGAATGAATGTCCAACTTCAGATCCTTGTATCTCCTAACTCAAATAAGATAAATTCATACTCTTGGATGTTTTGGAAAGCTTGAAACACCCTCTATAACTTGTATGTTGGCCACTTTTGTTAAATCAAACTGGAACTTGATGAAAAATGGGCAAGAAGTTGGGATAAAAACCTGACCAAAACTGCTGAAAATTTCTCTAAGTGTTTAAATGAAAATGTCATGACTTCATGAATTTATAACCTGAAATCCAAGCCTGTTTAGGAGAAGTTGTGTAAAGAAATGTTGTAGATATCATGGAGATCTACAACTTTCATGTTGGAAGCTTCTCTTGAATCATCTTGCATCAAGGTGAAAAGTTGGCATGAAGAAATGAGATTATCACGTATAAAAAACACTTAGAAAAATTTCTAAGTCTTGAAGGGTTTGAACTTTCACATTGACTTTTGACTTTCTTGATTTCTTGATGATCAAGTTTCATATTTTTGAATGTCTTGATGAAATTTGATCCTTAGAATGTAATGTTGACCAAAAAGTCAAAGTTTGACTTTCTAGTATGCAATTGACCATTTTGCCCTTTTGCCAATTCCAAGCCTAAATTGATGTACCAGCGCTGCAAACTTGACGTCATAGAAGATCTTGTGATAAAATCCTTGAGAAATGAGAGGGCAAATTTTGGGGTACAACAGTTGCCCCTGTTCAATCTTCTTAAACCTGAAGAGTTAGATTGGCGAGTTTTGCCATTCGTGACTCGAAGGTGAGAGAATGATTGGACACTAGAGTGCCCAGAAATTTGCACTCGGTGACGCACGGTTGAAAGAATGGTCTTAAAGATGCCATTTGGAGAGGTGATAGAATGTTGTTGGGGATGGGCATGTAGATACCATCCAAGAGTTTTTGAGTGTCAGAATGGCGTCTGTGTCTGGAGCATATCTGAACTGTATCTGAAGTCTGAATCTGAATGAGTAACAGGATGGCATCCGTATCTAGAGCGTATCTAAACTGTATCTGAAATTTGTCTTTGAATGAGTATCAGGATGGCATCCGTATTTGGTGCGTATCTGAACTGTATCTGAAAGGTTTCTTTGAATGAGTATCAGGATGGCATCCATATCTGGTGCGTATCTGAACTGTATCAAAAGGTTGAAACTGAATGAGTAACAAAATGACATTCGTATCTGGTGCATATCTGAACTGTATCAAAAGGTTGAATCTGAATGAGTAACAAAATGGCATCCGTATCTGGTGCGTATCTGAACTGTATCAAAAGGTTGAATCTGAATGAGTATCAGGATGGCATCCGTATCCGGTGCGTATCTGAACTGTATCTGAAGTCTGAATCTGAATGAGTAACAGGATGGCATCCGTATCTGGAGCATATCTGAATTGTATTTGAAAGCTATTTTTGAATGAGTATCAGGATGGCATCCGTATCTGGTGTATATTTGAACTGTATCTGAAAGTTGTCTTTAAATGAGTATCAGGATGGCATCCGTATCTGGTGCATATCTGAACTGTATCAAAAGGTTGAAACTGAATGAGTAACAGAATGGCATCCGTATCTGGTGCGTATCTGAACTGTATCTGAAAGCTGTCTTTGAATGAGTATCAAGATGGCATCTGTATCTGGTGCGTATCTGAACTGTATCTGAAAGCTGTCTTTGAATGAGTATCAGGATGGCATCCATATCTGGTGCATATCTGAACTGTATCAAAAGGTTGAAATTGAATGAGTAACAGAATGGCATTCGTATATGGTACGTATCTGAACTGTATCAAAAGGTTGAATCTAAATGAGTAACAAAATGACATTCGTATCTGGTGCGTATCTGAGCTGTATCAAAAGGTTGAATCTGAATGAGTATCGGGATGGCATCCGTATCTGGTGCGTATCTGAACTGTATCATGATTTCATATCGTCAATGGTAACTGTTTAATCTTATCCTGAAAAGGGTAAAATGTTGGTTAAAATACAAAGTTATGTTGCATGCGATGTATTTGCTTTAATCAATGTTCATGATATATGGATGTAATGTATGCGCATGTAAGCTAATTTGCTGTATTGCTGCCTGATTGAGGAAAATAAATCCCTGAAAGCTGCTGGAGATATGTGGATTCTTAATATCTTGAAGTTGGAGTAGTGACAAAAATTCCGTTGTTAGAACAATGCCATATACTGCTTGAGGAATCTGCTTGGGGAATCCAGAGAATTTTGATGTCTTCTACTAGGGATTTGACAATGGGAATCTTCGTTCTGTCGGGGAGCAATGAAAACTCTGGGGAGAAAGCTTATTCCTGTTTGGGAAAAAGTTCAGGAGTTTCGGTCGTCTACCACTCTACCGGGGAGTTATCCTAGGTTAGGGAGAAACAGAAGTTGTTGTCCGGTTGGTTTTCAGGCTTCAGGATAAGTTGCTGGGGAATTTTGGAGAAACTGGATGGTTTCCACTGGGGATTAATAGTTTGAAGTTTCAGCTCTGCTGGGAATCTTAATGACGTACTGTAGGGATTGCTCATGGAATGGCTTAAAGACGTTTTCCTATTCTTTCAACCTGTCAGTAATTGTTCTTTTCCATTTTGTTTATTTGTAAACAGTAATTATGTTCAAATGCATATGTTCATTAATGAATCATTGGACGTTTTTGCAAATAAAACACAAGTGTAAAAGAAAAGGACAAATAGTTTTCTGTACTTTAAAGAGATATCTTTGTATTTACTTTGAATAAGTATTTTGTACAAAGGAGACATACATCCTAGTAAGAGGATGATGTCATAAAAATAAGAAAAATTTATACAAAGAAAGATAACTATGTGCGATAATCCCATGGGGTTCCCATTCTGCTATAGCCTTCGTATCTCTGAATGTCTTGTCTATTCGTTGCTTCGTCCGAAGATGATTGAATTGATCAGAACTCCGAGTTTGTCAGTGAAGAGATTGTCCTCAAAGTGATCCAATGAGACATAGTCATACGCTTTTAATTCCCTAACTTTTGCCTGGACCGCCCTTTCGGGTTTTCAATCCACTGGGAAACCCTTTTTTTCCCAAGTCGCCCTTTCGGGTTTTCAACTTGCCGGGTGTACAGATTTTTTATTTATTTTATCCCTAATTTTTGCCCAAACCTTTTTGGTTTGTCGGGATGTCCTTGTTTTACCTAGGTGTGTCAACCTAGCGGGTCATTTATGCGTAGTATCTTTTGACTATGTCTACGTTCGCAGGGTGTGGCAGGTCGTCGTCGTCCATGGTGGTTAAGATTATTGCCCCACCGGAGAAGATATTCTTGATTACAAATGGTCCTTTATGGGTAGGAGTCCATTTGCCCCTGGGATCACTTTGTGGCAAGATGATGCGCTTGATCACTAGATCTCCAACTTGATATACTTGGCACCTGACTTTCTTGTTGAAGGCCTTGATCATCCGTTTTTGATACATCTGACCATGGAAAACAGCAGTAAGTCTCTTTTCATCAATTAAGTTTAGTTGATCAAGCCGAGTCTGGATCCGATCGTCCTCACTCAAACCTGCATCCTTCATAATTCTCAAAGAGGGGATTTGAACCTCGATAGGAAAAATAGCCTCCATGCCATAAACCAAAGAATAAGGTGTTTCCCCAGTTGATGTGCGAGCCGTAGTACGGTACCCGTGGAGAGCGAATGGTAGCATTTCATGCCAGTCCTTGTAGGTGACTGTCATTTTCTGTATGATCTTTTTAATGTTTTTATTTGAAGCTTCGACGACACCATTCATCTTTGGCCGATAGGGGGGTGAATTGTGATGTTGAATCTTGAACTGCTCGCACAAAGAGGTGATCATAGTGTTGTTAAGGTTTGTACCGTTATCAGTGATGATCCTTTCTAGGATACCGTACCGGAAAATAAGATTTTGTTTGATGAAGCGGGCAACAACATTCTTAGTAACGGATGCGAAGGAAGCTGCTTCGACCCATTTTGTGAAATAGTCAATGGCCACTAGAATGAAGCGGTGTCCATTGGAGGTTGTAGGCTTGATCTCCCCAATCATATCAATTTCCCACATAGCAAAGGGCCAAGGAGCTGTTAAGACATTTAGAGGAACCGGAGGCACGTGCACCTTGTCTGCATAGATTTGACACTTATGACAGGTCCGAGAGTGTTGATAGCAGTCTGCTTCCATGGTAGACCAATAATAGCCTGCCCGTAGGATTTTCTTCGCCATCGTATGCCCACTAGAGTGAGTTCCAAAAGTGCCTTCATGCAATTCGGCCATAATCTTTTCAGCTTCAATCTTATCCACACAACGGAGCAGAATAGAATCATTATTACGTTTGTACAGGATACCATGACTTAGGAAGAACTTAGCGGAGAATCTCCTTAGGAACTTTTTATCATTGATTGAAGCTCCTTCTGGATATTCTTGAGCCTCGAGATACCTTTTGACTTCATGAAACCAAGGTTGGTCCACTACTTCTTCAGTATTAATCTCGTGACAGTGTGTTGGTTCGTCCATTCGTTCAATGGTGATCTGGGGAGCCTCATTATCCCAATTAAGTTTAAACATAGATGACATTGTGGCTAGAGCATCTGCTAGCTAATTTTCTTCTCGCGGGAAATGCTCGAAGGTAATCTGCTCGAAATATGGTAACAATGTCAAAACATGTTCTTTGTAAGGGATAAGATTTGGATGCTTAATGTCCCATTCTCCTTTGATTTGACTGATGAACAAAGCTGAATCTCCAAACACATATAAAGATTTGATTCCCAAGGCTATGTCAGCCTTAAGACCAAAGATGCATGCTTCATATTCCGCCATGTTGTTCGTACAGTTGAAGCAAAGTCTGGCAGTAAAAGGAGTATGGCATCCTTCTAGAGATATAAGTACAGCACCGATACCATTACCAAGTGCATTGGATGCCCCATCAAAGAACAGGGTCCATCGGGATCCTTGTTCAGGTCCGTCATATGGTCTGATTTCTTCACAGTTGTCTAATGTCATGATGTCTTTGTCAGGGAACTCAAACTTCATGGACTGATAATCTTCTACAGCTTGATGGGCAAGATGATCAGCTAGCACACTGCCCTTTATAGCTTTTTAGGTTGTGTACTGTATGTCATATTTTGTTAGGATCATCTGCCATCTAGCTATCCTTCCAGACAGAGCAGGCTTCTCAAAGATATACTTTATCGGATCCATCTTAGATATCAGCAAAGTGGTATGAGTCAACATATACTGTCTTAGCCGGCGAGCATCCCATACCAGAGTGCAGCAAGTTTTCTCGAGCAGTGAATATCTGGTTTCACAGTCGGTAAACTTTTTCTCAGGTAGTAAATATCATGCTCTTTTCGGCCAGACTCATCATGCTGCCCCAATACGCACCCCATTGAGTTCTCTAAAATGGTCAGATACATAATTAGTGGTCTTCCCTTGACTGGCGGCATCAAGACAGGAGGCTCTTGTAAATACTCTTTGATTTTGTCAAAAGAAATTTGACATTCATCATTCCATCTGACTACCTGATCTTTCTTCAACAGTTTAAAGATTTGTTCACAAGTAGACGTTAGGTGAGAAATGAATCTGGAAATATAGTTCAGGCGTCCCAAGAATCCTTTGACTTCCTTCTCAGTACAAGGAGCAAGCATTTCTTGTATCGCTTTGACCTTGGCAGGATCAACCTCGATGCCTTTTTTGCTGACAATGAAACCTAAGAGTTTACCGGACCGGACTCCGAATGTGCACTTGTTTGGATTCAACCTTAGTTTGTACTCCTTCAATCTCACAAACAGCTTCTGCAAGTGATCAAGGTGCTCCTCTTCAGTTTGTGATCGGCTTATCATGTCATCTACGTAGACCTCTATCTCGTGATGTATCATATCATGAAACAAAGCTACCATGGCGCGTTGATAGGGTTCCCCGGCATTCTTCAGTCCGAATGGCATCACTTTGTAGCAGAACGTCTCCCACTGTGTGACAAACGTAGTTTTCTCTATGTCCTCAGGTGCCATTTTGATTTGGTTATAGCCTGAGAATCCGTCCATGAAAGAAAACACTTTGTGTTGGGCCGTATTATCAACCAGGATGTTGATGTGGGGAAGTGGAAAATCATCTTTAGAGCTGGCCCTGTTTAAATCTCTATAATCCACACACATCCGTACTTTACCATCCTTTTTAGGTACGGGAACAATGTTTGTAACCCATTGAGGATAGGAAGTAACATCTAGAAATCCAGCATTGAATTGTTTCATGACTTCCGCTTTGATCTTCTCTGACATGTCAGGTCTCATGCGGCGGACTTTTTGTTTCACTGGTGGATAGTCTTCTCTTGTGGATAGACGATGTACCACAATGTCTGTATCAAGTCCCGACATATCTTCGTATGACCAGGAAAAGATCTCAACATAATCATGCAATAGCTGAATTAGACGCTCCTTGACATTCGACTCTAAATTGGCACCCACTTTGATTTCCTTTTTATCTTCCTCGGTACCCAAGTTGATCGTATCCAACAGCTCCTCATGAGGCTGAATAGCTATTTCCTCTTGTTGTGGTAGTCTGGCCAATTCCCCTGGCACTTCACAATCTTCCTCACCTTCGTATTCGGCTTGGTAGATCAGATCTTCAGAGTCACTAAAGGCTATAGAAATATCGTTACCCATGGGATCCGGAATGGAGGGGTACCTGCATTTGTGAGTGTGGGTGTGTGTAAGGGTATAGCCATCTTTAAACAATAAAAATGTAAAAGAAAGACAATGAGCACAAAAGATTTGTATGTGGAAAAGTGTCCATGATTCATTAAATGTCATATGAAGATGAAATAAAAACCCTTACAAATGGACCATTGTGCCTCGGGTAAGACACAAGGTTTTTAAAGTGTGAATTTTTCGTGAATATTACAAGTCCAACAGAAATGTAAAAGATAAATTACTGAGAGATGGAAGTTATTGGGATAAAGTCTCTGGCTTCCCAGTTGCGAAGTCCTCCGTTGACAGTAGGAAATATCAAATCTTCTAAGTTGCCATCCTCTTCATTGTCTTTTACTGCATTGACCCCTTGGTTGCTAATCTTCACAGGTGGCCCCCCAGCACGGGCACGGCGCACAGCCTTCTAAGAAGTTGAAGTAAACCCCAAGCCAAACTTGTATGATTTATACGGAATGTCTGGAAGCTGCTCCCAGATGGTGCATCCACCCTCTTCTATTACTGCCTTTGCGTCCTTTAGAGATGACATCTGAAGTGGAGGTCTTGTGATCTTGGGAATCGAGGATACTGCCTTGGTTACCGCCACTTCTTGAGAGACTTCTTCAAAATGTTAGAAAGGGGTTTCAATGAACTCGCCATCCAACTCCACATATCGGAAAGAATTCAGATGACTAATCATGTACTCTTCCTCCCCATGGACAGTTATGATCTTTCCTTGGACTGGGTATTTCAGCATCTGGTGCAATGTGGAGGTGACAGCACCGGCATTGTGGATCCAAGGTCGTCCTAACAGACAAGAGTAAGAGGGACGGATGTCCATCACATAGAAGGTTGAATTGAAAGTCAGAGTTCCCACCTTTATCGGGATGTCTACCTCCCCATGGACCATCCTCTTCGAACCATCAAATGCTCTCACAACTATATTATTGGGTTTCAATGTCAGCCCTTCGCAATCCAATCTGTCAAGAGCTTTCTTTGGTAAGACGTTCAAAGATGAACCAGTGTCTACCAAGACATGGGTTAGGGTTGTTCCTCTACACTCTACAGAGACATGTAATGCCTCGTTGTGTTTTCTCCCTTTGGGTGTCAAGTCAGCATCAGAGAAACTCAGGCCATTATCAGCTGTCAAACTGGCCACATAGTCTTGGAACTGGTCAACAGACGTCTCTTGTGGCACATGAGTTGTCTTCAAAAATTTTACCAGAGCTTTCGCATGTGCCTCAGAGCACAACAGCAATGCTAGCATGGAGATCTTGGAAGGGGTTTGCCCCAACTGTTCAACCACATCATAATCACTCTTCTTTATTATCCTTAAGATTTCTTCCATCTCCTTCTTGGATGTTTCAGGGATAGCTAGTGATTGAGCCTTCGTCCGGACAGGCTCTTCTTGAATGCTTTTCCCTTTATTCTCAGCAGTAGAGGTACTGGTAGGGACAGGAATTATGTCGTCTTTGTTGGTAGGTACGCTTGCAGGTATAATCACTGGTGCAGAGGTAATCTTCGGAACGACCACGGGTCCAAAAACTGCCTTTGGAGGGGCAATCTCTGGAGAGAAGATTCTACCACTACGGGTAATCTTGCTAGCTCCGGCAATATTGCTAATGTCAGAATTTTCCTTTTCGGAGCTCTCTTCTTCGGCAGTCAGTTCATCTTGCTTGATACCATGGTAGTATATTTCTCCACCATAATTCCATGGTACTGTTTCATCTGATTTGTACGAGACCGGCCCGGGCATTGTGATCTTGAGTGGAATAGTTTTTGGAGTAGGTGTAATCTTAACGGGTCTTTTAGGGGCCCTGGAAGGATTGGCGGAGATGGTTATGATTGAAACTTCTTTAACTGGAACGGGTGAAACATGAGCATTCTCAAACAAAATTTATTGGTTATCAATCAGTCGTTGGATACCCTTTTTTAACAGAGGGAAATCAAATGATGAGGATAGGCAAACATGGCAGTCTTTGTCACAACCTAGGAATATACCAGCTTTCAACAAATTCAACTTAATGTTCGGGAGCAGAGTCAACAGTTCATCCACGGTGGCAACAAATAAATCTTCCTCGACAGCATTGACATTGTGACCATGCCTAGGCATTGGAGCAGAAATAACATTTGGTTTCTCAAGCGCATCAAACTCAACTTCCTTCGCATCTATTAGGTCTTGAATTTTGTTATTCAGAGCTCAACAATTGTTAGTGTCGTGCCCTGGACTTTCAGAATGGTATGCGCATCTGGAGTTCGGATGGTAATGAGGGGACGCAGTATTGGGATTCTTTGGGGCCTCTTTTAAAGTTGCCAAATTCAATTTCAGAAGATGTGGTAGAACCTGGGCTAGAGTCATGTTAATCCTGGTGAATTGTCGGACTGGCCTTTCCACCCTTGGCTGGTTATTTCTTGGTTGGTCTGATGCAGGCTTTGGAATCATAACGGCCCCCACTGTTGGTCGGCGTTCAGTTCTTCCCTTATTCCTCTGTGAATAAACAGCAGATACCTCCTTCTTCCCAGTAAAAGGTTTCCTCACGGCTATAGAGGCAGACGCATCTTTCTGAATCTTCCCACTTCTTATACCAACTTCCACCCTCTCGCCGATTAAAATCAATTCAGTAAACCCTACAGAGGAGCTCCCAATCAGATGATTGAAGAAAGGGCCCGATGGAGTTCCCAGGAACATGTCCACCAACTCCCTTTCAGACAAAGGGGTTTGTACTCTTCCGGCTAGATCTCTCCACTTTTGTGCGTAATCTTTGAAGCCCTCATTTGAAACCATAGACATACTCTAAAGTTGAGTACGGGTATGCGCCAAATCGGTGTTGTACTGGTATTGTTTATAGAAAGCTGCGGCCAGGTCTTCCCAATTATGGATGTCGGCCCTTTCCAATTGGTAAAACCAATCGAGTTGCGTTCCTGATAAACTGTCTTGGAAAAAGTGGACCCACAAGTCTTTATCAGTAGAGTGTGGCTGAATCTTCCTGACATATGATCGGAGGTGCATTTTAGGACAATACACCCCATCATACTTGGCAAATAATGGCACTTTAAACTTTGGCGGGATCACAATTCCTGACACCAGCCCCAGTTCTTCAAAATCTAGACCTGGTACCCTCTGTATTTCCATAGCGGTTAAACGCTCTTCCAGGTGTTTGTACTTATCATCAGCCGGAGGGTATTGTTGTTCAGAGTAGTCCTCCTCTTCTTCAGAGTCTGACGGAACTGCCGTTTCTTTTCCTTTTCTTTCCCCTTCATCAGATGTTGCTGGAAATTCTAAGGTCCTTCTGGCTTGTCCCTGAAACCTTCTGCCCATGATCACCACACCAGATGGCTTCTTCTCTTTTTTATTTTTCTCTTTCTCTAGCAGAGTCTTCAACTCCTCTTGCCCCTTGGCTAAGGTCATGAGTAATTATTGAAATTGTGTATTTTGAGCTTGAAGGTCTTTAACCGTCTGTTCGAGATCCATCTTACTGAAATAAACAGTAGAGAGATGAGGAAACTTGTTGCAAAGACCTGTTTATGTTTATGATGAATGATATGTATTCATGCAATGCTTTCAAGGATTTAAAAATTCAAATTTGTTTCAAACAAAAAGAAACACACGTTATATTGATAAGATAGAATTTGAGTACATCAACGCCCCTTGGGCAAAATAATACAAAATTCTAAGATAAAAAGACATTGCGCATCCTCTTTGATGCAATGTAGGTATTTAGAGTATGCTCTTCATGAAGTAGCCGAGTGAGTTCCAAAACCTTCTTCTCGCTTGCGTAAAATTGGGCTTCGAAAGTATCACGCTCTCCTTTGAGATGTATCCAATCCCTTTGTAGGTCTTCGACTGATGTAGGCATGTCAGGATGTAGGATAGTGTATGGAACTTCTCCCTCCTTAACAGGCTCAATAATCATTGGGAGAATGGAAGGATAAGGCATCATAAGACTTTGAGCACGGGCTCGTACCCACTTGAGGTAAGGATCAAGAGGGATGGAATTCTTGTGTCCCAAAGTCTTGCTATCCACCTTGTTTAGCATCCTCCAAGCTCAGACGAATCTCTGGCGAAGACCTTGATCGTCGTTGTCGTAGTCAAATACCAAGCCTTGAATCAGCATATCATGTGGGCCATCCATTCGGGCATAACCAAATTGTCTTAGATCTAAGCATGGGTTGTAGGTGATGCCTCCCCTAATGCCAAGTAGAGGGACATTAGGGAATTCCCCACAACGGTCAACAATGATAACATTCTCTTTGGATCGGGAACACCAATGAATATCTGAATGTTTGAGCGTCATTAACCTTTGTGACCACCTTAATCCTTGCTCATTCTTTAAGAATGATTGGGGAAGATGAGAAATAAACCATCTTTCCAGGAGAGGAGTGCAACACATAAGAACACCTCTTTTCCTCATTGTACGAGTGTGAAAAGAGTGTAAGATATCCCCCAGCAATGTAGGCACTGGATTGCGTGACATGAAGATTTTGACAGCACTCACATCTATGAGTTGGTCAGGATTGGGGAACAAGACCATCCCATAGATGAAAAGGGCTATAATCTCCTCAAAAGCTTGCAAGTCCAAGGAATTCCAACAACTTTGGGCTTTCTCAAACAGAAACTTTGCCAAGAAGCCTTTGACACCACTTCTAGTTTCCCAATTTGTTGTGACATCAGATGAGTGCAAGTGCGGGGCTTGAGCAATCTCTTATGGCTTTGGATCTCTTTCCGTACCGTTGAAAGGCAGTTGATTGAGAATAGGAATCCTCAGAAGTTGAGAAAATTCTTCCAAAGTGGGCACAAGTTGATAGTCAGGAAATGTGAAGCAATGATGCAAAGGGTCAAAGAACTGGAAGAGAACCTTCTTCAAATCTTCCTTTGTGTTGGAGGTGACCAAGTTGAGTAGACGACCATGTCTCTCGGTGAATGGAGAGTTCTCAGGGATCCTTGAAGCTAGCTCCTTGAGTTGTGGAGGAATTCTTACAAGATTGATTTGGATAGTTTTCCTGCGAAGTGAATCCATATCCTACAAAACAAGAACAAAGATGAATCTCCAAAATCCTTGAAATGGTTAGTGGATGCATATGATGTTCATGATGTCCATGATTTTATGCACAAGTATATAAATCAAACAAGTTCTTAGTTTAATCTTTCATGGGGTTTCATAGGTAAGTACCCTCTCGAAGTTTAGTTGGCTCAACCTGTCCTAAAAATAGTAACCGGGTTCTAAGGAGCTCAATATCACTGGATTGTTTCCTTGTTCATTGTTTAAGTTCAAGCCTCTTTACTGACGATCGAAATATCCCAAGAAACCAACCCTCAATGAGTGTAGTATCGAGTATCTACCAACTTTGGATTGCACCAAAGCCAGTCATCTCACTACATCCTAAAAGGCCAAGTTGGTCAAGTAAAGGGTTCTAGAAGTTCATTAGTGCTTCATGACATCACTCAGCAGCCCCGTATTCTCTTTGATTGACTCAAAGTCTACCGGTACCCACAAATATGTCTCACTAACATAGCTATGACTTAGACCATGTCGGTATACCCCGCACAGTTTCCACAACATATTGCTATTTACCTATAATGTTTCCCAAATCCGGGTGGAGGATTTAAACCCAAACAAAACCATATTGTAAAGCAAACAAGTCAAACAATATAAGCAAATAAATGTGATCTAAACCCTAAGGTAAACCCCACTTTTATAAATTTCCCCAGCAGAGTCGCCAGTTCTATGATACGGTGGGAGAACTGACTTGAGGTTTTGCGTTTTATCGCAAATGTCGCGGTTAGCAAGAGTCGCCACCGACTTTTATTTTATCCAAAAGGAACGGTGAAAAAGCACAGGAAAGACCTTTGATATGTTTTCTTGAGTTCGGGGGGTAGATTATGAAAAGGGAAGGTTCTAGAACCCTTTTCATCCATGGTTTTCCATGGGCTCTTAGTTACTTGCTTATATCACTTGCTTTGGTTTGTTTGAAATGGTGCTTGATGTGGTTTTGAAAGTATTTTGTAAAAGAGGCCATTCGTTTAGGAAATTTTTGTAATGATTCTCGTTCGTAAGAATGTATACAAAGATGTTTGTCTTTTGAAAATGTTTTCAATTGTTTGTAAGATGTTTTTGAAATGTGTGTGTGTTTGTTTTGAAAATAGCAAGGATTGTTGTTTGAAATGGAGCAAGTAACCTAGAAGCTATCTACCTACTCAAATGTCTTTTTTATGCATTTTCTATTCCTTTGATATTGTTGACTTACCATTGATTTGGTAAGCAACCCTATCTTTGGATGTAAACGGGACGGGCGTGGGTCATCGTATAGCCATGATAGCAATGTTGTAAAGTATCTTAGCTTTTTTGAGGGACCAAGATCATTTTGTTTAGGCAACTTTTAAATAGCGTCATCGAGGGGACTATGATCTTATATTTGTTTGTTTTGCCAAGATACTTCGCATGCGTAACATGGCTATTTTTGTATAAGGCAACCAAGTGGAGAAACCCTAAGGATGCTTGTGTGCAAGTGTGTTATTTACATGCGTTTTGTCTTTGATTAGGATTGTCTATTTTGTTATTTTTATCTTGCCATACACACTTATTTACTAGCAATATATGAGAAGCAAGTAAAAGGCGGAAAGTAAAATCTAAGCTATTACATCCCTTTAGAGGGGTGGGGGTACAATTTAGCAATGGGGGTGAAGTAGGAACTAAAATATTACAACCATATCGAATGATAATAAAAAGAATGTGAAAACAGTGCAAAATAAAGGAAAAATGCACTTTTGAACTGCTATGTGTCGACCCATGCTGCTATGCATCGACACATAGCTTCTCCTTGCCCCTGTAAAGTGAAATGTTTTCAGTATGAGTCGACACATAATGGGATGTATCGACTCATACAACTTTTTGCATCGACACGAAATATATATGTGTCAACTCATAGTCTTTTCCAGTTTTTTTTGTGACCTGAACTCAGTATGGGTCGAGGCATGAGGGTTATGTGTCGACTCATACCCTGTATTTTCACTAAGATGGGTCGACACATATGGATATGTGTCGATACAAACTGCATTTTTCTGCCTTAAACACCATTCTTTGCATACATCAGTTAGTTTTTAACATATGAATGAATAACAGGAACAACAAATAAATGATTAACTTCAAAAATAATGATTGCTACATCCTATAAACAGAAAAATTGATGTATGGAAAAGGCAAGGTAAATATGACTTACCTTAAAACTCCACTTTAGGTTTTGAATCCAAATACCCTTCAAGATGTTGTATGAACCTTAAGGAAGCTCCAACAGGCTGCTAGACTTTCCTTTTTGTTGAAGGTTATTAAACAACCTCTGTGTGGTATGAAATGTTTGGATGGTTTTTAGGTGGAATATGCAAAGTGTGAGAGGTTTAAAGGTTTAAACTTCAAAACTCAAGAGTGGAGGTTTTATGGACTATTATGGCTTTTTTGTGAATATAAGATTTTAAGGGTTTATCAATAAAACTTCTGGTTGTTCTCCTTGTTCTCTCTCTCTATTTTTTCTAACTCTTTTCCAACCTGTTTTTTTTTTCCAACATCTTTCTCTTGCAACTGGCCTCTCTATTTATAGAGAAGGTTTGAGATTTGAAAACTCGGATTTTTAATCACATGTTATGGCTAGGTTAGATTGTACATGAATCAAGCTTGAAGATTGTAGTTCCAATGCTTTGTACTTTGTTGCATAGAGATGTTGGACACTTTAAGCATGCCCTTCTGATTTGTGTGTGATTAGAACAACAAGTTAGAGGATCAAGAAATTGACTTTATGATTAAAGTGAACTTTGCAAGAATGGCAATGGTGCCTTTGTGCCAAAAATAGAAAGATCACTTGAATAATGCTTAAACCCAATGGACCATAGCTCAAACGTTTGTGTAAGAATTAAATTATGGTAAGAGTTGCAAGTCACAAGGCCTGCAAATTGGAGATTATGCAGCATGGGCTAAGATTCTTGTTCCTTGTTCATCACAAATCTGCCTTGTAAATCAAGAATGAATGTCCAACTTCAGATCCTTGTATCTCCTACCTCAAATAAGATAAATTCATGCTCTTGGATGTTTTGGAAAGCTTGAAACACCCTCTATAACTTTTATGTTGGCCACTTTTGTTAAATCAAATTGGAACTTGATGAAAAATGGGCAAGAAGTTGGGATAAAAACCTGACCAAAACTGCTGAAAATTTCTCTAAGTGTTTAAATGAAAATGTCATGACTTCATGAATTTATAACCTGAAATCCAAGCCTGTTTAGGAGAAGTTGTGTAAAGAAATGTTGTAGATATCATGGAGATCTACAACTTTCTTGTTGGAAGCTTCTCTTGAATCATCTTGCATCAAGGTGAACAGTTGGCATGAAGAAATAAGATTATCACGTATAAAAAACACTTAGAAAAATTTCTAAGTCTTGAAGGGTTTGAACTTTCACATTGACTTTTGACTTTCTTGATTTCTTGATGATCAAGTTTCATATTTTTGAATGTCTTGATGAAATTTGATCCTTGGAATGTAATGTTGACCAAAAAGTCAAAGTTTGACTTTCTAGTATGCAATTGACCATTTTGCCCTTTTGCCAATTCCAAGCCTAAATTGATGTATCAGTGCTGCAAACTTGATGTCATAGAAGATCTTGTGAAAAAATCCTTGAGAAATGAGAGGGAAAATTTTGGGGTACAACATTAAGTATAGGGTATTTTAGTGGTCGCTCTTCTGTCTCAAAGATCAAAGTTGCCTCGGAAAGGTTGCCTCAGATATGTTGCCTCGAATATTGATCTTAAGACATTAGGGTTATTACTAAGATGTCCTAACATTGCTTCAGTGATCGTACGTCCCTTTTCGAATTGACCCTTAAAAACTCAAACGACGGTGCCACCTACTCACGAATAGTAGGATAGCGTTGTCTAAAGGAAACGAACATAGAACCATTCTTTTTTCAAGTAGGTAGATGCTAGTAGGTACTTGCTCAAAACAAACAAACCTTTTCCACACTTACACTCTTTTCAAACAAAGTTTTCAAAAACACTTCGTAACACTCTTGAAGACAGAAGCAAGGGTTAAATCGAAGTCAAACAAAAACTTTTTCAAATTAAACACACACAAGCAAATTTTGAAAATAATGAGCAAGTACCTAAGAGCCCGTGGAAAACCACAAATAGAAAGGATGCTAATACCTTCCCTTTCTATAATCTACCCCCCCGTACTCAGAATATCTCAAAAAATGAATTTTTCTGTGCTTTTTTCCTTTCCAGTTGGATAAAATAAAAGTCAGTGGCGACTCTTGCTTACCGCGACATTTTGCGAACAAAAAATGCAAAATGTAAACCAGTATTAACAGTCGGTTCTGCCACCGTATCACAGAACTGGAGAATCTGTTGGGGACTAATAAGTGGGGTATACCTTAGGATTAGTTCATCAAATTGCTTCTATTGTTTGATTTGATTGCTTTACTTTTGTGGGCTTTGTATTGGGAGTTACTATAGGTCCTAACCCGGATATGGGGAATACCTTTTAGGTAAGTAGCAATAAACTGTGAGGGAACTGTAAGGCGTAGACCGATACGGTTGAAGTAGTAGCTACGTTGATGCGGCACATTGGTTGGTATCGGTATCCCTTGTGGAGAAATGAGGAGAATACAGGGCTGCTATATGGGTCGTTAAGCATCAACTGACCTTAGAACCTATAATTGACCAACTTGGCCATAGGAAGTAGTGAGATAGCCGGTCTCGGTGTAAAGTTGAGAACTGGTTGATACTCGATACTACACTCATCGAGACCATACTCTCGAGATAGTTCCGGCCGCAAGAAAAGATTGTGTAAGCTGAAACCATGACCGATGGAGGATGGTCAGTGATATTGAGAACCTTTAGAACCCGGTTACTTTTTTTAAGACAGGTTACCTTTGACCTCATGCAAGCCTAAACCTAAGGTTGTTTGTGTGACTTGTGTGCTTTCAACTTGAACTACTTGCACAGTTTTATTATCTGACAACATGAATTCCTTGCAGGTTTTGTTTACAATCCTTATCTAATAACTTAGATTTCTTGTCGGGTTTACTTGCTTACATCACCTTGCACTTTTGCTTAAACGCATAGCATACACATCATAACATCATACCATAGCATTTCCTTAACCATTTCAAGGATCTCAAGGGCCTGTGGTGCAGGTTATGATGAACCAAACATCTAGCAAGGGGCAAGGGGATTTATTTGCCTCTAGCCAATGCCGTCTAGAGATCAAAACACGATAACTTGAGTCAGTGGCTATGACCCAATCAATATGGTGAGCTTGACTCTTGAAGAAGGACTCTCAATGACACAAAGTTTCTTCAATCAAGCTGCAATCAAATTCTAACAGTTTCTTGTTTACTCCGCGAGATCCTTGAAAACATTGCATACATATATCATACATATAATTGTATAACATGTCTTCCATTACAGGTCTCTCATGTTCTCGTTGTTTATTTCAGCAATGACTCTCAAACAAGACAACAAAGATCTTCAAACTCAAGAAGCTCAGTTCAGGGAAATATTCCTAAACCTATCCAAGGGGCAGGAAGAGTTGAAAGCACTCCTCGTTGGGAACTTGGTCATGAAAAGTCCTGAAGACAATAAGGACGAACAGCTGGAACAACTGCAAGCTGAGGTAGGTGCAATGAGAACCCATATGATGGGGCAGATGGCTCTTATCTAAGGCCTAGCCCAGGGACAAGAAGAGCTGAGAAACATTATCAACCAACTTCGTCAAGACGATACAACAGTATGACGCAAACAGTCAAGGTCGGGGACCAAGTTATTGATCAACCTCCAAGAAGACAAGGGTTTGGTTTGGTGAAGAGTGGACCTTTCCAAGTTGCTACTACATCACAGGTCCAATAACAACCTCGCTAAAAACAACGTGTTAATTAGAGTAAGCCAGATACACCCAAGAGGCAATTTACCAAGCTCAACATGTCGTTGTCTCAAGCTTTACAACACATGTTGAGGATGAATCTGGTTACGTTGATAGGACTTCATCCTAACCCCAAGACTTCTTCCCCTAACTACAATCCTGATGCAAGGTGTGCATATCACTCCAACAGTCCGGGGCACGATACTGACGACTGTTGGAGGTTGAAATACAAAATTCAAGACCCGATTGATGAAGGAGCATTGGAATTCACACAAGATGGTCAACTGGAATGTTTCTGTCAATCCTCCAAGGCTCACCATTTGAAGTGACAAGTTCTGACAAGAGAGGCTTTTGTTCATTAGAATTTGCAATTTGCAATTTTCTTTTAATTATTCGAATATCTATTCATGTCAAACTTTGTTACTTTATCAATGCATTGCATATGTCTGTTTTGAATCGATCCATTCATATTCACTATATTTAAATTGCTTTTCTTTTTGTGATATTCAACGCTCGAACAAAAGCTCTGAGCCTTTAGAGGGAGGATGACGAAAATGATATCAAAATCTCTACAGTATGCTTTTGAACAGACCTTATTGACGATGTATAGGCGTTGTTTCAAATCCTAAATAGTGGAGTTATAAGGAAGATAATCCCTAGTCAACCCCTTTGAGCCAAAGAAGTAGGAGTTTTTTCTTTTCACACAAATTAAAACCCTTAATCACAACCCGGGGCAGGGTAGTTTTCTCAGTTAATCCAGGTGCACAATGAATGGCATCAAAGACGTCCTTCCAAAACAAAGGGCGGTGATGGTTCCGCATAATCATCCAAGCAGGCAGTCATTATCTCTCGAAATAAAAGCCCATTAAGTCAAAACCTATGAAGGAGACTTAAGAAAAAAACTAGGGCATCCCGCTGACTGTAATCACAAAAGGAACAGTTCAGGCAAAAAACAGGGATAGTAAAACTAAAAAAAGAGGTTACTATAAATCCTCGGCAAAAAAAAAGATTACAAAATGACTGCCTTTTTCAAGTAAACTGTCAGTATCTGAACCATCATTGGAATATCAGAGCAGAGACTCAAAAGGATTCTAAACACGTAATTAACTGAGCATAGGACTGAAGAACATCACGAAGAGCGGGTGGGTACAAATAAATTTTGAGCCTTTATCCTTTGTTTCTTGAACCGTGAACCAGGTCACGTTATAACCCTTAAAAGTCCTAGCTGAAGCATGGGTTAGTTCGAAAGCATACTGTTACAAAAGGTATCTTGACTCCTATAAGGTTTGCTATAAATCCTGAGTTGACATCACACTTTTACAAAAAAAACTTGTTTTACTAAAAAATGAATTTTCAAACTTCAAGATAGACATAAGCTTTACATTCTTAAAATAACATTGTTTGCATATGACTATTTGTTCAACAGCAGAGAAATTCACATGATGAATATCTAGTGAACAAAAACCTTCTCAGTAAAAAGGATCACCTCAAGTGGAAAAACACTTCCAACCAAGGGGCATGGCATGATCATTGTCCATCATCTGGGGCAGTCAAGTCAAGATTCAAGGAATCTCTCAAAGATGCCAAATAGCCAGGGGCAGATCTCCATCTGAATCACTTGGGGCATTGGACATGAATTCCAGAAACGATCTTATATGATCAAACGAGCATCTTCTGGCAGTGCGGCAACACTTACTACTATGGATAATTCTCCGTACCCGGTAAACATAAACATAGTCAGAAAATACTGCGCATGAACAAAGACCCGCTAGGTTGACTGGCCTAGGCAAAAATAAGGACATCCCGGCGAACCAAAAGGGTTCGGGCAAAAATTAGGGATAAAAACAAAAAAGATATGTACACCCGGCAAGCCGAAAACCTGAAAAGGTGGCTTAGGCGAAAAAGGGTATCCCGGTGGACTGAAAATCTGAAAAGACTGTCCAGGAAAAAGTTAGGGATTAAAGCGTACGACTATGTCCCGTCATCTCGTCACTTACCTACCAGAAGAAGACTTATCATTTCGATCGAAAGTCACCAAGCACCTCATAAGTTGGGATAACACTCAATCCACAAGGCCTCTGCAGGCACTTTCTCCAACAGATACAGGGGCAGAAAAGTCTTGATGCAAAGTCATTGTCATATCCTCAGCATGCGTCCAGTAACATCTACACTCCCCGCAGAGTAAGAAGTACCAGAATACGGCGGTGTTAGTTCTCCCCAAGAAGAGTTCAGTTATCACCAACAATGGAAGACCATCCCCAATGGAGTTTATTTCTTCCACAAACAGAAATTTTATCCCCGACAGAGTTCATCACAGCCAGCAACGGTAATTCATCCACAGTCGAGGTTATTTCCCTAAATCAGCGGATCTTCTGACAAAGTATCTCTTCCCCACAGAGTCATTTTCTCACCAGCTTATTCTCCAGCAGAATTATTCTTCTGCCAAGTTATTCTCGAGTCATCTTCGGTCGTTATCCCCAGCGAGCGAAACTCCTTATATTCTCCAGCAGCAGTCCGGGATTTATTTTCCCCAGTTAGAGAACATCATAAAAACATTACACATCCATACATCATGGCATGCATATACGCGTCATACAGCACAATCTCATTTATTTTGAGAACATCGTTGCTTAACACATTTCATACATCATGGCATTACATACGACTAACCTTTTACATTTCAGGAAAACATACAATCAAATTCTCACAAAGTTCAGGCTATGAAGCCCGGGTACGACCAGATTGTTGGTGTAAGCCCTAGAGGCCAATACTTTTGGTACTTGTATCAAATTATTTATTAATAATAAAAGGCATTTATTTATTATGTTTGCTTTCCAAAATAATAAAGTCCCTAGAATGGTTTATTGGTTTAATGAAATATTAAGTGTGACTTAATCATGAGATCCCATTAAACATAAGAAACTATTCTTAAAGTATATGTAGTCAAGCTTTAATGTGAAGTGGGATAACATTAAAGCATTAAGATTATTATGAAGATAGATTGATGATCACATCTCATGGATCATAGATAAGGAGTTATCAAGTCTTGACATAGGTATGAATATTAGGAGTAATATTTATACTGGATTGACCCGCTATGAGAATACTACATAGAATGTTATGCAAAGTGTCATAAGTTATTCTCATGATGATAATGGTGTATACCACCCTTCGACCTGAAACCACTATGGACCCTAGATGTAGAGTCAAGTACTTTATTGCTGATCAAACGTCATCTATAACTGGATGACTATAAAGACGGTTGATGGGTACTTCACAAAGCATGCTAAGGGACATGAGTGACCTAGATGGAATTTGCTCATCCTGCATAACAGGATAAATGTCTAAGGGCCCATATATTGAACTGGACAAGGGTGACACAGTGTATGCCTTGTGTTCAATATAGACATGAGGGCAAAAGGGTAATTGTACAACACAAATATTATCACGGAAAAGGTTTGGTCAGATCACATGACATTTTCGTGACTTGGATAACAGTGATGTGTTGCTAGATACCGCTCACTGTTTATTATATTAAATGTGTGATTTAATATAATTGCCAACGTCGTGAAAACCTACAGGGTCACACACATAAGGACAGGTTGATGAGAGATAGAATAAATAAGGAACACCGTAAGGTACGGTGCACTTAAGTTTAATACGGAAAGTGGTAAGGTACCACGTGGATAAGTGATATATGGTACATCATAAGGTATGATGTCCATAAGCTTAATTGGGCTTTTAGCTTATAGCCTTAATTGGGCTTTTAGCTTTTAGCCCACACGAGTGATTCTATAAATAGATCCCTTGTGATGAAGAAATTTCACTTGATGCAATTTCGTTTTTGATTCTCTCTCTCACTCAAGGTTTCCGTTCGTGATCAACTAGCACTGTAACCGGAAGCGATCTGTTCGTGTGGACTGAGTAGAGGCGTTGTTCTTCATCAACGCTCGTGATCACAACATCAAAGGTCTGAATCGCCACAAGAGGTAAATATTTCTATCACTGACCATGCTCATTCGTAAGGATCGCTAAAGGAAAATTTTAAATTCCGCTGCGCTTTTGATCACAATTTTCCTTCAGTGGTATCAGAGCCACTTATGAAACCATGGATCTGATAGTTGTTTATGTTCTATATTTTCTGTTTTGAGTCGATTAAAACCAGAATGAATTGAATAATAAACGATTAATTAAATTTGGCATATGTTGTGTACGATTTGGATGATTGATGTTGACTATGCTTCGGAATCCGACATTAGTATGGTGAAGCAGCGATACATCGATCGTCCATAGGTTACACAAATAAGATCGATCACTTTTATATATGATATAAGTAAATCTGATGCAACGATGGTATATGGGATATACTGTTTCTGTTTCGTTCATTCAAACACTTGATGATTGTTATTCCTTTGACCGATCACTGTTCATATGCTTCGGAATCCGACATTAGTATGGTGAAGCAATGGCATGTGATTAATCATACTGAATTATCAATCGAAATGTGTTTGACAACATGAAACTGTTGCATTAGGGTTCATGACGGCACAAGGGTTGTGTTGTTGCAGAGTTATGCGGCTAACTCTGCGTAGTGTGATCAATCGTCGAAATTTAATTTGCCTTTTTTTTTAATTAACAAAATTTAAACTAATAATAAAAGTGTGTTTATTATTATTGTCTTGTGGTGATCAGTTATGGTCTTAGTTTTTTTTCCTTTATTTTGTTTTGCGATTGTAAAATACGGCCTGCGTGTCGTGCCTCTCTCTAAAATTCTTGATGTAACTTCTTTTCTCATCTCACTCCCTCGTATGTAAAACGAGTTTCTTTTATGTAATGTAATATTATGAAGAAAGAGAAGAATACAATATCAAAGGAGGATAACCTTGGAGATCTTGCTTAGAGAAGTTTAGATCGTTATTAGGTTAGCTTAGGTTCTCTCATTGGCTTGGGAGAACAATTGCGCTAGGGGCCATAACTGTATCCTTTTATGTATATTGATGCATGTGTTTATATGTTGATGCATGAGACAGACGAATTGCATGTTAAGCCGGTGAGATCAAACTAATAACAAAATCCCTCAAGTTAAATATTAAGTTCATGCTTTCCAAGTTTTAGCACTCATCAAGACTAGTATCGAACAATGTAGGTTTCGCCTACGCGAGGTGCATGTTCTATATTAGTAAGGTGCGATGGGATAATTGTAATATCCAACTGCTAAAACAATGGGTCAAACTTAACTAAACACATTATAATAAGATTATACATGTTTAGAAGCAAGAGTTGGGAATGATTCATATGATGAATTAGAATAAGGAGTTATTCACCCAACTGAAAATATTCGAGAGTTGTATGAGATACAATTGGAAGGAGTTCCTACCTAAATAACCTAGTTTTGTGTAATCATCCTAACGCTGACTTAGAACGAAGTGAAATGTAGATCTCGACCCACTAGAAAGTCTTCCAACGGGATTTTCCGAATCAAATGATGAGGGTCATTTGGTTTGAGTAAAATAGTGGGAGCATATTTGATTAAAGGCCTAATTAAATATGTTGTTTTAATGATACTTATATTTTCATTTTTTTTTGTAGATTACCATGACAACAAACAACCATATTTTGCGATCAATCCTAGATAAGGAAAAATTGTCTGGGACAAATTTCCTGGATGGCACCGAAGTCTGAGGATTGTCCTCAAGCACGATAAGAAGTTGTATGTCTTGGAGACACCTATTCCTGAAGAGGAACCGCCTAGTTCGGCACCTAAGGAAGAAAGAGATGCTTATAAGAAGCATTTTGATGATGCTAACGAAGCCGCTTGTCTCATCCTAGCTACTATGAACTCGGAGTTTCAAAAGCAACACGAGAACATGTCAGCGTTCGATATGATCGGACATCTGAAAATGCTCTATCAAGAGCAGGCAAGAAATGAGAGGTTTCAGGTTTCAAAGGCCCTTTTTAACAGCAAGTTATCTGAGGGAAACCCTGTAGGTCCCCATGTACTCAAAATGATTGGGTATGTGGAGAACCTTGAAAGGTTAGGGTTTCCGCTTGGAAAGGAACTTGCAACTGATTTTATCTTGCAATCATTGCCAGATAGCTTTAATCAGTTTGTCATGAATTTCAACATGAATGACATGGATAAGAGTCTTCCAGAATTGCTAAGCATGTTGAAAACTGCTGAGCAGAATATGAAGACAAAAGGGAAGTCCATTCTGATGGTCAGTAATGGAAAGAAGCTGAACAAGAGGCCTACCAAGCAGGTTGGTAAAGGGAAAGGCAAGGAATTTGCCAAGCCTAAACCTATTGTTCCTGCTTTGAAGCCTAGTGGAGGCATAGCAAAGGAGGGCACTTGCTTCCATTGCGGTAAGACCAGACATTGGAAGAGAAACTGCCCAAAGTACCTGGAAGATAAGAACAATGGAGTATGGACTTCAAATTCAGGTATTTTTTTTATTGAAATTAATTTATCTACTTCTGCATCATGGGTATTAGATACTGGATGCGGTTCTCACATTTGTACTAATGTGCAGGGGCTAAAAAGGAGTAGAGATTTGGCAAAAGGTGAAGTTGACCTACGAGTTGGAAATGGAGCAAAGGTTGCTGCTTTAGCCGTAAGAACTTATGTTTTGACTTTACCTAGTGGTTTAATAATTCAGTTAGAGAACTGTTATTATGTACCTGCAATTAGTAGGAATATTATTTCTGTTTCTTGTTTGGACAAGTTTGGTTTTTCATTTATAATAAAGAACAATTGTTGCTCTATTTATTTGAATGATATATTCTATGCTTTTGCACAAATGAACAATGGACTATATGTCCTTGATCTTGAAATGCCAATTTATAACATTAATACTAAACGGATTAAACCTAATGATTTAAATCCAAGCTACCTTTGGCATTGTCGCTTAGGCCACATAAATGAGAAACACATTTCCAAACTCCATAAAGATGGACTCTTGGACTCTTTTGATTATGAATCATATGAGACATGCAGATCTTGTTTAATTGGAAAGATGACAAAGTCCCCATTCACAGGAAAAGGTGAAAGGGCTAATGATCTTTTGGCCCTCATACATACTGATGTATGTGGACCACTGAACATACCAGCCAGAGGAGGTTTTCAATACTTCATCACATTTACTGATGATTTCAGTAGATATGGTTATGTGTATTTAATGAAACACAAATCTGAAACCTTTGAAAAAATCAAGGAATTCAAGAATGAAGTACAAAACCAACTAGGTAAGAATATTAAAGTTCTTCGATCAGATCGAGGCGGTGAATATTTAAGCCTAGAGTTTGATGACCATCTAAAGGAATGTGGGATTTTATCCCAACTTACTCCTCCCGGAACACCACAATGGAATGGTGTATCTGAGAGAAGAAATCGAACCTTGTTAGACATGGTCTGATCCATGATGAGTCACGCCGATCTTCCGAACTCCTTTTGGGGACATGCACTATTGACTGCAGCTTACACACTTAACCGGGTTCCATCCAAAAAGGTTGAGAAGACACCATATGAGATATGGAGTGGTAAGAAACCACATATGTCTTACATGGAGATTTGGGGTTGTGAAGTTTATGTGAAACGACAAATTTCAACTAAGCTTGAGCCCAAATCTGACAAATGCTTATTTGTGGGGTATCCTAAAGAAACAAGAGGGTATTACTTCTACAATCCTTCTGAGGGCAAAGTGTTTGTCGCTCGAACTGGAGTTTTTCTGGAAAAGGATTTTATTTCCAAAAGAATCAGTGGGAGGAAAATAGAGCTTGAAGAAATTCAAGAACCACAAAGCATTGATACACCTATGGAGGAATTAGAGCAGGAAACACAAGTAGTTGTGGAAGAGCAACTTGCTCAAGTAGAACAAGACCAGCGTAGGTCAAGCAGGATACGTCAACAACCTGAGAGATATGGATATCTCATAAGTGATCAGGGTGATGTATTACTCATGGATCAAGATGAGCCAGTGACCTACCAAGAGGCCATAACTAGTCCTGAGTCCGAGAAGTGGCTAGAAGCCATGAAATCTGAAATGGATTCCATGTACACAAACCAGGTTTGGACCTTGGTAGAGCCTCCTATAGGAGTTAACCCTATAGGATGCAAGTGGGTATTCAAAAAGAAGACTGACATGGATGGTAAGGTACATACCTATAAGGCAAGACTGGTTGCAAAAGGCTATAAACAAATTCATGGGGTTGACTATGATGAAACCTTTTCACCAGTTGCAATGCTTAAATCTGTTCGGATTTTACTTGCTATCGCTGCATATCATGATTATGAAATATGGCAGATGGATGTCAAAATTGCTTTCCTTAATGGGAATCTTCTTGAGGATGTGTACATGACACAACCTGAAGGATTTGACATACCAGAAGAAGCCCAAAAGATATGTAAGTTACAACGATCAATTTATGGATTGAAGCAAGCTTCCAGAAGCTGGAATCTTTGTTTTGATGAAACAGTAAAACAATATGGATTCATCAAGAATGAAGATGAGCCTTGTGTCTACAAGAAGGTTAGTGGGAGCATGATCGTATTCCTGGTATTATATGTAGATTACATATTACTCATTGGAAACTATGTCCCTACCTTGAAACAAGTGAAGACTTGGTTAGGGAAATGCTTTTCAATGAAGGACCTAGGTGAAGCAGCCTATATATTAGGAATCAGGATCTATAGAGATAGGTCACAAAAACTGCTTGGCCTAAGTCAGAGTACATACATAGAAAAAGTGTTGAGACGCTTTAATATGCATGTGTTGTACCCCAAAATTTTCCCTCCCATATTCTTCAAAGTTTTGACAAGCATCATCTCAATTTGCTCAAGTCTACTCAAGGGTTGCACAGTTCAAACACCCTCCTAAGCCAGTCAAATTAGGGTTTTGGTTCCTTCAAGGAAGTTGAGGTTTTCAAGGGCTTAATCAAGTCCCATATGCTCATATACATTGTCAAGCACCTACATGTCAAGTTTCAAGGCTCACAAGGTCAAGTTGCACAGTCAAAAACCCTAATTGCCTCACAATCAACTGTAGGGGAAAAATGGTCATTTGGCAGTCAAAAGTCAAAATTTTTGGTCAACATCTTATTTTGAAGCCACAATCATCATTTGATCAATTCTTGATCATGATTTCTCAAGAATGGTTCAAAAATCATCAAGGTGTCAAAAGTTTCTATTTTTGGACAGCTGAAAAGTCAACTGTAACTTGACCAAGGCATAACTTTTTCATGGTTCATCATAAAAATCCCATCCAATGCTCATTTTGAAGGGGATGACATTTACTACAATTCATCTTCACATTCCAAGTCCAAGAAATGCTCTCACAAAAAGTTATCAATTTCAACATTATAGGTCATTTTTAAAAGTCAACAAAAAGGCATTTTAAGTCAAAGACCATAACTTGATATTGGTAAGTCAAAATGACATGGGACCAAAGGCATTGGTTAGAGGACTTCAAGACCTTTCCAAAATGTCCAAGAACATGTTCATATGATCAAAATTGAGCAAGATATGCATTGGAGAAGTTGGGAAATTTTTGTGAAATGGCAAAAGTCAACTATCCTTGAAACTTCATTTTTTGACAAAAGGGCCCACTTTTTCCACTTGATTCAGCCTTGTCATGCCACCCACGTGTCCCATGATTAAATTCAAGATTAAACATTTATTTTTTCTATTTTTATTTAATTTTATTGATTTAATTCATTTTAAATCCATAAAATTCAAATAAAATCAAAAATTAATTAAAGGGGATCTTTGTGGTTTGAATGACCTTTATATGCCATTTACTAGCTGCCAAATTCGTGCAAGCTATTTTTTGTGCACAAAATTTTGAATTTGTGCCAAGATGTCCAGATACATGTAAGCATGGAAAGGGAAAGTTTTGCAAATTTTGGAAGCTTTTTAATTTGTTGGATTTTGGTTTGAAAGCATGGCTTTATGGCTTGGATTCTTGCCTTATTTCTTTGTCCCCTCCATCTCCTCTATAAATACAAGCCATGAGAAAGCATTACAAAAAATACACACAGCCTAGAGAACGCCCCAAAATTGCAAAAATTTCCTTGAAGTTGTCAAGCTCGAAAGACCTGATCTAGCCAGATTCAACTACTTCCAAGCACTCCATCAACATCCCAGGTCCCCCAAATGTTTATTTCTATTTTTCCATAACATGTTCCTGTGCAGGTTTCACAAAGGCTTTCCACCATGTGCATCAAACGATCATGCGCCAAGTGGCCTCAAAGATCGATCCAGGGGCTATGAGATGCTGGATACCATGCTCCAAGTCAAAGCACGTGCAGGCAATTCCTAAAGTCAACAAAGGCTTAAGCTTATTGGGCCATATTGCTTCCTCAAACCTCCATACCTGGGCCAACACCCCCATGGTTCTTTCATATTTTCTTTTGTTTTCTTTTCCTTTTTTATTTTCTTTTAACTAATTATTATTATTAACTATTATTATTATTATTTAATTCATAGATGATTATTTTCATAAACAAAAAAAATCAAAAAAACTAATATTTTTATTATTCTTATTTATTAATTTCACTTTAATTCATTGTTTTGTAATTAAATTATAATTAATTAATTAGTTTAATTAGGCAATTTTAATCTTTTTTTAATAACTAAAATAAATTTAGAATTAGATTTTATTAACTTTTAATTTTAATTCCTTTTTATTTTATTTCATTAAAAACATAAAAACACAAAAATATCATTTTCTTAATTAATTAATTAATTAGTTATTAGTTTTAATTTCATTAATTACAAAAAAGGACAAAAAAATTCATTTCTTTTCTTAAAAGGGTCAAAACCCTTAAGGCATTCCCGATTAATTTTTATTCGCGCGCATTTATTTTATTTTGATTATTATGTAACTGCTTCAAGAATGTAATAGTAATTAGGTTTATTGCTTTCTTTACTTTCCGCACTTTACAAAACGGGTCTTTGTTTTTTGGCGATGTATAGACCCGCGTCTTGTAATAGTTAGAATTTACATTTCTGCAATTTACTTTCCGCACCCCTAACTGTTAACAATGCATGAAAGAATGTATGTAAATAAAATCAACCCGTAGCTCACAAATAACATGTACAAAAGACAATTAACTGAAAAACAACATACAAAGCACATGCCACCCCTAGGGTACGCTTCACTCATTGCCTCGAAACGTGGTCATCAAGTATAGGGTGTCTTAGAGGTCGCCCTTCTGTCTAAAAGATCCAGTCGCCTCGAAACGGTTGCCTCGGATAAAAGGATCTAGGACATTAGGGTTACCACTAAGATGTCCTACCATTGCTTCGGTGACCACACTGTCCCGATAATCGAATTGACCCGAACACCTCCAACGATGGTGCTACCTACCTCTCAATGGTGGGATAACACTATCTAAAGGACTCTTACACAGCTTAATTCCTTAGAGTAGGTAGATTCTCTTAAGTACTTGCTCTTTTCAAACAAACAAAAACAACTTTTCGCACCCGCACTTTCTAAAAGTTTTCAAACAAATTTTTCATACACTCTTGAGGACTGATACAAGAGTTACCTAGAAGTTTTCAAACGAACTTTTTTCAAAACCCACACACACTTGAAAAGCAAACAATTTTTGAAAACATAAGAGCAAGTACCTAAGAGCCCGTGGATAACCACGGATAGAAAGGGTGCTAACACCTTCCCTTTCTATAAATCTACCTCCCGAACCGAGAAACATTCTCATAAGGAATTTTGTTGTGCTTTTGTCCTTTCCATGTTGGAGAACATAAAAGACGGTGGCGACTCTTGCTTACCGCGACATTTCACGAAACCAGCTTAAAAACAGTCAGTTTTATTTCCACCGATCACAGAACTGGCGACTCTGCTGGGGAATTAATAAAGTGAGGTGTACCTTAGGAATAGTTCATCATCATGTTTTCAATTGCTTGATATGTTTGCTTTAAAATTGCGGGCCTGTTTTGGGAGTTTCATAGATCCTAACCCGGATCTGGGGGATACCTCTTAGAAAGTAGCAACAAACTGTGAGGGAACTGTGCGGGGTATACCGACACGGTTGAAGCAGTTTGCTACGTTGATGTGGCACTTTGGTGAGTACCGGTAACCCTTGAGTCAAGTCAAGGAGAGTACGGGGCCGCCGCGTGGTGTCGTGAAGCATCAACTGACCTTAGGAACCTTAATTGAACCATCCTGGCCTCTTTAGGGGTAGTGAGATGACTGACTTTGGTGCAGTCCGAAGTTGGTTGATACTCGATACTACACTCATTGAGGGTTGTTTTCTTGGAATATTTTGATCGCCAGTTCAGCGGCTAAATCAAAACAATGAACATAGAAAGCAACCCAATGATATTGAGCTCCTTAGAACCCGGTTACGTTTGATAGGACAGGTTTGAGCCCACCAACTTCAAGAGGGTAGTACCTAAACTTCATGCTGGTCTAAACTCTAAGGGTTGTCTTGTGTGACTTGTGTGCCTTCAAACTTGACTACTTGCATGCTTGTTATCTGACACTTGAGTTTCTTGCAGGTTTTGTTTACAGTCCTTAATCGGGACTTATAACAGTGTTTACTTACATCACTCCATGCATAGCATAACATCATACCATTGCATACATCCTGTGATCGGTGGATCTGGAACTGACTGTTTTAAAGCTGGTTCGCGAAATGTCGCGGAAGCAAGAGTCGCCACCGTCTTTTATTTTCTCCAAATGGAAAGGACAAAAGCACAGAAAAATTCCTTAAAAGAGATTGCTCTCGATTCGGGAGGTAGGTTATAGAAAGGGAAGGTGTTAGCACCCTTTCTATCCATGGTTATCCATGGGCTCTTAGATACTTGCTCAATGTGTTTTCAAAATTGTTTATTTGCTTTTCAATGTGGGTTTTAAAAAGGTTCTTTGAAAAATTTCAGATCGACTCATACGTCAGAGTGTTTGAAAAATTTGCTTTGAAAGCTTTTGAAAATGTGTTGGTGAAAAGATTTTTGTTTGTTTTTGAAATTAGAGCAAGTACCCTTGAGAACCTACCTACCCTAAGGAATTCGTCTGTGTAAATGTCCTTGAAAGTAGCGCCATCCCACCATTGAGAGGTAGGTAGCACCACCGTTGGAGGTGTTCGGGTCAATTCGAGTTTAGGGACATGATGATCACCGGAGCAATGGGAAGACACCTTAGAAGCTACCCTCATGCCAGGTTCCCGGATCATGAGGACTTACTAAGACGTCCTCTACTCGACGATCACCTTTCGAAAGGCAACAGTGAGGCGTACCCTAGGGGTGGTGTGTGCGAATTGTGTGTCGTTTTCAGTTATTTGTCTTGTCATGTTTGTTGTGTTCTACGCTTGATTTTAATTAGGACATTCATTCTTGCATGCATATTTAACAGTTATAAAGTTTCGCGGAAAAATAAATCTAAGGCTATTACAAATGGCGCGGGTCCACATCTCCAAAATTAAACCGGACCCGATTTAGCGGAGAATAAATGAAGCGGAAAAATAAGGTGCGAAAAGTAAAGTTACAAGGCTTAGGGACAATTACATAATTATTTAAACGATTGTAAAATAAATGCGCGGAGTAAAGGAATTGAAACGAAACTAGGGCGTTGGACCCTTTTGCAAAATATTAATGGTTAATGAGAATTAAAAATTAAATGATTAAATGTTTTTTTTGGTATTTTGTATTTTTTAGATTTAAAAGAAAAAAAGAAAAATTAATTAAAAATTAAAATGCTAAACCCTAGTTCTAATGTTTTTTTAAGTTTATTATGAAAATATTGACTTTTAACCTAATTTAACTCTAAATTAATTTATGTACAATTTTTTAATTTATGAAAATAAATAAATAATATTATTATTCTGAAAAAAAAGGAAAACTAAAAAAAGAAAATAAAAAGTTATTAAACCTAAATTCTATTTTTGGATTTTTATTATGAAAAATATTTAATAAACCTAAATTAAAGCTAAATAATTACAAGCATTTTTTATGAAAATAATTATAATATAAAAATTATTATTTTTGGTCTTTTCTGATTTTTGAATGTTTTTATATTTTGTAAAAATAATTGACTAAATAAATGGCAAATAAAAGAAATACAAGGAAAAATTAAAGAAAGAATAAAAAATAATAAGGCAAACCAGGGGGGGGGTAGTCCCCAATTCAGGAGGTATAGATTTGAAAAGCCTGGCCCAATTGAGTTTGCCATTTGCTGACTTTCCTGGATCATGCGTGGCATGTTGACTTACATCCATGATATGCCTTCAACCTGAACCTTTGATTAGATCTCCAGGACGCGTGGCTAGTTAATTTTTGAGTGTGCATGGTATACTGGGACGTTAGCGCTGCATAGGATCCATTATTGAAAAATAATATTGAGCATTTGCCAGACCTGGGACTTGAACCCAGGTCACGAGAGTTAATGGGATTCACGCTTACCACCTGAGCCAGCACGCACATGTTATTATATTACAACAAATAAATAACAAAAAGAAATATTGGTTAGTGGCCCCTAAAAGCGCGCGAGATTCAAAGTGGCCAATAGCTGATGGACACGAGACCGTCTTCTTCGTTTTCCTGAAACACAAAACATATTGGCAACGGTTTTTTAGCGTTGCATTAGGGGGGCTAGCAGAAAATAGCGAATAGGACCATGAGCTTCATAAATTGTTCGCGAGTATATCTTCTTCTTCGTCTCTAAGCGCTGAGTTTAACCATGGTATTCATGAACCCTAATTTTTCCTCTACGCAAAAGCCCTATTTTAAGAAACCTGCAACCCTAAATTTTAGCAATGGCAAAATCGCGTATGGTCAACAAAAATGCAATCAAATACCATGGTTAGCTTAGAAACATCATTGTGATCATGAATACATAAATAAAAATGAAAAAAAATGCTTGAATTATGCTATGCGATTTCAAGAACTTTGCTTCACAGTTTGACTCATGGATACCAATTCAGGGTGTTTTTGTTGATGTTAATGATTGAGAAACGTTCAGTGGTGCTTCAGGATGCTAATGGAATGAAAGTTGAAGCTTGAATCGACCTTGAAACTGGTTTTCAGTTTTTGTGTTTTATGGAAAAATTTCAATTTGCAAAGGCTTGTTTGGGCGCAACTTGCAGTCTCTTTGCATTAGGTTTACATTCCTGTATATGTAAGGAAGCAATTAGGTTGGAAAAATTGATCCAAATCCAAGGCATTCATTGTTTGCAATATTTGATTTCCTTAATATCTTTTTGAATCTTTTTTCATGGTTTTTGTGTCAATTAGGTTTCAATCAAGCCAAAACCTTCTATATTAGCATGTGCACGAAATATTAAGTTCAAATCATGCATAAAAAGATTTGTTTAGGTCAAATTTATATTTTTCACATATTTAAATAATTTAATTGAATTAATATTGATATAAATTCAAATAAATAATTAAAAAATGAGAAAATACTTCCCTTTGGGCCTAGTGGTCGTGCATAGGCTTGGCATGAAGAAACTTGGAAGAAAAATGGGCCCATTTGCATTTTTAGGCCTTTTGCATCAATGTTGACTTTTCAAAATTCCTAAAAATTTCCCAACTTCCACAAGGCATAACTTGGTCAATTTTTAAGCTTTTCACATGTTCTTGGACATTTTGGAAAGGTCTTTGAGTCCTCTAACCAATTCCTTTGGTCCCATGTCATTTTGATTTACCAATCTCAAGTTATGGCCTTTGACTTAAAGTCCCTTTTTGTTGACTTTTGAAAATGACCTATAATGTTGAAATTGATAACTTTTTGTGAGAGCATTTCTTGGATTTGGAACATGAAGATGAATTGTAGGAAATGTCTTTCTCTTCAAAATGAGCTTTGGATGGAATTTTTCTGATAATCTATGTGAAAGTTATGCCCTGGTCAATTTCAGTTGACTTTTTCAGCTGTCCAAATATAGCAACTTTTGCATCTTTGATGATTTCTGAGCCAAATCTTGAAAATCATGATCAAGCATTGATCAAATGATGTTTGTGGCTTCAAAATGATATGTTGACCAAAAATTTGAACTTTTGACTGTCAAATGACCATTTTGCCCCTACAGTTGACTGTAGTGCAATCTAGGGTTTTGACTGTGCAATTTTGAGCTGAATGCCTTGAAACTTGATATGGGGATACTTGACCATGTTTGTAGGCATATGAGACTTGATTGGGTCCTTGAAAACTTTCAATTCTTGATCAGAACCCAAACCCTAGTTTTGACTGTATAGGAGACAGTTGAGCTGCACAACCCTTGGGGAATTTTGTGACTTTGACTTGACAAATCTTGGAGAATATGGGAGGGCAAATTTTGGGGTGCAACAGCTGCCCCTGTTCAATCTTCTTAGACCTGAGGATGCAGATTGGCGGGCGTGCCTTTCGTAATCCGAGGGTAGAAGGTGATTGAACACTAAAGTGCCCAGAAATTTGCGCTCACATAGTGTGGTAGGGGAATGGGCTTATAGACGCCATTTAGAGATTGTTGGATAGGGTGATGGGCTTATAGATGCCATCTGGATGTTGATCGCGTAGGAGGTTCCTTAGCGAGAACCTGCATATCTGCAAAAGAACAAATGAGTACCTGACACGTTGCAGGAGCTGATTTTAGATGCTTGGTATAGATGTGTCCTGACTGGTTACAGGAGCTGAGTCTGGAGCTTCAAACGCTGATGAATGAACCAGGGATGGTTTCTACCTTAGCATAAATGGTAAGGGAACCTTGGGCGACTTTAACTTCAACCACGCTCGTTGAGAAAAATCTTGGGTGTCTTCTACTGGAATAAGAATCGGGGAGATCTTAGGGTCGATCTGACTGAACCAGAGAGGCCTTTGACTGGATAAGCATCAGGAAAATCTTAGGGTCGATTTAACTGAACCGGTCTAGGTCTTGAAACATCTTCAACTGGGTAAGCATCAGGGAGATCTTAGGGTCGATCTGACTGAACCAAGAGAAGGCCTTTGACTGGATAAGCATCAGGAAAATCTTAGGGTCGATTTAACTGAACCGGTCTAGGTCTTGGAATATCTTCAACTGGATAAGCATCAGGGAGATCTTAGGGTCGATCTGACTGAACCAAGAGAAGGCCTTTGACTGGATAAGCATCAGGAAAATCTTAGGGTCAATTTAACTGAACCGGACAAGGTCTTGGAATATCTTCAACTGGATAAGCATCAGGGAGATCTTAGGGTCGATCTGACTGAACCAGAGAAGGCCTTTGACTGGATAAGCATCAGGAAAATCTTAGGGTCGATTTAACTGAACCGGACAAGGTCTTGGAATATCTTCAACTGGATAAGCATCAGGGAGATCTTAGGGTCGATCTGACTGAACCAGAGAAGGCCTTTGACTGGATAAGCATCAGGAAAATCTTAGGGTCGATTTAACTGAACCGGACAAGGTCTTGGAATATCTTCAACTGGATAAGCATCAGGGAGATCTTAGGGTCGATCTGACTGAACCAAGAGAAGGCCTTTGACTGGATAAGCATCAGGAAAATCTTAGGGTCGATTTAACTGAACCGGACAAAGTCTTGAAATGTGATTGAGAATTTAAACTGCATTTTTCCTGAAAGGTAAAAGTCAGTCATATGCAAGGCATGATATGGATCAAGCAATGATGTTCTCAACATAAATGAGATTCGTATGATATGATGCAGTGCGTTATGCATGCTATGATGATGTATGTGAAGTTTTATGTATGTTTTCGTCTAGGAAAGTGAATCCTTGACGGGTGCTGGGAAGTTGTATCCTGGGCTGATATTGAGGAGTAAATTTTGCTTCCGCTGGGGATGATAACTGCAAGAATACCGGTAGGAGAGGATGACTCCGTTGCGGAATAAACTCGGCAAATGAAAGATTCTGCGGGGAGAAAAGACACTCTAGCGACCATGCTGGGAAGCAAAACTCTGTGGGAAGAGATGCTTTGCTGATTGTTGATAGTAGTTTGCTGAGGATACCCTTGTTGTATAGGAAGTGTTGGAGGACTTCGCTGGGGTAAGAAAACTTTGCCCACGACGCTCTTTCCATGGCTTTTGGCTGAGGATAACCCAGTTATATCCTATTGAGGAAATAACTCTTTAAATAAAGCCGGACGACGCGTTCGTGCTCTGCGAGGGAATAAGCTTCCAGAATCTACTGGGGATAAGCTTACTGCTTGGGGAGATATGAATTCCAACTTTCCTGGGGAACTTGGGTTGGACTCTTCTGGGGAAGTTTTGGACTGTAATGCTGTAGGTTGAAAGAGGGAACCTATGTAGGGTTGCCTGCTGATGAGCTCGTATAAAATCGCATCTGAAATGGAGAAGGAACCTGGGTAGGGTTACTGCGTTCTTGGGAAGGGAGAACCGGTGTAGGGTTGCTTGGTGAGGTAAGTTCATGTAAAACTTCTTGATGAACCGGGGTGAGGTTATCTTGAAATAAATCCATGTAAGACTTCTGGAGGAACCGGGGTTAGGTTACCTTGGGATAAATCCATGTGAGATTTCTTGACGAACCGGGGTAAGGTTGCTTCGGGATGAGTTTGTGTACAAACTTCGGGATGAACCGGGGTTAGGTCATCTTGGGATAGGTCCATGTGAGACTCTTGGAGGAACCGGGGTTAGGTTACCTGGATAAGTTTGTGTAAAAACTTCGGGATGAACCGGGGTTAGGTCATCTTGGGATAGGTCCATGTGAGACTCTTGGAGGAACCGGGGTTAGGTTACCTGGATAAGTTTGTGTAAAAACTTCGGGATGAACCGGGGTTAGGTCATTTTGGGATAGGTCCGTGTGAGACTCTTGGAGGAACCGGGGTCAGGTTACTTTGGGATAAGTTCGTGTAAAAACTTCTTGATGAACCGGGGTTAGGTCATCTTGAGATAGGTCCATGTAAGACTTCTGGAGGAACCGGGGTTAGGTTACCTGGATAAGTTTGTGTAAAAACTTTGATGAACCGGGGTTAGGTCATCTTATGGAGGAGGAGTCTGTGTATGACTTTGTCTGAAGGTTGAGAAGAAACCGGTGTAGGGTCGCATGATTTCGATTAAGTGGATGATTATCCTGTTTGGTCTCGGATGTTAACCCACAATCTGGAATTTGTAAAGGTAGATGGTAATCGTCCTTATGTTGATCTTTCCTTTGTAATTTGGTTGACAGAGCAATTGGATCGCCTGGATAGCTCATTATTGCCCCTGCTTCGGAGGTGAGGGAAGAGGATACCTGTGCGGGTGATCGACAAATCTTCGGGTAGGCAAGTGACGAGATACCGGAACATAGTCGTACGCTTCGATCCCTAACTTTTGCCTGGACCGCCCTTTTGGGTTTTCAGTCCACCGGGATACCCATTTTTGCCCAAGCCGCCTTTTCAGGTTTTCGACTTGCCGGGTGTACATGTTTTTCGTTTCATCCCTTCGTTTTGCCCGAACCCTTTTAGTTCGCCGGGAAGCCCTTATTTTTGCCTAGGTATGTCAACCTAGCGGGTCTTTGATTATGCGCAGTATTTTTTTCGATTATGTCCACGCTCTCAGAATGTAGGGAGTTGCCCCTGTTGGAAGTATTTTGCCATGCCCCAGATAATGGGCAATGCTCCTACTGTGCCTCTTGACTGGAGGTACTTCTGTTCACAAGGTGTTCATCGTGCGAATTTCCCTGCTGTTCAAACAAATAGTCATATGCAAACAAGGTTATTTTAAGAATGCAAAAGTCTATGTCTGTCTTGAATTTGAAAATGCATTTTTTGTAATACAGTGTGATGTCAACTCAATATTTTACAGCAAACCTTCAGGAGTCAGGATACCTTCGTAACAGTATGCTTTCGAACTGACCCATGCTTCAGCTAGGACTTTCAAGGGTTATATCGTGGCCTGGTTCACGGTTTAAGAAACAAAGGATAAAGGCTCAAATTATTTGTACCCACCCGCTCTTCGTGATGTTCTCCAAACCTAAACTCAGTTGATCATGCGTTAGACCTTTTGGGTCTTTGTTTTGATATTCCATTGATGGTTCAGATGTTGATGATTTCTTTTGAATAGGCAGTCTTTTTTGCTTTGGTTGTGAGACCTCTTGCTTGATTTTGTTATCCCTTTCTTCTTTTTTTTTTTGTCTGAACTGTTTCCCTTTTGGGATTACAGTCAGCGGGATGCCCCAGTTTGGTAAGTCTTCTTTATTGGTTTTGACTTTTTGGTTTTTTATTTTTTGAGATAATGACTGCCTTTCTTTATTGATTATTCGGAACCATCATTGTCTTTGTTCATTTTGTAAAGATCTCTTCGGTGCCATTCGTTATGCACTTGGATCAACTGAGAGAACTACCCTGCCCCAGGTTATGATAAAGGGTTTCAATTTTCGAAAATAAAACTCCTACTTCTTTGGCTCAGAGGGGTTGACGAGGGTTTATCATCCTTATAACTCCAGTGTTTAGGGATTGAAACAATGCCTGTACCTCATCAGCGGGGTCTGTTCAAAAGCATACTGTAATGATTGCGGTATCGTTTTTGTCATCCTCCCTCAAGAGGTTTAGAGTCTTCAGTTAAGAGTCGATCATCGCAAAAATATGAAAACGGTTTTAAGCGTAGTAAACATAATTAAATCAAGACAGACATGTGTAATGCATTCATGAAATAAAAGAGTTTAACATAATAATTGTTTATCTGAACAAGAAAGGAAAAATACAACTTGAATTCAAATGAACAAAAAATTCTCAATCCTAGCCATGTTTTGGCAATGGAGCATTGATCACGTTGGGGGTTTCAGCAGGCTCGAACTCGATCTCTTTGGCGTCGATCATGTTCTGAATCTTGTACTTTAGTGCCCAACAGTCCTCAGTATCGTGCCCCGGGCTATCGGAATGATAAGCGCATCTGGCTTCTGGATTGTAGCTTGGAGAGGAGGTCTTGGGATTTGTAGGCGGGTTGATCACCGCAATCAGGTTCATCTTCAACATGTGTTGCAGGGCTTGTGACCATGGCATGTTGATGTTGGTGAATTGCCTTTTAGGCCCGTCCGGCCTTTGCTGGTTTCCCCTCTGTGGTTGGCGGCGTGGTGCAGAACCAGAGATCATGACTGCCCCTGCATGTTGATCACGGCGACTCTTTTGACTGTATGCAGCATTAGATTCCTTCTTTCCCGTGTAAGGCTTTTTATGAATATCAGAAGGTGTGGCCTCTTGAATTTTTCCACTCTTGATACCCGCTTCAATTCTTTCACCGGTCAGGATGAGGTCAGTGAATCCAGCAGATGAATTACCAATCAGGTGGTTGAAGAATGGCCCGGATAGGGTCCCCAAGAACATGTCAACGAGTTCCCGGTCAGTTAATGGAGGTTGTACCCTTCCAGCAAGGTCTCTCCATTTCTGTGCATACTCTTTAAAACCTTCACTTGACCCTAACGACATACCCTGGAGTTGGGTACGCGTAGGAGCAAGGTCGGCGTTATATTGATACTGCTTATAGAAAGCAGTAGCCAACTCCTCCCAGTTACGAACTTTGGTCCCATCCAGCTGATAGAACCATTCGAGATGAGTCCCTGAAAGACTCTCCTGGAAGAAGTGGATCCATAAATTCTTGTCCACCGTATATGGCTGAATCTTCCGAACATAGGACCTCAGATGCAGCTTGGGGCAAGATGCCCCGTCATACTTAGTAAAGGATGGTGCTTTGAACTTCCGGGGAATAACCACACCAGTTGACAAACCCAGATCTCCGAAATCCAGCCCAGGTACCTGTTGAACCTCCATAGCTTTCATTATGTCCTCCAGTTGCTTATATCTGTCATTAGCAGGAGGGTACTGCTCTTCATCAAAATCTGTCTCGTTGTCGGAGACCACTGGACTGGGAACCTCTCTCTCATGGTGACTGCTTTCCCTCACAGATGGGGTAGTCCTCTCAGTTTCGGTCTGCGGTGTGTTCCCAGATCTGCGTCTAGGGCTGAACAAAACAGTCCTCTTCTTCTTCTTGTCCTTCTTCAAGAGCAGAGCCTTCAGATCTTGTTGCCCCTGGGTCAAATTCATAATCAGCCCTTGGAACTGGGCGTTCTGAGCCTGGAGGGCCTTGATGGACTGCTCAGCTGATGATTCAGGATTCATGTCGATGGGCTGAAATAAACAGCGAAGAAGGGTAAGCAACCTGTCAAAGGGATACCTGTAATGCAATGAGATGTATGGCATGCATGCAATGATTTCAAGGATCTCGCGGGGTAAACAGAGAAACTTGTTAGAGTTGAAAACCGGTAACTTGGTTGAAGAAACTTCCTGTTGTAGAAAATCCTTCCTCAAGGGTCAAAGGCTCACCATATCCAGTGGGTCATAGCCCCTGACACCCTTGGTTAGAGGAAAATAAATCCCCTTTCCCCCTTGTTGGGTGTTTGATTCATCATGACCTGCATCACAAGCCCTTGAGATCCTTGAAATGGGTTAGGATGTATGCAGGATGCATGCAATGGTATGATGTTATGCTATGCATGGGGTAATGTGAGTGAACCCTGTTATGAGTCCTAATTAAGGACTGAAACAAAACCTACAAGAAACAAGTGTTAGATCACAAGCATGCAGATAGTCAAGTACGAAGGCACACAAGTCACACAAAAGAGAGCCCTTAGGTTTAAGGCCAACATGGGGTCTGGGTAGTACCCTCTTGGAGTTGGTGGGTTCAACCTGTCCTAATCAAAGTAACCGGGTTCTAAGGTTCCCAATATCACGGGATTACTTTCATTGTTCATCGTTTCGATTTAGCCACTGAACTGGCGACCGAAATATTCCAGGAAAGCAACCCTCAATTGAGTGTAGTATCGAGTATCAACCAACCTCGGACTGCACCAAAGTCAGTTATCTCACTACCCTAAAGAGGCCAAGATAGTTCAATTAAGGTTCCTAAGGTCTGTTGATGCTTCACGACACCACGCGGAGGCCCCGTACTCTCCTTGACTGAACTCAAGGGTTACCGGTACACACCAAAGTGCCACATCAACGTAGCAGACTGTTTCAACCATGTCGGTATACCCCGCACAGTTCCCTCACAGCCTTGTTGCGACTTTCTAAGAAGGTATCCCCAGATCCGGGTTAGGATCTATAGAACTCCCAAGCAACCCACAATTTAAAGCACACAAAGCAATACAATTGAAAACATAGTTATGAGCTAGCCCTAAGGTACACCTCACTTTAAGATAGTCCCCAGCAGAGTCGCCAGTTCTGTGATCGGTGGATCTGGAACTGACTGTTTTAAAGCTGGTTCGCGAAATGTCGCGGAAGCAAGAGTCGCCACCGTCTTTTATTTTCTCCAAATGGAAAGGACAAAAGCACAGAAAAATTCCTTAAAAGAGATTGCTCTCGGTTCGGGAGGTAGGTTATAGAAAGGGAAGGTGTTAGCACCCTTTCTATCCATGGTTATCCATGGGCTCTTAGATACTTGCTCAATGTGTTTTCAAAATTGTTTATTTGCTTTTCAATGTGGGTTTTAAAAAGGTTCTTTGAAAAATTTCAGATCGACTCATACGTCAGAGTGTTTGAAAAATTTGCTTTGAAAGCTTTTGAAAATGTGTTGGTGAAAAGATTTTTGTTTGTTTTTGAAATTAGAGCAAGTACCCTTGAGAACCTACCTACCCTAAGGAATTCGTCTGTGTAAATGTCCTTGAAAGTAGCGCCATCCCACCATTGAGAGGTAGGTAGCACCACCGTTGGAGGTGTTCGGGTCAATTCGAGTTTAGGGACATGATGATCACCGGAGCAATGGGAAGACACCTTAGAAGCTACCCTCATGCCAGGTTCCCGGATCATGAGGACTTACTAAGACGTCCTCTACTCGACGATCACCTTTCGAAAGGCAACAGTGAGGCGTACCCTAGGGGTGGTGTGTGCGAATTGTGTGTCGTTTTCAGTTATTTGTCTTGTCATGTTTGTTGTGTTCTACGCTTGATTTTAATTAGGACATTCATTCTTGCATGCATATTTAACAGTTATAAAGTTTCGCGGAAAAATAAATCTAAGGCTATTACAAATGGCGCGGGTCCACATCGCCAAAATTAAACCGGACCCGATTTAGCGGAGAATAAATGAAGCGGAAAAATAAGGTGCGAAAAGTAAAGTTACAAGGCTTAGGGACAATTACATAATTATTTAAACGATTGTAAAATAAATGCGCGGAGTAAAGGAATTGAAACGAAACTAGGGCGTTGGACCCTTTTGCAAAATATTAATGGTTAATGAGAATTAAAAATTAAATGATTAAATGTTTTTTTTGGTATTTTGTATTTTTTAGATTTAAAAGAAAAAAAGAAAAATTAATTAAAAATTAAAATGCTAAACCCTAGTTCTAATGTTTTTTTAAGTTTATTATGAAAATATTGACTTTTAACCTAATTTAACTCTAAATTAATTTATGTACAATTTTTTAATTTATGAAAATAAATAAATAATATTATTATTCTGAAAAAAAAGGAAAACTAAAAAAAGAAAATAAAAAGTTATTAAACCTAAATTCTATTTTTGGATTTTTATTATGAAAAATATTTAATAAACCTAAATTAAAGCTAAATAATTACAAGCATTTTTTATGAAAATAATTATAATATAAAAATTATTATTTTTGGTCTTTTCTGATTTTTGAATGTTTTTATATTTTGTAAAAATAATTGACTAAATAAATGGCAAATAAAAGAAATACAAGGAAAAATTAAAGAAAGAATAAAAAATAATAAGGCAAACCAGGGGGGGTAGTCCCCAATTCAGGAGGTATAGATTTGAAAAGCCTGGCCCAATTGAGTTTGCCATTTGCTGACTTTCCTGGATCATGCGTGGCATGTTGACTTACATCCATGATATGCCTTCAACCTGAACCTTTGATTAGATCTCCAGGACGCGTGGCTAGTTAATTTTTGAGTGTGCATGGTATACTGGGACGTTAGCGCTGCATAGGATCCATTATTGAAAAATAATATTGAGCATTTGCCAGACCTGGGACTTGAACCCAGGTCACGAGAGTTAATGGGATTCACGCTTACCACCTGAGCCAGCACGCACATGTTATTATATTACAACAAATAAATAACAAAAAGAAATATTGGTTAGTGGCCCCTAAAAGCGCGCGAGATTCAAAGTGGCCAATAGCTGATGGACACGAGACCGTCTTCTTCGTTTTCCTGAAACACAAAACATATTGGCAACGGTTTTTTAGCGTTGCATTAGGGGGGCTAGCAGAAAATAGCGAATAGGACCATGAGCTTCATAAATTGTTCGCGAGTATATCTTCTTCTTCGTCTCTAAGCGCTGAGTTTAACCATGGTATTCATGAACCCTAATTTTTCCTCTACGCAAAAGCCCTATTTTAAGAAACCTGCAACCCTAAATTTTAGCAATGGCAAAATCGCGTATGGTCAACAAAAATGCAATCAAATACCATGGTTAGCTTAGAAACATCATTGTGATCATGAATACATAAATAAAAATGAAAAAAAATGCTTGAATTATGCTATGCGATTTCAAGAACTTTGCTTCACAGTTTGACTCATGGATACCAATTCAGGGTGTTTTTGTTGATGTTAATGATTGAGAAACGTTCAGTGGTGCTTCAGGATGCTAATGGAATGAAAGTTGAAGCTTGAATCGACCTTGAAACTGGTTTTCAGTTTTTGTGTTTTATGGAAAAATTTCAATTTGCAAAGGCTTGTTTGGGCGCAGCTTGCAGTCTCTTTGCATTAGGTTTACATTCCTGTATATGTAAGGAAGCAATTAGGTTGGAAAAATTGATCCAAATCCAAGGCATTCATTGTTTGCAATATTTGATTTCCTTAATATCTTTTTGAATCTTTTTTCATGGTTTTTGTGTCAATTAGGTTTCAATCAAGCCAAAACCTTCTATATTAGCATGTGCACGAAATATTAAGTTCAAATCATGCATAAAAAGATTTGTTTAGGTCAAATTTATATTTTTCACATATTTAAATAATTTAATTGAATTAATATTGATATAAATTCAAATAAATAATTAAAAAATGAGAAAATACTTCCCTTTGGGCCTAGTGGTCGTGCATAGGCTTGGCATGAAGAAACTTGGAAGAAAAATGGGCCCATTTGCATTTTTAGGCCTTTTGCATCAATGTTGACTTTTCAAAATTCCTAAAAATTTCCCAACTTCCACAAGGCATAACTTGGTCAATTTTTAAGCTTTTCACATGTTCTTGGACATTTTGGAAAGGTCTTTGAGTCCTCTAACCAATGCCTTTGGTCCCATGTCATTTTGATTTACCAATCTCAAGTTATGGCCTTTGACTTAAAGTCCCTTTTTGTTGACTTTTGAAAATGACCTATAATGTTGAAATTGATAACTTTTTGTGAGAGCATTTCTTGGATTTGGAACATGAAGATGAATTGTAGGAAATGTCTTTCTCTTCAAAATGAGCTTTGGATGGAATTTTTCTGATAATCTATGTGAAAGTTATGCCCTGGTCAATTTCAGTTGACTTTTTCAGCTGTCCAAATATAGCAACTTTTGCATCTTTGATGATTTCTGAGCCAAATCTTGAAAATCATGATCAAGCATTGATCAAATGATGTTTGTGGCTTCAAAATGATATGTTGACCAAAAATTTGAACTTTTGACTGTCAAATGACCATTTTGCCCCTACAGTTGACTGTAGTGCAATCTAGGGTTTTGACTGTGCAATTTTGAGCTGAATGCCTTGAAACTTGATATGGGGATACTTGACCATGTTTGTAGGCATATGAGACTTTATTGGGTCCTTGAAAACTTTCAATTCTTGATCAGAACCCAAACCCTAGTTTTGACTGTATAGGAGACAGTTGAGCTGCACAACCCTTGGGGAATTTTGTGACTTTGACTTGACAAATCTTGGAGAATATGGGAGGGCAAATTTTGGGGTGCAACACATCCTTCATAAGGACTAATCCGTTTCAAGGATCTCAAGGGTCTGTGATGCAGGTCATGATGAATCAAAGTGCCTAGCAAGGGGCAAAGGGGATTTATTTTCCTCTAGCCGAGGTTGTCAGGGGCTATGACCCACTCGATATGGTGAGCCTTGACTCTTGAAGAAGGACTCTCAACAAAATGAAGTTCCTTCAATCAAGCTACAAAATTCAAGTTCTAACAATCTTTCTTGTTTACCCCGCGAGATCCTTGAAAATATTGCATGCATATCATACATATCATTGCATTACAAGTACCCTTGTTACAGGTCACTTACCTTCTTCGTTGTTTATTTCAGCAATGGCTTCCCAACAAGATAACCAGGGTCTTCATGCTCAAGAGACTCAGTTCAGAGAGATCTTCCTAAGCCTGTCCAAGGGGCAGGAAGAGTTGAGGACACTCCTCATGGGGAATTTGGCCAAGAAAAGTCCCGAAGATGATAAGGACGAACGGCTGAAACGTCTGCAAGCTGAGGTAGATAGAATGAGAACCCAGATGCTGGGGCAAATGGCTCTCATCCAAGGCTTAGCTAGGGATCAAGAAGAGTTGAGGACCATGATCAGCCAACTTCATCAAGACAGATACAACATGAAGCAACCAGTCCAAATCAGGGACCAGGTCATTGATCAGCTTCCAAGAGGACAAGAGTCTGGTATGGTGAAGAATAGACCTCTCCAAATTTCTACCACTTCACAGGTCCAACCACAACTTCGCCCAGAGCAACAGGTTGATCAGAGTAAGCCAAACAAGCCCAGGAGGCAGTTCACCCAGCTCAACATGCCGCTGTTTCAAGCTTTACAACACCTGTTGAGATTGAATCTGATTACACTAAGGGCTCCTCCCCGGAATCCCAACATCTCTGCTCCTAACTATCATCCCAACAAAAGATGTGCATACCACTCTGATAGTCCTGGACATGACACTGCCGACTGCTGGGCTCTGAAGAACAAGGTTCAGGACCTGATTAATGAAGGAGCAATGGATTTCACCCAAGGGGGTCAGGCTGAGTTCTCCTACCATCCCTGCAGGATTCACCATTTGAAGTGACAAGTCCTGAGACGAGAAGACTTTTTGTCCATTAGAATTTTCAAGTTGTAATTTTCTTTTGATTGTTCAAACAATTATTGTCATAGCAAACTTTATTACTTTATCAATGCATCGCATATGTCTGTTGAATCAATATATTCGCATTCGCTATATTCAAAATTGCTTTCATTTTTTGTGATGTTCAACGCTCGATTAATAATTCTAAGCCTCTTGAGGGAGGATGACAAAAACGATACCACGATTTTTACAGTATGCTTTTGAACAGACCCCGCTGATGAGGTACAGGCATTGTTTTAATTCCTAAACACTGGAGTTATAAGGAAGATAATCCCTCGTCAACCCCTTCGAGCCAAAGAAGTAGGAGTTTTTCTTTTCGAAAATTAAAACCCTTAATCATAACCTGGGGCAGGATAGTTCTCTCAGTTGATCCAAGTGCACAACGAATAGCACCAAAGAGGTCCTTCCAAAACAAGAGACAGTGATGGTTCCGTATAATCATAAGGACAGGCAGTCATTATCTCTCAAAGAAATAAAAGCCCATTAAGTCAAAACCTATGAAGGAGACTTATAAAACTGGGGCATCCCGCTGACTGTAATCACAAAAGAAACAGTTCAGGCAAAAGACAGGGATAATGAAATCAAAAAAGAAAGAGGTCCTACAAACCCTCAACCAAAAAAGGAATGACTGCCTATTCCAAATAAATTGTCGACGTCCGAACCATCACCGGTATATCAGAACAAAGACTCAAACAAGGTCTAACGCACGATCAACTGAGTTTAGGTTTGAAGAACATCACGAAGAGCGGGTGGGTACAAATAAAATTTGAGCCTTTATCCTTTGTTTCTTAAACCGTGAACCAGACCACGCTACAACCATTAAAAGTCCTAGCTGAAGCATGGGTTAGTTCGAAGGCATATTGTTACGAAAGGTATCCTGACTCCTTAAGGCTTGCTATAAAATACTGAGTTGACATCACATTTTACAAAAATTCACTTGTTTTTACTAAAATTGCATTTCAAAAAAAAAAACTTCAAGACAGACATAAGCTTTGCATTTTTAATATAACATTGCTTGCATGTGACTATTTGTTTGAACAACATAGAAGTTCGCACGACGAATATCTAATGAACAAAAGCACCTCCAATCAAGGGGCATGGCATGATCATTGTCCAACATCTAGGGCAGTTAGGTCAAGATTCGGAGAATCTCTCAAAAGGCCAACCAGCTTGGGGCAAATCTCCATCTGGATCTCTTGGGGCATTGGACGATCAAACGAAGATCTTCTGGTATGGCAACACGACATTACTGGCAGGGGCACATCCCTACATCCTGAGAGCACAGACATAGTCGAAAAAATACTGTGCATAATCAAAGACCCGCTAGGTTGACACACCTAGGCAAAAATAAGGGCTTCCCGGCGAATCAAAAGGGTTCGGGCAAAAATAAGGGATGAAATAGAAAAATCTGTACACCCGGCAAGTCGAAAACCTAAAAAGGCGGTTTGGGCAAAAATGGGTATCCCGGTGGACTGAAAACCCGAAAGGGAGGTCCAGGCAAAAGTTAGGGATCAAAAGCGTACGACTATGTTCCGTCATCTCGTCACTTGCCTACCAGAAGAAGATTTGTCAACCGGCAGTCATCAAGCGCCTCCACAGGTATCTTCTCCCACGGAAACAAGGGCAATAATGAGTTGTCTAAGCGATCTAGTTGCTCTGTCCACCAAGGTACCAAGGTAGGTTCGGCTGAAGAATGTAACCAAGATACCTTCACTCCCCGTTAAGTAAGACAAGATTCAACAACTCTCCCCGAGCATAGTTGGTCTCCCATCAACCCTGAAAAGGCACAACATCTCCAGCAAGTCAGCAACACTCTCCCCAAGCAGAGTTAGCCTACAGTCAGCCTTAAGGAAGTTGGGTATCTCCAGAAAATCTCAATATTCCCCAGCGGAGTATACAGATTATTCCTCAGTAAGCATCCTCGGCAGTCTTAATATAAGATTGTTCCCCGGCAGAATACAGACATCCAGTGGGGCCATTCCCCAATACAGTCCAAAAGTCTCCCCAGGAAAGTTAAATCAACCCCCCCCCAGTAGGAAGCTTATCCCTAGTAGATTCTGGAAGCTTGTCCCTTGCAGGGCACGAACGCGTCTCCCCGGCTCTATTCAAAGATTATTCTCCACCAGAGCCTATAACTGGGTTATCCTCAGCTAATTACCACGGAAAGATCGTCCTCGACGAAGTTCTTCCTATCCCTAGCGGAGTTCATCAAATTCCTCAACATAACTTCTCAATGGAATCCCCAGCGAAGTTATCACCAAATCTCAGCGAAGTATCTCTTCCCACAGAGTAATTCCCCGCAGAGTAATCTCTTCAACAAGTTTATTCCCCAACGGAGTCGTCTTCTCCTACCGGTTTATTCTTGTAATCATCATCCCCAGCGGAAACGAAGAACTCTGTTCTTCAACATCAGCCCAGGATTCAACTTCCCGGCATGCGTCAAGGATTTACTTTCCCAGACGAAGATACATTCATAAACATCACATCATGATACATGCATATGCGCATCATGTCATACAATCTCATTTATGTCGAGAACATCATTGCTTGATCCATATCATGCATTGCATACGACTGACCTTTACCTTTCAGGAAGGATACAGTTAAATAATCAGCTATGTCAAAGTAGACAAATACAGTCAAAAGAGACCAATCCAGTCAAAAAAGACAAATCCAGTCAAAGAAGACAAATCCAGTCAAAGAAGACAAGTCCAGTTAAATCCCAAAGGTTTTTCTGATGCTCATCCAGTCAAAGAAGACAGGTCCAGTTAAATTACTTCCTAAAGTCAAAGAAGACAACTCGTCATTGAAGACAACCTGTCAGTATAGACACCCGTCATTGAAGACATCCCGTCATTAAAGACATCCCTTCGTTATAGACACCCGTCATTATAGACAACTCGTCATTAAAGACAACTCGTCATTTAAGACAACTCGTCATTGAAGACAACTCGTCATTGAAGACAACTCGTCATTGAAGACAACTCGTCATTGAAGACAACTCGTCATTGAAGACAACTCGTCATTAAAGACAACTCGTCATTGAAGACAACTCGTCATTGAAGACGACTCATCATTGAAGATCACTCGTCGTTGAAGACAACCCGTCCATGAAGACAACCCGTCCAAAGAGACAACTCGTAAAGAAAGACAAAACCTCCTCTGGTTCAGTTAAATCCTAAAGATTTTTCTGAGATAACCTGTCAGTAGAGACAACCCATCAACCTTTTGAAGTTCCAGATTTGATACCTGTATCTAGCCAGGGCATGTCTGTGAGCGACTGAGTGAGGATCAACACCTGTAACAGGTCAGGAAATTATCTTTCTCAGGTACGCAAGTTCTCGCTAAGGAATCTCTTACGCGATCGACACCTAGATGGCATCTATAAGCCCATCCACATACCAACAGTCTCCAAATGGCATCTATAAGCCCATTCCCGACAAGATTATGTCACATCTCCAGATGGCATCTATAAGCCCATCCTCCTATCCACCATCTCTCCAAATGGCATCTGTAAGCCCATTCCCGATATCACACTGCTGATACTCTACTATGTGAGTGCAAATTTCTGGGCACTCTAGTGTTCAATCATCTTCCACCCTCGGATCACGAAAGGCACACAAGCCAATCTACATCCTCATGTCTAAGAAGATTGAACAGGGGCAATTGTTGTACCCCAAAATTTGCCCTCCCATATTCTTCAAAGTTTTGACAAGCATCATCTTAATTTGCTCAAGTCTACTCAAGGGTTGCACAGTTCAAACACCCTCCTAAGCCAGTCAAATTAGGGTTTTGGTTCCTTCAAGGAAGTTGAGGTTTTCAAGGGCTTAATCAAGTCCCATATGCTCATATACATTGTCAAGCACCTACATGTCAAGTTTCAAGGCTCACAAGGTCAAGTTGCACAGTCAAAAACCCTAATTGCCTCACAATCAACTATAGGGGCAAAATGGTCATTTGGCAATCAAAAGTCAAATTTTTTTGCCAACATCTTATTTTGAAGCCACAATCATCATTTGATCAATTCTTGATCATGATTTCACAAGAATGGTTCAAAAATCATCAAGGTGTCAAAAGTTTCTATTTTTGGACAGTTGAAAAGTCAACTGTAACTTGACCAAGGCATAACTTTTTCATGGTTCATCAGAAAAATCCCATCCAATGCTCATTTTAAAGGGGAGGACATTTACTACAGTTCATCTTCACATTCCAAGTCCAATAAATGCTCTCACACAAAGTTATCAATTTCAACATTATAGGTCATTTTTAAAAGTCAACAAAAAGGCATTTTAAGTCAAAGACCATAACTTGATATTGGTAAGTCAAAATGACATGGGACCAAAGGCATTGGTTAGAGGACTTCAAGACCTTTCCAAAATGTCCAAGAACATGTTCATATGATCAAAATTGAGCAAGATATGCATTGGAGAAGTTGGGAAATTTTTGTGAAATGGCAAAAGTCAACTATCCTTGAAACATCATTTTTTTGACAAAAGGGCCCACTTTTTCCACTTGATTCAGCCTTGTCATGCCACCCACGTGTCCCATGATTAAACTCAAGATTAAACATTTATTTTTTCTATTTTTATTTAATTTTATTGATTTAATTCATTTTAAATCCATAAAATTCAAATAAAATCAAAAAAAATAATTAAAGGGGATCTTTGTGGTTTGAATGACCTTTATATGCCATTTACTAGCTGCCAAATTCGTGCAAGCTATTTTTTGTGCACAAAATTTTGAATTTGTGCCAAGATGTCCAGATACATGTAAGCATGGAAAGGGAAAGTTTTGCAAATTTTGGAAGCTTTTTAATTTGTTGGATTTTGGTTTGAAAGCATGGCTTTATGGCTTGGATTCTTGCCTTATTTCTTTGTCCCCTCCATCTCCTCTATAAATACAAGCCATGATAAAGCATTACAAAAAATACACACAGCCTAGAGAACGCCCCAAAATTGCAAAAATTTCCTTGAAGTTGTCAAGCTCGAAAGACCTGATCTAGCCAGATTCAACTACTTCCAAGCACTCCATCAACATCCCAGATCCCCCAAATGCTTATTTCTATTTTTCCATAACATGTTCCTGTGCAGGTTTCACAAAGGCTTTCCACCATGTGCATCAAACGATCATGCGCCAAGTGGCCTCAAAGATCGATCCAGGGGCTATGAGATGCTGGATACCATGCTCCAAGTCAAAGCACGTGCAGGAAATTCCTAAAGTCAACAAAGGCTTAAGCTTATTGGGACATATTGCTTCCCCAAACCTCCATACCTGGGCCAACACCCCCATGGTTCTTTCATATTTTCTTTTGTTTTCTTTTCCTTTTTTATTTTCTTTTAACTAATTATTATTATTAACTATTATTATTATTATTTAATTCATAGATAATTATTTTCATAAACAAAAAAAATCAAAAAAACTAATATTTTTATTATTCTTATTTATTAATTTCACTTTAATTCATTGTTTTGTAATTAAATTATAATTAATTAATTAGTTTAATTAGGCAATTTTAATCTTTTTTTAATAACTAAAATAAATTTAGAATTAGATTTTATTAACTTTTAATTTTAATTCCTTTTTATTTTATTTCATTAAAAACATAAAAACACAAAAATATCATTTTCTTAATTAATTAATTAATTAGTTATTAGTTTTAATTTCATTAATTACAAAAAAGGACAAAAAAATTCATTTCTTTTCTTAAAAGGGTCAAAACCCTTAAGGCATTCCCGATTAATTTTTATTCGCGCGCATTTATTTTATTTTGATTATTATGTAACTGCTTCAAGAATGTAATAGTAATTAGGTTTATTGCTTTCTTTACTTTCCGCACTTTACAAAACGAGTCTTTGTTTTTTGGCGATGTATAGACCCGCGCCTTGTAATAGTTAGAATTTACATTTCTGCAATTTACTTTCCGCGCCTCTAACTGTTAACAATGCATGAAAGAATGTATGTAAATAAAATCAACCTGTAGCTCACAAATAACATGTACAAAAGACAATTAACTGAAAAACAACATACAAAGCACATGCCACCCCTAGGGTACGCTTCACTCATTGCCTCGAAACGTGGTCATCAAGTATAGGGTGTCTTAGAGGTCGCCCTTCTGTCTAAAAGATCCAGTCGCCTCGAAACGGTTGCCTCGGATAAAAGGATCTAGGACATTAGGGTTACCACTAAGATGTCCTACCATTGCTTCGGTGACCATACTGTCCCGATAATCGAATTGACCCGAACACCTCCAACGATGGTGCTACCTACCTCTCAATGGTGGGATAACACTATCTAAAGGACTCTTACACAACTTAATTCCTTAGAGTAGGTAGATTCTCTTAAGTACTTGCTCTTTTCAAACAAACAAAAACAACTTTTCGCACCCGCACTTTCTAAAAGTTTTCAAACAAATTTTTCATACACTCTTGAGGACTGATACAAGAGTTACCTAGAAGTTTTCAAACGAACTTTTTTCAAAACCCACACACACTTGAAAAGCAAACAATTTTTGAAAACATAAGAGCAAGTACCTAAGAGCCCGTGGATAACCACTGATAGAAAGGGTGCTAACACCTTCCCTTTCTATAAATCTACCTCCCGAACCGAGAAACATTCTCATAAGGAATTTTGCTGTGCTTTTGTCCTTTCCATGTTGGAGAACATAAAAGACGGTGGCGACTCTTGCTTACAGCGACATTTCGCGAAACCAGCTTAAAAACAGTCAGTTCTATTTCCACCGATCACAACATGATTCCAAGAAAGGATTCATACCTATGCAACATGGCATGTGTCTGTCAAAAACACAATCCCCTTCAAGTAAGGAAGAAAGGGATCGCATGGATAAGATTCCATATGCATCTGCAATAGGATCTATCATGTATGCCATGCCATGTACTCGACCAGATGTCTCGTATTCTTTAAGTGCAACGAGTAGGTACCAGTCTAATCCCGGTGATGCTCATTGGGTAGCTGTCAAGAATATCCTTAAGTACTTGAGAAGGACTAAGGATTCATTCTTGATATATGGAGGTCAGGAAGAGCTTGTTGTAATTGGATACACCGATGCTAGCTTCCAGACAGATAAGGATGACTTTAGATCGCAATCTGGTTATGTGTTTTATTTAAATGGTGGCACTGTGAGCTGGAAAAGTTCAAAGCAAGATACAATTGCTGATTCTACAACCGAGGCTGAGTATATTGCTGCCTCAACTGCAGTAAAGAAAGTTGTTTGGATCAAGAAGTTCATTAGTGAACTTGTCATAGTCCATAGCATTGTGGATCCCATTGATCTCTATTGTGATAACAATGGTGCTATCGCACAAGCTATGGAGCCTAGATCTCACCAACGATCCAAACACATACTTAGACGTTATCATCTCATTCGAGAGATAATCGATCAGGGAGATGTGAAAATATGCAGAGTACCTACACTTGACAATGTTGCTGACCCATTAACAAAGCCTCTTGCGCAGCTGAAGCATGATGGACATACTAGATCTATGGGTATTAGGGGTATGCCTGATTGGCTCTAGTGCTAGTGGGAGATTGTTGGTGTAAGCCCTAGAGGCCAATACTTTTGGTACTTGTATCGAATTATTTATTAATAATAAAAGGAATTTCTTTATTATGTTTGCTTTCCAAAATAATAAAGTCCCTAGAATGGTTTATTGGTTTAATGAAATGTTAAGTGTGACTTAATCATGAGATCCCATTAAACATAAGAAACTATTCTTAAAGTATCCGTAGTCAAGCTTTAATGTGAAGTGGGATAACATTAAAGCATTAAGATTATTATGAAGATAGATTGATGATCACATCTCATGGATCATAGATAAGGAGTTATCAAGTCTTGACATAGGTATGAATATTATGAGTAATATTTATACTGGATTGACCCGCTATGAGAATACTACATAGAATGTTATGCAAAGTGTCATAAGTTATTCTCATGATGATAATGGTGTATACCACCCTTCGACCTGAAACCACTATGGACCCTAGATGTAGAGTCAATTACTTTATTGCTGATCAAACATCATTCGTAACTGGGTGACTATAAAGACGGTTGATGGGTACTTCACAAAGCATGCTAAGGGACATGAGTGACCTAGATGGAATTTGCTCATCCTGCATAACAGGATAAATGTCTAAGGGCCCAAATATTGAACTGGACAAGGGTGACACAGTGTATGCCTTGTGTTCAATATAGACATGAGGGCAAAAGGGTAATTGTACAACACAAATATTATCACGGAAAAGGTTTGGTCAGATGACATGACATTTTCGTGACTTGGGTAACAGTGATGTGTTGCTAGATACCGCTCACTGTTTATTATATTAAATGTGTGATTTAATATAATTGCCAACGTCGTGAAAATCTACAGGGTCACACACATAAGGACAGGTTGATGAGAGATAGAATAAATAAGGAACACCGTAAGGTACGGTGCACTTAAGTGTAATACAGAAAGTGGTAAGGTACCACGTGGATAAGTGATATATGGTACATCATAAGGTATGATGTCCATAAGCTTAATTGGGCTTTTAGCTTATAGCCTTAATTGGGCTTTTAGCTTGTAGCCCACACGAGTGATTCTATAAATAGATCCCTTGTGATGAAGCAATTTCACTTGATGCAATTTCGTTTTTGATTCTCTCTCTCACTCAAGGTTTCCGTTCGTGATCAACTAACACTGTGACCGAAAGCGATCTGTTCGTGTGGACTGAGTAGAGGCGTTGTTCTTCATCAACGCTCGTGATCACAACATCAAAGGTCTGAATCGCCATAAGAGGTAAATATTTCTATCACTGACCATGCTCATTCGTAAGGATCGCTAAAGGAAAATTTTAAATTCCGCTGCGCTTTTGATCGCAATTTTCCTTCACGGATAGTATCTTGATTTCTCCATCATATTGTGAAGCCCAGAGAATGACCAGATAACAGTATCAGAATACAGCGAAGCCTGGATTACGACCAGATAATGGCATCTCTTAAAAGCAAGCTATGAAGCCCGGATTCGACCAGATAATAGTTTAATCCCCAGCAAGTTATTGTGAAGCCTGGATTACGACTAGATAGCAATACAAAGACGCCATGAAGCCTGGATTACGACCAGATAGTGGTATATCATAAACACAAGTCGTGAAGCCCGGAGTCGACCAGATAGCAGCTTAACAAGTTATTGTGAAGCCTGGATTATGACCAGATAGCAATACAAGACACCATGAAGCCTGGATTCGACCAGATAATAGTAGAAGATGTTGTGAAGCCTGGATTACGATCAGATAGCAGCCAAGAGTACTACAAAGCCTAGATTGTGACCATATAGTGGTATATCTTTAATGCAAGTTATGAAGCCCAAATTCGACCGGATAATATCTTGATTTCTTCTGAAGCCTGGATTTCGGCCAGATAAGAAGTAAGGTATTGTGAAGTCTGGATTACGACCAGATAGTAGTACAGGACACCATGAAGCCTGGATTCGACTAGATAATGGTATAATACATCGTGAAGCCTGAATCACGACTAGATAGCGGTAAAGAACGCTGAAGCCTGGGATTTCAACCAGATAATAGTAAGGGACACTATGAAGCTTAGATTTCGACCAAATAGCAGTTCACCCATCCAGTTACTATGAAGCCCAGAGTCGACCGGATATTAGTAGGCCTTAAAATCAAAGGGAAGCCCAGATGCGACTTGATAACCACTTGATTTCTTCTGAAGCCTGGATTTCGACCAGATAAGAAGTGAGGTATTGTGAAGCCTGGATTCGACCAGATAGCAGTACAAGATGCCATGAAGCCTGGATTCGACCAGATAATGGTATGAAACATCGCGAAGCCTGGATTACGACCAGATAGCGGTACAAGACATCATGAAGCTTGGATTTTGAGCAAATAGCAATTTTACCTGGACAATGACTAAGAAGCCCGGAGTCGACCAGATATTAGTGTGCCCTAAATTCAAGTTAAAGCCCGGATGCGACCGGATAACAACTGAATTCCTTCTGAAGCCTGGATTACGACCAGATAAGAATTGAGAAATTGTGAAGCCTGGATTATGACCAGATAACAAATTTAATCTCATCTCCCCAGTAAGTCACTGTAAAGCCTGGATTACGACCAGATAGCAGTCGGTCTTATCATTATGAAGCCTGGATCACGACCAGCTAGTAGTACATTTTCACCTCTTCGACCAATAGACTATTCCCCAGTAGAATAACGGACGACCGAAGCTCCTAAAATTCAACTTTTCTCTCAAGTCAGAGACCTACATTCCTCAACGGAATCCTCCTCAACAACAGGTATACGAGCTCTCGCTAAGGAATCTCTTATGCGATCGACACTCCTTCTGATGGCATCTTTAAGCCCATCCTCCATCATCAATCTCCAAATGGCATCTATAAGCCCATTCCCGACATCACAAGGCAAATACCACTTCATGTGAGTGCAAATTTCTGGGCACTCTAGTGTTCAATCATCTTCCACCTTTGGATCACGAAAGGCAGGCAAGCCAATCTACATCCTCAGGTTTAAGAAGATTGAACAGGGGCAGCTGTTGTACCCCAAAATTTTCCCTCCAATATTTCTTAATACATTTCAAGTGAGGTCTTCAAATTGCTCAAGGAAGTCCAAGGGTTGACCAGACAAGCTCTCTCCTAAGGCATTCTACCTCAAATTAGAGTTTCATGTTGCATCAAGATACTTGAGTCCAAGGGATCCCAAATGCTCCCATTGTCCTAATATGTTTTCAAGATCATCCATGTCAAGTTTCAAGCCTTGTAGAGGAAGTTTGCTCAGTCAATTGCTCAAAGGCCTAAGAATCGACTATGCTAGGGCAAAAGTCAATTGTGGCCCACATACAGTCAAACTTCAAGATTTTTGGTCAAAATCCTCATTTTGAAGTATTATTCATCATTTTATCAAGGGTTGATCATGATTCATCAAATATTGCTCTCAAATCATCAAAACCCAAAAGTTGCTAAATTAGGGTTTTGTAGGAAAAGTCAACTTAACTTTGACCAAGCATAACTTTCTCATACTTTATGAGAAATGACCTATCCAAAGCTCATTTTTAATAGGATGCAATGACCTACAATTCATATTCAGCTCCCAAGTTCAAAATATGCACTCACAAGAAGTTATGAATTTGGACATTATAGGTCATTTTGAAAAGTCAACAAAAACACCTTTTTTGTCAAAGCTTCATACATGAACATGGAAGACTCAATTGAGATGAGACCAAAATGGTTGCTTAGAGGACATCTCAAGCTTTCTAAAAAGTCCAAGTAAACCTTCAAAGAGTCAAAATTGAAGAAGTTATGCATTGGTGAAGTTGACCTTTTTTTGCAAAATTGCCAAAAGTCAAAAGTGCCTCAAATTGCAATTTTTGCTAAATGGGCCTAACTTTTTGCACTTGTTTTGAGTTGGTAGCATGGTCCACGAGCCCTAGCTCTTCCCATTTGTCTTTATCTTATTTTTCTATTTATTTTGATTTTATTGCAATTAAATCAATTTAAATCAAAACAAATCATGAAAAAATCCAAATCATTCAAACTTCAAGATCTTGTGCACATTTCATGTCCCATATACAGCTAGCAAGTGAATCAATTCGTGCAAGGCATAGGTGGGCACAAAAAGATTGATTTTGGCCTATTTTAGAAGGAATTTTATGGAAATCAAATCAAGATCACAAATCATAATTGGCAAAGATTGAGATCATATTTGTAAACCTAATTCATCCCTTGGTATATAGTGAACAATTGTAGCCAGAAAGGACAAGGTTTAGAGGCGTGTAGAAAGATAACCAAACTTGAAAAAATCAAAGAAAATTGGTAATCTGTTTTGATATTTCCAGACAGTTTCAAGACTCCCTAGCCATCCCATTCACTTCCTGAGATTGCAAGGAAGCCATAACAATCAGAAACAAGGATCCTCGCACGCTAGAACTCACTGTAAGTGGTACACGGTTTTCCATATTTTTCAAAATCGGATCTTGTTATTCTTGCATATTTATCATGTTTCAATAGCATATTCTGAATCCCTAACATGTTTGCAAGCTTGTGGTGGTAATTAATTGCATTTTTATGGGCTATATCAGAATCCACCATTGCTAGGGTTCTTGGTCTCGATTTGGGATCTTTTTATACAGGTGAAATTGGTCCACAAGAAGGGCACCATGTTGCTCAGCAGGCCAAGGCGACTTGATTCACAACCTTAGATTCCATTTATGATGCTTGTGTGTGATTTTGCAACGTGCAGGGTTTGTAGTGACGGATGTTTGTCCGTAGGTAAAAGTCTATGACTTTTACCAACGGAGAGAGGAAGAAGATGACATGCGTGGCCCCATCTCATTCGTTCATTTGAATTCTGGCACATTTTTTATTTTCCCCCCACTAACTTGCATTATTATATATTATCAATTGTTATTATTTTATGTACAATAAACGTGTCCAGCTCAGTTGGTAACAAGGCTAGTGGAAAAGGCCACAGGACCTGGGTTCGAATCCCAGGTCCCCCCCCCCATATTTCATGTTATTTTGCATTGCTTGATCAGGAGTGCATACAAGGCGTAGTGACTACCATATGCCCTCAAGGCTCCATCATTGGATCTCCAGGAGGCCAGATCTGAAGGATATCACAGGAAGGTGCATGGTGCACCATAGTCAATGCATGGCATGGAACCTTGAAAGTCAACGTGGGTCAGCTTGTTTTGGGCCCAGAATTGTTGTTCACACCCCCTCCAAATTGCTGATTGCAGGCCCATTTTCTTTTCCTTTTCATTTATATTTTCTTTTATTTAGTTTATTTAATTATTTTACTAACATAAAAGTCAATTCTTTTTATTAAAAAATCAACAAAAATAATTTTTCATCCAATTAGATTTAGGTTATTTTTTATCAAAAACATTAATTTAATTAGTTTATTTTTAGGGTAACTTTAATTCTTTTGTAAATAAATTAAAATAAGTTAGAAATTAGGTTTTTGTTCAATTTAAATTTTATTCTCTTTTCTCAAAATAACCAAAATACAAAAATAGGTCATGTAAATTATTTTCTTTAATTTAATTTAATTAGTAAGTTTGTACATATTTAATTTAAAACTTTATTTTCTTAAAATAATCAAAAAAAAACTTTTCTTTTATTTAGGGTTAGACAGGGTCAAAACCCTAATTTCCTTTCGTCCTCCATTCGTCGCGCATTTATTTATTTTGCAATATTGATGTAATTGCTCATGGGATGTAATAGATTAATTAAGACTTTTTCGTTCATTTATCCTTTTGTTTTACGGGTTGTTTTTGGCTATGTAATTAATACCCGAAGACTTGTAATAGCGTAGCTTTACTTTCCGCACTTTAAATTCCGCAAATATTAACTGTTAGATGTATGGTAATAGGGATGCATGACAAGACTGTATGTAAACTTTAAAACAGTTAGCAAACCCTAAATGTGCAAAGATAATAAACTTGAAATTGAATCACTCGCACATGCGCACTCCTAGGGTATACCCTCACTTCGGTTGCCTTCGGTAAACGATCATTAAGTATAGGGTATTTTAGTGGTCGCTCTTCTGTCTCAAAGATCAAAGTTGCCTCAGAAAGGTTGCCTCAGATATGTTGCCTCGAATATTGATCTTAAGACATTAGGGTTATTACTAAGACGTCCTAACATTGCTTCAGTGATCGTACGTTCCTTTTCGAATTGACCCTTAAAAACTCCAACGACGGTGCTACCTACTCACTAATAGTAGGATAACGCTGTCTAAAGGAAACGAACATAGAACCATTATTTTTTCGAGTAGGTAGATGCTAGTAGGTACTTGCTCAAAACAAACAAACATTTTCCACACTTACACTCTTTTCAAACAAAGTTTTCAAAAACACTTCGTAACACTCTTGAAGACAGAAGCAAGGGTTAAATCGAAGTCAAACAAAAACTTTTTCAAATCAAACACACACAAGTAAATTTTGAAAATAATGAGCAAGTACCTAAGAGCCCGTGGAAAACTACGGATAGAAAGGGTGCTAATACCTTCCCTTTCCATAATCTACCCCCCGTACTCAGAATATCTCAAAAAAGGAATTTTTCTGTGCTTTTTTTCTTTCCAGTTGGATAAAATAAAAGTCGGTGGCGACTCTTGCTTACTGCGACATTTTGCGAACAAAAAACGCAAAACGCAAACCAGTATTAACAGTCGGTTCTGCCACCGTATCACACAAAGAATTTTTTTCAATTTGTTGACATCTGACCTCGGAGCCTTGTAGCGCTTTATTGGTGAAGTACACAGGCTTCTGCCCTTCAGTGGTTTCTCGCACGAGGGTTGTGCTCATGGCCTCAACTGAAACAACCACGTAGAGGAACACAGATTCCCCGTTCTCACATCGTGAGAGCACAAGCGGTTTTGAAAGAGCTTTCTTGAGGTGGAGGATGGCTTGTTCGCACTCCTCGGTCCACTCGAATGTTGTCTCGGGGAGTTTGGAAAATGGAAGTGCGTGTTGTACGGATTTAGCCACGAAACGGGAGAACAAGGTGAGCATACCGTTCAAGATTTGTATGATTTTTTCGAGTCCAACATAGGGAGATAGAAGAAATCCATGCATTTGTTGGGGTTGGTTTTGATCCCTCGTCCTGTCAAATATGAACCGAGGAACTTGCCCGCCTTAACCCCGAAAGTGCATTTCTCCGGGTTGAATCTTATCTTGCCCCTCATTGCCCGACCGGAGACTCTTTTCAGGTGGGCTATATGTCCGGCTTCTTCTCAAGACTTGACGATCATGTCGTCTATGTACACTTCGAGTGTGTCCCCGATCTTGCCTAAAAAAACCTTGTTCATCATTCGCTTGTATGTTGCGCCCGCGTTTTTCAGGTCGAAAGGCATTATGTTGTAGTAATAATTGTGTGACTCAGTCATAAAGGTCGTACATTGCTTGTCGCTCATTGCCATGGGAATTTGATTATAGCATGAATATGCATCCATAAATGATAAGAGCTTGTAGTCAGCCAAGTTGTCGACCATTCTGTCAATATTAGGTAAAGCATATGGATCTTTGGGACATGCCCGGTTGAGATCAATATAGTCAACACACATACGCCATTTTCCATTATTTTTCTTAACAAGTACAACTCTAGAGAGCCAAGTTGAATATCGAGCCTCATAAATAAAATTTTCCTCTAGGAGGTCTTTTACAGCTTTTTCAGTAGCCTCTGCTTTTTCAGGAGACTTCCTACGCCTACGTTGTACTACTGCCCTAGCAGCTGGATCCATAGTAAGTTGGTGACAGGCGACCTCAGGGTCGAGTCCGGGTATCTCCGCAGCACTCCATGCGAATAAGTCAGCATTTTCCCTCAGACATACTTTGAGTTGCTTCCTCGCCAGATCGGGGAGTCCAGCTCAAATCTTCACGCCTTTGTTCAGATCCTTGCTGAGGAGGATGATTTTAAAGTCTCCATCGAGAATGGAACAAAGGGGATCCTGCTCGCCATTAGGGACTTCAACTTCATCTTTGGTGAAATGGGTGTCGAGGTCGATGGAGTTGACATCGGGTGGAGCCTCTTGTTCTTCGATCCCAGAAGGCTTGGACGAGGAAGGGGTTGTTCCATTAGCAGTCTTTGGCTTTGTGCCGACCATGCTCTGCCTCTTTGCGGCCACGTTGAAACATCTTCTCGCGGCTTAGATCTCTCTCTGGATGGCGGCGACGCGGCCCCTCTTCATGTAGAAATTCATCTTGAGGTGGATCGTGGAGGACACATTGGTTAACTCGACCAATGTTGGTCTTCCCAGGATGCAATTGTAAATAGACGGGCAATCAACCACAAGGAAGCGGACTTTGACCTATCTGGCAGTTGCTTCTATCTCGAACGTGACCATAAGCTCGACATAATCCCATGGTTTGGAAGTCGAGCCATTGAAGCCCTGTAGGTCGTACCGTACCTAAGGTGACAAGTGGGATCTCTCGAGTTGCATGGTCTGGTACAATTGAGTGTACATGACATTGACAGAGCTCCCCTCGTCGACCAGGATGCGGTGCACGTCGAAGTTGGCCATTTTGCTCGCACGAGCAAAGGAATGTGGGAGTTGGGAGCTCCATTTGACAGTTCCTCGAGGTAGAAGGTGATGGACTCTGATTTTCCCAAGAATATGTAAAGGGTAACGGCTTGGACCGGGGTCGCATCTATCATCTCCTCGAACTTCCTTTTCACTGAATTCATGGAGAGAGTGTCAAATTCCCCGCCAGAAATGACCATGGCAGTGGGGAATCTCTCCCATCTGTTATGGGTGAACAAAAGGTCCTCTTTCTCGATGTCGTCAGGGATATAGAAATCCTCAGGTCACGAAACTGATAGGGAAACTTGGTGGCCAGCTTCATCAGAGGGTCGGACCTCCTCCTCGATCTCTTTCACCTCGTGAGTGTTACAACGGGGGGTGTCGTTCTTCTCGTACTTCCAGAGTCTCCCTGCCTTGATGAGTATTGATGGCATCCTTCAAGTGGAAACAGTCTTCAGTAACATGGTTGTGGCTTCGGTGATATTGACAGTATTTGGTCCCGCCGACCCCAGGTTTGGAAGGCGTAGGTTTAGGTCGACGAACTCCGCCTTCCCTGAATATAACATTAGTGCACTCTGTAAGGATGCGCTCGCAGGGAGCGGTCAGAGCAGTGTACTCGATGAAACGCCATGCTTGTCCTCTATGCTCGCGAGGGTCGCGATGCTTTTCATCCCTTCTCTTCTCATCGGGACGTTAGGATGATCTTGTGTCATTATGCCTTGAGGCACTGGGTGTTCCGCGGTTCCTGGATTTATGGACATTATTGGCATCCTTCTCCTCGTATGTGGTTTAAGCTCGGGATTTATAGAGGAGGTGATTGAACGGTCTCTAGGGCTCGATGCCAATTGCTCTATGAAATTCGCTGCTCGGGAGAAAGCCTTTCTCGAGCATATACCTCTTCATATGGTCAGTGGTGGGGACCTGAATGGCCTTCTGATTGAGCCAATGATATAGTCTCTGAGAGGTTCGTCCCTCCCCGAGATAATTGCCTAAAGGGACGCCTCAGTCTTGGGGTGTCGCCGAGATCCTGTAAAGCTACTGGCGAACTGGTTCTTCAGGTTTTGCCAGGAAGTCATAGACTCGGGGGTGAGGCCCTTATACCAGTCCATTGCAATTTTCCTCAAGGTCGTGGGAAATAACCTGTATTTGATTTCACCCTCGACATTATGGAATTAGAGCATTGCTTCGAAGGTGTCGACGTGGTTGTCAAGATCCGTAGAGCTGTTGTAGGTGTTCAAAGGTGGGGGTTTCTCCATTCCCTTAGGGATATGAGCCTCCATAATAGCTTTGGATAATGGACCGAGGGGGTCATCTTCCTCTTCTTCTTCGCTTCGTTTGGGAGATTGAGACGAGCAAAAGATGTAACAGTGTCTTCTATGCCGAGGAGGACTCATCAGCCGAGTTTTCTTCTCTTCCTTCCCCTTGTCCCTTTTAGGAGCTAGGGAACATCACTATTTGCACAGAGGGGTGTGGTTGCGCTTCTTGATAATTTCGTGTTGGGTCCTCTCCAGTCGGGGGCGTCGCTTGGTACAAAGGAGAGAAGGGATGTGAGAATCTCCCCGCTGGCATCTTTGTGAAGGTGAGCATGAACGGGGTTCCTATCGTCGAGGAGATGGGGTGCATGATTCAGGCCTCATGTGTCTCCTCGGGGACCTGCAAGTTTTCAGCATTTTAAGGCGTTCGCCTTGCGTAAAGATCATGTAATTAGTCCTGCTAATTGCCGCGAGCAGGGTCTTGGTCGTAGGGTCAGAATTCTCAGGCACGTGGATTTCCTCGTATGGCGTAGGTTCGTAGTTTTGCTAGCAAGGTTGATCGAGCGGATGGGTTGGACCAAAGGAGGAAGCAGTTCTTCTATCTCTGATGTCGAGCGCGTGGCTGACAAGGTCGTCATTATTGTTGTTGTTGAACTCGGCAAAGTGGATATTAGGATCTTCATTGTTGATTGGAGCGGCCACGACGATCAATAGATTGAAGGTTGCTTTGGTCTTAAGCTAAGAAAAGACAGGGAAACAGTGTTCCTACAGACGACGCCATTGATCGTACCTGACCAGAATAGATCTTTGATGGTCCGCAAGCTAAAACTGGATGGTTGTTAAAGTGAAGTGGGGGAAGGGAGGGTACCTGTAAGACACTTTGATTCCAAAGTAAGGTTCAGAGTAAGTGCAAGTAATAAAAGTATGGAAAAGGTGAATACCTGATCCTCACATGTGAAAGAGTATTTATAGCCCCCAACATTGGGCCAAGATCTATGCATTGGGCCAAGCAATTAGGATTAATAACGTAGACTTCCAGGGATACATGTGTGTGGAGTCCAGCACTTGGCCTCCTTCCTGGTCAACTGCCCCGAGATAATAGGGAAGTTGGACCCTTTATTCTTGGTAGGAAGAATGGTGGTGTTTATGGACAATTGTTGGCCATGTTTGCCTAGGAGGCACGTGGGGAAATCCCCATCGATTGTCAACATGGGTTGGATGCCATTGGGCCTCAGAGGCGATGGATTGGGCCTGCTCAACGGTGGGCCAAGTCCTTGCCCAGCCCATAACACTTTCTATACTCACTTATTTTTTTTGGAGTACATTTAAGGACTCACCTCTTTTACATAGTTCGGGTTTCCTACCCATATCCATTTTTTATTTAGGTCAAAATTTTGATTCCCATTCTGCTCCGTAGGATCTTGGTTTTCCCAGCTCAGCATCTGTCCTACCAATGGTTAGAGTATAATAGGGTGTCGAAATTAGTTATTTTACTTTTTTAGATTCATCTTATTCAATCGTTATTTGTCTAAGAAAAGCTTTTTCTTGGCCAATGGTTAAAATTTTCATAATATTGAACTGGAAATTATTGTGATTCTTGACAAAATCAATCATATCTTGTTGAGTAACATCTTTTAAGGTTTCCGCTTTAACCTAATTAGGTGAAATGGTCGACACATGCTAAAATGTACTTGTGTCCTTTGAAGAAATATGAATGGATATGGCATAACATATAATGTATAAAGTTTGTCCTCTCAAATGCCACATTTTCACTATGAAATGTAACTCGGCATATGAGATATTTAAACTTGGTTATATTTTTTTACCCTCTTTGCAGTATTTGGTGTACACGTGCAATCCCTCACCATGATCGGCTAATAGTGCCTTTTCCCAAGTAAGACCCATGAGCTACACACATTCCTTCATGAATTTCATGCAATGTTGTGAACGCATCATCTTGACCAAGACATTAGTCTAAGTTGTTTTCAACATTCTTTCGATGCAATGCTCTTACCAAGGCTTGACACCTGAACTTCCTTTTGATGGCGTGGTTCGTTCTTTCTAAGTAATCTACATAGTTGTCTCCACACACTTTCCAACACAACATAGTTCTTATTGGCATTACACCTCTTTCTATCATAAGATAATATATTGTACAATGTGACACACCTCTGAAAATTCCAAAATGCTCTTAGGTGAATTCAAAGATTCATCTCCGAACGCACTAAATACCAATTTTTGCCTAAATTTAGTTCATAGATGCATCTCTGAATTCACCTAAGAATAAATTTGCAGATACATCTCTGAAGTCACATTTCGTCATTAGTAAATCAAACAGGCACCCCGTTTCTTAAGAAGTAAGTTCGGAGATGTATATTCGAACTATGTGTGGAGTAAATTCGAAGATGCATCTTCGAATTATTGTCAGTATTTTTTTTCAGAACCAGTTTACTAAGATTGTGATGTTTTCAATCCAAACCAATTTTAATTCGATTACCATTGTCACTATTTGTTTCAACGATTAATAAAAACGAATGCTATAGAACCGAATTATGCGTTACTAAAACTGAATATTATAGAAACGAATATCAGAAAGATTATAATAGTATAAAAATTGTTCTTCAAGTTGATGAAAAATAAACAAAATACAATTAAAAGCATAGTCTACTAAGTATGTCTAAGCCTAACACCTGGCTCATCCTCTGCCTACGCTAACCCAAGGCATTCCGTGCCTCAGTAAGAATGGAACGCGCTAGGGCAACCACTTCATCTCCACCTCTCTCAAACAACCCAGACTTGATGCCATCTCTTGTCATACGCATAATATTCTGACAACGTGAAAACACATCAATGACATGACCATCCATGACCTACTCATTCTCTAGGATCTCCTTATGAGCAGGCCTAGGTGGACGACCAGGAGCGTCTTGTGTCATTTAAGGGTGTAAAACGTTATAGAACCAAGTCATGTAACCCTTAACATAACTCCATTGATATGTAACTTCAAGACTTTGATACTCCACTGATACCAGACGACTCTTAAAATCTGCCAAAATGTCATCCAGATGTATGCAGACAATAATGATAGGAGCAACCTCGATGGGGGACCTCATAACGATCTGCACGTACCCAAACTACCTCATGCACTGCTCGGGCAAATACTTGTACATGATATTAGTCCCACATGTTAACCATCCAGAGTATAAAGAGATATGGTTGAATGGATTTATTTTCTAGTGAGTAGCGTATGGCATCCAGACGACGTCATCATGCTGAGTCTGACCAATATACACACAAAAATAGCAAGATAGCACAATTTTCTCTATTAGGGATAAACTGACAAGCAAATGGACAATCCTCAGTATACCGTGGGTGTCGTTTAAACTTGTGAATGCGGTGATAGAAGTCAAGAATCCATCCCAGAAAACAACTAAGAAAAAGATATTAGTAACAAGTGTGAAAAAAAGTTGTTTATAACTTAATAGTGAGATTTGGAAATTACCGTAAGCAGGGTGCATGAGTCTGTCATTTGCTTTGTCATCTATTTACAATCTTTGCTCGGGTTGGAGTAGTTTGTGATGTGGGTGGCCTGTCCCTCGAGGCTAGCTACTCGTGACAGACTCCGCAAATATGAGATGGATGTGGAGAGTTCTTGCTGCTTTTGCGACCATGAGGAGAATATTCAACACCTCTTTTTTGGGTGCGATACTTTGAAAATTATTTGGAAGAATGTGTTGGCTTGGATACAAGTTAGGCATGAGCCTGCTGAATGGAATGAAGAATTACATTGACTTTGCAGAAAAGGGAAGAGCAGAAGCTGGAAATCTATGTTGTTAAAGCTTGCAGCCACCGAAACTGTGTACAGTACTTGGAAGCATAGAAATGAAAAGATTTTTTAGAAGGATGTTAATGATTGAAGTATATATAACGATATTATTGAGAACATAATGTATATATGGTGGATTAGCATTAAGTTGAGGAAACACATGGCTAAGAGGATGATGATATAATCTCCTTTGTTCCCTTTTTGTCGTTTTGGTATTCTTGAGGGCATGATCCATTTTGATCGCCTATTGTATAGTTATTTTGATTTTGAAATCAATATACAAAGTCATGGACTTTACAAAATACCCTATTTTAATATTATTAATTATTAATAACATTCAACTTTTGATTATAATATAAATATCTTTTTAATATAATAAATTTTCTAATTACAACATAATAATTAATTATCAATTCTATAATAAAAACTAAAAAAATGTTATCTAAATTAAATTTAACTTTTAAAATTACAATTAAAAAATATTTTTTTATATTTTTTATAAGAAAATATTCATAATTTTAAATAAAAAATTAAAAGACAACCACATTTCATTATTATAATTAAAAATTTATATATTAAATTTATTGTTTAATTTCATATTATAAATTTACTTTAATATTTAATTTTTAATTATAAATTTAAATTATTCTTTATTAATAATAATTCAATTTAATCATATTATAACAATATTATAAATAAATATCTTTTAAAAATAAAATCTAAATAAAATTAAAAGAAATCTGTGATATTGAATTATTTCGGATATTTATATCCAAAATCTTTTTAAAAATAAAATATAAAATTCGTTTAAATATATATATCCGAAATAACATAATTACTCAAATTATTCAAAGAAATTCTCACTTAAAAAAATTGTAATGTGGGCCGGGCCATTAAAGCCCAGTGGGTTATCGTTCGGACAGGAACCATCCAGGCGAGTTTAGCGGGCTAATCGGCGACGAGACCGCGACCACGTAACCCTACTCATCAGCCATTTTCTTCTGCATCTGATTAGAGACACTGCCATCGCTGCGTCTACCTTTCTTCTTTCCAGCCTTCACTACCATTGGCATATTCGCCCATAGCCACCCACCCTTCCTCACTTCCATCTCACTCACGCACAACACAAACGGTATTTGCGATGTTTCACTCTTTTTACATAAACCCTAGATTCTTCAATTAATGATTCGATTCATTGTTTGTATTGAATTGAGTTTGTTTGTGGATTCAGATGGATAGATACCAGAGGGTGGAGAAGCCCAAAGCAGATACTCCAATCAACGAGAATGAGATCCGCATTACTACTCAAGGAAGGATGAGGAACTATATCACCTATGCTACCACTCTCTTTCATGTTAGTTATAATTTAATGCATTCTTATTAGATAATAGTGATAATTGTTTTAATTAATGCACATTCACATTGCTCTTGATTGTCGTTCAATTGGAGTAGGTTGGAAATGCTTTAAATTTGGGATTTCAAGTGTTCTTTTAATTATAGAAAACTTCCACATTTTGTTTTATATGGTTTAAAGAGAATAGTAACTTTTAAGATTTTGGTTTTGCTTAATTATGCTGACAACTCAGAATGGAGTGTCTAATCAAAATAATTTGTTTAGCTCTGTTTCTCTCTTATTTTTTATTTTCCACAACTTGCATTTAATTCAACAATACAAACTAAAATCAAAGGGCATCATCAAAATTTTGATATCCTAATTGTATCTCTATCTAAAATCAGCTGATTGAAATTTGAAACCTATCATCATGGGAAATACAATAAAACTAGCCTTGAAACGAGTGAATGTGAATTGAAAAACCATGTATGGTAAAAAACGAATTTACTAAAACAACTGGTGAGTGGAATTTCTTGAAAAACATGTCTGATGCAAGAGAGAAAAATCAGAGGGACACACAAGTCCTAGTGACTAGCATGAGCAAACAGAGTCCAAAATAGATTATAGAAAGAGAGAATATAGGTATATATTTGAATGCAAATTTTGCCATACGGATAGAATGTAGGTTTGGAGCAGGTAATAATTATCTAACATGTCATAAGTGGGGGGAAATATTCCTTCTCGGACAATCTAACATGTCATAAGTGGGGGGAAATATTCCTTCTCGGACAATCCTGCTTATCCACCTTTGTGAGACTATGCTCGTGATACCATGTTGGGGGGAGATACTAGGAGCATTGATACATAGTGTAGGACTAGCCACCTTTGTGAGAGACACACCACTTATCCACCTAAAACCTTAAGGTGATAGGTGAGTGGGTTCTCCCACTTATATATGCTTAAGTCTCCACATTCCTATCCAATGTGGGACTATTTCCCACTTACTTACACTTGCTATATTATTCCAACAGAGAGAAGATGATTAGAAAGAATTTTTAACTTTTTTGAAAGAGAGCTTTTGTATAGAATGATATATGAATAAATTATTAATTCATTTTTAATATTTAGATTATTATAACAACATAGACAAGGCCTGTTTATTAGGCCATCATATTCTTGAGTCACGGCAGCAAGCCAAGTAGGACTAGACAAGGCCTGTTTAGTGGTTTTAGGCTCAGCATGAGGAGTAAACAGGATATGTTGGAATTTTGGACATTTAATACTGTAAGTTTGTAGGTGGAGGTGAGACAGCGGTAAGTGAGGGATTAAGAGTGGGATAAATGTGAGAATTGGGACTGTCAGGTTGAGAGGTGGGAGTGTTAAGCAGAGGTGCAACAATGGGGTCCTTGGGTATAGTTGAAATAGAGGCAGGGATATAACAACTGGACTGTGAGTTTGGATTAGGATGCAAGGTGAAGGTTCGAGAAGATCGGGATAGGGTAAATTGTGTTCATTGAAGGTGACATGATCCTCTGGGATGTAGAGTTTACCATAAGAGTCAAGGCACCTATAACCTTTGTGCAAGATTGAGTATCCTTTAAAAACACTTGTGGGGAAAACCAACTCCGAACGAATGTTGTCAATTGGAGATGGCGGAAAATAACAGTTTGTTTAAATTCCGTTGTAGGCGCTATTTCTCGAGACATGTGTCCTTCAGTCTACATTAAAAAATGATAGTGACATTCATTTTGAAACACATTTTCTTTGTTAAAGACACTCATTGTGAAATAGAGGGAGAACTAAATAGCGTAGGGGTGTTTAAAATATGGTTAAAAAAACTAAAAATAAAATATTTTTCCGAAAAAAAAAACTGAAAAAAAATATTTTTTGAAAAAAAAATATTTTTCTCAAAAATTAAAAAAAAAACTGTGAAAAAAATATTTTCCAAAAATATTTTTATTTTTCCTGAAAATATATAATATTTTTTCAAAAAAAATATTTTCTGGAAAAAATATATATTTTCTGAAAATAAAAATATCTTTTCAAAGAAAAAACTGAAAAAAAAATTTCAAAAAAGAAAAAAACAAATCTCCCAAAACCAGTTTAAAATTCAGTTAAAAAATTCAATTTTTTCAATAAAACTAGTTTGAAACTATAAATTGGTTTGAGCTAGTTCTAAACTAAATTGTGACTGGTTTAACAGATTAACCACTTTTTATTAAAGTGGTTTTTAATAACTGCATTGAACCATTAATGTGGTTCAATTCAGTTCATGAACCACGAACGCCCTAAAATAGCGTATTGCAGAACAATAGAGACATGTTCAAATTCTACTATGCGATAGTCACTATTTAGCTCTTCCTTATTTTCAGTTTTGCAGTCTATATTTTTCTTCTTGCCTTGGTTAATGTTTACTCAATAATTTTACAATGGTTTATGCTGGTTTTAAGACACTTCTCTTATATTTATTTTGTTTGGTGTGATCTATTCCATTCCATACATGCAAGTATCAATTTATCTAGAATCAACTATCCCCTCTGCTCCTTTTTAATTGTTGTTTTATGGTTATTTACACATATCAAGATCAATCAGTTTTGCTACTTTTGGTGTAACTATTTCTTTTTCCGATAACACCCTTAACTATTTTTTTGGTCATTCCACTCATTTCTCTATTCAATAAGTAGTTAAGGGTATGGTTGACAAAACAATAGTTAATTTTGTGCTGAATTTTGAAAATGACAAATTAACAGGAACAGATTTTTTCTTCAAAAAGCAACTCATCTGTTTTACAATTTTTGTCTGACTTTTAATTTTGCTCTACATTTGTTTCTTTAGGAGAAAGGATCTGATGAAATTGTTCTTAAAGCAATGGGACGTGCAATAAATAAGACTGTAATGATTACCGAGCTAATAAAGGTTGGAGACTTGATATCTCTACATGCAGTAGCAGTATATTGGTTGGCATTTTTGGTTATCTTAATAATATTTTGACTGTTCTTTCTACTTGTTTCAGAGAAGGATTGTTGGTCTGCACCAGAACACTCAAATTGGATCAACTGATATAACCGACACATGGGAACCACTAGAAGAAGGCCTTCTTCCGTATGGCTTATTGTTTTCTCTATGCTACCCTATTAAACAATTTATGTATACATGTGTGTGATTTTTTGTTGTGTTTTACTTGCACAGTTTGGAAACTACTCGTCACGTTTCAATGATCACAATTACTTTGTCAAAGAAAGAGCTGGATACATCCTCCACAGGGTATGAACTTTCATGCTTAGTTATTTGTGAAGCAAACTACTTGATCACTAGTTAAGATTGGACTAGTTAGTCTGTTTCATAAACTACGGACTTTATGATATTGGAGAGTTGGACTCAATAATAACTGTTTGCCCGTCCTCTTTTTCTAAATTACTTCCGCAAAGTTTATTTGTTTTTATAATCAGTACAGCTATAGTCTGGTGGTAACCATTTTCCCCTTGCTATTGTTCTTCTGTAAGTTTCTGGATCACGGTAGAGTGCTCAATATACAGTAGCTTCCACATTGTCACTTTGTTTTTGTAGTATGTCTTACTATATGTTGCTATCATGCTATAGATGTTCTGAATAATTTTTACAATTTTATTGTCACAAGCTTTAAATAGCTTGCTGAATCTAAAATAAGAAATGACTAGTGAGTGTTTTATTTTACTGAAGTACACGTGAATAAATTATGTAAAATAATCGTGAGGTTTGAACTTCCTTATTTCTAGTATAACTCCCAGTTTCTAGAAAACTAAACTAAGTGTTGTCTTACATCTTATCCCGGAATTTTCCGTGTCTTGTTAAATACTTAACCAAGTGTTGTTGTATATGTTATTTTAGAAACAAATAGGGTCTGTATAAGTTCATAAAAATTTACTTGACAAATGTCCTTTGGCATTTGACTTTTAATTTGTACACGGTTTTTCAAATACTTCATTGAGGACGAGAAACATGTTAGACCCTTAACATCAAAGGAGTGTGGTAAATACCATGCCTTTTGGGCTGCTGTATTTATTGTTACCTTAGTTTGGTGTAGACTGATGGAAGGGTATCAGTTTGTGGTGCTTATATTTTTTTTGCTTTTCTAAATGTTGACTCCCACTAATTGATGCATTCCTTAAAAGAATTAAATATACAACTCTGCAAATTTTACGGTTCAGTCATGATTTACACTAGTCTCAGTCTGGGTTTCTTTCCCACTGTTGTTTTTTTTACCGTATTCTCTGTTTGCATGATCTTAGTTGTTTTTCCTCATGCAGGTATCAACCCCCTCTCCCAGCTGATGAAGTAAAACCTTTAAATGAATACGATGAGGAAGGAGGTGAGTTTAGGTTTTTCTTTGATATTTCAAGAGTGAAAGGGTTATATGATCATTATGGCATGTTTAATTGTTTACAACATTTTTGTTACAGAAGGCTCGCCAAGGATGCGAGGAAGGGGAAGGGGGCGTGGAAGGGGCAGGGGAAGAGGTAGATGTATTGCTGATTACTCTGTTTCACTTATTTAACTTCAATTGGATGCAGTATGGATCATATACAATGATCAGAAATTCCTTTTTGAACCCTTTTATGGTTTCTTGTAAAACTCAATCTTCTTATTTCTACACAATTTATTCTTTATAGGAATGTACAACGGGGGTATGGAATATGGTGATGGTTGGGATGGTGGACGTGGCTATGGTGGCAGAGGACGTGGCCGTGCATGGGGTCGTGCTTTCCGGGGACGAGGACGAGGCTATGGTTCCCAGCCAGGTGGATATTACGACAATGGTGAATATGATGCACCACCTGCGCCACGCGGTAAGCATACAAGTTCACCAAAAACAGGTTTCTGGATATGAATAAGTTCTTATGAATAAATGTATAATCAAATGAAGTTTGATTAATACTAGTTGTCTCATACCATACTGAGATTTCTTTATTTTATTTAGTCCAGTCAAGTATTTTGCTGTGTACTATTTGCATTACATAGTGATTCCTATTGAATTCACCAATTCTTTTCCCTTGTCATTATCTGTTAGTTTCCTATGTCCTTTGTATTTCCTTCCTGTATAGGCATTTTAAAGTTGTTTGATCTACAAGTTACTTAAGTCGACATTGTAATAAAATTTACAAGCACTTGTGCTGCTGTTTGCCTATTGATTGATTAATTTTTTGCATTTTCTTCCAAAACTTAAGTGGACGTTGTACTAAATTTGTATGATTTGCAGGCCGAGGGCGTGGAAGGGGAAGAGGCCGTGGACATGATTTTGATGCAGGCAGTGGAGCAGCTGCTTGATCACCTGGGTGTTGGTTGTCATGTATATTTTCTATTAGAAGAGGGTTGCCTCCCTGCTTAGGTTATTTGTTAGATTTTTAGTTTGGTATTATTTGAAGCGCTCAGTGTTTCAGCCATGTTCCTGCAGTTTTGTTTTTGTATTCTTTACCTCGTAAGTTCGGCAGGTTGAGATAGAGTTGGCGTTGGTCTGTCCAAAAACTAGCACATTTTGGTCTAGTGGAATGCAACTGTTTAGTGGTAGTTTCAGTCAGTTGTCCTATTTACACACTTGAAATCCCAATTTGTTGTAATATCACATTGCTCCACATACTAAAGGTAAACTGAATTTTTACACTTAGAAGGTAATCCGAACCAGACCGGAGGCCGGATCTCGGGCCAGTTTAGAACACTTGAAAAACCAGGCTATCAAAGAACTGGAAAAAACTTGGAAAACTGGGGGAAACTGAAAATTGACGAAAATCAGCAGTTGAACTACTAGTTTCAAGCTTTGATGTGAACTTGATCTCAACTTTTTATATATGTACATATTTGCGACAAACTAATAGATTGTGATAAAGCTTCCAAATTTGTCATGGTTTCGTTTGGTTGCCCAAGCAGTGGAAACTAAGTTTGATCTTCCTTCTGCTCATCACCTCACCCGCCGTACATTGGATGCATATGCAAGTTGAACTTTCCTATAATGACCTGATATGCGTATGCCCTTTCTAATATATTTAACTGTCACCTTAAAAAATAAAATTAAATAAGTGAAGAAATATAACTACCATTACTTCTAATTATGTTGTGTTTGGTAGAATTTTTTAATTTTTTTTTGCTTAAATGCACTTTTAGTCCTTCTATTTTCATATTTTTTAATATTTAATTGCCCAATTTTAAAACTCAATTTTTTTATTCTTAAATTTTACTTCACATTATGTTGGTTTCCTCCATACTATTGGTGATTGGATTAATATATTAACTAATATTTTTTTATTAACTAATAAATTAATTAACAATTTTAATTATATTTTTATTTAGTTAATATATTAATTAATATTTTGTATTAATTATTAATATTTTTTATTAACTAATAAATTAAGCATGAAAGTTTGAACCGATAAGTTTCTACCTAACAGCAAATATGTAGACAGTGACAGAAACACCATGCATTTAATAAAATAAAATAAAAGCAAGAATACTATCTTTGGAATTATATTATATACCAGGAAAGTGTTTTAGAACGAATCCTATCTTTGGAAGCAAGAATACTATCTTTGAGATTGACAGAAACACCATTATTATATTATAATTACAGTACCAAAGTGAGTATTTGCATCTATAAATAAAGGCATGAAACTATTGTGCTGTAAAGAAGTTTTGAAATTTTTGAAAAAATTTGTTGGTGCACAAAAAAGAGATGAAAGGTAAAATGAATATATTTAATGATGGTTACAAAAATAAGGAATAATGAATTACATTGAGTTACGTAATTAGGCTATTTATACACAAAATAAAATCTTAAATATCATCTAACAAAGATATAAAAAGATATAATAATATTCTCTAAAAGATATTCCTAAAATATAGATTAAATCTAACACCATCCCTTAATTTATATTTTATTCAAAACTGACAACACTAATTTCATCCCTCAAGTGAAGAAATTGATCAGTCCTTATAGTCTTTATTAGAACATCTGCCAACTGCTTCTGGGTGCTACAGTGCACAATTTCTAATATTTCATTCTGAACCTGATTCCTCAGAAAGTGAGGCAAGATTGATTGCAAACTTGTTATCAATCATCAGCTTCAGAGGTTTATTTACCTCAATCTTCAGATATTTCAGCAAGTTCAGAATTCACACAGCTTGGCATGCAATTAGAGCGCCTGCAATACATTCAGTTTCACAGGTTGACAGCGCAACAACATGTTGCTTCTTGGAACACCAAGAAATAGAACCTCCCAGAAATTTGAATAAGTACCCAGAAGTACTTCTTCTGTCAACTCTATCTCCGCACCAATCAGAGTCTGAATAACTCAAGTTCTGATTCGATCTTTCTTCCAGACATAAATAACACTCCATACTTCAGAGTTCCCTTTGTTGGAGGGAGATACTAGGAGCATCGATATATAGTATAAGAATAAGCACCTTTGTGAGAGAGACACCACTTATCCACCTAAAACTTTAAGGTGATATGTGAGTGGGTTCTCCCACTTATATATGCTCAAGTCTCCATATTCCTATCCAATGTAGGACAATTTCCCTACTTACTCACATTTGCTATATTATTTCAACACTTCCCCTCAAGTGTGAGTCTACAATGCTCCCTCACTTGTACCGTCATTGACATCTTGTAATGGAACACCACTTCTTGGGCGCATTTCGATACAAGTATCTCCCGGTTCCTTTTTCGAACCAAAGACTCTAATACCATTTGTTGGAGGGAGATACTAGGAGCATCGATACATAGTGTAGAAATAAGCACCTTTGTGAGAGGCACGCCACTTATCCACCTAAAACCTTAAGGTGATAGGTGAATAGATTTTCCCACTTATATATATGCTCAAGTTTCTATATTCCTATCCAATGTGGGACTACTTCTCCATTTACTCACACTTGCTATATTATTCCAACACCCTTCACATACCTCACAATCCTGACAGCAGCTTGATAATGAGACCATTTTGGTTTACTCATAAATCTGCTAACCATTCCAACTGCATAGCAAATATCAGGTCTAATATTACACAAATACCTTAGAGAACCAACCAACTGTTTGAAGGTTGTAGCATCCACATCCTCTCCATCAGAATTAGAGTCCAACTTCTAATTCGTATCAGCAGGTGTGATAGAAACTTTGAAATTTTCTAACTTAAATCTCTTCAGAAGCTCAAGTTCATACTTCATCTGATACAAAATAATTCCTTTATCAGAATATATAAACTCCATTCCTAGAAAGAAACTCATTTTCCCAAGATCTGTCATCTCAAACGCATTCATCAGAACTTTCTTAAAATCAGCTATTTCTTGTTCAGAACTTCATGTTAGCAATATGTCATCAACATACAAACATACCAGACTCATATTACTTTCTGAAGTGTGCTGAACATAAACACCATACTCCATCTCACACTTCTGAAACCCTTTTTCCTTGAAAAACGAATCAATCTTCAAATTCCAAGCTCTGGGTGCTTGCTTCAATTCATACAAGGCTTTGTGTAATTTGAACACCGTCTCTTCCTAATTCTTTTTCTCAAATGCAGAAGGTTGTGATACATATACCTATTCTTGTAATGGATCATTTAGAAATGCAGACTTTACATCTAAATGCATCAGAGGCCAATTCCGGTTAACAGCTATTGCAATCACTAGTTTGATTGTTTCATGTCTCCCTACAGGTGCAAACACTTCAAAGTAATCCAGCCCAGGTTTCTGTAGAAATCCTCTTGCTACTAATCTTGCTTTGTGTTTGTCAATTGATCCATCTGGCTTTAGCTTCTTCTTGAAAACCTATCTGACGCTGATGGCTTTCTTGTCTTTTGGAAGTTCTGTCAGCTTCCAAGTCTTGTTTCTCTCTATAACATCAAGTTCTTCTTTCATGTCCTGTAACTAAACTTGCTACTTAAGAGCCTCTTCCGTACTTATGGGTTCAAAGTCCACTAACATTGAACACTGAATAACTTCTCCTTCAGAGTCCACTTAAGTGTCTTGCAACATGTCAAACTCTACAAATCTTCTTGGGATGCTTCTGACTCTTTGTTGCCTCTGAACTGGACCTTTAGAACCTTGGACACAAGAACTTTCCCCTTCAGAAGCGCTTGATTCAGAAATTGGATTTTCTCCAGAACCTTGACTGTCTTTAGAGTCTGGATCAGAATTGGAGTCAGAGTCAGAATCATCTTCTCCTTTTGTATCTTCTTTAGAGTCAGAGTCTTTATCAGCTTCAGAAACATGTGTTTCTGACTTTTATTCAGGAGTTCTCTCATCAGAGTCAGGATGAGACCTTTCCTAATTCCAAACTTCTGATTCTTTTACAATGACATCTCTGCTGAACTCAACTTTGTTAGTTTCTGGACAATAAATTTTGTATGAACTTATACTGTGGTACCCCACCAGTAACATTACTTTACTTCTATCATCCAGATTCTATCTTCTGGCTTCTAGAACATGTTTGTAACATATAGAACCAAATACCTTCAGATGACTAACACTTTGCTTATCTCCAGTCCACTTTTGAATAAGAACCATTTCCTTCAATTTCTTTATTGGGCATCTGTTGAGTACATAACATGCAGTAGCAACAACTTCTCCCCATAGTATGAGGAAGCTTCTTCTCTTTCAGCATGCTTCTCACCATATCAAGAAAAATACGGTTTCTTCTTTCAACAAGACCATTGTGTTGAGGAGTATAAGGAGAAGTAACCTCATGCAAAATTTCATTCTCCTCACATAATCTTTTGAATTTTGTGGAGTTATATTCACCACCACCATCAGTTCTGAGAATCTTCAGAATCTAGCCACTCTGATTCTTAACCTTCAGTCTGAACTTCTTGAATTCAGCAAACACCTCGTGTTTGAACTTTATGAGAGATACCCATGTCATTCTAGTGAACTCATTAACGAATGAAACAAAGTATTTATTCCCTCTAATTGATGCTACTGAAAATGGATTGCACGCATCAGAATGCACTACTCCCAAGGTATGCTTTGCTCTTGGAGCTACTTCTGATGCAAATGGTAATCTTAGTTGCTTCCGTTCTATGCACACCTTGCATGACTTCTCGGGCTTCTTGATTGTAGGAATTCCATGTACCAGCTTCTTTAATTTCAGATTCCCTAAGCTTCTGAAATTCAGATGACCAAATCTTTTATGTCATAACTCACTCTCCTTGACAACACTTGTTGCACTAAGACATTCAGAGTCTGCAGTTCTAACATTCACCTTGAATGTTCTATTCTTTCCCTGTTCTGACTCCATAATCAGCTTCTGATTACAGTCATATAGCTTCAGAAGATTGTCTTTTATGTTAACCAAAAAACCTTTCTAAATCAGTTGTCCCACACTCATCAGATTGCTTTTCATGCCAGGTACATACCACACATTCTGGATCACTGCTGCTTTCCCATTATTTAGAATGACTATGACATTTCCCATACCTTCTGCATTGAGGTATTTATCATCAGCACATCTGATCTTTGTGCTCTTCCTAGAGTCAAAATCAACCAACTATTTCTTGTTTCTAGTAAGATGGTTTGAACACCCTGTGTCCATATACCACCATTCTGATGAATTCAGATCATTAGGTTCAGGAGCCAACAATAGCACAGGTTCATCATCAGACTCTCCTCTGGCTATATTTGCTTCTTCTGACTTCACTTCTTTGTTTGACCAGCAGTCTTTGGCATAGTGACCAAAGTTCTTGCAACAATAACACTGAACATTCTTCTTGTCAAACTTCTCATTTCCCTTCTGGACATTCTTCTGCCTATTAGAGTTTGAAGCTTCTGACCTCTGACCATCATTAGTTTTCTTCCTGGCTTCTGACCAAGTCTGCTTCTGATACTTCTTACCAGAAGTTACTTTCAGAGTCTGCTGCTCTACTTCCCTCTCAGAAGTTCTCGCAATCATACACAACTCATGTGCCTCTATACTACTTTGCAGATCTTCAACTCTCATGGTTCTCATATCTTTGGAATATTCAATTGCTACCACAATGTAATCAAACTGAGAAGTTAAAGATCTCAAGATCTTCTCAATAATTACTTGTTCATAAAGAGTTTCTCCATAATATTTCATCTCATTAGTGATCAGAATCACTCTAGAGATGTACTCAAAAACCTTCTCGTTGTCCTTCATGTTGAGATTCTCATATTTCTTTCTGAGAGACTAAAGCTCCACCTTCTTCACTGATGCGTCACCACCGTAACATATGACTAGTATGTCCCACACAATCTTTGCTATTTCAGAATCAGCAATCTTCTCAAACACGTTCGCATCCACACATTGATGGATGTAGAACAATGCCTTTTGATCTTTCTTCCTTAGCGCCCTATGTGTTATATTTTGTGCCTCTGTTGTGTCTGCTTCTAACAGATCATAGTCATCGGTGATAAGATCTAATACATCTTGAGAACCAAATAACACACGCATCTGGATCTTCCAACGATTCCAGTTTTTGCCATCAAATACTGGAAGTTTGGAATGGATGTCGCCGCCGTTTCAGTTCATCTTCTATCTTGTGCAATTTTACGCAGAAACTCAATAAAGCAGTGTTTCCCAAATTTCCAGAATCAGAAACAACGATTATCAATCACACATCACCTCACTGTTCTCTCGTGTTTCCCGTGTTTCCCCATGGATTTCTAATCGAAGCTCTAAATACCAATAGATGGTGCACAAAGAAGAGATGAAAGACAAAAGAAATATATTCAATGACGGCTACAAAAATAAGGAATAATAATTTACAATGAATTACATTGAACTACCTGTTATTTATACACAAAATAAAATCCTAATATCCTCTAGTAAAAATATAAAAAAATATAATAATATCCTCTAAAAAATATTTCTAAAATATAGATTAATATTTAAAATATATTTCTAAAATACAGATTAAATGTAACAAAATCTAGATAAAAAACTTATGGTGGATTGTAACGAAGAATGTGTTTTGTTTATTGATGTAACTCTTAATAATCTTACATGGAGTTTTTTTTTTTAAATATTTAAGACTTTATAAAGGATAAACATGAATAGAATATTGGTTAAGTGGATTGGAGTAATAGTGAGCCATTAATGTTGGACTTTTGGGCTTTTGGTTTAGTAATTTCTTTTTAATAATTTAAATTCTCTTTTTTTTAGATCAAATAATTTAAATTATCTTAATTACATTAAAATGAAATTTAAATTAAAAAAGTCATTAATAAATTACAAAATGAAAAATTACATTAAAATGGAATTTAAAAAGTCATTAATAAATTACAAAATAAAAATTTATATTAAAATGGAATTTAAAAAGTCATTAATAAAAGTTACATTAAAGTAGAATTTAAAAAGTCATTAATAAATTATAAAATAAAAGATTAACTAATTTTAATTAAAATTTACATAAAATCTGGCGCGACACTACTGTGGCGGTGCCACATCATTAATAAGGATGCTATGTCGGCAAAATTAGAGGAGGGCCAACAAAATTCCAAGTGAGATAAAGTGTATGGATAAAAATTAAATTTTAAAATCGAAGGATTAAAACTTAAAAAACATGAAAATAAGGAAACAAAAAGTGTATTTAAGCCTATTTTTTATAATGATAATTAAAGATTACTAAATCGTGCATCTATCATGTATAGTCTCCTAGCATATAATTGAGTGAAATTAATAATGTACACTAAAGGTAGGATGTTAAGGCTTCAATTTCTCCTTGCCAAATTTGAAAACATGAAAATGCTTGAGGAGGAAACTATTGTTGAGTTTAATGTTTATCTCTGTGGCATTGCTAACTTCTTTGTTTTCGGTGAAAAGATGTCTATCAAAGAGGTTTGATATAAAGGTTATTGTTATTGAGGAAGCAAAAAATATCTCCACAATGAACTTAAATGAATTATGCTATTGAGAAAGCACAAAATATCTCTACAATGAACACTGATGAATTATTTGACTCCTTGTTCACTTTTGAAATGTCTATTGATGGAAAATTTGAGAAGAGTAAAGGAGTAGCGTTTAAAGCCAATATAACTGATTGTGGAAATTGGGTATCTAATGTCATTCATGAAAGTATTACCGAATCTATTGTCGTGTTTGCTAAGAATTCTATCAAGGTTGTGAGAAGACTTCATAGAAAATCTAGAAACACTGTCTCTTCACAAGTCAAATACAATCAACAACAGAATCTGAAAAGCGGAAACTTTCAACATCGAGGAAGAGATGGTAAAGACAAAACTCTAGCTATCCTAACAAAACCAAAGGAATCCAATGTTGTGAATGTCAATGATTTGGGCATACCTAAGCTAAATGACCTAATTTTTCGAGAAAATGGGAAAAAACTACAATACCACTTTTTCGGATGATAAGTATGATGAAGGAAGTGAATTCAATCAGACAAATAATGTTGTGGCATTTACTACTCTAGTCAAAGAGATTTTTAATACTTAGTTACCTAGTGCTAATGCATTTTCTAATTATAATATAAGTGATGAAGATGAGCTATCTGATTATGTCATTATTGAATCTTATAAAACTCTTTATTTAAAGTGGGTTGAAGAATACAAGTGATTTAAAATGAGAAGGAAATAGTTAAAACCCTTCTTTAAAACAAAACCAAACTTATATTCACTATTGTTGAGTTGAAGCAGGAAGTTGGGCGTCTCAATTCTGAACTTGAAGGAATGACTAAATTTATGCGCATGCTGAATTCTAGACCCGGTAATCTCATTGTTATTTTGAGTGTTGGAAAACCTGCATAGAAAATGAAGGGACTTGGATATACTGGAAAATCATCCACCCAAAGATTATGTCCGTTCCTTCTAGAAGTAAAGTGGAAACTAAGATATCTCGTATAATGTTGCAACAACACCCTGCACACGACTACCAACATAATAACTTCCCTGGGTATGTCATTATTATTGTCGCCATGGTCACATTCATCTTTTCTATTATAGATTTTATGAGTAAAATCTTCATCAAAACCATTTATATCCAAAGTTGAGTATGAAGTCTCGCCCCTGTCCTCAAAATGTGAAACATAAGTGTTGTACCCCAAAATTTTCCCTCCCTTTTTACTTAAGACATTTTTCTAGGATTCTCAAATGCTCAAGGTTGCTCAAGAATTGATCAGACAAATTCTCCTCCTAAGTAATGAGTCCACAACTAGGGTTTCATATTTCTCAAGGTAGTTTGGGTTTGAAAGGTCTCAAGTGATTTTCATGGTTCCTCATATGTCTTCAAGAATGCTCATACCATCAAACTCCATCAAAAACTTCCATGTTGGCTCTATTACTATGTTCCGAGGCTCATGCAAAAGCCTTGGTAAAATTCCTGAAAATTGCTCATGTACCCCAAGAAACATTTGTCGATCAGTTCCAAGACTGTGTAGCCAGCTTGACTGTAGATGATGGTCTAGGTTTTCCGGATGCTGATTTAACGCCAAGAGGAAGGAAGCATAATAAGGCATTGCATGTCTTAGTGGAATGCAGGGGCACAACCTTGGCTCATGTTTTGGTGGACATCGGGTCGTCTCTGAATGTGTTGCCTAAAAAGGTTCTTGATAGGCTTGACTATGAGGGATTGACATTGAAGCCAAGTAACATAGTTGTGAGGGCCTTTGACGGCTCAAAAAGGATGGTGCATAGGGAAGTGGATATCCCCATAAAAAGTTGGGACCCAAACATTTGATTCAACTTTTTATGTAATGGATATTCGTCCTTCATATTCCTGCTTGCTAGGCCGACCATGGATTCACAATGCCGACGCTGTTACTTCTACGTTGCACCAAATGCTGAAGTATCCGATTCAAGGGAAGATTATCACCGTTCATGGAGAAGAAGAGTATATGATCAGCCATCTCAATTCCATCAGATGTATGGAATTAGATGGTGAATTTATTAAAACTCCATTCTAACATTTTGAAGAAGTCCCGCAAGATGTGGCAGTGACCAAGGTTGTGTCTCAAGTTCCCAAGATTACGAGGCCTCCACCCAGGATGTCATCTTTGAAGGATGCCAAGGCAGTGATAGAAGAAGGTGGATGCACTATTTGGGGACAAATCCCAGATATCCCATACAAATTTGACAAGTTTGGCCTGGGTTTCACTTCAGGTGCCCAGAAGGTTGTACGCCACGCTCGTGCTAGAGGACCACCCTTGAAGATCAACAACCACCAAGTCAGCACCGTGGAGGATGATGAAGACAACTACAACCTGGAGAATTGAATTTTCCCAACTGTCACTGGAGGGCTCAGCAACTGGGAGGCTATAGATTTTGTCCCGATCACTTTTATCCCACAGTAATTTGTCTTTACATTCTGTTGGATTTGTAATATTAAAACAATTCAAACTCTTAAAACCTTGTGTCTTACCCGAGGCACAATGGTCCATTTGTAAGGGTTATTATCTTATTTCCATATGACATCAATGAATCATGGATGTTTTTGCATACAAACTTTGTGCTCGTTGTTTTTATTTTTTACATTTTCATTTCTTTCAAAGATAGTTATACCCTTACACACACTCACACTCACAATGCAGGTCTACATCCATTCGGGATCCCATGGGTAACGACTCTGTTATGGCTTTTTATGACTCTAAAAATCTAATCTACCAAGCTGAAGACGGATGTGAGGAAGATTGTGAAGTACCAGGGGAACTTGCCAGATTATTACAACAAGAAAAGAGAACCATTCAGCCCCACGAGGAATCAGTGGATACAATTAACCTAGGTACCGAAGAAGATAAAAGAGAGGTCAAGATGGGTGCCAATCTGGAACCCAGTGTCAAGGAGCGTCTGATTCAGTTGCTACATAAGTATGTTGAGGTCTTTGCCTGGTCATATGAAGACATGCCAGGACTTGATGCAGATATTGTGGTACATCGTCTACCTACAAAAGAGAACTGCCCACCAGTAAAACTAAAGGTCCGTCGAATGCGACCAAATATGTCGGAGAAGATTAAAGCTGAAGTCATGAAGCAATTCAACGCAAGATTCTTGACTGTCACCTCTTATCCGTAATGGGTTTCCAATGTTGTTCCCGTGCCTAAAAAAGACGGCAAGGTACGAATGTACGTGGACTACAGAGATTTGAATAGGGCAAGCCCTAAGGATGATTTCCCACTTCCCCACATTGACATCCTAGTTGACAATACGGTACAACAGAAAGTGTTTTCCTTCATGGACGGTTTCTCAGATTACAACCAAATCAAAATGGCGCCTGAGGACATGGAGAAGACAACCTTTGTCACACAATGGGGGTCATTATGCTACAAGGTTATGCCATTCGAATTGAAGAATGATGGGGAAACCTATCAGCGTGCCATGGTAGCTCTATTTCACGACATGATACATCACGAAATAAAGGTCTATGTGGACGACATGATAGCTAGATCTCAAATAGAAGAAGAGCATCTTGATCGTTTACAAAAACTGTTTGAGAGACTAAAGAAATACAAGCTGAGGTTGAACCCAAATAAATGCATATTTGGAGTGAGGTCTGGTAAACTCCTAGGTTTTGTCGTCAACAATAGAAGGTATTGAAGTAGATCCGGACAAGATGAAAGTGATACAAGAGATGCCTTATCTTCATACTGAAAAGGAAGTCAGAGGATTCTTGGGATGTTTAAACTACATTGCCAGATTCATTTCTCACCTGACAGCTACTTGTGAACCAATCTTCAAATTACTGAAGAAAGATCAAGTAGTCAAATGTAATGATGAATGCCAAACCTCTTTTGATAAGATCAAAGAGTATCTGCAAGAGCCTCCTGTTTTGATGCCACCAATCGAGGGAAGACCATTGATCATGTATCTAACCGTTTTGGAAAATTAAATGGGGTGTGTGTTGGGGCAGCATGACGAGTTTGGCCAAAAAGAGCACATTATTTATTACCTGAGCAAAAAGTTTACCGGCTGTGAAACAAGATATTCACTGCTCGAGAAAACTTGTTGCACTCTGGCATGGGCTGCTCGCCGACTAAGACAATATATGTTGACCCATACTACCTTGTTGATATCTAAAATGGATCCAATAAAATACATCTTCGAGAAACCTGCCCTCTCTGGGAGAATAGCGAGATGGCAAATGATTCTGACAAAATATGACATACAGTATACTACCCAAAAAGCAATAAAGGGCAGTGTACTAGCTGATCACCTTGCTCACCAAGCTGTGGAAGACTACCAGTCCATGAAGTTCGAATTCCCATATGAGGACATCATGAGGGTAAACAACTATGAAGGATTAAGGCCATATGATGGACCTGAACAAGGATCCCGATGGACCCTGGTTTTTGATGGGGCATCTAACACACTCGGCAACAGTATCAGTGTTGTACTCATATCTCCTGAAGGGTGTCATACTCCTTTTACTGCAAGACTTTGCTTCAATTGTACAAACAACATGGCGGAATACGAAGCGTGCATCTTTGGTCTCAAAGCTGCCATAAACTTGGGGATCAAATCCTTGAGTGTATTCGGAGATTCAGCTTTGGTCATTAGCCAGATCAAAGGGGGAATGGGACACCAAACACCCTAACCTTATCCCTTACAAAGAACATGTTTTGACATTTCTCCCACATTTTGAGAAGATTACCTTAGAGCATTTCCCGCGAGAAGAAAATCAGCTAGCAGATGCACTAGCCACAATGTCGTTCATGTTTAAACTTAAATGGGATAACGAGGCTCCCCAGATCACCATTGAATGAATGGATGAACCAGCACACTATCACGAGATTAATACTGAAGAAGTAGTGGACCAGTCTTGGTTTCACGAAGTCATGAGGTATCTCGAGGCTCAAGAATATCTAGAAGGAGCTTCAGTCAATGATAAGAAGTTCTTAAGGAGATTCTCTGCTAAGTTCTTCCTGAGTAACGACATTCTTTACAAAGGCAACCATGACTTTGTTACTTTGGTGCGTAGACAAGGTCGAAGCTGAAAGGATCATGGCGGAATTACATGAAGGCACTTTTGGCACCCATTCCAGTGGGCATACGATGGCAAAGAAAATCCTACGGGCAGGCTATTACTGGTCTACCATGGAAGTAGATTACTATCAACACTCTCGAACCTGCCATAAGTGTCAGATCTATACTGACAAGGTGCACGTACTTCCGCTTCCTCTGAATGTCTTGACGGCTCCTTGGCCCTTTGCTATGTGGGGGATTGATATGATCGGGGAAATCAAGCCAACAGCCTCTAATGGACATCACTTCATCTTAGTGACCATTGACTATTTTACTAAGTGGGTGGGGGCAACTTCTTTCGCTTCCATTACCAAGAATGTTGTTGCCTGGTTCATCAAGTAGAATCTCATCTGTCAGTACGGTATCCTGGAGAGGATCATTACAAACAATGGTACGAACCTGAACAATACTATGATCACAGCTATGTGCGAGCAATTCAAGATCCAGCATCACAATTCTTCCCCTTACCGGCCAAAGATGAATGGTGTTGTTGAAGCCGCGAATAAGAACATTAAAAAAATCATACAGAAAATGACAATCATGTACAAATACTAACATGAGATGCTACCATTCGCTCTCCACGGATATCGTATCACAGCTCACACGTCAACTGGGACAACGCCTTATTCTCTGGTATACGACATGGAGGTTGTCTTGCCTATTAAGGTCCAGATCCCCTCTCTAAGAATTATGAAGGATGCATGGTTGAATGAAGAAGATTGGATCCATACTCGACTTGATCAACTAAACTTGATCGATGAGAAAAGGCGTACTGCTGTTTGTCATGGTCAAATGTATTAAAAATAGATGATCAAGGCTTTCAACAAAAAGGTCAGACGCCAAGTATATCAAGTTGGGGATCTGGTGATCAAACGCATCATACTACCACAAGGTGATCCCAGGGGAAAATGGACTCCTACATACGAAGAATCGTTAGTAATCAAAAACATATTCTCTGGTGGAGCAATGATCTTAACCACCATGGATAGCGACGACCTGCCGCACCCTACAAATGCACACATAGTCAAAAGATACTACGCATAAGAGACCCGCTAGGTTGACACACCTAGGCAAAACAAGGGCATCCCGGAGAACCAAAAAGGTTCGGGAAAAAATTAGGGATAAAACAAAAAAAAATATGTACACCCGGCAAGTTGAAAACCCGAAAGGGCGGCTTGGGCAAAAAAGGGTATCCTGGTGGACTGAAAACCTGAAAGGGCGGTCCAAGCAAAAGTTATGGAATTAAAGCGTATGATTATGTCCCGTTGGATCACCTTACAAACAACCTGCAAACTCAACGGTTCTGATCAATTCAATCAGCTTTAGACAAGGCAACAAATAGACAAGATGCTCAGAGATACGAAGGCTATAGCAGAATAGGAACCCCCATGGGATTATTGCACATAGCTATCTTTTCTTTGTATCAAAATTTTCATTTTTTACGACAACATTCTCTTACTAGAATGTTTGTCTCATTGTACACAAATACTTACTCAAAGTCAATACAAAGATATCCCTTTGAAAGTGAAAAACTATATGTTTTTTTTACTCTTGTGTTTTGTTTACAAAAACGTCCAATGATTTATTTTTGAACATATGCATTTGAACCTAATTACTGTTTACAAATAAACAAAATAGAAAGACAATCACTGATTTCTTTAAAGAGATAGGGAAATCTCTCTAAGTTATTTCCATAAAATCCCCCGTAGTGTGCAGTTTTATCCCCAGCGAAAAAAAGCTTCCAGTTATCAATCCCCAGTAGAAGTCGTCCAATTTCTCAGGATTTCCCGATAGGATTTTACAAGCAATACACGACATTTCCCTTAAAACAAAGTTCATTTCTCTAAGCATAAATCCATCAACACTTCAACTTCACAACATGAAGACTTACATATGCTCAGCAGTGGCCAGAGATTTATTTTCCCCAATACAACAACAGTGCCGCAGACTATCTCACATACGCATACATCACATCCATATATCATAAACATTGATAACATGAATGCATCATACCATGCATTTCATACAACATGACTTTGCATTTTTGCTAACATTTTACCCATTTCAGGATAAGGTTAACAACTACCATTAACAATGTTCAAAGTTTTTAGATACAGTTCAGATACGCTCCAGACACGGATGCCATTCTGATACTCATTCAGATTCAATTTTCAGATACAGTTCAGATACTCTCCAAACACGGATGCCATTTTGATACTCATTCAGTTTCAACTTTCAGATACAGTTCAGATACGCTCCGGACACGAACGCTATTCTGATACTTATTCAGAGTTTCTTTCAGATACAGTTCAGATATGCTCCGGACACATACGCCATTCTAATACTCATTCAAAGTTTCTTTCGGATACAGCTCAGATACGCTCCAGACACGGATGCCATTCTGATACTCATTCAGCTTTCAGATACGGTTCAGATATGCTCTAGACACGGATGCCATTCTGATACTCATTCAGTTTCAACTTTCAGATACAGTTCATATACGCTCCAGACACGAACACCATTCTGATATTCATTCAAAGCTTCTTCTAGATACAGTTCAAATACGCTCCAGACACAGACGCCATTCTAATACTCATTCAGAATTTCTTTCAGATACAGTTCAGATACGCTCCAGACATAGATGTCATTCTGATACTCATTTAGAGTCTCTTTCAGATACAGTTCAGATACGCTCCAAACACGGATGCCATTCTGATACTCATTTAGATTCAACTTTCATATACAATTCAGATACGCTCCAGACACGGATGCCATTCTGATACTCATTCAGTTTCAACTTTTTGATATAGTTCAGATACGCTCCGGACACGGACGCCATTCTGATACTCATTCAAAGTTTCTTTCGGATACAGTTCAAATACGCTCCAGACATGGATGCCATTCTGATACCCATTCAACTTTCAGATACAGTTCAGATACGCTCCAGATACGGACGCCATTCTGATACTCATTCAGTTTCAGTTTACGGTTCAGCAATCATTTCTGGATGGCATCTACAAGCCCATCCCCAACAACTTTCTATCACCTCTCCAAATGGAATCTTTAAGCCCATTCCCTTAACCATCACATCGCCGAGTGCAAATTTCTGGGCACTCTAGTGTCCAATCATCTTCCACCTTTAAGTCACGAATGAAAAAACTTGCCAATATAACTCCTCATGTTTAAGAAGATTGAACAGGGGCAGCTATTATACCCCAAAATTTTCCATCTCACTTATCAAGAATTTTCTCAGAAGATTTCCTTGGGCTCAAGACTGCACTAGGGTTTGATCAGCTCAAGATACCTCCTTAAGCATTGATGACCAAAATTAGGGTTTGAGTTTGCACAATGATTTTTGAACTTCCAATGTCCCATATGACTTTCATGGATCATTATGGACCCCCAAGATTGCTCATGTCAAGTTTCAAGCATTGGATTACATTTTTGCTCAATCAATTGAGCAGTTGACCTAAAAATCAACTGTATTGGGGAAAAGTCAACCATGGCCAATTTACAGTCAAACTTCATAAGTTTTTATCCAATTCAACATTTTATATTCATATGTATCATTTGATTAAGTTTGGACCATAACTCCTCAAGAAATTTGATCAAATCTCTAAAAAGGGCAAAATGGTCAAAATTAGGGTTTTGACTAGGAAAGGGCAATTTCTGATTTTTGACCTAGCAAATGGTCAATTGATTTAAGGCATGATCTAAAGAGTCCAATTGAATCATTTGGACCTAATGAAATGGTTCAAAACATTTCAAGTACATTGGATTGATAGATAAATTTTGCAGTCAACTGATCAAAAGTCAACTGTATACTAAAAAGTCAAACTTTGACTTTTTGGTCAAATTCAAGTGCCAAAGATCACAATTCATTAAAACATGTCAAAATATGAAACTTATTCATCAAGAAATCAAAAAAGTCAAGGTTTCATTTTGAAAAGTCAAAATTTCTAAACTTAGAATTTTTTCTAAGTGTTGGAAATTTCTTTTTTTTCATAACTTTGAGCAAAATTTTCACCATGATGCAAGATGATTCAAGAGAAACTTCCAACATGAAAGTTGTAGATATCCATGAAATCTACAACTTTTCATCATACAAATTCTTCCAAAAGTGCTTGGATCTCAAGTTATAATTTTATGAACATGTGGTCATGAAACTAAACACTTAGTGAAATTTTGCCCTAATTTGGTCAAGATTTTAACCCAACTTCATGGCACTTTTTCATATAGTTCCAAGGGGAATCTTCAAAAGAAATTCAAATATTGGTTGTAGATCACATTGAAAGCTTTCCAAAATGTTCAAGAACTCCTTGAGATTATTCTTTAGTAGGGAGAATCGAAGAGATGAAGTTAGGGTTTTATCACTTTAACTACAAGTCATTTTAGTGATGAACAAGATTCAAATTCAAAGTTGTGCTGCATTAACTCTACTTTTCAGGCCTCAAAATTGTTAGGCACTCCATAATTAATGGTTTACATAGCTGTTAGAGGCTTCACTTCAAGCATTCAATGCATGAACATGCTTTATATCCATTTTTGGAAGAAAGGTCACATTGCCATTTTCATAAAGTGACTTTTTGTACAAAACTTGTTCTTGAGCCTTGCACTTGTTCTCTTATGATAAAACAAGTCCTATAACTCATGATAAATGTTTCAAACACTTACAATCACTCATCCCATGCTTGTACCTCTTCTTGAAACTTGTCTCCCTCTTTTCTTCAAAATCAAGTAACCTAGCCAAAAGCTAGGAACTGGTACTTCTGATTGTCCAAAGCTCTCAAACACTTTTGTTTATACATACACAAACCTTAAACCATAAACAAAAAAATTCTCAAGCCTTGAAAGAACCTAAAACTCAGAATTACACTTCACACTTTCATTTTCACACAAACTGACCAAAAACTTGAAACTCATAATCTACTCGTGCGTTTCTTGGCCTTTTGGTTTCTAAAGTTTCTAAACATCATATAGAGTTGATCCCACACCCTGTTATAGAACTGTAACACCATTAACACCATCCTCCATTTCCAAAAAACAGATCTCTGCACACTGTCTTCTCCAAACCATTTCAGCCATCCATTGCTCCAGCTAATCATTACATTAGCTTCCCGGGACCTCAAGGAAGCTAACCTGATCATCACCATCACTTGAAACAAGCTCAAACTCAAAACACGATTTCCAATTTTGAGGTAAGTTTTATAACTTTGGAACTCTTCATACATGCATCATCAATGATTTATTTGTGAACAAAACATGTAGATATCATTGCCCTAAAGCTAACCATGTCCATAGTTTCCATTAGTTTTGCTTGAGCTTAGAGAATTTTGAAACTTAAATTTATGAGATTTTTAGGGTTCAGATTAAGGCCATTAAAATTAATGCTTATCTTTGATCTATAGTTTTAATGCTTTACATTTCTGAAATTGTTAGAAAATTTGCTACAAGTTTCATGTTTACAGTTTTCATTTTTGATGAGAAATAAGCAAGTTACAGTTGGTCTGGCTAGAGGTTGAAGATGAAGTCATCAGGGCGCGTTTTGCCTTGTATATTTATTGTTTTGCTTATGTTAACGGATGTATAGCCACCCCAGTGGTAGAAGCGCGCGCCTGTAACCTTTGGGACTTGGGTTCGAACCCTAGTGGTACCCTTTTGGATTTTTCACATTTCCTTGTTTTCTGATTTTTCTTTTTGCATGCGATGGGCCTTCTTGGGCCTGTCTATTTTGTTTTTTGTTTTGCTTACTAACCCCCCTGCAGGCTAATTGCACCTCTGGCCTAGTTTATTTTTATTTTCTTATTTTTATTTCATTTGTTTTCTTAATTATTTTTTCTAATATTAAAAAACATAAAATAAAAAAAAATAGATTTTCATTTTAACTTAGTTTATTTTATTTTTTCTTACAAAAAATGTTTTTATTAACTATACTTTATTTATTTTTTATAAGTCATCTTATAAATTTAATTAAAACTAGGTTAATATTTATTTTTCTTTTACACCTATTAAAATATATTTATTCATATATAAAAAAGGCCAAAAATATTTTATAATGCTATAAATATTTCTAAGACAAAAATATCAAAAAAAAACTTTTTCTAAACTTATTTTCTTTTAACCAATTAACAAATTTAGGGTTTTATTTTAAAAAAATTCTTAATAAATTTAAGTTTGATTAATTATTTTATTTAATTAATTAGGTTAAAACAAATTCCCTTTTTCTCATGAAAACCAAACAAATATCCATTTACTTCATATTTTGCAATTTTGTACATTTATTCATTTTGTACTTTGTATTTATCTATTTCCTTGTACATTGATATCAATTCAATATGGTTGTAATAGACTAAATAGGTTTACATTCTTGTAATCCCCGTTCAATTTGTACACCCCCTCCCACAAATGTTATAATAACGTAGTAACTTTAAATTCCGCAATTTATCACTTTATATATAACATGCTAGTAATTAGGGTTTGTATGGAAAGATTAAAACCGATACTTAGAAAATCCTAATTCAAGATAAAATCAAGCATGAAAATAACACACTTGAACACAAGCACCCCTAGGGTTATTCCACTTGGTTGCCTTATATGAAATGGCCATATTACGCATGTAAGGTATCTTAGCAAATACAAGATCATAGTCCCTCGATGACGCTATCTAAGTTGCCTTTCAAATGATCTTAGTCCCTTAAAAAAATGCTAAAATACCTTGCAACATTGCTAATCATGGTTATACAATGACCCACGCCCGTCCCGTTTATATCCAAAGATAGAGTTACTTACCAAATCAATGGTAAGATAAAAATGTCAAAAGAAAGGAAAATGAACAAGAAAGACTTTTGAGTAGGTAGAATGCTCCTAATTACTTGCTCAATTTCAAACAAACATCCTTGCTATTTTCAAAACAAACACTTACACTTTCAAACATCTTACAAAACTTGAAAACATTTTCAAAAAGATCAAACATCTTTGTATACATTCTTACAAACAAAAATCATTACAAATATTGCCTAAACAATGGCCTCTTTACAAAATACTTTCAAAAAACACACCAAGCACAATTTTAAACAAAAAGCAAGTGATCTAGCAAGTAACTAAGAGCCCATGGAAAACCATGGATGAAAAAGGGTGATAATACCTCCCCTTTTCATAATCTACCCCCCGAACTCAAGAAATAATCTCAAAGGTCTTTCCTGTGCTTTTTCACCTTTCCTTTTGGATAAAAGAAAAGTCGATGGCGACTCTTGCTAACCGCAACATTTGCGATCAAACACAAAACCTTCAAGTCAGTTCTCCCACCGTATCACACATTTGTAGAAACCTGTTTTGAATGATGTCAAGGCAGATGTCTTAACATCTTCTTCCTGAACTGAACTCAACCAACATCAGTTTATATTTTTCTGTTTCCTGATTTCCTGCGCACCATAATTCAGGATGTATGACTCACAGGCTGCGAAAAATATGGAGGAATATTTTTCAAATTGCATGGATTTTATCTTGGCCTATTTTTATGGAAATATTCAAAAGAATTGAATATTTGGTTTTAAGCCCAAGCCCACAGTTGCGCATATGTAAGAACTCGCTTCCTTATTCAAAAGACTGCAACTTTTGAAGAAGAATACTTTTTTCTTGTCTTAGAAGTCTAAGTATTTTAATTGTCAAACACTCTAGTATTGATTTAATACTTGTGTTTTTATTTGGGTTGTTAATTATGTATCATTCATAAGCTTTTAAGCATTGAATTATTGAAGTTTTTAAACTTATTATTTCTGTTGTTTCTTCATTGTAAGTGATTGAAGGGATTTGAGGGGGGCCTCATACCTAGGCGAGTCTTAGGTAGAAGTATATAACGAGTAGTGATTAAGTGATTAGATCGTAAACTGGTTGTTTACTGAGGGTCTACGAATTGATACTATTTAGTGGACTTGTCCCTGGCTTGGTAGCCCCCAGGGTAGGTGTTGTTGTACACTGAACTGAGTGAACAATCTCTTGTGTTTTTAATGCTTTTGTTATTACTGCTCTTTACTTGTAAACAGATATTTGTGTCTTGACATCTCATTCAACATCATATATCTGATACCAGAATTTAAAAAACGTAGTTACTTATGCGTCAAGAAAGTTGAGGACTCATGAAAAGAACTATCCCACACATGATTTAGAGTTTGCTGCAATTGTTTTTGTGTTGAATATTTGGAGGCATTATCTTTATGGGTCTATATTTGAAGTATTTAGCGGCCATAAGAGTTTAAAGTATTTATTTGATTAGAAGGAATTGAATATGAGACAACGAAGATGGTTAGAGTTGTTGAAGGATTATGATTTAGGTTTGAATTATCATCTAGGAAAGGCAAATATGGTGGCTGATGCGTTAAGTCGAAAGACTTTACATATGTCAGCAATGATGGTTAAAGAGTTGGAATTAATTGAACATCTCAGAGATATGAGCTTAGTTTGCAAGGTGACAGCGCATAGTGTTATGTTGGGGATGTTGAAGATTAACAATGATTTTCTAGATAATATTAAAGAAGCTCAAAAGTTAGATGCGAAATTGGTAGATTTGATGGTTGGAATCGATCAATATGAGAATAGTGATTTCAATTTAGATATGCAAGGTGCGTTGAGATTCCGTAATCGGATTTGTATTCCTGATGATGCAGAGATGAAGAAAGTAATTCTCGAGGGAAGTCATAAAAGTAAGTTAAGTATTCATTCGGGAGCTACAAAGATGTATCATGATTTGAAGAATTTGTTTTGGTGGCTTGGAATGAAGAGTGATGTGGCTCGGTTTATGTATGCATGTTTGACTTGTCAGAAGTCAAAAGTTGAACATCAGAAACCCGCAAGGGTTGATGCAATCGTTAGAAGTTCCATAATGGAAATGGGATAGCATTTTGATGGACTTTGTGACAGGGTTACCTAATACATCAAGAGGACATTATACAATTTGGGTGATTGTTGATAGGCTTACAAAGTCGGCTCATTTTATTCCTATTAACATCAGCTTTCCAGTATCTCAGTTGGCAGAGATTTACACTAGTGTAATTGTAAAGCTGCATGGCGTTCCTTTGTGTATTGTGTCAGATAGAGATCCGAGGTTTACTTCACATTTTTGGAAGAGTCTGCAAGAGGCATTGGGTTCTAAGTTAAGGTTGAGTTCGGAGTATCACCCTCAGATGGATGGTCAGACAAAGAGGACTATTCAGTCGTTAGAAGATTTGTTGAGGGCATGTGTTCTTGAGCAAGGAGGTTCGTAGGATACTTATATTTCATTAATAGAGTTCACTTATAATAATAGTTACCATTATAGTATTGGGATGACACCTTTTGAAGCGACATATGGTCGGAGATGTAGAACTTCTTTATGTTGGCACGAATCGGGGGAAAGTGTAGTGCTTGGACCTGAAATTGTTGGAGAGACCACTGAGAAGGTAAAGTTAATTCAAGAAAAGATGAAAGCTTCCTAAAATATACATAAGAGTTACCATGACAAGCGAAGAAAATATTTAGAATTTCAAGCAGGTGACCATGTATTTTTGAGAGTCACGCATGTGACTGGTGTTGGACGAGCATTGAAGTCTAAGAAGCTCACTCCTTGTTTTTTTGGTCTGTATCAAATTTCGAATAGAGTTGGGAATGTTTCTTATAGAGTGACTTTACCGCCTAATCTTTCTAATTTGCATGATGTGTTTCATGTGTCATAACTCCGGAAGTATATTTCACATCCATCTCATGTGATTCATATGGATGATGTTCAAGTACATGATAATCTTACTGTGGAGACGATACCTGTAAGGATCGCGGATCGTGAAATGAAGACACTAAGAGGCAAAGAGATTGCTTTGGTGAAAGTAGTCTGGCTAGGAGCTACCAGAGAAAGCATGACGTGGGAGTTGGAAAGCAAGACGCGGGACTCCTATTCTGAGTTGTTCGAATAAGGTAAATTTTCAAGGATGAAAATTTTCTAAGTGGGGGAGAGTTGTAATGCCCGTTAATTTAATTAATTATTAATTAGATGTTTTCGATTAATTTCGAATTATTTGTTGAAATCGTTGACATGTTGTGTTATGTTGTGAGTTGTTGACATAAATTGTGGTGTTGTTATTAGTTAGTTAAACTACTTGATTAATAATATTAGTTATTGGGCTTGTTTTGGTGATAGACATAGTATTAAGGGAGTGTGAACATTAGGCCCAATAGAAATAATAATATTATTGAGTTTAGTTAAATAATAGAAATTAGGTTAATTAAAAAGGGTTAAGAGAAAGAGTAGAGAAAGTGTTGTATGTGAGAAGTTGCAGAGAAGAGGAATAAGGAGAAGAGGCACAAGGCTAGGTTCGATCAGAAAATTATAGAGCAACCTTCAATCCAAGGTAAGAGTGGAGTTCTGACTCTATAATTAGGTATATGATTAATATTATGTGGGAGTTTTTCTATAAAGTTGTGTAATAGCTTTGTTAAATATGATTAATGGAGGTTATAGGACTAATATATATTAAGTTGTTGTTTGGTGAAAATTGATGCTGCTGTATAAATATATTATTTTGGTATGAGACCAAAAATCGAAGAAAATTATTAGAGGTTCTGTGTTGAAGCCACGTGAAAACATTCGGTGCCGAAGGGCATGGGGTGTACCAGAGGGCACACCATGGAAGAGTGTGTCGGGCGGGGAAAGAAGGGTGCCGACCGGCACCATATGAAGAGAAGTGTGCCGAGGGGCACATAGAAGGATGCCAAGGGGCACATAGTAGTGTGCCGAGGGGCACGTACTCATAAGTTCAAATTTTCTTGTGTTGTGTTGTCTGCTACTTTAATAATAATTGGTCACTAATTGTTATCACATGAACAATGAATTATAGGTAGCAGAGATTAAGCAATCAATGTTTTTTATGGTCTTAGCAAGTTAATCCGCAAAAGATAATAATCAGATAACTATAGAATATATATGTAGATATATAATAGCTATTTAATTAGTTACAGAAACGTATATAACAGGCTTAGAAAAGAATGAATAATAACATAGGTTATTTATTAGTAACAGAAGTAAACAATTGGTAGATTAGCATAAATATATCTGGTAAGATTAATAATTAACAGAGTTAATAAATATTAGCAGAAAGTTAGTAATAGCATAAAAACGTTTATAAATTAAAATAGCGGTAGAGGTAAATTAGTGTTAGAAAATAATAGTTTCATTAATTTAGCCGAAAACTATTAATAAGGCTTATCATCAAAATAATTTAGTAGAAGTATTTTAGTAGGACCGTGTTAATAACAGTGTTGGCATGTGTAAGTTGTTGTGTTGTTGTTATTAATTGTTGAAGTTGCAGGTGATGAACTTTGTTGTGTTACCTCTATTGATTGGAAATTATTGAGTTGTAGGCTTATGCCAATGTTGTTATATGTTACTGTTGTTTTTTTGTATTTCATAAAGTGGTCGCATACATAACATATCATGTTGGAGCTGATGCTCGTTAAGTTGACCTGGATTGGAAAATATAAAGTTGAAGGCTTATGCCTTGTTGATGCCTCTATTTATTGGCAAATTATTAAGTTGGGAGTTTTGCTCTGTTGGTACCACATGCATATGCATTGTAACGAGTCACATTTCACGTTGCATATTTGAGTTGTTGTGTTGATGAATTAATCGTGATATTTTGTTGATATTTATCGTGATTGCTGTTGTTTATAAGTTGTGAAGCAATGATCTTGCATGAACTGATTCTAATATAATGTTTATCATATGTTCAATTATATTGTTAGATATCTCACCTCTTCTGTTTGAATGTTACCCCGATATTGGTAATGTGCAGGTAATCCAGAGCGACAACGGTTTACCTTCAGTAGTTCGAGTCAGTGTCATTACTCTGATACGTAACACTCGGGGGGATGAACACTTGTTGTTTTATTGTTGTTATCATTTCAGTTGATTGAACTTTAAGTTGTTGTTCGTTAAATACTTGTTATTTGAAGTTGTTTAAGTTGGATGAAGATGATATATCCTTTTTAAGTTGAATATCTGATTCCGCTGCGTAGTTATGAAAGTGGTTGTTTTCAAAAGATTAAATTATGTTGCCGTTGGTTCATCCAAGTTTAATGTGTTATGTATCTGTAATGAATGTCGTTTTAAGTTGAAATTATAGCATCCTGATTTAGTTGTTGAATTTTTTTGTAACTCTGATTTTATAATATTTATCGGGTAGAATTGGGGTGTTACAGCTGCCCAATAGAAGGTCTCTTTCGAGCAAGTACTTTTTCATGCAGTCGGTAGTGGGGAATTAGATGGTCTCGCGGTTGAACCACTCGATGTAAGCTTTGAGAGGTTCGTTGCTCCCCTAGATGATTGCCTCGAGGGATGCCTCAGTCTTGGGGTGCCGTCGAGAGGTTGTTAAGTTTCTGGCGAACTGGTTCTTCAGGCTCTTCCACGAGGTGATAGACTCGGGGGCGAGGCTTTTGTACCAGTTCATGGCAGTTTTCCTCAGAGTTGTGGGGAATAATCTACACTTCATATCACCACCGATGTTATGGAAGTAGAGAATTGTCTCAAAGCTGTCGAGGTGGTATCCAGGGTCTGTGGTGCCATCGTAACTATTCAAAGGTAGATGTTTCTCCACCCCCTTGGGAATAAGGGCCTCCATAATAGCTTGGGATAGTGGACTGCGGGGGTCATTTTCATCGCTTCATTCCGAGGAACGAGACGGGGAATGGTCAAAACAGTGTTCTCTACGGCGGGGATAATTCCTTGCCCGAATTCCCTTCGTTTCTTCCTTGACTTTGTTCCTCTTATGAGTAGGGGATCGCCGTTCTTTGCACGTAGAGCGCGGTCGTACTTCTTGACGATTTCAGGTTGGGTCCTCTCTAGTTGAGGGCCTCGCCCAATACGACGAGAAAAGGAGCTGTGTGAGTCTTCCTGTTGGTGTCTCTGCGGAGGAGATTGTGAACGAGCTTCACGTTGTCGTGGAGACGGGCTGCGTGAATCATGTCTTTTGTGCCTCCTGGGGGAGCGCGGTCGGTGGGTCTTCTCTAGCATTCAGAGGCGTTCACCCTGCACGAAGATCATGTAATTGGTCTGATTGATCGCCGCGAACAGAGCATGGGTTGTAGGATCAACATTGGCGGGCATTAGGATTTCTCGGTACACCGCAAGTTCATCGATGTGCCGATGAGGATTGTCAAGAGGGCGTGGGAGGGTGGAGGAAGAGGTGGTCATCCTGTCTCTGTCGCATTGCCCGGGAATGCCCACGTTGTTGTTGTTGCCAATATCGGCGAAGTGAACATTCTGGTTACCATTGTTGACTTGATCGACCATGACGATCGAAAGATTGAAAGTTTGCTTTGGTCTCAAGTTAAAAAAAGACGGGGAAACAATTTCCCACAGACGACGCCACTGATAGTACCTGTTTAGAAGGGATCGTCGATGACCCATAAGCTTGGACTGAATGGCGGTTGAAAGTGAAGTAAGGGGATACCTGCAAGACACTTTGATGCTAAAGTAAAGTTCAGAGCATAATGCAAGTAATGAAAAGTGTGAAGAATGATGTCCCTGACCCTTTAGTGAAATATGGTATTTATAGCTCCCAGCGTTGTGCCAAGACCTTCGTTATGAGCTAAGGATCCAGACTCAAACGAACGACTGCTAGGACTCACGCGTGTGAAGTGGAGCATCGCGTGCCCACGATCTTGATTCAAGTGTCCCGTCTTATTCGGATAACGGAGAACCAATTATTCATGGAGAGCAAGATGCTCCGTGATAATCAGAAGGCAGATGGCCACGTGCTCACAAAGGAGCACGTGAGGAGTCTTCCCCAACGACTATGAGTTGGACCATATTATTAGGCATTCTTCAAGAGACCGTCGGACTGGGCCACATTCCTCAGTGGGCCAAACGCAGATCCAGTCCAACATAATTATTATTGTTATTATTATTATTATTATTATTATTTTTATTTATTATTATTATGAAAATATAATAAACTTGGTAAAAATATAAATAGTACATTGAATTGAAACTAGTAATTTGTATTGAGAATTAGGTTTAAAAAAGTTGTATTGTACATCAAAATTAATAAAATATTTTTAAATAAATATTTATTTGTTAAATATATATTTTGAATTAAACAAGTATTATTTATTAAATTTCATTAGAAAATATAAAATCTATTGGATTTAAAAAAAGTTTGATGAATTACATTGATCACTATTATGAATTAGATTGATAATAAATAATAAATAATATTTGAGTTTGAACCCACCTCTAAATAATTTTTAATGAGGTTTTATTTGATCGACAATCATATCTTGTAACAAATAAATTGGATAGATGGATATGACGACTCTAGATGGGCCATATAAGCCCATGGGGTAATTGTTACGACAGGAATGGTCCGGATGAGATTAGCGATCTAATCGGTAGTGAGACCGAGACCACACTAACCCTACTCATCCGCCTTTTTCTTCTCCTTGGGCATTCTATTGATAGATAGATTAGAGACTGCAATTGCTCCCTGTAGCTTTTCTTTTTCGTCCATATCCCCAAAACATTGACATATTCGCCCAAAGCCACACACACACACACCCTCGCTTCCATCTTACTCACGCACAACACACACGGTATATCTCTCTCTCTCTCTCTCTCTCTCTACGATATTATAAACCCTAGATTCTTCAATTAATGCTTCGATTTGTTTTTGGATTCAGATGGATAGATACCAGAGGGTGGAGAAGCCCAAAGCAGATACTCCAATCAACGAGAATGAGATCCGCATTACTACTCAAGGAAGGATGAGGAACTATATCACCTATGCTACCACTCTCTTTCATGTTAGTTATAATCCCCAATGTGTTTTAATTAATTGCTCTTTATGCATGTTTATTAACGGAGTAACTTTTAAGATTTATATACTATTATCCCATTATTAAAAATTAAATGTGCTATTAATGGATAAAATCTCATATCAATGACTTAGAATGGAGTGTCTAAAAAATGAAACTTAGTTCCATTGGAAATGTGACAAGCCTAGAAAAAGGTGAAGATAAATACAATATCTCTAAAGAACCTGATTACAGGAGAGTAACAATGAATTTCCAAAATCAACCTGTGAAAGGAATTTCTTGAAATAACTTTTTTGGTGCAAGCTGGGAAGCCAAACAAAGTGGAGGTATAATCAAATGCAAAGACTGATTTATAGAGTGTAGGTTTGGAGACGACAATAATTACCTGACTTGTCAAGTTTTTTGTGGGAGGAGATATTCCTTCTCAACAAATCTCCCTAATGTCCAATACTTTTGGGAAAGATGGATAATGAGGTGAGTGGCCGCCCAACAATGGAACAAGGATATGATTTCATACAACCTTAGGTTTTAGGCCCATGTCAACTCCACAAAACTGGCTTATTAAGTACTGGGTAGTAAATTCCGGATAGCGGGCATAGAGGAGGAAAAAAACAGAAACAAGAAGGAAATAGAGAGGAGGAAAAATCCAAAACAGATTAGAAATATATAAAAAAGCAGAAGGAAAGTTGGAAACAGGAATGTAGGAAACTGGAAACAAAGGAGAGGAGAAATCAAGATTCCGGTGACATGATGGCTTGCAGAAAATGGGTAGTAGAAAACTTGCAGAGAAGGGAAGAGAAATGTTCTCTGTGAATGCAGAGAAGAGGAGAAGACTAGGGGTCGCTTGCAGAAGCCTCAAAATTACAAAAAAGGGGCAATCATGGTTTTTCCGGATAAATCACATGTTCGTTTGCGAATCATCACTACCCAAACTGTAACCGCACAGGGACCAGCCACAATCTTAGTATGCGCCGTTCCCAAGCCACTCGTCCCAGCGTGATCGCGCTGCAAACCACCACTATTGACTACCTTGATTAAATGCTATCTCTATTTGATGTGGGACATAGCGTTTTCTATATCGCCCTTAGGACTTCCTTATTTTTGCTTTAGATAACCCCGAAGATATTTTGTTCTCATGTTGGTTAATGTTTACTTTTATTAAATTACAATAATATTTTTTTGCTGTTTTCAGGACTTTTCTCTTTTATTTTGTTTGGTGCAAGTATCAATTTATCTAGAACCAACTAATGTTTTACAATTTTACCCACGACTTTTAATATTGATTACATGTGCTTTTTGTAGGAGAAAGGATCAGATGAAATTGTTGTCAAAGCAATGGGACGGGCAATAAATAAGACTGTAATGATTACTGAGCTAATAAAGGTGGGGGGTTGATATCCTTATGCAGTTAATTGGTTGGCATTTTTGTAGTCTTACTATTGTGACTCCTATTTCTACTTGTTTCAGAGAAGGATTGTTGGTCTGCATCAGAACACTCAAATTGGATCAACTGATATAACTGACACATGGGAGCCACTAGAAGAAGGCCTTCTTCCGTATGGCTTATTGTTTCCTCTATAGTCTATACCACGTTATCAAATATTTGTATGCATGAGTGTGATTGTTTTGTCTGTGTTTTACTTGCTCAGTTTGGAAACTACCCGTCATGTTTCAATGATCACAATCACCTTGTCAAAGAAAGAGCTGGATACATCCTCCATAGGGTAAGAACTTCCATGATACTGTAAGGCATGTTATCTCTAAATTATGTTGTTAGATGCTTTATCTCTTAAATTCATCTTTAATGGGCTTGGTTGATTTCATTCACTTAGTTGTTTTATTAATTTATTGTCACTGTTGTGTTTATAATTTTGCACCTTTGCTTATTTGCTTTAGACTCTTATAATGCAGGGGTTCAACTACATATTAAACTCTGTTATTTGGCTGTCTTTCACATTATGGTTTAAAATTCAAATTTTTTGTTTTGGTTTTAATTGTATTCTCTGCTGGTAAGATCTAAGTTTGTTTTTTCCTCATGCAGATATCAACCTCCTATACCGGCTGATCAAGTAAAACCTTTAAACGAATATGAAGACGAAGGAGGTGAATTAATAGTCTTTTCTTTTGATATTTCAAATGAGTGAAATTTTATTACTATGCATATTTAGTTGTTAAATATAATTTTGAAACAGAAGGCTCACCAAGGATGCGAGGAAGGGGGCGAGGTCGTGGAAGGGGCAGGGGTAGAGGTAGAGGCAGAGGTATTGCTGCGTCTTTTGTTTTGCTTATATAACTGTAATTGGATGTGGCATATATTATAGAATGGTCTGAAATGCTTTCTTGAATCTTTTATGGTATCTTTTACAATAAAAAATGATCTTATTATGATGCAATTTTTTCTTTGTAGGAATGTACAATGGGGGTATGGAATATGGAGATGGTTGGGATGGTGGCCGTGGCTATGGTGGTAGAGGGCGTGGCCGTGCATGGGGCCGTGCTTTCCGGGGACGAGGACGAGGCTATGGTGCCCAGCCTGTTGGGTATTACGACAATGGTGAATATGATGCACCACCTGCCCCACGTGGTAAGCATGCGAGTCCACCATATTCAGGTTTCCGGGTATAGATAAACTGTTATGTATAAATGTATTATCAAATTAAGTTTGATTAATACCAGTTGTGTGCTGTCTCATATTGAACAGATTTGTTTACTAGTCCAGTCAAGTATTTTGCTGTATCCTATTTGCATTAGAAAGTTACTTGATTTGAATTCGCCAATTGTTTTCCTTGCTGTATCCTACAAGTTACGTAAAGATGCTGTAGTAATTTTTGTTTGATGATATGCAGGCCGAGGTCGTGGAAGGGGATGGGGTGGTGGGCGTGGTCGTGATGCAGGCCATGGTGCAGCTGCCTGATCACCTTGCTGTTGGTTGTCGTGTAAATGTTCCATTAGAAGAGGGGTCGCCTTGTCTCTCTGCTTAGTCATTTGTTAGCTGTTAATTTGGTATTATTTGAAGCCTTCTGTGTTCCATGTTCCTGCAATTTTGTTTTCGTAGTTTCTTTCCCTTGTAACATCTATAATTTAAGTTAGGGAGGTTGAGTTAGGTATATTTATTTTAGACTTTGAAAGAAAAGAGTCAAAATAATCAAAATTTTCATATAGAAGTTATTACAGCAAGTTTTGCCATGTTTGCTTTGTAGTAGTTGAAACTTTCATTTCTAGACAAAACTGAGCATTTCTTTTAATGTTGTGATTTGTTTGGTTCAACTGACTAAGTGAGAAACTATAATGGAAGCTGAGGCGAGGGAGGTTTTTATTTTTATTTTTTTTAATTAAATGATGAGAGGTTTTTTTTTTTAAAATTAAATGATGAGAGGTTTTAAAGATACACTCTTCCATTGTGTATTTTATTTTTGTTAAAAATAGTGAACGGTGTTTGTTAATGTGTCCACTGTCCATGACTAGAGATTGCTGTGTATAGATAGATGACTAAATTGCTGTGTGTGTAGCCTAAGTTAATGGTATATATGTGCATTTAAAATTGTGTGTTTATAGTAAATTAAGGAGAGAATAAACATGCTTGTGCCACCTTCTCCTTCATAGCTTGATATTTTTTGCTCTTTACAACTCGAGAAAAGAAATAAATTATAAGTAGAGGTTAAAGGAAAAATTATTCAGAGTACAGACATTTTATATTTATTTTGGATCTTTTCTTTCTTTTTTACTCGACGGCATTACTACTTCAGTTAACCACTTCTTCCTGATTTTGGGCATCATAGGTTTAAACCCTAAGTAATGTGAGACTTGTCTCTAAATGAAAAAAAAAGTAATTTTTTTGATGAAATCTTAAAAAATTTGACGAAATCGTAAGTAAATTTATTAAAGAAAAATAAAATTTAAATTTGATTTTATCAAAATCAAAAGGCTTCTTTAAATAAAACTAGATTAGATTTTAAACTGAACAGATCACATAGTATAAGTTTAAATAGAAAGAAATTGAATTGCTCTATTTACAAATGTTGGTTTTGTAATAAGTTTAAGCCACTTAGAACCATTTTGTTATGATAAATTAAAATTTAAAGGTAATAATTCTAGACCTCTTAGAATTACTATAGAATTACTAATGTATCAGGATCTAAAAAGATTTGGGTATCAAAGATGAAAACTTATTTTGTTTTGCAAAAATGTTTTGCAGTTTTATTGAAGTCTTAGTGTATATTAAATGAAGTTGTGCAAAACAAAATATACCTTTGAGTATATAAGTAAAGTCTTTCTTGATTACGTTTGATGATTCTGAATTTCTGATGCCTATGATCCAAGGTATTCTTGTTGATGGTGCGTATTAAATGAAGTCGTGAAAAACAAAATGTATCTTTGAGTATATAAGTAAAAGTCTTTCCCGATTATGATTGATGAATATGAAATTTTGATGTCTATGATCCAAGGTATTCTCGTTGATGGTGTATTTTAACGGACACAATCAAAGTATTCTTATTGAGGACGTTTCTCAATATTTATGATGATATATGACAATTTAACCTCTTAGTAGTTTGAGGTGAGAAGTTTATAATAAATTTATTAATCTTGTGGTTTGAATCAACTTTCCAGTTAAACGATTTGCAGAGAGGAATTTACTATAATATTGTTGTCATTCTCTCGAAATGGGGAGTTTTTCTCAAGTCTACTTAGGATTTAAGGTGGTATACTTTTTAAAGGGTTAAAAAATCGAAAAACTCTAATTAATTCTCTAAATAAATGGTTTATTATTTTGCTCAATCTCTTAAAATTATTATTACAGATAAATTATTTGAGTTTTAAACATTTTTTTAAAGAAAAAGGGTGTAAAAATAAAGGAAGGGGTGCCAAAATTAAAATAACAAATATAAATCTCAATCAAAGGCCCAAAAAACAAGGATTCTAAAAAAGCACAAAATAATTGATTAGAAAAATTCAAATTTCAAATTTTGTGTGCCATAATCAATTAAACCTAAGGGTATATTATCCATTATTGCATTGAAAATCGACGTAATGTCTATTTCTCCATGGCTAACTAACTATATTTAATGAAATAATCGATTATGAAGCCTTTTTAATCTATTATGAAGTGTCTATTTAAAGATATTCTTCTTCCTCTTTTTCCATCTCTTTCTACATTCATTTCTTGTGTGTTTAGTTGAGTATTAGAGTAAAAATCTTCTTCTCCATCTCTTCATCATCACCAATGGCACCAAAAGAAGTCGCACTTTCAGATGCTCCTCCTCATACTACTCAAATTTCTCCCCTTCTCAAGATAAAAACCAATTTAAACCGGTACTATGAATCAAGGGAATTTTAAAATATTGTGCTTTTATCAAAGCTTATGTTGATGCTCAGTTGAAGAGCTTCATCTGCAAAGTACCTAAAGAGAGGTTTTCTACATTGGTGATGATGTTTTACTCAAACCTCAACTACGTAGACGATGTTCTTACTTCTGAAGTGAAGAAACACCTGACTTGATTGACTCTTGAAGAATTCATATGCAACCTTTCATATACTGACTCCAACTATGATGATAATGAAAAAAGTTAACAACTTAACTTTTTGAATGCTTCTATCTCATTCATGACAGATCCAAACACTTTTATTCATTCTCCCTTCACCGTTGACATAGTGGGCCCATACTTAATCAAATCCTACATCGTCACATTATGATTTTTAGCTGATAGAGTTGAAAATGATTGGGTTAGTGATGTGATCTATCATAAGATAAGGAGCAAAAGAAAAAAAATGTTTTTACCATATAGTGGACTAATCACAAAAATTCTCGAATACACTGATTTGATTTAGAGTAGGAGGAATCAATAATTAAACACATAGGAATATGAAAAAGCACCTTAAATTTGATGAGGATAAAGATCAACAATGTGGTACTAATTCACCTACCTAAAAAAGTACCAAGAAGAGTTCCCACCAAACAACAACAAGTAGAGAATGCAAATATGTAATACTTTCCTCAACACCATTCTCCAGAATCAACAGGAAATGATGAGAATTCAAAGGAGGATTGATTCAAGAATTCGTGATCTCACTCACAATCTCGCAACAACCAGGCTTATATCTATGAGCATATCCAAAAATGACGATGGGGGACATATTAGTTCTTTGCTTGTATTAAATGATTTTCTTTTTGCTTTTTTTATTTCTTCCATGTTTTTTTCTTGTACTCTTCATGTTTAATTAATGAAACCATTTCCTTGTTTGTAAAAACTTATCTATGAGAATTATATGCTTGTCTTTGTTAGTAAATCTTACTTTGATCTATGTGAATTATGTGTTTGCATTATTTTCTAGCATCTTTTTCCTGTCTTTTTGATTATGTCAAAGTGGGAGAAATATATTCTTAGAGGAATTAGAGTATACTCTATACTCATGTGAGAGAGAGTTTAGCCACTCCAAATTTTATCTATCAGTTTTCTCTTTTACTACCTAAATGATAGATGCATTTTTATCATAAAAAATGGAGAAAATATCGATCTATGTGCTTGTAGGTATTGTCAAGGTGATCCAAAGTGGTGAAATTTGTTGATAGAAAAGCTACAAGTAAACCAAGTAGCTGCTTTGTTTTGATGACGACAACACCTGATAACAAATCATATCTAGTGAAGTCTTTATATGGTGAAGATAGTTTAAGAAGTCAAAGATTCTCAAGATGGTTCATCAAGCTATCATCTTGAAGATGTTCTTGAAGAACAAGTCATCTCTTTGAAGTCAACAATGTGATCAAACAACATTCAAGTGAAGACTTATGTTTCAAGGTTCATTGGTGGTTTAACCTCTCAACTTTCATATGATGGTAATCAACATGAAGATATTTCAAGTTTCATTAAGAAGTTTCATGGTTCTTGTGTGATGCTAAAGTAAAAAATAATGATGCCAAGACTTGAAACTTCAAAATCGTGAAAGACAAGACGTGTGAAAGCTCGTTTGAGAAAACATTTTTTAGGCCTAGACAACTGATTAAGGAAATTCCATCTTCGATTCCACGATGCTAGAATCTTCTCATGAATAAATGCTACATTAACATGGTGACGTCAGTATCCTTGTGATCACTATATTGAGGGATCCACAACCACCCAAATCAAAACACGTTCTCTGAGTGCACACAGTAAAGCCACAACAGAGATTACTCAAGATAGATTATTTTCTTCCATCTGGCATCTTCAATGGCTACATCAAACCATCTAACTCTTCGTGTTCTAAAAATCCACCGACTCCCAGACTAAATATCTGACGCACACTTCCCGTGAGGTCTTTCTCGTACCAGGTGTTGGCTGAAGATTTTGATGATACAGTTCGAAATGAAGCAATATGAATGTTTCGTTGGAATAAAGCAAAATGTTACAGTTCGGAATGGTAGAAGCGGTTCTTCGAACGGACATGTCAAAGCTCGGAGCTTCGAGTGACAGTGGTGAAGATATATTTGAAAGAAGCCTCGAAGTGGTAACGAGACTGTGTCTGAGAAATGAGTTCGAAGCAAAGATTTCCAAAGCATTTGAAATTCAAACGCGAGCGGGATGTTGGAATTCAAAATATATATGCGCTGGAGCGTTCGAAGACGCGTGGAGGCTAGAGAGGAGCAATGCTCTGCATGTTCCGAACGTGGCAAAATCTTATAAGCAAGACCGTTATGGTCGAAGTAGTATAAATAGAAGTCTTAGTATTAGGATTTCGTGTGTCATATCTATTGTACAAAATTCAGTAAACATTCAAAATACCACATGGATAGGGAAACGAATGCTCGAACAATGTACGTATGATAACACCAAACATTTATAATTCAGTAAAACTCTTTATCTTTTCCAGTTTATCTTCCATTTTCATGTCAATGTCATTCAAATACCTTTACATTCAAAGTCATTTACTTATTTCTTGCATTTAAACGTTTTCTTCTATTCGAATCCTTTACATTTCAGAAACTCTTTTACATTTCATGCTTTTACATTCATGCTTTTTACATTAAAGTCCTTACATTCAAAGTCATTTACTTATTTCTGCATGTAAACATTTCTTTGCAATCAAATCTTTATTCATACAATTCAGTTTCATATTTCTTTACTTGATCATATCATTAGATTCTTTTAACATGGTAATCGAAGTGAATTGAACGTCTATACAACATTCTAAATACAAATCCTAACTATGAATATCAGTTTTACAATTAGATTTATCCAAACGATCAATACCCCATAGGATCAATCTAGTCGATCCTGCAAGTTACCAGAGAGATTAAATAACAGCCATTAAGATTATTTGATAGTTTGGAGGACTAGCGGTTGTTTACCAGAAATCACTGTAAACAAATTGGCACACCCGGTGGGACCGTCATTGGTCGTTACGAAATTTAAAACAAAGTAAAGATTGTTAGGATATAATCATTGTAAAAGTTCTTTCTGAGTGATAAGTTCATTGTTATATGAACCTTAGAAGTGGTAGAGTAACCAATAGCAACCAACCCTTACCCAGAAGAAAACATAATAACAAGATGTCTAATCCAAACAATCAACAAGGGGAACAAAATGCCCCACATGGAACAGGCACTAATATGTCTGCTTCGACAAGAACGTCTAATGCGATCCCTTCGAGCGCACAGTCTGTTGCATCCTTTACCAGTAGTGTAGCCACGAATGGAACAAGTGGCATGTCGACTAACAGTTCGATCCTAGGAAATACAGGAACCACTGGTTATCCTGGGGGATTCGTCCCACCATCAGGGACACAAACCCATTTCGCCACCCCACTAACTAGACCACCCGATTTCGATGGTAACAGACACATAAATCCCTCTTATGGGATGCCAACATCTTTTATGGCGGGTCTGCACACTTCGACATCGAATACGTCACCATAATTAGGGTCTGGATCTGGGGCTAATCAATTTATGACAAATAACCAAGGGTCAGTAGGTTATAGTGCATTGCCTATCTTAACCACAGAAAATCAGATGGCTTTTAGGCAATTAATGGATGATAGCAACCATAATATGATAGGAGTGTTAGCACAAACTATGCAAGAGATCTTTGCCCCAATAGTACAAAACGTAACTGTGACAAACAGAGAAAACGCGGACAACATGAGTCGAATAGCAGATTTTTTCGCTCCGCCAGAAAGGCATAGGCAGAATCAGGTGGGGGTTCGAGCTAACATACCTATCATAGAACAAATTGCTGATGACCCACCCTATAGACCAGCCAGAGAGGTGGTTAACTTGGGGGCAAGAGCACAAAGGTTAGAAGCACCAGTGATTCAAGACCCACAAAGGGAAATTATAGAACCAGGGGCAAGGGTCGAAAGGTTAGAAGTCCCAGAGTTTCGAGAAGAACAACCTAGAGGAGTTGTCATGGTGGGTCAAAATCAAGATGCTGATGCAGTCGTTCACAGAATTCGAAACGATAACATCTTGGCAGAAAATAATTTAACCACCATGATAGAGAGGATTATGGCCCAAAATGGCCTCAATACAGGAATTAGAAGGCCAAATTATGCCTCTCCTATATTAGATTACATAATGCATACTGATTTACCAAGGGGATACAAGGTCCCTAAGTTTACAAAGTTTGTTGGAGATACCAATGAATCAACAGTCGAACACATAGCCAGGTATCTGACCGAAGCAGGAGACATAGCAAATAACAAGAACCTTAGGATTAAATATTTCCCAAGTTCCCTCACTAAGAACGCTTTTACATGGTTCACCATATTGCCTCCTGGATCCATAGATACTTGGACCCTCTTAGAGAGATTATTCTATGAACAGTTCTACATGGGACAATCTAAAATAAGTCTGAAGGAACTAGCCAGTGTTAAGAGGAAATTTACTGAACCCATAGATGATTATCTGAATAGGTTCAAACTCTTGAAATCTAGATTCTTCACAGTAGTTCCTGAACATGAGTTAGTCGAAATGGCTGCTGGCGGCCTGGATTACTCTATTCGAAAGAAATTAGACACACAATACTTGAGGGACATGGCTCAATTAGCCGATAGGGTTCGACAAGTCGAAAGGCTAAAGGCCGAAAAGGCCAGAGTTTTTAAAAATAACAAGAAAGAAAGGGTCTCCTATGTTGGAGCTGAGGAAGCTGAAGATTACCCTGAATTCGAAGAGGTCGAAATTGATCTCGCTGAATTGAAACAGGCTCCACCTTACTCTTGTAAATTATTAGTTCCCACAAAGGGGAAAGAAATTGTTGAAAATGAGAAAAGTGACAAATTCCCAAAGAAGGTGTATACTTTCGATGTAACAAAGTGTGACGAGATTTTTGATTTGCTTGTCAAAGATGGCCAACTCATTGTGCCATCGAATGTCAAAATACCTCCTTTAGATCAAAGAAAGAAAAGAGGATTTTGTAAATATCATAGTTTCCTAGGCCACAAAACCTCACAGTGCTTTCTTTTCAGGGATCTGATTCAAAATGCAATTAAGGATGGCAGATTGAAATTCGCTGACAAACCAAAAATGAAAGTAGATGAAGACCCTTTGGATGTTACAGACACCAATTACTCCGAGCCTGCGTGCATTGGAGAAATCAATATGGTGGAAGCAGATCAAGATGACACTCCATTAGGAGAAAAAAGCACTGAGAATGAAAACTGGGTGTTAGTCGAAGTCAACAAGGGGGTCACTGACGACGTCCACAAGCAACTAGAGGCTTCGATCGAAGCAGTACCTTTGGCTGTTTCGAAAAAGATCCAGGCTACTGAAGGCTAGGAGAACCAAAAGCAAGAATTGACACAGGTTACTGAAGGCCTGAGGCTAAAACTGGAGAAAGTCCAGATCACAAAGCCAGCCTCCCCTCAGAAAGAAATATGGGATACTTTGGGAGAGCCCAGTGGAAAGTTTGACTACTTGGTGAAGTATTCTGCCCCAGAAAGTTCAAAAATCCAAATCGAAGATGTCAAACCTACAGGATGGGGAGATGATGACATAAAGGGGGAGGATGTAGATGTCAACATGGTGGATATGGAGAGACCTCGTTCTGAAATGGAGGAGATGGAGAGATACTTAGAAAAAGAAAAATACAAAATGGAGGATAATTATGCTAGGGATGCCAGTCTTAAAGACTACCTCATGTTATGCCACAAAGGAGATGCCGAAATGATACTATGCCCTAGATGCAGCATCATCTGCAACCAGAGAATCGCTGCAAACTTCGAGAGGAAACAAAAGGCACGAACTGGCATCAACTGGCGCCAGGATAACCAGTTATTCAGATGTTACCCTAAAGCTGGAGAAAGTTTGTTGGAGTTTTTGGTTCGCTGTTACAAAGGGGCAACCAAATGCCTAGTATGCCCAAGGTGTTCTGCAGTGTACGATCAAAACATGGCCGAAGCCTTCGAAACAATCCCTTTCGCCCCATGCTGGAACCACAAAGAGACTGGTCAGATGAGCCAACGTTTCGAGAGCAAATACACTCAACGAAGGCCTGATAGTCCTCATCCCAAAGGCGCACGAAGGGTAACGTTCAAAATCCCTGCTGAAATACCAACAGATAAATGGCTTCAAGTCAGAACTGACAAGGGCAAAGACAAATGGAGAAACAATGAACGAAACGCACGCCACGCCATGACATATAGAAGGCAGTTCAATATGGCGAAGAGGGAAGAAGTGAGGTTAGAAAACTACAAAGGAAGAAACCCTATGTCAAGATCACAATGGCGAAGGCAACAGAGAATTCGAAAGGCTGAAAGGGAAGCTATGGCAGATAAAGGAGTGACTTCGATCAAAAACCAAGGAGAATCAAGCACCAACAAACCTACACCAAATAATCAACCTGAGGACAAACCCCCAGTTAGTAGGAGACTCTTCTCTGAAACACAACCAAATGAATCGAAGGAGTACACACCAGGTCCAGAAGAAGACGAGGATATGCTAACGGATAACTTCGAATCAGAGGGGGAGTCTTCACTCAATATCAATTGCAACGTGGTATCTGTACTACCTTGTGAGTTTGGACAGGAAACTGAAATCGAAGAGCATGAGGAGGATGATAAATAGATCTGATAAAGCATAGGCTAGTGTGTTACTACGTAATGGATAACGGAGCTGTCGAAGAGCAGAATGCTTTCTTCGAGCGCCCAGAGCCAGCTATGAAAAATCATCTGAAGCCATTATTCATTCGAGCAAAGGTTGGTACCCATGGCGTAAATAAGATCTTAGTGGATGGAGGCGTTGCAGTTAATTTAATACCCCATTTCATGCTGAAAAAGTTAGGAATACACGAGGGTGACATCAAACCACACAACATGGTCCTATCCAACTATGAAGGGAAAGTAGGTCAAACATTGGGGGTAGTTCAACTGGACTTGACGGTAGGATCGAGCTGCAGGCCCACCATGTTCATGGTGATCTAAGCCAAAGCCAACTACAACTTGTTGTTGGGAAGAGAGTGGATCCATGGCGTAGGAGCAGTTCCTTCGTCAATGCATCAGAGGTTGGTTTTATGGAGAGAAGATGGGATTGTGGAGAATATAGAAGCTGACTAGAGTTACTTCATGACAACAGTCAACTTAGTTGACAAGAGGCATTATGACAAACACTTGGCCAAGATTGCTCCTTGTGCCCCTAACGACGAAATCAACGAAACCAGGAACACACACTATTATATAACCCTTCGCCATGATGGCATGTATTGGGATAGAAGAATAGTCAGTGAAGATGAAGGAGTCGAAGGTACTACGCAAAGACGGCCAGCAGGCTGGGAGTTCGACAACCTTGCTCATGATTGAGTCCTCCTTCTTCGAAAGGATTTCGGCCTATATGGCTGAGAACGAATGGAAAGCGGCCTTAGAGGCTGAAATAGATAAATTGGCTGTAGAAGTGAACGAAATAAATGGGGATGGTTCGAAAGGCTCACCCTTTGAAGAACACGAAATAGATCAAAGGCTAGATGCCATATATGATAAAGAACCCTTAGGCTTCGAGAAGGATCCCTCAGACTCAGGTGCCAAAATGTTGGCGCAGGATCCGCTCGAAGAAGTGAATTTAGGGGATGAGAACACGAAAAGAATAACCTACATAAGCGCAAAACTTAATCCAGGCCTCAAGCAGGAAGTGATCGAAGTCCTCAAGAGAAACAAAGATTGCTTCGCGTGGGACTATGATGAAATGCCTGGTTTAAAGAGGGAGTTAGTGGAGCACAGACTTCCAATCAAGGATGGAAAGAAGCCCATCAAGCAAACTCCTAGAAGATTCGCACCAGCGGTTCTCACAAAGATCAAAGCTGAGATCGAAAGGTTGCTGCGCTGCAGATTCATCAGAACCACAAGGTATGTCGAATGGTTAGCAAATATAGTGCCTGTTATTAAGAAAAATGGCTCTCTGAGAATTTGCATAGATTTTAGGGATTTAAATACTGCAACCCCTAAAGATGAGTACTCCATGCCTGTGGCAGAAATGTTAATAGACTCTGCTGCAGGATTCGAATATTTAAGTATGTTAGATGGATACTCTGGGTACAATCAGATTTTTATTACTGAAGAAGATGTTGCCAAGACAGCATTTCGTTGCCCAGGAGCCTTAGGCACCTACGAATGGGTAGTGATGCCTTTTGGTTTAAAAAATGCTGGGGCAACTTATCAAAGGGCAATGAATTTGATTTTCCATGATTTCATTGAAACCTTTATGCAGGTGTATATTGATGATATAGTCATCAAATCTATATATGCAGAAACCCATTTGCATCATTTGAGCCAATCATTCGAACGAATGAGAAAACATGGCTTAAAAATGAACCCCTTTAAGTGTGCATTTTTTGTGCAGGCTGGAGATTTCCTTGGCTTTGTGGTTCATAAAAAAGGAATCGAGATCAACCAAAATAAGACCAAAGCCATAATGGAGACGAAAGCACCTACATCAAAAAGGGAGCTGTAATCTTTGCTAGGGAAGATTAACTTTCTCAGAAGGTTCATTTCGAATCTAAGTGGAAGAACCCAAGCTTTCTCTCCGTTGCTTCGTTTGAAGCAAGGCCAAGCCTTCGAGTGGAACGAAGCCCATCAGGAGGCATTTGACAAGATAAAAAGATATCTCTCTCAGCCTCCCATCTTGTCTCCACCTTCATGGGGAAAGCCCATGAGATTGTACATATCCGCCTCTGAAGTTAGTATAGGTAGTATGTTAGCACAAGAAGATAGCAATGGCATCGAAAGAGCCATATACTATTTAAGTAGAGTATTGAATGATGCAGAGACTAGATATAGCAATATAGAAAAGCTATGTCTCTGTTTGTACTTTTCTTGTATGAAACTTAAGTATTATATAAAGCCTGTTGATGTTTATGTTTCATCTCATTTCGATGTTATCAAATACATGCTTTCGAAACCAATAATGCATAGTAGAGTAGGTAAATGGGATTTAGCCTTAACAAAATATTCTTTGACTTTCATGCCTTTAAGAGCTGTGAAAGGTCAAGTAATTTCTGATTTCATTGTGGACCATTCGCTGGTCGAAAAGACTGTCATGGGTTACGTTGAAATGCAACCTTGGAAATTATACTTTGATGGTTCGACCCATAGGGATGGTAGTGGTGTTGGAGTTCTTATAATTTCTCCTGAAGGAATTCCAACAAAATTCAAGTATAAGTTAGATGGTCCTTGTTGCTCGAACAACGAAGCTGAGTACGAAGCGCTTATTGTTGGACTTGAAGCTTTGTTGGAATTGGGGGCAACTAGAGTCGAAATTAAAGGAGACTCTGAGTTAGTGGTCAAGCAAATAACAAAGGAGTACAAATGCATAAAGAAAAATTTGATGACATACTTCATCATAGTTAACAGGCTACTTAGAAAATTCGAATACATAGATATTCAACATATACCAAGAATAGAAAACCAAGAAGCGAATGACTTAGCACAGTTGGCTTCAGGTTATAAAGTTTCTACCAAAAACTTTGAGGATTTGGTCGAATTAAGAGGTAGGGTTATGGATACTAGACTCATACCATCAGATATAGAGAATATAAAATTAGGTTGTGCTGATAAACAGGGATTTGAAGTACTAGCCATAGACACCTTATCAGATGCGGATTGGCGAAGTCCACTTGTGAGTTATTTAACAAATCCAACATTGAATGTTGATAGGAAGATAAAATATAGAGCATTATCATATGTCCTCATGGGAAATGAATTGTTCAAAAAGACCCAGGAAGGCATATTACTGAAATGCCTAGGAGAAAGTGAGGCATACTTAGCATTGTCAGAAGTCCACAATGGGGCATGTGGGGCACATCAAGCAGGTCATAAAATGAAATGGTTGTTATTTCGATATGGCATGTATTGGCCCAACATGCTCAAAGATTGTATAGATTTTTCTAAAGGGTGTGAAGAATGCTAGAAACATGCAGGGATTCAACATGCTCCTGCAAGTGAGTTACATTCGATCATTAAACCATGGCCCTTTAGAGGATGGGCATTAGATTTAATAGGAGAAATTAATCCTGCTTCGTCTAAAGGACAGAAATATATCTTGGTAGGAATAGATTATTTTACCAAGTGGATCGAAGCAATACCATTAATAGCTGCTGATCAAGAGGCTCTTATTGAGTTCATACAGAAACAAATTATCTATAGGTTCGGATTGCCAGAGAGCATAACCACAGACCAAGGTTCTGTGTTTACTGGTAGGAAGATGCAAGAATTTGCTCAAGAGATGGGGTTTAGATTACTAACATCAACACCATATTATGCTTAAGCAAATGGTCAGGTCGAAGCAGCCAATAAAGTGATAATAGGGTTAATTAAGAAACATGTTGGTAAAAAGCCAAGGAACTGGCACAAGACTTTGGACCAAATACTATGGGCCTGTAGAACATCTCCTAAAGAAGCTACTAACACCACGCCTTTCCAACTAACATTTGGTCATGATGCAGTTCTACCGGTAGAAATTCATCTACAATCAGTTCGAATTCAAAGACAAAACGAGATCCCATCTGCATTATATTGGGAGATGATGATGAATGAGTTAGTTGAGTTAGATGAAGTTAGATTGCATGCATTGGAAATTCTAATGAGACAAAAGGAAAGGGTAGCCAGGGCATATAACAAAAGGGTGAAAGGAAAAGCATTCACTATTAATGACTTAGTCTGGAAAGTCATATTGCCCATGGACAAGAAAAATAAAACATTAGGTAAATGGTCACCTCATTGGGAAGGACCCTTTCGAATAATAAAGATATTTTCAAACAATGCATATGAAATCGAAGAGTTGGCTGATGATAAGCGAATCCTAAAGGTTAATGGGAAATATTTAAAGAAATATAAGCCACGCCTGCAGGAGATTCGAATAATAACAATGTAATCGAAACATCATAAAGGAATGCTAAAATGGTAATATAGATTGCCAAAATGGCGTTGTTTGGATATTACAGACCAAAATTCAACCAAGATTCAAAACTAATTAAATAAACAGAGATTTAAAAATAGGCATTGTTCCTCAATCTATTAAAAGTACTCTGAAAGGACTCAAGCCTTTGTTGAGTGAAACGCCTTGCTCCTTCCAGGGTAGCTACTTCTCCTTTAAGTTGCTCTGCTGCTTCCATTTCTGCAAGTCCTTTGTTGAGGAGCTCTTCGAACTGATTGCCAGCAGTATTGGTTTCATATTCCAATTGTTGTTGTTGAGCCTCCTTAACCTTTTGTTGGAGATCTTGAATTTGCTTTTCCCAGAGAAGAATAGACTGAGCTCGAGCTTCATAGTCAGTTTTGGCTTGCTTTATATGCATGGATTGGTCTTCTGCTTCTTTAGAGAGCTTCGAAGCATGCTCATAAGCAGCGTCCATGGCAGTTAGCTTCTCCTGGACCTTTTTAGTAGCAAATTCGTCTTGAAGAAGACACCCAGTCATGTTATCTAACAAAGCTTGAAGATCGAATAATATGGTGTTGACTGGCAAAGAGCAGGTGCCGAGGTTAACTTGCGTAAGTAGCTCCTTCATGGTATAACAAGCTGTACTATCCTTCTTGAGCACTTCGAACAAGTCCACATCAAGGATTGTTCTCCTAACTTTGTTAAGGAGTACAACTCTATCATCTGAGGGCAATGGATTGTTAGTCGAACTAGTACCAGCCCTAGCAAGAGGAGTGTCCCTTTGAGCTAGTTTAGCCTTCATATACCCAATTGGGTCATTTCGTCTTAGGAGAGCTAACTCCTCTTCAGTCATTTGAGATTGAGACGATTGAGGAAGTTCCATACGCAAGGGAGTCACATCCATCTTGACTTCCATAGGCTCATTGGTCTGGTCACCATCACCTTCACTTTTTTCTTGCTCATTGCCTTCTTCATTATCAACCAGATCCACCACTTCGATATCATTGTTCTCACTGCTACTGACATCTGACTCTGCTCCATCAGTCAAACCATTCTGGGCATCTTCTTCCTCGGGTCCTTCCTCTGCAGATTCTTCGTTCTCTTCATCAGAATCAGCCTTCTCCTCTTCAGCATGAATGTCCTTTGGGCTCTCTTGAAGGGTTTCGAGAGGAGACTTTGGAAGAGAAGTTTCTGGTAAAATCTCTGTAGATTCATGAAGCGTTGCTTCGTTCATTTCTTTCAAAGGAGGAGAAGTGCTTTGGTCATCTTGTTGCTCTGAAGCCCCAGTCGGAACAGCCATGTTGGAGGATCCTTTGTTTTACACCAGGTTACTGGAGTCCCCATGATGAGAAGAGTTGATGGGAGCAACAGTCTTTGATGGAGAAGTCGAAGTAATAGGAGTTGGGTTCGAAATGTCCTACAGAGACAAAGAATATTAAGAGCATGCACCAAGGTAATGAATAACTATTTTTGTTAAAGATTCGAGTTCAATTTACCTGTGGATTCTCAGAGGAAAGGTTACTATCTATATGTTCCAACATTACGTTGGAGGTCGAAGGTGGATTTTTGGATTTTGTTGAGGGAGCAGCATCTCTGGAATCGAGTCCAGAAATGCCAGTTGGTTCAACGTCTTTGGAAACTTCTTTCTTCTGCTTCTTCTTCGAAGCGGTTGGTGAATTCCCTCCAGCATTGGGATTCTTCCCAGTAGTGCTTGTTTTCCTTTTCTTCGGAGTGGTTGGTGGGAGTTTGTTAGTCTGAAAAGATTTAAACATGAGTTAGATCTAAATCATGAAATTTCAGTTTATTCGAAACATCAGGGCTAATTGATTACCTGTGGAGTTGGAACAGTTGTTATTGCTGGTGTTGTTGTTGCAGTAGTTGTTGTTGGTTTGGCTAAGGGCACATCATCAGTGGTTTCGACAGATTGTTGGGAGGTACTTCCTTCTTTAGACTTCGAAGCAACAAACTTTATCCTGATGGCTGAAAATCGAAACAATTAAGGTAAAAGTTAAAAATGAAGAAAGTAAGAAACATTTTGGATTTCCCAAGCATTCGCACCTGCGCCTTGATTAGATATAATCGACATGGCAGAAAGGTCATAGCGAAGATGTCCTGGGAAATCATGGAGCCAATGACGAGCCCATGTCACAGTCTCAGATGGCTTTGGTTTCTTTTGAAGATATTTGAACATTTCTTTGCAAGTGAACCACCAAGGGTATGGAGGAAACCAAGCCAGAGCCAGTTCTGAGGTAGGCAACCTAGGGAATTTAGGTGGATGCATTTCGAGTGCCAACCTATACCTATCCTCAGGTGACAACCCTGAAGGAAGTTTGATCTTAGAAATTTTTTCTTTAAATTTTTCCTTCAAGGTCTCAGCCACTTGATGCACAGTGGTTTCCAAGTGTGTGGGATCATAAGTGGTTTCGAAATAATTTTGAAAAGCCCTAATCTCTTTGGCGTGAGTGAACATACCTTTCTTGGAGTGTACCTGCACATCGAACGCATCAGTTAGTTTCTGTTGAATGGAGAGGGTATCGAACATATAAGATTGGTAGAACTTAGTCCACCATTCCAGAAAACCCTTCTCTGTGAAGTGTGTGGGTTCAAAGGGTAGTAGTTCGAATTGAGCGAAGTCTTGATATTGTTCCTGTTGCAGTTTGGCTTCTCTTGCTTTAAAGGTTCGACCAGAAGTGATGGCACTCTCTGTTTGGAACAGAGGTTCAGGGATTAATTGGCACAGGCCAAATTGTCTGGAAACAAAGTTAGGTTGATAGGCAAAGAGGAATATTTGATTCTTGGAAGGAGTGATTCGTGAGGAAATTAATCTAGGAAGCAAAAAGGCTTTCCAAATATCTTGAATTTCTTTACTTTTAACTGCTTCTGAAAGGGATATGGTGAACCATGATGGTCCATGAGTCCTTGAAGCAAAGGGTGCCATGGTCTCTTCAAATTTGTGTCTTTTGGAAAAAATCATGATGTAGTTTGAGAAAAGGACCTTGAAGTCATCTTTATCATCATTCGGGGTGAGTTTTCGCAGCCTTGTACCTTCAATAATTCTATCCGCTATCTCCGGATCTTGTTCAACAACGGTTTCAGCAGTTGATAATGAGGGTTCAAACATGGCATTAAGCCATAATTGGAGTAACCAGAAGGGGCCAGCTAGAAGGATGTTTTTGGGAGTATGGGATTTGAAACTCGAAATGGCTGATCTTAAGCTTTCGTAGAGATCAACAAGTAACAGTTCGCTCAAACATACCCTCCTATTCTCATGGAAGTCTCTAGCTAGAGGGATGAACCTGCTTGCTACCTGTAAGGACCTGCTACAGAATACGTATCTTGATAACCATAAAGTGAGAAAAGCAATATGTTCCACATCTGACACACTATCTCCTTCAGTGTGGTAATGGCTAATGAATTTGGAAAAACTGGCTAATTTGACATCGAAGTCAATAATGCTGGAGTGTTCTTCATTATCAGGGATGTAGGTTTCTCCTACTGGTGACAAACCAGTGATGGCTGCTATATCGAAAAACGTGGGTGTTATCATTCCCCCAGGGAGATGAAAGGTGTTATAGGTGCTGTCCCAGAAATATAAGGATGCAAATAACAGTGGATGACTATAGGTGAAGCCTGGTTTCGATAACTTAATCAGATTATAGATTCCTAATTCCTCCCATTGCTGGGATTTCTTGGCTTCTACTTTGGTGAGCCAGTTTTGGTAAGCTATGTCAGAGGTAGGGCAAGATCGGAATGGTTTAAAGTTGCTCTTCACGTAGTCTAACACAAAGGGCACTTTTTGGGGAACGGTTGGAGTTTCTATGGTTTTCGAATCAGAAGACTCGCCTATCTTAGGGATATCCATCTTATTAAACAAGGGTTTAAAGTTGTAACAGACAAGGAAGATTTTTCTAGTATCTTTCAAGATTTCAAAAACTGTAAGAGGACCCATTAGAGCAAACCTCTTTCCAGCAGCGTTAGTTGGAATCAATACCTGAGAGGCGTAGAGCATTTCCTTTTCCTTGGAGATCATTTGAGGGATAAGCACAGATTGACCTTGATAAGTGCCTACCTTGCTTTCTGTTGCACCCCAAAATTTGCCCTCCCATATTCATCAAGAAATTGCCAAGTCAGGTCACAAAATTCCCCAAGGGTTGTGCAATTCAACTGTCTCCTATACAGTCAAAACTAGGGTTTGGGTTCTGATCAAGAAAATGAAGATTTCAAGGGCCCAATCAAGTCTCATATGCCTATAAAGATGGTCAAGCATCCTCATGTCAAGTTTCAAGGCATTCAGCTCAAAATTGCACAGTCAAAACCCTAGATTGCACTACAGTCAACTGTAGGGGCAAAATGGTCATTTGACAGTCAAAAGTTCAAATTTTTGGTCAACATATCATTTTGAAGCCACAAACATCATTTGATCAATGCTTGATCATGATTCTCAAAGTTTGGCTCAGAAATCATCAAAGATGCAAAAGTTGCTATATTTGGACAGCTGAAAAAGTCAACTGAAATTGACCAGGGCATAACTTTCACATGGATTATCAGAAAAATTCCATCCAAAGCTAATTTTGAAGAGAAAGACATTTCCTACAATTCATCTTCATATTCCAAGTCCAAGAAATGCTCTCACAAAAAGTTATCAATTTCAACATTATAGGTCATTTTCAAAAGTCAACAAAAAGGGACTTTAAGTCAAAGGCCATAACTTGAGATTGGTAAATCAAAATGACATGGGACCAAAGGCATTGGTTAGAGGACTCAAAGACCTTTCCAAAATGTCCAAGAACATGTGAAAAGCTTAAAAATTGAGCAAGTTATGCCTTGTGGAAGTTGGGAAATTTTTGGGAATTTTGAAAAGTCAACAATGGTTCAAATGACCTAAAAATGCAAATGGGCCCATTTTTCTTCCAAGTTTCTTCATGCCAAGCCTATGCACGACCATTAGGCCCAAAGGGAAGTATTTTCTCATTTTTTAATTATTTATTTGAATTTATATTAATATTAATTCATTTAAATTATTTAAATATATGAAAAATATAAAGCTTGACCTAAAAAATCTTTTTGTACACATTCTAGGCTCAAGATTTCGTGTACAATTAAATATGGCAAGATTTGGTGTGATTGGAGCATGATTGAACCAAATAACATGAAAAAGATTCAAAAAAAGATTTCATAAAATCAAATATGTAAAACAATGAATGCTTTGGATTTTGTCAAGTTTTGTTGACCTAATATGTTCACTATATGATCAGAATCACAAACCTAATTGCCTTAGACTCTAAGCTGCGCCCCAAGAACACTTTGCAAATTGAATTTTTTTCCATAAAACACAAAACTGATTTCAAGGTTAGGGGACGATTCAAGCCTCAACTTCCATTCCATTAGATTCCTGGGGTAACTCTGAACGTGTGCCAATCCCTAACATCAACCAAAACGCAAAGAAGTGGTATCTATAACTCAAACTGTGAAGCAAAACTTTTGAAATCGCATATCATAAATCATGCGTCTTTTTGCATTTTTGTTTATTGATTCTTGTTCATATTGAAGTTTCCAAGCTAACCATTACCTTTAATTGCGTTTTCATTGACCATACGCGATTTTGCCATTGTTAACATTTAGGGTTGCAGGTTTTCTGAATTAGGGCTTTTGCGTAGAGGAAAAATTAGGACTCATGAATGCCATGGTTGTATACAGTAGGTCTGGACGAAGAAGACACAAGCCTCGCGATCAATTTATATGCACTATAGCGCTAATCGCTATTTTTCCAAAGGCAGCCTAAAACCACACTTCTAAAACCGTTGCCTATAGCCTTTATGTTTCAGAAAAAAAACTGGGCGAGGACGACGATGAGTTGGCAAGCAGTGGTTGGGTGTTTTAAATTTCGCGCGTTTATTTACTAGTGCGCTTGGTCTTTCTTTTTGTTGTTTATTCATTATAATATATCAATTGAAACTTAGTGGCTCAGCTGGCAGGTACCAATGCATGCAACCTCCAAGACCTGGGTTCGAACCCCAGGTCTGTGTAAAACCTCAATATTATTTTTCATAAATAAATCCCATGCAATGCTGGAATGAAGACGCACCATATACCCCGGACCAAGCCTTGACACGTCCCCCTGGAGATCAAACTAAAGGCTTAGATTTGAGGGACACGCTATACCTGGTCAGATGCATCACACATGATCCAAACAAAGTCAACAAGTTCAAGGCTTAATGGGCCAGATTGCTAGGCCAAAACCTCACAAATTGGGACTACCCCCCCTGGTTTGATTTTCTTTTTATATTTTATTTTCTCAATTGTTATGTTATTTATTTTTTTTTATTATTTGTTTTAATTAATTAATTATTTTTAACAAAATATAAAAACATTACAAAAAATCAGAAAAAGGATAAAAACATAAAAAATATTTATTGTATTTATTTTCTTGTAAATAATTAACATGTAAATGAATTTAGTAAAATAGGTTAATTAATTTTGATTCTTTAATTCCTTTTTTTTTTACAATAATAATATTCCTTTTATTTATTTTCATAAATTAAATTTGGCATGTAAATTAACTTAGATTTTAATTAGGTCAAAAATTCAATATTCTCACAATAAACTTAAAAAACATTAGAATTAGGGTTTAGTATTTCATTTTAATTTTAATTGATTTTTCTTTTTTCTTTTAAATCTTAAAAAACACAAAAATACCCAAAACATTTAATTTTTCATTTTTTATTCCTTATTAAATTTAATCTTTTTGCAAGAAGGGTCCAACGCCCATTGTTTTTAATTATTTAATTTGCGCATTTATTTTATGTCATTTATTATAATTATGTACATGTCCCAAAGCCTTGTAACAATTTTATTTCTCGCACTTTTATTTATCGCTTTATTTATGTTCCGCTAAATCGGGTCCGGTTTAATTTTGGCGATGTGGACCCGCGCCGTTTGTAATAGTCTTAGATTTATTTTCCCGTAAACTTTATAACTGTTAAAAAGCATGCAAGAATGAATGTCCTAATTAAAATCAAGCGTAGATCACAACAAACATGACAAGACAAATAACTGAAACATGACACACAATTCGCACACACCACCCCTAGGGTACGCCTCACTGTTGCCTTTCGAAAGGTGATCGTCGAGTAGAGGACGTCTTAGTAAGTCCTCATGATCCGGGAACCTGGCATGAGGGTAGCTTCTAAGGTGTCTTCCCATTGCTCTGGTGATCACCATGTCCCTAAAACTCGAATTGACCCGAACACCTCCAACGGTGGTGCTACCTACCTCTCAATGGTGGGATGGCACTACTTTTAAGGACATTTACCCAGACGAATTCCTTAGGGTAGGTAGGTTCTCAAAGATACTTGCTCTCTTCAAAACAAACTCAAAAACATCTTTTCACAAACACTTTTCAAAAGCTTTCAAAGCAAATTTTTCAAACACTCTGACGTACGAGTCGATCTGAAATTTTTCAAAGAAACTTTTTAAACCCACATTGAAAAGCAAACAAACCATTTTTGAAAACACAAATGAGCAAGTATCTAAGAGCCCATGGATAACCATGGATAGAAAGGGTGCTAACACCTTCCCTTTCTATAACCTACCTCCCGAACCGAGAGCAATCTCTTTAAAGGAATTTTTCTGTGCTTTTGTCCTTTCCAATTGGAGAAAATAAAAGACGGTGGCGACTCTTGCTTCCGCGACATTTCGCGAACCAGCTTTAAAACAGTCAGTTCCAGATCCACCGATCACAGAACTGGCGACTCTGCTGGGGATTATCTTATAAAGTGGGGTGTACCTTAGGGCTAGTTCATAACTGTGTTTTCAATTGCTTTCCTTGTTTGCTTTACTATTGTGGGTTGCATGGGAGTTACATAGATCCTAACCCGGATCTGGGGATACCCTGTTTAGGTAGCATAAGCTGTGAGGGACCTGTCCGACGTATACCGACATGGGTGAAGCAGTGGCTACGTTGGTGTGGCACCTTGGTCTGTACCGATATCCCTCGTGTTGAAACGGGGAGAATATGGGTCTTCCAAGGAGTCATTAAGCACCAACAGACCTTAGAACCTTAAATGACCCAACTTGGCCAATAGAAACAGTAGCAGTATGCTACGCCCATTGAGGCTAAACTCTCGTGATGGTTCTGGCCGCAAGAAAAGATTGCGATGCTGGAGTTATGACCGATTGAGGGTAGTCAGTGATATTGGGATCCTCTAGAACCCGGTTACTTCTGATAGGACAGGTCTTGAACCCACCAACTTCAAGAGGGTAATACCCAGACCTCATGCTGGCCTTAAACTCTAAGGGCTTCTCTTGTGTGACTTGTGTGCCTTCGTACTTGACTATCTGCGTGCTTGTTACCTGACACTTGTTTCTTGCAGGTCTTGTTTATAGTCCTTAATTGGGACTCATAACAGGGTACCAAGTTTCTTGCAGGTCTTGTTTATAGTCCTTAATTGGGACTCATAACGGGGTACTAAATTTCTTGCAGGTTTTATTTAGTCCTTAATCAGGACTCATAACAAGTTTATCAAATTTCTTGCAGGTTTCGGTTTATAGTCCTTAATTGGGACTCATAACAGGGTTTACCTACATCACCCCATGCATAGCATGACATCATACCATTGCATACCATTGCATACATCCTAACCCATTTCAAGGATCTCAAGGGCTTGTGATGCAGGTCATGATGAATCAAACATCTAGCAAGGGGCAAAGAGGATTTATTTTCCTCCAGCCAAAGTTGTCAGGGGCTATGACCCACTGGATATGGTGAGCCTTTGATCCTTGAAGAAGGGCTCTCTACAACAGGAAGTTCCTTCAGTCAAGCTGCCAGTTTCCAACTCTAACAAGTTTCTCTGTTTACCCTGCGAGATCCTTGAAAACATTGCATGCATATCATACATATCATTGCATTACAGATACCCGTTCTTCGCAGGTCACTCACCCTTCTCGCTGTTTATTTCAGCAATGGCTTGCCCACAAGACAACCAGAACTTTCTTGATCAAGAGACTCGGTTCGGGGAAATCCTCCTGAATCTATCCAAGGGGCAGGAGGAGCTAAGGACACTTCTCACGGAGACCTCCGTCAGGGGCAATGCTGAGGATGGAAAGTTGGAACACCTACAAGCTGAGATGGATGCTATGAAAGCCCAGATGTTGGGACAGAGGAATGTCATTCACTGCCTAGTTCAAAGACAAGAGGAGCTCTGGTTTCTCTTCAACCAACTGCTTCAGGGTAACCTACTGGGGCAAACATCTGAGGGTAAAAAGCCATTCATCATCCAATCATCCTCGAGACAAGAGGATAAGGGGAAAGCTCCTCAAATGACTCCCGTGCCACAAATTCAGCGCCAACCTCGCCAAGTTCAGCCAGACAAGCCCAGGAGGCAATTCACCCAGCTCAACATGTCGCTGTTTCAAGCTTTGCAACGCCTATTGAGGTTGAATCTGATCACATTAAAGGCTCATCCCCGGAACCCCAACACAGCATCTCCTGCCTATGATCCCAATAAGAGGTGTGCCTACCACTCTGCTAGCCCAGGACATGATACCAATGAATGTTGGGAGCTGAGGAACAAAATCCAGGACCTGATCGAGGAAGGGACAGTGGAGTTCACACAAGATGGACAGGTTGAATTTTTCTACCATTCCTCCAAGGCTCATCAGTTGAAGTGACAAACTCCGAGACTAGGAAACTTTTTGTTCATTCGAATGTTCAAGCTGTGTTTCTTTCTTTTGACCGTTTAAACATTTATTCATGTTAAAACATTGTTATTCCATTAATACATCGCTTATGTCTATTTTGAATCAATATATTCGCATTCACTATATGCAAATTGTCTTCATATTTTTTTTCTGATGTCAACTCTTGATCTAAAAATTCTAAGCCTCTTGAGGGAGGATGACGAAAACGATACCATGATCTACAGTACGCTTTTGAACAGACCCCGCTGATGAGGTACAGGCATTGTTTCAACCCCTAAACACTGGAGTTATAAGGATGATAATCCCTCGTCAACCCATCAGGGCCAAAGAAGTAGGAGTTTTTATTTTCGAAAATCAAAACCCATAATCATAACCTGGGGCAGGGTAGTTTCTCTCAGTTGATCCAAGTGCATCTTCACAAAACGAACAAAGACAGTGATGGTTCAGAACAACCAAAAGGACAGGCAGTCATCATCAAAATTCATAAATGAAAAGCCCAAAAAGTCTAAACCTACAAAGAGGACTTATGAAACTGGGGCATCCCGCTGACTGTAATTCCAAAAAAGGAAACAGTTCAGGAAAAAAAGAAAGGGATAACAAAATCAAGAAAGAGGTCTCACAAACCCTCAACCAAAACAAAAATGACTGCCCATTCAAAATAAGTTATCAACATCTGAACCATCACCGGAAAATCAGAGCAAAGACCCAAGCAAGGTCTAACGCATGATCAACTGAGTTTAGGTTTGGAGAACATCACGAAGAGCGGGTGGGTACAAATAAAATTTGAGCCTTTATCCTTTGTTTCTTAAACCGCGAACCAAGCCACGTTATAACCCTTAAAAGTCCTAGCTGAAGCATGGGTTAGTTCGAAAGCGTACTGTGACGAAAGGTATCCTGACTCCTTAAGGCCTACAGTAAAATAACGAGTTGACATCACGTTTTGCAAACACTCATTTGTTTTATGAAAAAAAGAATGCATTTTTCAAAATCTTCAAGACAGACATAAGCTTTGCGTTTTTAACATAACTTTGTTTGCATATGACTTTTTGTTGGAACAGCAGGGAACTTCGCATGATGAATACCTAGTGAACAAAAGCGCTTCCAATCAAGGGGCATGGCATGACTATTGTCTATTATCTGGGGCAATTCAATCAAGATTCGGAGAATCTCTCAAACGCCTAATAGCCTGGGGGAAAATCTCCGCCTGAGTCACTTGGGGCATTCCAACGACCAATCTTGCCTGATCAAATATCTTCTGGTGGCATGACAAAATACTTCCAACAGGGGCAACTCCCCACATTCTAAGAGCATGGACATAGTCGAAAAAATACTACGCACAATCAAAGGCCCGCTAGGTTGACACACCTAGGCAAAAATTAGGGCTCCCAGCGAACCAAAAGGGTTCGGGCAAAATGAAGGGATGAAATGAAAATCTGTACACCCGGCGAGTCGAAAACCTGAAAAGGCGGCTTGGGCAAAAATGGGTATCCCGGTGGACTGAAAACCCGAAAGGGCGGTCCAGGCAAAAGTTAGGGATCAAAGCGTACGACTACGTCCTGTCATCTTGTCACCTGCCCACCAGAAGAAGGTTTGTCCATCAACAACTATAAGCACCTCACAGGTCTTCCTCTCCCACCTCCGAAACAGGGGCAATGAAGAGTTGTCTAAGCAACCTAATGGTTCTGTCCTCCAAGGTACCAAGGTAGGTTCGGCTGAAGAACAACCAGTATATCTCAATTCCCCAGAGAGTGATTAAACAATGCGTTCTTCTCCAAGCAAAGTTACAAATCTCAAGAAAGTTGGGTATCCCCCGTAGATCTCAACACTCCCCCAACAGCAGCACATATATTCTTAACAAGCATCCCCGGCAGTCTTGGTCTAAAGATTGTTCCCCGGCGGTATCTCAACATTCAAAGGGATCACTTCCCCAGCATATCAAAACTTCCCCAGAAGAATCCAATCCAGCTTCCCCAGGAAAGTTGGAATCCATCTTCCCCAAACAGCAAGCTTATCTCCAGTAGATTCTGGAAGCTTATTCTCGCAGAGCACGAACGCGTCGTCCGGCTTTATTTAAAGAGTTATTTCCTTAATAGGATATAACTGGGTTATCCTCAGCCAAAAGCCATGGAAAGAGCGTCGTCGACAAAGTCTTCTTACCCCAGCGAAGTCCGTCAACACTTCATACAACAACGGTATCCTCAGCAAGTCATTCTCAATAATTCAAGCAAAGCATCTCTATCCCCACAGAGTACCGCTTCCCAGCATAGTCGCTAGAGTATCTTTTCTCCCCGCAGACTCTTCATTTGCCAAGTTTATTCCTCAACGGAGTTATCTTCTCCTACCGGTATTCTTGCAGTTATCATCCCTAGCGGAAGCAAAATCTATTCTTCAACGTCAGCCCAGGATATAACTTCCCGGCACCCGTCAAGGATTCACTTTCCTAGACGAAAACATACATAAAACTTCACATACATCATCATAGCATGCATAACGCACTGCATCATACAAGTCTCCTTTGTGTTGAGAACATCATTGCTTGACCCATATCATGCATTGCATATGACTGACTTTTACCTTTCAGGAAAGATGCAGTTTAAAGTCTCAATCACAGTCCAAGACCTAGACCGGTTCAGTTAAATCGACCCTAAGATTTTCCTGATTCTTACCCAGTCCAAGGCCTTCTCTGGTTCAGTCAGATCGACCCTAAGATCTCCCTGATACTTATCCAGTTGAAGATGTTTCAAGACCTAGACCGGTTCAGTTAAATCGACCCTAAGATTTTCCTGATTCTTACCCAGTCCAAGGCCTTCTCTGGTTCAGTCAGATCGACCCTAAGATCTCCCTGATACTTATCCAGTTGAAGATGTTTCAAGACCTAGACCGGTTCAGTTAAATCGACCCTAAGATTTTCCTGATTCTTACCCAGTCCAAGGCCTTCTCTGGTTCAGTCAGATCGACCCTAAGATCTCCCTGATACTTATCCAGTTGAAGATGTTTCAAGACCTAGACCGGTTCAGTTAAATCGACCCTAAGATTTTCCTGATTCTTACCCAGTCCAAGGCCTTCTCTGGTTCAGTCAGATCGACCCTAAGATCTCCCTGATACTTATCCAGTTGAAGATGTTTCAAGACCTAGACCGGTTCAGTTAAATCGACCCTAAGATTTTCCTGATTCTTACCCAGTCCAAGGCCTTCTCTGGTTCAGTCAGATCGACCCTAAGATCTCCCTGATACTTATCCAGTTGAAGATGTTTCAAGACCTAGACCGGTTCAGTTAAATCGACCCTAAGATTTTCCTGATTCTTACCCAGTCCAAGGCCTTCTCTGGTTCAGTCAGATCGACCCTAAGATCTCCCTGATACTTATCCAGTTGAAGATGTTTCAAGACCTAGACCGGTTCAGTTAAATCGACCCTAAGATTTTCCTGATTCTTACCCAGTCCAAGGCCTTCTCTGGTTCAGTCAGATCGACTCTAAGATCTCCCTGATACTTATCCAGTTGAAGATGTTTCAAGACCTAGACCGGTTCAGTTAAATCGACCCTAAGATTTTCCTGATTCTTACCCAGTCCAAGGCCTTCTCTGGTTCAGTCAGATCGACCCTAAGATCTCCCTGATACTTATCCAGTTGAAGATGTTTCAAGACCTAGACCGGTTCAGTTAAATCGACCCTAAGATTTTCCTGATTCTTACCCAGTCCAAGGCCTTCTCTGGTTCAGTCAGATCGACCCTAAGATCTCCCTGATACTTATCCAGTTGAAGATGTTTCAAGACCTAGACCGGTTCAGTTAAATCGACCCTAAGATTTTCCTGATTCTTACCCAGTCCAAGGCCTTCTCTGGTTCAGTCAGATCGACCCTAAGATCTCCCTGATACTTATCCAGTTGAAGATGTTTCAAGACCTAGACCGGTTCAGTTAAATCGACCCTAAGATTTTCCTGATTCTTACCCAGTCCAAGGCCTTCTCTGGTTCAGTCAGATCGACCCTAAGATCTCCCTGATACTTATCCAGTTGAAGATGTTTCAAGACCTAGACCGGTTCAGTTAAATCGACCCTAAGATTTTCCTGATTCTTACCCAGTCCAAGGCCTTCTCTGGTTCAGTCAGATCGACTCTAAGATCTCCCTGATACTTATCCAGTTGAAGATGTTTCAAGACCTAGACCGGTTCAGTTAAATCGACCCTAAGATTTTCCTGATTCTTACCCAGTCCAAGGCCTTCTCTGGTTCAGTCAGATCGACCCTAAGATCTCCCTGATACTTATCCAGTTGAAGATGTTTCAAGACCTAGACCGGTTCAGTTAAATCGACCCTAAGATTTTCCTGATTCTTACCCAGTCCAAGGCCTTCTCTGGTTCAGTCAGATCGACCCTAAGATCTCCCTGATACTTATCCAGTTGAAGATGTTTCAAGACCTAGACCGGTTCAGTTAAATCGACCCTAAGATTTTCCTGATTCTTACCCAGTCCAAGGCCTTCTCTGGTTCAGTCAGATCGACCCTAAGATCTCCCTGATACTTATCCAGTTGAAGATGTTTCAAGACCTAGACCGGTTCAGTTAAATCGACCCTAAGATTTTCCTGATTCTTACCCAGTCCAAGGCCTTCTCTGGTTCAGTCAGATCGACCCTAAGATCTCCCTGATACTTATCCAGTTGAAGATGTTTCAAGACCTAGACCGGTTCAGTTAAATCGACCCTAAGATTTTCCTGATTCTTACCCAGTCCAAGGCCTTCTCTGGTTCAGTCAGATCGACCCTAAGATCTCCCTGATACTTATCCAGTTGAAGATGTTTCAAGACCTAGACCGGTTCAGTTAAATCGACCCTAAGATTTTCCTGATTCTTACCCAGTCCAAGGCCTTCTCTGGTTCAGTCAGATCGACCCTAAGATCTCCCTGATACTTATCCAGTTGAAGATGTTTCAAGACCTAGACCGGTTCAGTTAAATCGACCCTAAGATTTTCCTGATTCTTACCCAGTCCAAGGCCTTCTCTGGTTCAGTCAGATCGACCCTAAGATCTCCCTGATACTTATCCAGTTGAAGATGTTTCAAGACCTAGACCGGTTCAGTTAAATCGACCCTAAGATTTTCCTGATTCTTACCCAGTCCAAGGCCTTCTCTGGTTCAGTCAGATCGACCCTAAGATCTCCCTGATACTTATCCAGTTGAAGATGTTTCAAGACCTAGACCGGTTCAGTTAAATCGACCCTAAGATTTTCCTGATTCTTACCCAGCCCAAGGCCTTCTCTGGTTCAGTCAGATCGACCCTAAGATCTCCCTGATACTTATCCAGTTGAAGATGTTTCAAGACCTAGACCGGTTCAGTTAAATCGACCCTAAGATTTTCCTGATTCTTACCCAGTCCAAGGCCTTCTCTGGTTCAGTCAGATCGACCCTAAGATCTCCCTGATTCTTATCCCAGTAGAAGACACCCAAGATTTTTCTCAACGAGCGTTGTTGAAGTTAAAGTCGCCCAAGGTTCTCTTATCATTCATGTTAAGACAGTAACCATCCCTGGTTCATTCATCAGCGTTTGAAGCTCCAGACTCAGCTCCTGTAATCAGTCAGGACACATCTATACCAAGCATCTAAAATCAGCTCCTGCAACGTGTCAGGTACTCATTTGTTCTTTTGCAGGTATGCAGGTTCTCGCTAAGGAATCTCCTACGCAATCAACATCCAGATGGCATCTATAAGCCCATCATCCTATCCAGCAATCTCCAAATGGCATCTCTAAGCCCATCTCTCCATCACTGTCACTATGTGAGCGCAAATTTCTGGGCACTCTAGTGTCCAATCATCTTCTACCCTCGGATTACGAAAGGCACGTCAGCCAATCTGCATCCTCAGGTCTAAGAAGATTGAACAGGGGCAACTGTTGCACCCCAAAATTTGCCCTCCCATATTCATCAAGAAATTGCCAAGTCAGGTCACAAAATTCCCCAAGGGTTGTGCAATTCAACTGTCTCCTATACAGTCAAAACTAGGGTTTGGGTTCTGATCAAGAAAATGAAGATTTCAAGGGCCCAATCAAGTCTCATATGCCTATAAAGATGGTCAAGCATCCTCATGTCAAGTTTCAAGGCATTCAGCTCAAAATTGCACAGTCAAAACCCTAGATTGCACTACAGTCAACTGTAGGGGCAAAATGGTCATTTGACAGTCAAAAGTTCAAATTTTTGGTCAACATATCATTTTGAAGCCACAAACATCATTTGATCAATGCTTGATCATGATTCTCAAAGTTTGGCTCAGAAATCATCAAAGATGCAAAAGTTGCTATATTTGGACAGCTGAAAAAGTCAACTGAAATTGACCAGGGCATAACTTTCACATGGATTATCAGAAAAATTCCATCCAAAGCTCATTTTGAAGAGAAAGACATTTCCTACAATTCATCTTCATATTCCAAGTCCAAGAAATGCTCTCACAAAAAGTTATCAATTTCAACATTATAGGTCATTTTCAAAAGTCAACAAAAAGGGACTTTAAGTCAAAGGTCATAACTTGAGATTGGTAAATCCAAATGACATGGGACCAAAGGCATTGGTTAGAGGACTCAAAGACCTTTCCAAAATGTCCAAGAACATGTGAAAAGCTTAAAAATTGAGCAAGTTATGCCTTGTGGAAGTTGGGAAATTTTTGGGAATTTTGAAAAGTCAACAATGGTTCAAATGACCTAAAAATGCAAATGGGCCCATTTTTCTTCCAAGTTTCTTCATGCCAAGCCTATGCACGACCATTAGGCCCAAAGGGAAGTATTTTCTCATTTTTTAATTATTTATTTGAATTTATATTAATATTAATTCATTTAAATTATTTAAATATATGAAAAATATAAAGCTTGACCTAAAAAATCTTTTTGTACACATTCTAGGCTCAAGATTTCGTGTACAATTAAATATGGCAAGATTTGGTGTGATTGGAGCATGATTGAACCAAATAACATGAAAAAGATTCAAAAAAAGATTTCATAAAATCAAATATGTAAAACAATGAATGCTTTGGATTTTGTCAAGTTTTGTTGACCTAATATGTTCACTATATGATCAGAATCACAAACCTAATTGCCTTAGACTCTAAGCTGCGCCCCAAGAACACTTTGCAAATTGAATTTTTTTCCATAAAACACAAAACTGATTTCAAGGTTAGGGGACGATTCAAGCCTCAACTTCCATTCCATTAGATTCCTGGGGTAACTCTGAACGTGTGCCAATCCCTAACATCAACCAAAACGCAAAGAAGTGGTATCTATAACTCAAACTGTGAAGCAAAACTTTTGAAATCGCATATCATAAATCATGCGTCTTTTTGCATTTTTGTTTATTGATTCTTGTTCATATTGAAGTTTCCAAGCTAACCATTACCTTTAATTGCGTTTTCATTGACCATACGCGATTTTGCCATTGTTAACATTTAGGGTTGCAGGTTTTCTGAATTAGGGCTTTTGCGTAGAGGAAAAATTAGGACTCATGAATGCCATGGTTGTATACAGTAGGTCTGGACGAAGAAGACACAAGCCTCGCGATCAATTTATATGCACTATAGCGCTAATCGCTATTTTTCCAAAGGCAGCCTAAAACCACACTTCTAAAACCGTTGCCTATAGCCTTTATGTTTCAGAAAAAAAACTGGGCGAGGACGACGATGAGTTGGCAAGCAGTGGTTGGGTGTTTTAAATTTCGCGCGTTTATTTACTAGTGCGCTTGGTCTTTCTTTTTGTTGTTTATTCATTATAATATATCAATTGAAACTTAGTGGCTCAGCTGGCAGGTACCAATGCATGCAACCTCCAAGACCTGGGTTCGAACCCCAGGTCTGTGTAAAACCTCAATATTATTTTTCATAAATAAATCCCATGCAATGCTGGAATGAAGACGCACCATATACCCCGGACCAAGCCTTGACACGTCCCCCTGGAGATCAAACTAAAGGCTTAGATTTGAGGGACACGCTATACCTGGTCAGATGCATCACACATGATCCAAACAAAGTCAACAAGTTCAAGGCTTAATGGGCCAGATTGCTAGGCCAAAACCTCACAAATTGGGACTACCCCCCCTGGTTTGATTTTCTTTTTATATTTTATTTTCTCAATTGTTATGTTATTTATTTTTTTTTATTATTTGTTTTAATTAATTAATTATTTTTAACAAAATATAAAAACATTACAAAAAATCAGAAAAAGGATAAAAACATAAAAAATATTTATTGTATTTATTTTCTTGTAAATAATTAACATGTAAATGAATTTAGTAAAATAGGTTAATTAATTTTGATTCTTTAATTCCTTTTTTTTACAATAATAATATTCCTTTTATTTATTTTCATAAATTAAATTTGGCATGTAAATTAACTTAGATTTTAATTAGGTCAAAAATTCAATATTCTCACAATAAACTTAAAAAACATTAGAATTAGGGTTTAGTATTTCATTTTAATTTTAATTGATTTTTCTTTTTTCTTTTAAATCTTAAAAAACACAAAAATACCCAAAACATTTAATTTTTCATTTTTTATTCCTTATTAAATTTAATCTTTTTGCAAGAAGGGTCCAACGCCCATTGTTTTTAATTATTTAATTTGCGCATTTATTTTATGTCATTTATTATAATTATGTACATGTCCCAAAGCCTTGTAACAATTTTATTTCTCGCACTTTTATTTATCGCTTTATTTATGTTCCGCTAAATCGGGTCCGGTTTAATTTTGGCGATGTGGACCCGCGCCGTTTGTAATAGTCTTAGATTTATTTTCCCGTAAACTTTATAACTGTTAAAAAGCATGCAAGAATGAATGTCCTAATTAAAATCAAGCGTAGATCACAACAAACATGACAAGACAAATAACTGAAACATGACACACAATTCGCACACACCACCCCTAGGGTACGCCTCACTGTTGCCTTTCGAAAGGTGATCGTCGAGTAGAGGACGTCTTAGTAAGTCCTCATGATCCGGGAACCTGGCATGAGGGTAGCTTCTAAGGTGTCTTCCCATTGCTCTGGTGATCACCATGTCCCTAAAACTCGAATTGACCCGAACACCTCCAACGGTGGTGCTACCTACCTCTCAATGGTGGGATGGCACTACTTTTAAGGACATTTACCCAGACGAATTCCTTAGGGTAGGTAGGTTCTCAAAGATACTTGCTCTCTTCAAAACAAACTCAAAAACATCTTTTCACAAACACTTTTCAAAAGCTTTCAAAGCAAATTTTTCAAACACTCTGACGTACGAGTCGATCTGAAATTTTTCAAAGAAACTTTTTAAACCCACATTGAAAAGCAAACAAACCATTTTTGAAAACACAAATGAGCAAGTATCTAAGAGCCCATGGATAACCATGGATAGAAAGGGTGCTAACACCTTCCCTTTCTATAACCTACCTCCCGAACCGAGAGCAATCTCTTTAAAGGAATTTTTCTGTGCTTTTGTCCTTTCCAATTGGAGAAAATAAAAGACGGTGGCGACTCTTGCTTCCGCGACATTTCGCGAACCAGCTTTAAAACAGTCAGTTCCAGATCCACCGATCACACTTTCCATAATTGTTCATGTGTTCTTGCTTTTCTTCTTGGAAGTTTTCTTCAGTTGGGATGATGTTGTTGAAGACATTGTTGAAGATTGTTGGAAGTTTTAGGGTTTTAGTAAGAGGAGAGGAAGAAAAAGTTTCAGAATGTGGAAAAAGAATAAAATACTAAGTTGATTAGTTTTTATAGTGTGGAAGCTTAAACATCCACTAAGTGAGACTAGGATACGTGGGAGTCGTGGGTTGGATTGAGGAGGAGGTGGCGTAAAGGTTGATATTGGTAATAAGCGTGATTAATAATAATCATTGTTTTATAACTGCACCATGTTGTGAAATACTGATTCAAGACGGTTAAGAAATCCAAGAGGCGTCGTGATTGACGTGATTGAAGTCATACACAGTAAATGTTATGATTACTCAAAAGTCACATCAAAATCTTGCAAATATATTTAAAATAAGTGTTTCTCATAGGATCGAAATACATATTTTAAAGGGGCATTTTGTTGGCTGAAGATTTTGATGATACAATTCGAAATGAAGCAATATGAATGTTTCGTTGGAATAAAGCAAAATGTTACAGTTCGGAATGGTAGAAGCGGTTCTTCGAACGAACATGTCAAAGCTCAGAGCTTCGAGTGACAGTGGTGAAGATATATTTGAAAGAAGCCTCGAAGTGGTAACGAGACTGTGTCTGAGAAATGAGTTCGAAGCGAAGATTGCCAAAGCATTTGAAATTCAAACGCAAGCGGGATGTTGGAATTCAAAATATATATGCGCTGGAGCGTTCGAAGACGCGTGGAGGCTAGAGAGGAGCAGTGCTCTGCATGTTCCGAACGTGGCAGAATCTTATAAGCAAGACCGTTATGGTCGAAGTAGTATAAATAGAAGTCTTAGTATTAGGATTTCGTGTGTCATATCTATTGTACAAAATTCAATAAACATTCAAAATACCACATGGATAGGGAAACGAATGCTCAAACAATGTACGTATGATAACACCAAACATTTATAATTCAGTAAAACTCTTTATCTTTTCCAGTTTATCTTCCATTTTCATGTCAATGTCATTCAAATACCTTTACATTCAAAGTCATTTACTTATTTCTTGCATTTAAACGTTTTCTTCTATTCAAATCTTTTACATTTCAGAAACTCTTTTACATTTCATGCTTTTACATTCATGCTTTTTACATTAAAGTCTTTACATTCAAAGTCATTTACTTATTTCTGCATGTAAACATTTCTTTGCAATCGAATCTTTATTCATACAATTCAGTTTCGTATTTCTTTACTTGATCATGTCATTAGATTCTTTTAACATGGTAATCGAAGTGAATTGAACGTCTATAAAACATTCTAAATACAAATCCTAACTATGAATATCAGTTTTACAATTAGATTTATCCAAACGACCAATACCCCATAGGATCAATCTAGTCGATCCTGCAAGTTACCAGAGAGATTAAATAACAGTCATTAAGATTATTTGATAGTTTGGAGGACTAGCGGTTGTTTACCAGAAATCACTGTAAACACCAGGTCACCATAGTTCTTCTTCATATCTTGATGTATCTTTGAAGAATCAGGGGAAAAGATACTTGGTAATCTTGTAGTGTTATTCATCTCTAATTGCAGTGTTATTCATCATTCTTTGTCTATTGTGCTACTCTGATTTCGACTAGTTGCAACTTATTGGAATCCCCTAAATTCACTTATCGCTACAATTCACTTAGATCCACTATCTGATTCCACTTGATTCTTCAATTCCAACTCTCTCTTCTTGATGTTGGGTTATTTCCCGAGTCAGGTCATTAATGACTTCATCAGCCTTGGCTAGATCCACTTAAGCAAGATTTTGGTTCCATGCTTCGAGTTTAAAACATCTAAAGTCGAGGGATCTCTAGGGAGGTACTTGTCTTATTTAACCATTTTCCTTACTGTATATCCTTTGAAAAATTCTTATCTTGGCATCTAGGCACAAGGATTCGCTAATACCCCGACGAAACAAAAGAACGTCCCCAAATACATTACTTCGGAGTTACTCACATGAATATGACCACTTAAAGTCTTCTTATAAGCACAATATCGGAATCTGGTCTATTTTACTACCGCCTGCACCAGAGCCATGCCATGCATGGTCCTCTATGTCTGGAAAGAGTCGGAAATGAAAGTACCTCCCCTTTAGCTTTTAGATCATGGACTGCACATGTTGTTCTCAACTATTGAGGTGGCGTACGGATCATTGACTGTTCCACTCTATCTCATGAGAACTCTAGTTCACGTTTCATGAGCAGAAAACCAAAGTCATACATGGGACCAAATCATTACAATCCCGCACTTGGCTGAAAAAGATAACTCTCACATCTCATGCTCCATAGTGGTACTGCAACACCATACTTGTCTAGAAGCAATAACACGGGGTCTAAGTTCGAGGCCATGTGCTCAATGAACTGCTCAACATCGTATGACGATATCCACCTGTACAATATAAACACCATAATCCTAAAATTGTATAAGTCTCCTTTGAGGTCATCACTTTTCCCGTCCTCCCAGCTCCAATCCTTAGAAATACCAAAATTTAAAAGTGCCACACCCTAGAATTAACCCATTATGGACACGATCGAGCAAGGCTTGGCCTGACGACACCAACTTACATTTTCTATGCATGTGGTCATCCACACACTACATAAATATGAGATTTCAAGGACTACCCCACAACTATATATACCATGGCTCAAGCCTAACATTACAGTCCGCGATCACGGTGCTTATGCCATAAAACAACCACTAGTATCTATCCATCTAAACACTTTATTCCAAGCATAATTCTACAATCTTATTTAGGGTTAGATAACTAGCTTAAAATATGATTTAGTTCAGCCCGCATATCCATTCAGCTCAATTGCCGCCTAGCGTAGTTCTAGGACTTAGGCATGCTAGATAAATAAGGAAATCTAGTAGCCAATTCCACCAACGATGTCTAACCTTTAAAAGTCAACCTTCATCAAATAGGATACAATTGAATAGGGTCAGAACCTAAATCTTCCTCCATTCATGTCTTTACAACATATCAGGTTAACCAGAAAAGTTTGGCCTTCCTCCTCAACACTCGAAAAATTTTTATTTGTCCAGTAGGTCCTCAATTTACTGTCCATAACTGGTAATCACCATTGGATAAGTAATCACAATTGAAACAAAACTCAGTCTTATACCCCAAGGTCTCCTCCTCCTAACTGATTCACTTGTCATACTGACCATCTAGAAGATTTCACTTTGGTTCGATAGAAATCCTTGAAAGTTTCCAGTTCCTTGACCCCTATCGTGGGGTCTGAGCCCATTGAACACTTCACATATGATATCCTACTAATTCTTGGAAATTCTAAATAATCCCTTACTTAACCAACTTCTGGTACTAGAGTATAGGTCACCTTCGGTCTTACGTGTCCTCGTGGCGGCTCTACCGTGATTCCGCCTATCACGTATACCATCAGTGAGTTGATCAGGCTCAACAAATAAATAGTATGACAATAGAAATCAGACTAGCAACACATATTTATGATAAAGAAGAGAATTGTTAATGATGTCTCATAGTTGGGTCATGAATTGATCTGCTCTGATACCAACTGTAACACCCCACCAATATGTGACTAGAATCATATTAGTAGAATATTAAAAATTTGGTACTGAGTACATACAAAAGCCGATAAAATAACATAATAACCTGTATATGTAACACCCTAATTTGTCCGGTGTAATTTATAAATAAAATGAGAGTAATTTTAAAACATCTAAACAATTAGGATGCTACTTTCATCAACAACCTACTCCTACAATTAGATATGCAACACATATGGTAACTAAAGAACACAACATGAGTATGAACTTTGAAATTTTTGTTAGCAGCGGAAAAGCATCAACAAAAAATAGACTTACTTCTCAAACATGAGTTATAACAACAATACTCATAAAGAATTATCAAATATAAAAGTTATCCAACAATAGAGGTATATATATAGTTTCCTCCCAACATAAGCAAAACAAGCGTCGACCCCTAATGATACACATAAGAGTAGACATCGACTTAACAAACACATAAAGAAGAGCAACCTCTTCCACAAACTTCCACGCCTATACTTCTGAGGATCTACATGTTACTCATGTGGAGGCAATATTAAAACAGAAGATATAAGATTAAGAATTATATAAATAAATACATAACAATATGTAAGCATATAACTATCCCAATACAATCACCCATTAAACAATCCACACACCATACAATCCAACATATTAATACATTATACAAGCACACTCCATACCATCCAAATATTATAATAAATGATATATGCAATTCAATGAGGCTAAACTACATGACTCAATATATGTGGTACCAACCATAAACTCTCAGGTTCATTTCACTCTTGATCCCCACCATAGGACCATATCACTCCAAAAATCATTACCATCATCATAGGTAACGCTTCACCGATTTCCAACTGGAACCAGCTACTTGCACCCAATTCCCACCATAGGATTGAGGCTCACCAAAATGGACCACCGTCCAAACACCATAATTCATGACTTCATAAATAACATGCAACAACATAAACAAATACAATGATATTCACCTTAACCAATGTACTACAACATAACATCCACCAATCATATATACATGCATTACAAGCATTCAACATTGGTATTATAACAAGATATCATATAACAATACACCATTCACACATTCATTACACTACAATACCATTTATCACCAAATAACAACATCCATCATTTCTAGGTTCTCAAACTTATTTTTAAATTAAAGTAGTAACCATTTACACCAAAACAGGTAATCGGTTACATCAACTTACAGTAGATTGGATACTGGATTCTTTGCAGCGGTAACCAATTACGCCAAAAGTGGTAACCTGTTACACCCCTCATAGAAACCCTAGTTTTCACAAAATTTAACTGTGTAACCCGTTACACCAAAATTGATAACCAATTACACCCATGAAAAACCCAATTTTAGAAAAGCTGTCTCAGCCGTAATCGATTACTCCAAAAGTGGTAACCGGTTACCACCACGACAGTAGCAAATTTTCTACAAGTTCAGTGTACGAAAATCAGTCCCAACATAATTCCAAAACTCTAATTTCATGAAATATTGTGTATCCAAGTTTTACAGGGCTAGTCCCATCAACATACAATATTCCAATCATTCACCATGAAATAAATCATCCAACAATACAACACAATTACATTATCATACATCAATTTATTCAAAACATAGAAGAGATGAACATAAATATAGAGAATCCAAAACACCCACCCACATGTTATTATGCAATCCCTTATACAAAAGTCAGTCCCACCTTTACCTTAGATTGATGAAACCCAAGTTTCTATACTGAAATCCTTCTTCTCCTATGCCCTAGCTCTCTTTTCCCTTTCTTTTCTTTCTCTTTTATTTCACGTTCTGTCAGTCTGTCCCTCTATTCCCTTCTTTTTCTTATTATAATATGATTATTATTATTATTATTACTTATCCCAACTAATTAAAATAAATAATATCTCAACTAAATATTTATTTAAATAATATTCTCCTTACTATTACTTAAAATAGATAAAATAATTCAAATTAATTATTACTAATTAATATTACTCCTATCACCTCAAAAGTCTACATTATTACTCAAACACCCCTAACACCTTAAATCTCATGATTCTAAGACTACCACCCTACACCTAAGGTTCCACTAACACATCAACACATCGACCAGCACATATAATCACTCAAGTTATTTATGAAACTTAATTAAATAAATCGGGCCGTTACAACTCTCCCCCACTAAGAATATTTTCGTCCTCAAAAATTTACCTGATGCGAACAGCTCTAGATATGCCTCTTCGCTTCTCAACTTTTTCAATTCAAGGTCTTCTATCCTCACAGATAAGGTTTCAACTGTATGGTTATCCCTTACTTGTACTTCATCCATCAGAATCAAATGAGACAAATCCAGAACATACTTCCGAAGTTGCAAAACATGGAATACATCATGAAAATTCGAAAGGTTAGGTGGAAAAGCCACCATATTAGCAATAACTCCAACCCAATTAGAAATATAACACATATCGATAAATTGAGGAGTAAGCTTTCTCGATTTCAAATCACGCCTGATATCATTCACCGGGGTGACTCTAAAAATACATGGTCTCATTCTTGAAACTTAAGATCCTTCGTTCTTTTATCATGGTAACTCTTCTGCCTACTCTGCAAAGCTTTCTTCTTTTCTCGAATTAACTTCACCTTTTCAGTAGTATGCTGAATAATCTTAGGTCCAAGCACTACACTATCACTAGATTTATGCCAACATAGAGGTGTCCTACACCTATGACCATGCAGTGCCTCAAAAGGCGCCATTCCAATGCTAAAATAAAAACTATTATTGTAAGTGAACTCTATCGGTGGAAGATGTCAATCCGAAGCACCTCCCTGCTCAAGGACATAAGCGCTCAACAAAATCCTCCAAGGACTGAATAGTTCTCTCTATCTGACCATATGTATGTGGATGATAGGCAGAACTCTACCTCAACTTGGAACTCAAAGGCCCCTGTAAACTCTCCCAAAATCCTGATTGAACCTCGAGTCTCAATTAGAAATAATACTCAACGGAACTCCATGCAACTTCACAATCACAAATATGTAAATCTCTATGAACTTCTACAAATAAAAACTGATGTTAATTGGTATAAAATGCGCCAAATTTGTCACAAAGTCCATTGAAATGCTATCCAATTTCCATTCTAGAATGTCTAACAGTTGCATTATTCCCGAATTCTTATGGTGTTCAACCTTTAACTTCTGGCAAGTCAAACATGCATACACGAACTGCACCATATCACTCTTTAGTCCCGACCACCAAAATACCTTTTTTAGATCCTGATACATATTAGTAGCTCTTGGGTTAATAGTCATGTTGCTTTTATGATCCTCTTCTAAGATCCTCTTCTTCAACTCAGGATTATCAGGTATACATATCCTACCTCGGAATCTCAATACACCATAGTCATCCACTTTAAAATCACTTTCTTCATTCTGATTACTCACAACTACCAAGTCCACAAATTTCACATCCATCTTCTGACTCTCTTTTATATTAACAATAAAATCATTGTTTATTTTCAACATACCTAACATCACACTCTGCGGTGTTAGGTCACAGATCAAACTCAAATCTCTGAACTGCTCGATAAGTTCCAACTGTCTAACCATCAAAGCAAACATATGCAAGGACTTTAGACATAAAGCATTATCCATGACATTATCTTTACCGGGATGATAGTTCAAGCCAAAGTCATAATTCTTTAGAAAATCTAACAACCTTCGTTGCCTCATATTCAAATCCTTCTGATCAAACAGGTAATTTAAACTTTTGTGATCACTGAATACCTCAAATATGGAGCCATAAAGGTAATGCCTCCAAATATTTAACACAAACACCACTGCAGCCAACCCTAAATCATGAGTAAGATAGTTTCTCTCATGAACCTTCAATTGTCGTGAAAAATACGCCATTACATTGCCATATTGCATAATCACATCACCTAAATCCATCTTAGGCGCATCATAATATACTACAAATGGTTCATTAGGATATGGAAAAATCAGAGTTGGAGCCATAGTCAACTTCTTCTTCAGCTCTCTGAAACTTTCTTTACAATGAACATCCCAAAAAACGCTTTGCCTTTACAAGTTAGCCAGGTTAACGGAAGTGCCAACTTAGAAAAGCCTTCAATAAACCTGCAGTAGTAACCACCAAACCCATAAAGCTAAGCTTTTAATCTCTGTAGCTGACTTAGGAGCCTCCTATTGTAGCAATACATCTACTTTGGATGGATCCACAATGATACCATTACCTAAAATAACATGCCCAAGAAAACTAACCTCTTGCAACCATAACTCACACTTTGACAACTTTGCATATACGTTATTTTCTTTCAACACTTGCAACACAATTCACAAATGCTCAACATGCTCTTCATTTGACTTGGAATAAATCAAAATATCATCAATAAAAACTACCACGAACTGATCCAAATAAGTATAAAATATATGATTAATGTATTCCATAAACACTCCAGGTGCATTCAAAACTCCGAACGACATCCCCGAATATTCGTAGTGCCTATACCGAGTTTTAAAAGCCGTGTTCTGAATATCCTCATCATTCACCCGAATCTGATGGTAATCCGACCTTAAGTAAATTTTGCTGAAAACACACACACACCTACCATTTGGTCCATCAAATCATCTATTCTCGAAAGTGGATACTTGTACTCAATCGTTACTTTATTCAATTGTTGATAATTCATACACAATCTCATACTATTATCTTTCTTCTTTACCAACAACACCAAAGCTCTGATCAGTGAATTTTGATGCACATTCTTCTACTATTGTAATTAGGAATTTCTTTAGTTTTTCCCCTTATTATTTTACTATTTTATTGTGTTTTCATATTTTAGTTTATTGTTCCCTTTATTTAATTTTTGTATTTTATTTTCAGTATTATTAGCTTCTAATGTAAAAATCATAACAAGAGCTACGGGATGACATTTTGCGTGTTCTGATATGCATTGGAAAGTTAAGAGAAAGAGCTACAACTTTCATGTTGAAGACAAAAGCCGATTCAGAGGGTAGAAGACTCTAATAATTCGTTGAAGTTTCAGACTTTAGAAATATTTAGTTTTGGACTGAGTTTTTTTCTTCTGTTTTTCGACCCAATTAGGTTAGAACCCGGATTTGATGTTTCCCTTTACTTAATAACAGACGCGCTACTGTTCACTTACACAATTTTCACAAGAAACTCTTGCTTTCTACGATCATGATGAGGAATTAATCTTCCAGAGTTGATATGCCGAATTCGAATTCCACAAAACTGCGAGGTTACTATTATTCTTAATTTTATTCCGTTCCTTTCTAATTTGTTCTATGATTTTCGTTTGCTTAGTTCGTTTATTATAGAGTAGATTAGATTAAATTCGTTGATATATGTTCCTTAATTTATTCGCATTTAACTTAGCTTTTTTCGTTAATTTGCGCTGTCTATAACCGTTTTCTTAATTCAGTGAACCGTTTGCTTAATTCAGTGATTAGGAACATAACTTGTGTAGTATTTTCGATGCTTGTTTCATAAATATTGCAATCTAATAAGAATTGTAACCACTTAGGGATTTGGAATTGTAATAACCGATGATAAGTTGGAAGTCGAACCGGTAGATTAGCTAGTTATAATCCCTTATTTTATAATCACTTATTTTATAATCACTTTCTCTTAATTGCTATATGAACCGAAATAAACCCCCCTTATCCAGTTGTTAAATAATTCATACAAGAATCCTTGCAAAATGATACTCGACCCATTGTCGCTATCTACCGTTTCTAAAATTACTCATTTTGATCCGTGCAACAGTTCTTTCACCCGTCTAGAGGATAAGAAAATAACTTCTTCTTTCTCAACAGGAGCAAGAAACCATACTGTTTTCTTATAAAAATTTATATGAGCATGATTGAACTCCAACCAGTTCATTCCGAAGATGACGTCAAAATCCCTTAGCGGAAAGCAAATAAGATTAACACCAAAATCTCTATCAAAAATTGGCAGAGGGTAGTTCAAACAAACCAAAGAAGTAGTCACCGATCCCTTGGCAGGAGTATCGATAACCATCTCTCCATTCATGGAGGACACTTCAAGGACGAACCTTTTCACAAAATCAACAACAATAAATGAGTGCGTAGCACCAATATCAATATAGTAATTAAAGGAGCACTATTAATGTAATATGTACCTTTAATCAACTTGTCAGCAATGAAAGCAAACCTTCCCTCCGGATGGAGCTTGCTTTAGCTTTTAACAATGAGTACTGATGTATCCTGGTTCATCACAGTTGTAGCAAGTCACCATATTATCCTTGCAGTCAGCAACCAGATGTCCTGACTTCCCACATCAGAAATAATTTTTCACATCACCATTACATTCATTGGCGTAATGAACTAGTTCACCACACCTAAATCATTTAAAAGGAGCAAGAGCACCTCCCCCAGTTGGAATCTTAGCATCAACAACCTTCTGTTTACCCTTTTCAGCTAGAGCACAATAAGGCTTCCTGTAATACGGTGGGAGAACTGACTTGGTTTGTGTTTTATTGCAAATGTGTGGATAGAAAAAGTCGCCACCGACTTTTCTTTTATCCAATAAGGAAAGGGTGAAAAGAACAGGAAAGACCTTCAATATTTTTGAGTTCGGGGGGTAGATTATGAATAGGGAAGGTATTAACATGCTTTTCATCCGTAGTTATCTACGGGATCTTAATTGCTAGCTCACTTTGAAAAATTGCTTTGTGTCGCGTGTTTGAATTTGTTTTGAAAAGTTGAACTTTGTAATGATTCTCGTGTCTGTCCTCGAGAATGCGTACAAAGTGTTTGTTTGCAAATATTTTGAAAATGTGAATGTGTGAGATGTTTTTGTTTTGAAGAGATTTGTGAGCAAGTGATTAAGATCTACCCTACTCAAGGTCGTTCTTGTATTTTCCTCCTCCTTTAGATAATGCTATCCTACCATTAGTTAGTAGGAAGCCCTATCGTTGGATATGAAGGGACATGCATGGGTCATCGTACAGTCATCGAAGGCAACTCGTAAGGACACTTTAGAAATTTTTGTTAAGGGACTAGATCATTTACCCAAGGCAACATCAAAAGGGTCATCGAGAGACTATGATCTTTGTATCGAGGGAATTTGCTAAAGCGTCCCCACGTTCGAGGGACATGCTTGTTTTTATCAAAATGGAACAAGGGAGGTTACCCTAAAGGTGTGAGTGATTTGTTTTCAGTTATTTTTATCTTAGAAATTAGGGTTTGCTATCGTTTGTTTTTAGTCTTTCCATACAAGCCCTAATTACTAAGAAATAATATAGCAAGTATATAAAAAATAGTAAATGTGCGGAAAGGAAAAGCGGAAAGTAAAAGCGAAAAGTAAACTCTAAGCTATTACATGACTTTAGGGCAGATACAAAAAATAGAAAGCGTAAAAAACCTAAGCTATTACATCTCGGGTACAGTTACAATAATAAAAAAGTACGAGAAAAATGAACTAAGTTATTACATAATACAATCCCGCAACTTATACAATTCCTCTAAGACTTTAAATGCAAAATAAAAATGTTCTTAAAACGTTTGAATTAATATAAACCTAAGTCTAATTTAATTTTAATTAGAAAAAATCTAAAGTATAATTTTAATTAATTAAGAAAAAAGAAATGCCATTTAACCTAATTAATTAATGAAAAAGAGTCAAAGTTAATTTATTAAAAAAAACTAAACCTAAATTTTTTAGGGTTTTGAACAAGAATCAATTTAGGTTAAAAGTTGATTAAGGAAAAAAATAAGGTTGTTTGGGAAATTAGGGTTAATTAACCAAAAAAAAAGAGAGATAATGGGTTAGTGAAAAAAATCATAAAAAAGGAAGTTAGAGGTTGGTGTTGAACCCACATCCCCTGCCTCTCCAGCCATACACTTCACCACTACGCCAGGCGCGCTTTGGTGTTCAAGAACAAGACACTTTCAACATATTATAAACATGAGTTAAACTCCAACATAAGAAAAAAAGTGATAAAACTGGGATCAAACCCACACCCCTCACTACGCCAGTCTTTCTCCTGACCAACTGAGCCATGTGCGCTGTTTGTCATTCCATTGATCATAAATAATTATATAATAAACAATAACATTAAAATCTGATAACACAAAACACGCACATGAATGGGCCCAGGGGTTTTTGAATTGGCGAATTAGATGGTGGTGTTAGTTTCGATTGAAATGGTCTGTAACTAGGATTTTAAAAATTCACGAACTCGGTGCCCTAACAATGGCAGACTTCTGTTCCTGCGTTAAAACTTGTAAACGATTAGTTTAAACAAATCCACACATCAATATAAACAGGAATACATGTATAAAATCAATTAATAATGAATGCAATATAAGTTTGGATTCAAGGAAATTCAATCAACCGACGATGATTGGCTGTGACGATATGGGATGCTAAGATCAAAAAGGTTGATTAGGAACGACTCCTGGAGGTCTCAGAAAGCTAATGGAGTACTCGAAATCGATTGAACCTTGTTGGAGAGGAGGGTTTGATCAAGCCCTAATTTTGGAGAATTTGTGAATTTTTAGGGTTTCTCAAGGAGGCTAGCATGTGTCCTTTTAATCTGAATATGTTGAATACATATAGAGGAATGTATTAGGTTAACATTTGTAAGATAAATCTTTGTGCATTATGGTGAAAAGATTTGATTTCAATCTTGCATGAAAAGTTTCTATTTTAAACCAATCATATCCTTATGCTCCCATACAACTTTGCTAGCTGTAACACCCTAATTCTACCCCAAGAAATTTGCGGAAAATCAGAGTATAAAAATTTCCAGCGTAATCAGGATGCCACACATTCAACAGAGACACATAAACCTGTCATGCTTTTAGAATAGATACATAACACTTAAAGAAGCGGAATGAACACAACTCATGAATATAGTCTTTATAACAAAAACCAAAATGATTAATCACACAGCAGATTCATATTAGTTCTCCATATGAGACATATCATCTTTTGAATCATAAAATAACATCAATACGATAACTCCTCAAATAACAACATAAGGTTCGATAAATAAACAACAAAATAAGACAAGCGTTCATTTACCCTCGAGTGCTACGTATCAGAGCAAATGACACCAAACTCGAACTAACAACGCTATCGGCTACTCCTCTTGGTTACTTGCATGTTACCAACAAAGGGTAACATTCAAACAGAAGGGGTGGGATATCAAATACTATAATAGAACATATGATAAATAATATATCGAAATTAGTTCATGTAAAATCACCACTTCATACCACATCAACATAAAGCAATACCATTCACCAACACCTCAATTCAAATTATAACATTACCGTGCGTAAACAACACTTCAAATAAGCAACAAATCAATGACTCCAAATACGACTCAACTATGCAAATGCATGTGGTACCATTGGAGCAGAACTCCCAATTTAGAAAGTGCCAGTTTACCGAGGCATAAGGAATAATCCCTCAATAAAAGATCTTGCCAATAAAGGCCAACATGGTGAGCATTCATGCCAACTTAGAACATGCCAATCCAGACCAACTTTAATGCTATGCTATGCTATGCGATGATATAAACAACCACAACTTGGCAACATAACAACGACAACAACATAATAAAGGTCAACATAACAACAATTCACATCGTTCAACATTGGCCAAAGGCCTATATCACAGTTATCACCAATTAATCAAGGTAAATCTTTATCATAACAATTTGTAAATCACAACATTTACTCACCAAGGAGATATCGAAACAAAACGATATTTCGATCAATTTAAAAAATACATCAATATACCAACATACCGAATTAATCGACTCGTTTCCAATTATTTTCCAACTTAATTAAATTAATCCCACTGCTAAATTATTTTCATCACTAATAAAATACTAATTCAACCATTTAAAATATATATAGTCCACTATTAATTATTCTCCCTAAAATTACTAATTTATTATACAACTAATGGATGTGCCATTCTTCCATATAAAACTAGCTTCTAGAAACTAAATTTAATTTACGGCTACTGAGAACAGTGACGTTCATATATACTGCTATTAGCAATTACTGATATCATTTAAATTTTTTGCAGCATAGTGCCATAGAAAGACAAAACAGAGAAACAGAGACAGAAGCAAGTGCCCCTGCCTCACAGGACCAAAGTGGCACTTTTCCTCCACAACTACCCTAGTGCTGATCGGCACATCCTCTCTTTCTCCCAAGGTTGCCGAACGGCAACCCCCATACACAACAAGTGCCGAACGACACTTCCACTTCCAGGCCAATTTTTACTTCTTCTTATTATTTTCGATACTGTTTCATTGAAATTCATGCTATACTCTAGCGATACCAACTCCATGCCAGAGACAAGTATAACACAACAGCACGTATATTCTTATACAATTCCATGATCAAATCAATTATTACCACAACAACACAAGCCAACACAAATTAACAAAACAATATAATTCCACCTACTAATTCCCACATACAAAATATCACATGCCCCGTTATAGGATAAGAAACCTCACCCTTACCTGGCTTGATTTGAAGGCACTCTAGGAAGCTCCAATGGAATTTATGAGATTGGCCCTAGCAACAACTCTCTTGTTCCTCTTATCTTCTCACAAAACCCTATTCTCCTTTTGTTTTTCCTGATAACACTACCTTCTCTTTCTCCTTCTATTTTCTAATAAAATACTATTATTTAATCCTTAGTAAACTTAAATGGGCCTAAAAAAAATACCCTCCTTATTACTTCGCGACACCATACTTAAGTCCAACATCAATTCTAAGTTTATTTGTAAAATGATACTTCAACTTATTTATACCAATATAAACCTGATTAATTATTATTCCAATTTAATAAAATAATTCCGACTTCAACTATAAAAATTTAAATTAAAATAAAATATTCAAAATAATATTTAATAATTAAATATCAGGGCGTTACAAATCTCCCCCACTTAGAATACTTTCGTCCTCGAAAATAAAAGTTTACCTCGTTCAAATAATTCGGGATAGGAGTCTCATATCTTGCTTTCCAACTCCCTGGTCATACTCTCTCCAACAGCTCCTAACCAGACAACTTTCACCAATGCAATCTCCTTCGCTCTTAGGATCTCCATCTCGTGATCCGTGACTCGCACAGGCATCGTCTCCACCATGAGATTATCCAGTACTTGCACATCATCCATCTGAATCACATGAGACAGATCGGGAATATACTTCCGAAGTTGCGATACATGAAACACGTCATGCAAATTAGCAAGGTTTGGAGGTAACGCCACTCGGTAAGCAACCTTCCCAAATCGATCTGATATCTGATACGAACCAATAAAATGAGGAGTGAGCTTCTTAGACTCCAGAGCTCACCCAACACCAGTCACATACGTGACTCTCAAAAACACATGATCACCAGCTTGGAATTCTAAATCTTTCCTTCTCTTGTCATGGTAACTTTTCTGTATACTTTGAGAAGCCTTCATCTTCTCTCGGATAAGCTTCATTTTCTCAGTAGTCTCTCGAACAATCTTAGGTCCAAGTACCACACTTTCACCAAATTCATGCCAACACAACAGAGTCCTACACCTCCGACCATACAACACCTCAAAAGTTTCCATTCCAATACTAGAATGGTCACTGTTATTATAAGTGAATTCAATCAACGTAAGAAAAGTATCCCACGAACCACCCTGTTCAAGAACACATGCTCTCAACAGATCCTCCAATGACTGAATAGTCCTCTCGGTATGACCATCTGTCTGAGGATGATACGCCGAACTCAACCTCAACTTAGATCCCAACGCCTCTTGCAAACTTTTCCAAAAATCAGAAGTAAACCTCGAATCTCTGTCCGACACAATACACAAAGGAACACCATGCAACTTCACAATTATTTTGGTGTAAATCTCTGCCAACTTCGAAATCGGATATGTGATGTTAATATGTATAAAGTGTGCCAAATGTGTAAGCCTATCAACAATCACCCATGTCGAATTGTGTCCTCTCAAGGTGCTAGGTAATCCCGTTACAAAGTCCATCGAAATGCTATCCCATTTCCATTCTGGAATCTCTAACTGTTGCATCAACCCTGCAGGCTTCTGATGCTCAACCTTTGACTTTTGATAAGTCAAACAAGAATACACAAACTGTGCCACATCACGCTTCATACCAGGCCACCAAAACAAACCTTTCAAATCTTGATACATTTTAGTAGCTCCTGGATGAATACTCAAACTGCTTCTATGACTTTCCTCAAGAATCATTTTCTTAATCTCTTCATCATCAGGAATGAAAATACGATTTCAGAATCTCAACACACCTTGTGCACCTATCTTGAAATCATCATTTTCATATTGATCAATCCCCATCATCTTATCCACCAACTTCACATCCAGCTTTTGAGTCTTACTGATACTGTTGAGGAAGTCATTATTAATCTTTAACATTTCCAACATAACACTCTGCGGTGTCACTTCACAAACCAGACTCAAATCTCGGAATTGCTCAATCAACTCCAACTCTTTAACCATCATTGCCGACATGTGCAACGTCTTTCGGCTTAAAGCATCGACCACAACATTAGCTTTTCCTGGATGATAATTCAAACCGGAATCATAATCCTTCAGCAATTCTAACCACCTTCGCCGCCTCATATTCAACTCTTTCTGATCAAAAAGATACTTCAAACTCTTATGGTCACTAAACACTTCGAATCTAGAACCATAAAGATAATGCCTCCAGATTTTCAACAAAAAGACAACTGTAGCCAATTCTAAATCATGCATAGGATAATTCTTTTCATGAGTCCTCAATTGCCCCGACGCATAAGTAACTGCCTTACTATTTTTCATGAGTACACAACCTAACCCCATCAGGAAAGCATCACAATGCACAACAAGAGGTTCTTCCGGAATAGGCAAAGTAAAAACTGGAGTCGACGTCAACCTCTTTTTCAACTCGGTAAAACTCTCTTCACATCGACTATCCCATGCAAAGGCTTTACCCTTACAAGTCAACTTGGTCAACGAAAGTGCCAACTTAGAAAAACCTTCGAAAAACCGTCTATAGTAACCGGCTAATCTCAAGAAGCTTCTAATCTCAGTAACCAACTTCAAAGCTTCCCATTGCAACACAACATCAACTTTAGAAGGGTCCACGATAATGCCACCACTAGAAATGACATGACCAAGGAAACTAACCTCTTGCAACCAGAATTCACACTTGGACAATTTCGCATACAACTTCTTCTCTTTCAAAACTTGTAATACAACTCTTAGGTGCTCTTCATGTTCTTCTTCCGACTTAGATTAAATCAGAATGTCATCAATGAATACCACCACAAACCGATCCAAATAAGTATGAAAGATACGATTCATGTACTCCATGAATACTCCCGACGCATTGGTTACACCGAAAGGCATCACGAATACTCGTAGTGTCCATACCGAGTCCTGAATGCAGTCTTCTGAATATCATCTTCTTTCACTCTAATCTAGTGATACCCTGACCTCAAATCAATCTTAGAAAACACACTTGCACCCACCAATTGATCCATAAACTCATCAATCCTCGGAAGCGGATACTTGTTCTTAACCGTCACTTTATTCAACTATCTGTAATCAACACAAAGCCTCATACTTCCATCTTTCTTCTTTACTAACAACACATGCGCTCCCCACGATGATACACTGGGTCTTACAAACTTTTTCTCAAGCAACTCTTCCAACTGCTTCTTCAATTCAGACAATTCAGATGCAGACATCCTGTACGGTGCCATAGAAACAGGTCTGGTACCAGGTACAAGATCAATCGTAAATTCAACCTCTCTCTCTAACGGTACATCAGGAATTTCATCAAGAAACACTTCAGGAAATTCTCGCACCACCTGCAACTCATCAATCCTAACTTGGTTCTCCATTGATAGCGACGCCATCAACGAGAACATCTGTGCTTCATCTTGCATCAGTTGCCTCAACTGTTTACCGGTCAACAAACCAACTTTCTCCTCTTCAGGAGTAGAAAACCTCACATACTTGTTATAGTAATTGATATGAACATAGTTATACTCTAACCAATTCATACCCAAGATCACCTCTAACCCGCTTAATAGCAAATAAATCAAATCAATAGCAAAGTCCTTTCTGAAGATCGACAAAGGACAATTCAAACACACACGAGAAGTAGTCACCGATCCCTTAGCCAGAATCTCGACGAACATTTCGCCATCCATAGAAGACAACACAAGACCCAATATTTCAACACAATCAACAACAATGAAATAATGAGTAGCACCAGTATCAATAATAGTAGTTAAAGGAGTACTATTAATGAAACATGTACCTCTGATAAGTCTGTCCTCACTAGCTGTCGGAGTCCCAGCCAAAGCAAACACCTTGCCACCAGTTTGTGCCTTCTTTAGTTTTAGACAATTACTACCAATATGTCTTTCTTCACCACAGTTGAAATAGATCATCTCCTTATGCTTGCAGTCAGATATCATATGCCTAATCTTACCACAATGAAAACACCTCTTCCCATCATCCGTAGTGCACACATTACTCTTGTGACCAGGTTGCCCATATTTGAAACGTACAACTCTAGCAGGAGCATATCCCCAACTCTACCATCATCATAAGGCTTGCCACATTTCTGTTGATTCTTGCCTCTCTTATCACTAACAATCTTGTGATGAGCATTTCTATCCTCTTCAAAGATCCTGCAACTATCAACCAAATCATAAAAGACACGAATCTTCTGATATCCAGCAACCTTCTTGATTTCCGAGCGCAACCCATTCTCAAACTTGATGCACTTAGAAAATTCAACACCTTCACCATCAAAATGTGGATAGAACTTAGCCAGCTCAATGAACTTAGCAGCATACTCAGTGACAGATTTGTTCCCTTGCTTCAACTCAAGAAACTCAATCTCTTTCTCACCCCGAACATCTTCAGGATAATACTTCCTCAGAAACTCCCTACGGAACACAATCCAAGTAATTTCCTCACCTGCAGCTTCCAACCTTGCATGCATTTCTAGCCACCAGTCATCAGCCTCAACTGCTAGCATATGAGTGCCATACCGAACCTTCTGTTCCTGGGTGTAATCCATCACACGGAAGATCCTCTCGATCTCCTTCAACCAATCTATTGCTCCATCAGGATCATGCCTACCCTTGAACACCGACGGATTCTCCCTTTGGAAAGTCGGCAAACTACAAGATCCGACATTCTCATCCGCATTAGGCTGATTCTGCATAGCCTGAGCCATCGCTTACAGAGCAGCAACAATCGCATCATCGTTCCTCCCAGCCATCTTATCTTATCACTACAACACAAAGAACAATTAAGAAAAACTAACAATACTCGATTGTTAAACAACTACGACTCGATAATTTGACCGGTCTGACCGATTTGCTCTGATACCACTAATGTAACACCCTAATTCTACCCCAATCAATTTGCGGAAAATCAGAGTATAAAAATTTCCAACGTAATCAGGATGCCACACATTCAACAGAGACACATAAACCTGTCATGCTTTTAGAATAGATACATAACACTTAAAGAAGCGAAATGAACACAACTCATGAATATAGTCTTCATAACATAAACCAAACTTTGATTAATCATACAGCGGATTCATATTAGTTCTCCATATGAGACATGGCATCTTTTGAATCATAAAAAAACATCAATATGATAACTCCTCAAATAACAACATAAGGCTCGATAAATAAACAACAAAATAAGATAAGTGTTCATTTCCCCCCGAGTGCTACGTATCAGAGCAAATGACACCAAACTCGAACTAACAACACTATCGGCTACTCCTCTTGGTTACCTGCATTTTACCAACAAAGGATGACATTCAAACAGAAGGGGTGAGATATCGAATACTATAATAGAACGTATGATAAATAATATATCGAAATTAGTTCATGTAAAATTACCACTTCATACCACATCAACATAATGCAATACCATTCACCAACACCTCAATTCAACTTATAACATTACCTTGCGTAAACAACACTTCAAATAAGCAACAAATCAACGACTCCAAATGCGACTCAACTATGCAAATACATGTGGTACCATTGGAGCAGAACTCCCAACTTAGAAAGTGCCAATTTACCGAGGCATAAGGGATAAGCCCTCAACATAAGATCTTTCTAATAAAGGCCAACATGGTGAGCATTAGCTCCAACTTAGAACACGCCAATCCAGGCCAACTTTAATGTTATGCTATGCTATGCGATGATATAAACAACCAAAACTTGGCAACGTAACAACGACAACAACATAATAAAGGTCGACATAACAACAATTCACACCGTTCAACATTGGCCAAAGGCCTATATCACAGTTATTACCAATTAATCAAGGTAAATCTTTATCATAACAATTTGTAAATCACAACATTTACTCATCACAGAGATATCGAAACAAAATGACATTTCGGTCAATTCTCAAAATACATCAATATACTAACATACCGAATTAATCGACTCGTTTCCAATTATTTGCCAACTTAATTAAAATAATCCCACTGTTAAATTATTTTCATCACTAATAAAATACTAATTCAGCCATTTAAAATATATATAGTCCACTGTTAATTGTTCTCCCTAAAATTACTAATATATTATACAACTAATCGATGTGCCATTCTTCCATATAAAACTAGCTTCTAGAAACTAAATTTAATTTACTGCTACTGAAAACAATGACATTCATATATACTGCTATTAGCAATTACTGATATCATTTAAATTTTTTGCAGCATAGTGCCATAGAAGGACAAAACAGAGAAGCAAAGACAGAAGTAAGTGCCCCTGCCTCACAGTGCCAAAGTGGAACTTTTCCTCCACAACTACCCTAGTGCCGATCGGCACATCCTCTCTTTATCCCAAGGTTGCCGAACGACAACCCCCATACATAGCAAGTGCCGAACGACACTTCCAATTCCAGGCCAGTTTTTACTTCTTCTTATTATTTTCGATACTGTTTCATTGAAATTCCTGCTATACTCTAGCGATACCAACTCCATGCCAGGGACAAGTATAACACAACAATACGCATATTCTTAGACAGTTCTATAATCAAATCAATTATTACCACAATAACACAAGCCAACAGAAATCAACAAAACAATATAATTCCACCTATTAATTCCCATATACAAAATATCACATGCCCCGTTATAGGATAAGAAACCCCACCCTTACCTGGCTTGATTTGAAGGAACTCTAGGAAGCTTCAATGGAATTTATGAGATTGTCCCTAGCAACATCTTTCTTGTTCCTCTTCTCTTCTCACAAAACCCTATTCTCCTTTTGTTTTTCCTGATAACACTACCTTCTCTTTCTCCTTCTATTTTCTAATAAAATACTATTATTTAATCCTTAGTAAACTTAAACGGGCCTAAACAAAACACCCCCCTTATTACTTCGCGACACCATACTTAAGCCCAACATCAATTCTAAGCTTATTAGTAAAATGATACTTCAACTTATTTATACCAATATAAACCTGATTAATTATTATTCCAACTTAATAAAATAATTCCGACTTCAACGATAAAAATTCGAATTAAAATAAAATATTCAAAACAATATTTAATTAAGTAAATAATTAAATATCGGGGCATTACACTAGCTGTACACAAGCTCTTTGGGCTTCACATTTGGTCCAAAACCAAAGCCATGTGCCTAAATCCATTTAGTTGATATTTTATTTAATTTATTTTAAATTTAAATGAATAAAATTAAAATAGAAAGAAATAAAAGTCACAAGAATGCATGAGTGGGTTTAGAGGTCCTTAAACATGTCACAAGCACGCTCAAACCTTAAAAGTTAGGCCCATTAGCCCAAAAATTCAAATTTAGTCACTTTTGGTTACATGCATTTGCTCAAAATTTCTCAACTTGCATCAATCATAACTCTTTCAATTTTCATCATTTGAAGGTGATCTTGGACTTTTTTTAAAGTTAAATATGTCCTCTACAATCTCTATATTGATCATTTTTGCATTTTAATACTTCATCTTGATGTAAGTTGCCTTGACAAAAAGTGTCTTTTTGTTGACTTTTGAAATGACCTATAATGTATTGGCCCATATCTCTCAAATGAAGCATTTTTTGGACTTGAGCTTAGAGAGAAAAAGTTGTATAGAATTGAATTTTCTTCAAAATGAGATTTAGTTTAGGAAAATTTGATGAAGCATGTGGAAGTTATGTTTGGTCAAAGTTCAGTTGTCTTCTCCTTAAGAAAACCCTAATTTGGCAACTTCTGACTTTTGATGATTTGAGAGTTTTCTTGATGAAACATGGCCAACCCTTGATCAAATGATGAATATGACTACAAAATCTTGATGTTGACAAAAAATCTTGAAGTTTGACTGTATATTGATGATAATTGACTTTTTGTTCAATATAATTGATTTTCAGTCATTTGAGCAATTGACTGAACAAACTTGTGATGCAAGGCATGAAAATTGGTATGAGAATTTTTGGAGACCTATAATAAACCATGGAAACCACTTGAGGAATTAGAAACCCAAACTTCCTTGAGAAAAATGAAACCTTAGTTGTAAGTCCATTGCTTAGGAGGAGAATTTGTTTGATCAATTCTTGAGCAACCTTGAGCATTTGAGAACCCTAGGAAAATGTTCTTGAATAACGGGAGGAAAAATTTTGGGGGTAAAACAACTGCCCCTGTTCAATCTTCTTATATCTGAGGAGTTAGATTGACATGTTTTCCATTTCTGACCTGAAGGTGGAAGATGATTGAACACTTAAGTGCCCAGAAATTTGCACTCGCATGTGCACGAAGTAACACTGTTGGTTGATAATATTGCTTGAATGGGATTAAAGATACCATTCAGAAATATGATGGGATATCGTCAGAGATGGGCTTATAGATGCCATCCAAGGTAACTGGTGATAGAAGTATCAGAAGAGTCAACGCTTTGACTGTATCTGAAGAATGGTTTCCAGGATGAACCTCTGGAGAAGGTGTTTAAGTAGCTTCTTGTCATATTTAGTTTATGAGGGAAATGCTTGTCAGAATTCAGTCTCCGAGGGAAGTGTTCGTCAGATTTAGTCTCTGAGGTAAATGCTCGTCATGTAGATAGTCTCCCCGTCCTGTTTCGGGAGTTGATCTATAGTCTATTTTTGTTGGTAAACCCGTTCTGTTTCAGGAATTCATACCACCTGGCGATGTCAATAGTTTCCCCATCCTGTTTCAGGAGTTAATCTTTGCCTGGTTATATAGATAGTTTCCCCGTCCTGCTTCGGGAGTTAATCTATGCCTGGTCATATAGATAGTTTCCTCGTCCTATTTTGGGAGTTAATTTAGGACCTGATTTTTATTGGTGAACCCGTCTTGTTTCGGGAATTCATACTGCCTGGACGTATAGATAGTTTCCCCGTTTTATTTCAGGAATCAATCTTCGACTTGTTTGAGAATTGTTGATGATATTCGTCTGTTTGTAGACTTTTACCTGAAAAGACAAAGTTATTCTTTATGCAATATCATGGTGTATGTAATGCATTGTGTGATGATGTTCTCAAAGTAAATGAGAGTGCTATATGCATTTTGTATGAATATGCTATAATGCTTGTAAATGATGTACGAATGTGAGATGTTACTACCGACAACAGTAGCTTCGTATAACATCTTTGACTAGGGAAAATAAATCCATGGCTGTCAATGGGGATGAAGAATATGAATCTTCAATCTTGTTTAGAATGTATCCACTGGCGGTTCCTGCTTTCTGTTTGAGGATACTCTGCTGGGAATGTTTGATTTCTGCTTGGGATAGGAGAGTTCAGGAACATTGGTCGTTCATCGCTCTACTAGGAAATTTAGTTCTTATATACCCTGACTGGGGATAAAAGAGATGGATAACCTTTCGAGGTTTTGGATGACCCAATTTTAGATATGGACGCCCACTCTTCTAGGGAGGTCAAAGTTAAATGATATCTGGCCCATTTTCAGATTCCGTAGCAACTCTTTGGGGATAGAAAGCTAGACTACCCTTTGCTAGAGAGGGGAATTTTCCCGGGGATTTACAGTAATCGGAGAAATGAACTTTGCTCGGGAAATTAAATTCCGTTGGTGAAATAAACCCTTATGGGGAAATAAACCCTTATGGGGAAATAAAATCTGCTGGAGAAGAGAATTCTGCAGGGACTTTGCAGCGTTGGAGAAATAAACTCAGCTGGGGAATTAAATTCCTATGAACTGTGTTAAGGACAACAAACTCTAATGGGGATTGGAATTCCGTAGGCTATGCAGAGGAAGTTTCCACTATATGCTGGAGAAATGACCATACTCCTTTATCCACTAGGGGATTTGCTGGGGAGTATGGTTATATTAATAGCTGGAAGATGCCCCAATTTCTGTTTGAAGGCATATTAGACTTGTGCGAAAGTGTATCTCTGTTGGGGATGAGCTTATGAAGGTAGCTCTGTGGGGATTTGTGGATGACTTAGACGTTATCCCAACTCTTAGAGTCTTTTAGTAAATGCTTAATCCTAATTTAATGCATATATTTGTTAACAGTAATCATATTCATATGCATATATTCATTCAATTTAGTCATTTGACGTTTTTGCAAATAAAACAGGAAAATAGAAACAAATTTGAATTTTTTAAAATTGACTTGCATTAATAATACGCCTATAAACAGGTGGTTTTGTACAAAGAGACATAAATCCTAGTAAGAGGAAATCGTCATAAAATGAAAAAAGGTACAAAGTAAAAACAAAACATATAGCTATGTTAAACGATCCTGTCGAGTTTCAATTCTGCTATTGCCCCTAGGTCTCCGAGCATCTCATCCCTTGCTGTCAGAAGAAGTTGACTGAATTAATCTGTACCGTTTGAACTTGACGTAGGTAACAAAGCTGGCTGTATGTAGATGATCCAATGGGACATAGTCGTACGCTTTAATCCCTAACTTTTTCCTGGACCGCCCTTTCAGGTTTTCAGTCCACCGGGATACCCTTTTTTGCCCAAGTCTCCTTTTTCAGGTTTTCGACTTGCCGGGTGTAAAATACTTATATATATCCCTAATTTTTGCCCGAACCCTTTTGATTCACTGGGATGCCCTTATTTTTGTATAGGCCAGTCAACCTAGCGGGTCACTTTCATGCGTAATATTTTTTGACTGTCCGCATTCACAGGGTGCAGAAAATCTTCACCATCCATGATGGTAAGTATCATAGCGCCACCAGAGAATATTTTATTGATTAAAAATGGACCTTCATAGGTGGGAGTCAATTTTCACCTGGGATTACCTTGCGGTAGGATGATGCACTTTATCACCAAGTTGCCAGCCTGATATACCCGACATTTGAACTTCTTGTGGAAAGCTTTAATCATACGCTTCTGTTACACCTAACCATGACAAACAGCTGCAAGCCTTTTCTCGTCAATCAAATTCAACTGGTCCAGCCTAGTCAGAACCGTCTTCCTCTAAACCGACGTCTTTCATAATCCTTAGAGAAGGAATCTGAATTTCGATAGGTAGGACAACTTCTATACCATAGACTAGAGAGAATAGGGTTGCCCCAGTTGATGTCCGCACTGAAGTGCGATAACCATGAAGAGCAAATGGTAACATTTCATGCCAATCTTTATACTTCATCATCATCTTTTGTATAATCTTCTTAATATTCTTATTGGCAGCTTCCACTATGCCATTCATCTTTAGTCGATACGAAGAAGAGTTGTGGTGCTTGATCTTGAATTACGTGCAGAGTTCAGTGATCATAGTGTTATTGAGATTTTCACCATTGTCAGTGATAATACTTTCGGGGATGCCATACCGACAGATAAGATCATGCTTAATGAATCAGGCCACAACATTCTTTGTAACAGAGGCAAACGAGGCTGCTTCAACCTACTTGGTGAAATAATCAATGGCGAAGAGGATGAAATGACGTCCGTTAGATGCAGCAGGCTTAATCTCTCCAATAATATAAATTTCCCATAATTTAAATGGCCAAGGAGAAGTCAAGATGTTCAGAGGAACTGGAGGCACGTGTACCTTGTCAGCATAAATCTGGCATTTATGACAAGTTCTTGAGTGGTAATGGAAATCAGTTTCCATGGTCGACCAATAATATCCTGCTCTCAGAATCTTCTTAGCCATTGTATGCCCACTAGAGTGAGTACCAAAGATCTCTTCATTCACATCTTCCATAATCTTCTCAACTTCCTTCTTGTCTATACAACGAAGTAGAGTCGAATCATGATTGCGCCTGTACAAGATTCTGTTAGTCAAAAAGAACTTAGCAGAGAACCTCCATAGAAATTTCTTGTTGTTGATAGATGGCCCCTCAAGGTACTCTTGAGCCTCGAGGTATCTCTTCACTTCATGAAACCAAGGCTTTTCCTCTACCTTATCAGTGTCAACTTTGTAACAGTGTGTTGGTTCGTCTAGTCTATCAATAGTAATTCGAAGAGCTTCATTATCCCATATGACTTTGAACATAGATGACATGGTAGCTAATGTGTCTGCCAACTGATTCTCTTCCCGTGGAATATGCTCAAAAGTGATTTCCTCGAAGTATGGAATTAAGGTTAATACATGCTCTCGGTAAGGAATGAGATTTGGATGCTTCGTATCCCATTCTCCCTTAATCTAACTGATTACCAGGGATGAGTCCCCGTATACGTTCAAGAACTTGATTCTTAAATTAACGACAACTTTGATGACCATGATGCATGCTTCGTATTCGGCCATGTTGTTGGTACAGTCAAAGTAGAGTCTGGCAGTAAAGGGTGTATGGAAACTCTATGGAGAGATAATTACAACACCAATTTCGTTGCCAAGTGCATTAGAAGCTTCATCGAAAACCATATTCCATTGGGATCCCGGCTCAAATCCTTCATATAGTTCGGGTTCTTCACAATCGGTAACTAGCATAATGTTCTCATCTTGGAACTCAAAATTCATATATTTATAGTCTTCTATGGCTTGATGCGCCAAATAGTCTGCTAGTACACTTACTTTGATTGCTTTCTGAGTGGTGTACTGAATGTCGTATTCTGTCAGGACCATTTTCCATCTGGCTATTCTTCCATAGAGAGCGGGCTTCTTGAATATGTATTTTATAAGATCCACTTTAGAGATCAATAAAGTAGTATGGGTCAACATATACTATCTTAGTCGGTGAGCAGCCCATGCCAAAGCGCAACAAGTTTTCTTGAGCAGTGAGTATCTTGTTTCGCAGTCGGTAAACGTTTTCCTAAGGTAGTATATTGCATGCTCTTTTCGACCAGACTCATCATGTTGGCCCAGTACACACCCCATTGAATTATCTAACACGGTCAGGTACATGATTAATGGTATTCCTTCAACTGGTGGCATCAGAATTGGAGGTTCTTGGAGGTACTCCTTGATTTTGTTAAAGGCTATCTGGAAATCGTAGTTCCACTTCACTACCTGATCTTTCTTCAGTAACTTTAAGATTGGCTCACAAGTAGCGGTCAAATGGGAAATAAACCGGGAAATGTAATTCAGTCGTCCCAAGAAACCTCTGACTTCCTTCTCAGTACGAGGAGAAGAAATTTCTTAAATGACTTTGACCTTTGCAGGATCAACTTTGATACCTTTACCACTGACAATGAAACCTAGGAGTTTACCGGATCTTACCCCAAAGGTGCACTTGTTCAGATTTAAACTTAGCTTGTACTTTTTCAACCTCTCAAACAACTTGTGTAAATGGTCAAGATGTTCTTCTTCAGTATGAGACATTGCTAATGTCGTCGATGTAAACCTCTATCTCACGATGAATCATGTCATGGAACAAAGCTACCATGGCACGCTGATATGTTGCGCCGATGTTCTTCAACCCAAAATGCATAACCTTGTAATAGAAAGTGCCCTATTCTGCGACTAAGGTAGTTTTCTCCATGTCTTCAGGTGCCATATTGATCTGATTATAACCCGAGAAACCGCCCATGAAGGAGAACCCCTTGTTTTGAGCGGTTTTGTCGACCAGAACATCGATATGTGGAAGTGGGAAGTCATCTTTAAGGCTCGCCCTGTTTAGATCCATGTAGTATACACACATACGTCCTTTTTTGTCTTTATTTGATACCAGAACCACATTTGCAACCCATTGAGGATATGATGTAACTGCTAAGAAACCCGCGTTGAATTGCTTCATAACCTCAGTCTTGATCTTCTCTGGCATCTCAGAACGCATGCGACGAACCTTCTTCTTTATTGGAGAACAACCCTCTTTCATTGGTAGACGGTGAACCACAATATCGGTATCAAGCCCTGGCATGTCTTCTTACAACCAAGAAAAGATCTCAACATAGTCATGCAACACCTGAATTAACCTGTTCTTGACATTGCCTTCTAGATTGGAACCTATCTTGACTTCTTTCTCGTCTGCTTCAGAACCCAAGTTTACAACCTCCACTGGTTGTTCATGTGGTTGTATAGCTTTTTCCTATTGCACTAATAGTCTAGCAAGTTCTCCAAGTATTTCACAATCTTCCTCACCTTCGTATTTGGCTTGGTAGATCAGATTTTCAAAGTCATAAGTGTCAATAGCAAAATTGTTATCAACGGGATCCAAAGTAGATGTGGATCTGCAATTTATTGTGCGGGTGTGTGTAAGAACGCATAAATATTTTGAAAGTGTAATAAAGTAAAAAGAAAGACAAAGAGCACAAAATTTGAATGCAAAGCTTCAAATGCTTTATTAAATAAAAATATGCAAATGAAATGATAACCCTTAACAAATGGACCATTGTGCCCCGAGTAAGGCACAAGGGTTAAAGCCATTGTTTAAAGATTACATAACCAAAAATTTGACAAAAAAAAGAAACAGAAAGTAGAATTTACTCCTGACTAAAGGAGACTAAGATAAGGTATTTAGTCTTCCAGGTTCTTATCCCGTTTCCAGTGGTGGGAAAGATCTAATTGTCCAGGTCATAGTCACTATCAGCATCTTCTATTGTGTTGACTCCATTAATAACATTAACCCCATTGTCATGTTTAGGAATAGGAGCGGTGATCATATTGGGAGTATAAGGAGGATCAAACTCAGTTTCTTTATTGTCAATCATGTTCCGGATTTTATTTTTCAAGGCTCAGCAACTATTGGTGTCGTGCCCGAGGCTATTGGAATGGTAGACACATTTCATATTAAGATTATAACGAGGAGAGGAAGTGTTGGGATTCTGAGGAGGATCCCTCAGTGTAATTAGTTCTGCTTTCAGTAAGTGTTATAATGCCCGAGACAATAACATGCTGATCTTTGTAAACAGTCATCTCGGTGCGCCTGACCTACGCTGATTGTTTTATTGCTATTGTTGTACATGCGCCAGATTAGAAATTAACATAACTCCTAAAGGTTGATTGTGATCACTTCTTGACCCTTCTGGACATAAACAACATTTGTTTCCTTCTTACCGCTGAATGTCTTCTTTACAGTACTCGAAGATGCAACCACTTGAATCCTTCCATTTCGAATACCACTTTCGACACACTCACCTGTTAATATTAATTCGGTAAAACCAGATGAAGAACTTTGGATTAGATGATTAAATAAAGGCCCTGTAAATGTGCCCATGAACATATTAACTAGCTCCCTATCAGACAGAGGAGGTTGCACTCTTTCAGCCAGATCTCTCCATTTCTGGGCATATTCATTAAACCCTTCATTCGAGCCCGTAGTCATACTTTGTAGTTGCACACGAGTTGGTGCAAGGTAAACATTGTATTTATATTACTTATAAAAGGCAACTTCCAAGTCTTACAAGTATGTATACTGGTTCCTTCTAGCTGATAGAACCATTCCAATTGTGTCCCAAATAAGTTGTCTTGAAAGAAGTGAACCCATAACTTTCTGTCAGTAATATGGGGTTAGATCTTCCGGACATAAGACCTCAAATGAAGTTTACGACAAGAAATATCACCATATTTGGAAAAATCAGGGACCTTGAATTTGTGGGGGATAACAATCCCCGAGATAAGACCCAACTCTTTAAAATCCATCCCAAGCACTTTCTAGATTTTCATTGCATTTAGAGGATCTTCTATCTGTTTGTATCTGTCATCAGAGGGAGAATATTGCTCATAAGAATAGTCTTCTTCATAATCTTGGCCAGCCCCAAGTTTACTTCCTCTCTCAGCCATCACACTCTTATCTTCTTCACCCTGATTGTCATCTTCATAAGAGGAAATAACATAGTTCTGAGCTAGTTTAGGAGGACCTTTGAACCTTCTCCCTATGTTGAGGATACCAGCCGATTTCCTAGTCTTTTTCTTCTTGGAAATGAGTGCCATCAGCTCTTGCTTCCCCTTGGCTAAGCTCAGGAGCGTCTCTTGGAATTGGGTATTTTGAGCTTGAAGGTATTTCATAGTTTGTTCGAGAGCCATCTTTTACTGAATTAAACAACAAGAAGATGAGAAATCCTGTCTTGGGAAATACCTGTTATGTAATGACATGCATGATATGTGGATGTAATGTTTTCAAAGATCTCACGGGATAAACAATAGGAAATATTAGAAGTTGAGTCTGGCTGCAGCTTTGATGGAGGAACTTTGCGTCTTTGAACGTCCTTCTATGAGAATCAAGCTCACCATGTCGAGTGGATCCTAGCCTTTGACTCAAGCAAAAGTACTTTGATCTTTGACAAAATCTGGTTAGAGGAAAATAAATCCCCTTGCTAAATGTCTGGTTCATGATAGACACGCATCACAAGCCCTTGAGATCCTTGAAATGGTCAGTGAAAATGATATGGTATGATGTCATGATGCTATGGTGTCATATTTGAACAGATAACAAACACAAACAAAGCACACAGGAGCCTTAGGTTTAAGGCTTGAATGGGGATCGTAGGTAAGTACCCTCTTGAAGTTTAGTTGGCTCAACCTGTCCTAATAATAGTAACCGGGTTATAGGAGTGTCATATCACCTATTTTTCTCGCAGACTTTGTTTCAGCAGTGCAACTGACTTGCCACCAGAATATCCCGAGAGTAGAATCTCAATAAGTGTAGCATCAAGTATCAACCAACTTTGGACTGCACCAAGGCCATCTATATCACTACCTTCTAATGGCTAAGTTGGGTCAATTAAGGTTCTAAAAGTCAGTTAGTGCTTATGACACCACGCAGCAGCCTAGTATTCTCCCCGACTGACTCGAGGGACACAAGTACAAATCAATGTGTCACACTAATGCAGCCATCACTTCAACCATATCAGTCTATGACGTACAGTTTCCATGATCTATAGCTGCTTACCTATGGTCCTCGGATCTAGGTGTAGGATCTTTGCATGAAAATAAACCCGAGCAAACCCAATAAAGATAAAGCATAAAAATCAAGCAAAGCAGATAAAGTGATCTAACTCTAAAGGTAAACCCTCTTTTTAGTTCTCCCCAGCAGAGTCTCCAGTTCTATAATACGGTGGGAGAACTAACTTGGTTTATGTTTTATCACAAATATACGGATTGCAAGACTCACCACCGACTTTTCTTTTATTCAATAAGGAAAGGGTGAAAAGAACAGGAAATACCTTCGAGATTTTTGAGTTTGGGGATAAATTATGAAAAGGGAAGGTGTTAACACCCTTTTCATTTGTAGTTATTTACGGGCTCTTAATTTCTAGCTCACTTTGAAAAATTTCTTTGTGTCGTGTGTTTGAAAAAAATTTGAAAAGTTGAACTTTGTAATGATTCTCATATCTGTCCTCGAGAATGCGTACAAAGTGTTTGTTTGCAAATATTTTGAAAATGTGATTATGTGAGATGTTTTTGTTTTGAAGAGCTTTATGAGCAAGCGATTAAGATCTACCCTAATCAAGGTCATTCTTGTGTTTTCCTCCTCCTTTAGATAGTGCTATCCTACCATTAGTTAGCAGGAAGCCCTATCATTGGATGTGAAGGGACATACGTGGGTCATCGTACAGTCATCGAAGGCAACTCGTAAGGACGCTTTAATAATTTTCGTTAAGGGACTAGATCATTTACCGAAGGCAATATCGAAAGGGTCATCGAGGGACTATGATCTTTGTATCAAGGGACCTTGCTAAAGCGGCTCCATGTTCGAGGGATATGACTGTTTTTATCGAAAGGCAACAAGGGAGGTTACCCTAGAGGTGCGAGTGTGTGAGTGATTTGTTTTCAGTTATTTTTATCTTAGAAATTCGGGTTTGCTATAGTTTGTTTTTAGTATTTCCATACAAGCTCTAATTACTAAGCAATAATATAGCAAGTATAAAAAACAGTAAATGTGCGGAAAGTAAAAGCGGAAAGTAAAAGAAAAAAGTAAACCCTAAGCTATTACACAACTTTGGGGCAGATACAAAAATAGAAAGCTTCCAATCTCCTAAGTTGATCAGGGTTTGGGAACAAGACCAACTCATAGATGAGAAGTGCTACAATCTCCTCAAAAGCTTGTATATCTAGAGAATTCCAACAGTCTTGTGCCTTCTCAAATAGGAACTTTACCAAGAAACCCTTGACACCACTTCTGGTTTCCCAATGACCTTTGATATCAGATGGTTGCAAGTGTAAGGCTTGAGCAACATCTTCAGGCTTTGGTTCTTTTTCCGTACCGTTGTAGGATAGTTGATGAAGAATAGGAATCCTCAGAAGTTGAGAAAATTCCTCCAAAGTAGGTACTAGTTGGTAATCAGGGAATGTGAAACAGTGGTGTAGGGGGTCAAAGAACTGGAAGAGAACTTTCACCATGTCTTCTTCAATCTTTGAGTTGACCAAGTTGAGAAGTCTACCATGTCTTTCACTGAAAAAAGAATTCTCTGGAATCTTGGAAGTAAGCTCCTTGAGTTGAGGAGGGATTCTCACAAGATTGAATTGAATTGTTTTCCTGCGAAGAGATTCCATGACCTACAAAACAAGAACAAAGATGAAGATCCAAACCCTTGAAATGGTTAGTGGATGCATATGATGCTTTATGATGTTCATGATGTATGCACAAGCATATGTACAAGCAAGTCACACAAGATCCTAGTTTCAGGCTTGCATGAGGTTTCATAGGTAAGTACCCTCTTGAAGTTAGTTGGCTCAACCTGTCCTATAAATAGTAACCGGGTTCTAAAGAGCTTAATATCACTGGATTATTTTCTGTGTTCATTGTTTTAGTTTAGCCACTTAACTGGCGACCAAAATATTCCAAGAAAACAGCCCTCAATGAGTGAAGTATTGAGTATCTACCAACTTCGGACTGCACCAAAGCCGGTCATCTCACTACCCCTAAAAAAGGCCAAGATGGTTAAGTAAGGTTCTAAGAGTTCATTAGTGCTTCATGACATCACTCAGAGGCCCCGTATTCTCTTTGATTGACTCAAAGGCTACCGGTACTTACAAATATGTCGCACTAATATAGCTATTGCTTCAACTATGTCGGTATACCCTGCACAGTTTCCACAATGTATTGCTATTTACCTATGAATGTTTCCCAAAAATCCGGGTGGAGGATTCAAACCCCAACAAGAGAACCAAATGTAAAGTAATCAAAGCAAACAAGATAAGCATGCAAAGGTGATATAAACCCTAAGGTTACTCCACTTTTAGAGTTATTCCCCAGCAGAGTCGCTAGTTCTGTGATACGGTGGGAGAACTGACTTGAGGTTTTGCGTTTGTGTTCGCATATGTTTGGGTTTAGCAAGATTCGCCACCGAATTTTTATTTTGTCCTAAGCAAAGGTCAAAAAGCACAGGAAAGACCTTTGAGATGTTTTCTTGGGTTCGGGGAGTAGATTATGAAAAGGGAAGGTGCAAGCATCCTTTTCATCCATGGTTATCCATGGGCTCTTAGTTACTTGTTTAGATCACTTGCTTTGCTTTTCAATTGTTTGAAATGGTGCTCTTCAATTGTTTGAAATGGTGCTTTGTGTGTGGTTTTGAAAGATGTTTTGAAAAGAGGCCATCATTGTGGCAACCTTTGTAATGATTCTTGTTTGAATGTATACAAAGGTGTTTTTGTCTTTTGAAAAGTTTTCAATGTTTGAAAGTTGGATTTTGAAATTGTATTATGAAGTGTGTTTGAAAATAGCAAGGATGTTTTTGCAAGCTTTTTGATAACGAGAAATCGTACCATATATTTACCATAAAATTAATTCGCTTTATATCATATTGACCCGATTAACTCTCGAATATTCCGAGTTTTGTATGATTCTATGCAGGTACAACATATCTCAGGTCAAACTAGAAAGAAACGTGAAATGTGTGAGATTTGCGGCCAAGACCAGAAGAGAAAAGATAAATCTGTCAAGAAATCTATAATTGCTGCCATTACGGTCGTCACGCCCTTGCCACGACCGTAAGACGCTTCTGAAGCGTGTTACGACCGTCACGCCCTTGACACGACCGTAACGCGCTATCTTATGGAAACTGCACGTAACGCAGCAGCCACGCCCGTAACAAGCATATAAGTGGCTATTTTGAACGTGGTCAAGTAACAGGACATGGTCAAGTAACAACATTCATGAATACCATATTTTTCTCCAACAACCGAGACCACCTTCTCCTTATTTTTCTCAGCAAGCCAAGAATCTAGGAACAAAAATGTAATTCCAACCGTATTTTATTCTCTATAAATAGCTGAGACTTGGGAAGGAAAAGGGGGGGAGTTCAGTTCACAAAAACCTTGCGGAAGCTCTGCCGATTTTAAGTCTCGATTCTATTTTCGTACTTCGTTCATTTTAATTTCCATTCCGACGTTCCAATCTTGCCGGCTTGTGGAAGAAGGATCTAGGATATTATTACTTTTCAGGTTTTTATTGTATTTGATATAATTGCAAATTTATTTATGTTAAATTTCTATTCTTTAATTATAATGCATGTGTTATTGTTTTCCGATTTTATTTCCTGCATTTTAATTCCGAGTATTATGAGTAGCTAAATACCTGTAGTCGGGGTGTGATGAAATAACCGAATGAATTAATGTATTTCTAAGCTAAAACTTTAATTAACTTAATTTCTGGCCGCGACTTTTTATAATTAAAAATTAAGCTTTTTGTTACGAGAGTAAGGAAAGTGAAATAGGGAGAAATCAAGACCACGAGAGTGTGAGGTTTTAACCGGATAGCTAAAGTTAGGCATTCGATTTAAATACAGCGAGAGCGCTTTAAAACGAATTAGATTTATTTAGTTTTCAAAAAGATGCTTTCTAAACACTTATGGGCTAGCGAGAGCAGACATTTGGCTTTAGGAGTATGATCCGAGGTAAGACCACGAGAGTGTGAATCGAGGGTTTTTAAACTGATAAGTACTACAGAACAATTTAAGTTAAATATTTTTATATGCTTAGGTACAATTTAACTCGCGTAGGTTCAAAACATTACACTCCGACCACTTTAATTTCATAATCCTTTTAATTGAATTTAGTTTCTCCTTTAGTTTTAAACTTCTAAAAAACCAAACGCGACAATTTCCGCCTTAGCTAAACTAACATGTTTTATAACACTAGAGTGATTACGAAGTCCCTGTGTGTTCGACATATTTTTATTACTACCGCGATAGACTGTGCACTTGCAGTTAAGATACCGTTAGACACATTAGGTCAATCGCACATCAAGTTTTTGGCGCCGTTGCCGGGGACTTTAGTTTAGTCAGTAGTGTAATATGAAAACAATGCTGTCTAGACTAAGGCAACTTTTTATATTTCCCTCTGTTGTATGCCAAACACTCGTTCTCAAAACGAGCCTTTGCATCTACAAATTAACGATATCGAGCGTTACTTAAGATTAAGACACCGAATTCAAGAATACCGATCTCTCAACAATCTTCCTCCGACTAAAATTCCTGATATCTCGTTATCAGAATTTATCGAAGAATCGACAATGGCTGACGTACCAAATCCGCCTCGCGCTCTTAAGGACTACGCAGTTCCTTCGCAAGCGGAACCTCACAACAGCATTGCCGCTCCTGCTATTGCTCGAAACGATTTCGAGCTGAAACCTTCACTTTTATCCGCCGTTCAGCAGAACCAATTTTCTGGATCTCCTACTGACGACCCTAATCTACATCTGTCAGTGTTTGTGCAGTACGCAGACACTGTAAAAGCGAATAGTGTAAACCCCGAGGCGATACGATTGCGCCTATTTCCTTTTTCTTTAAGAGACAGAGCCCGAGCCTGGCTCCAATCTCTTCCTTCAAATTCAATCACCACATGGGATGAATTGAAGAAAGTCTTCTTGGCTAGATATTTCCCACCAAGCAAAACTACTATGCTTAGAGCTAACATCAACGGTTTTAGACAAAAAGATAACGAATCACTTTTCGAAGCATGGGAACGTTACAAGGATATGATTAGACTCTGTCCTCATCATGGTTTAGAAGAATGGCTAATCATTCATACATTTTATAACGGTCTCTTGTATAACACAAGATTGACTATAGACGCCGCTGCTGGTGGCGCACTGATGGATAAACCATATGCCGAAGCAAATCAACTTATCGAAAGTATGGCCCAGAACCACTATCAATGGGGAAGCGAAAGAGCTAATGTGGAGAAATCCTAAACCAAAGGTGGAATGTCTGAGGTGAATATTCTGGACCAAGTCAATGCTAAAGTGGAAGCTCTTACCCAAAAGTTAGAAAACCTTACCACTACTCCTGCAGCTACCGTAGCTGCAGTTGTCCAAACTTGCGATCTATGTGGTCTTCAATCACATCCCGCTCCAGAATGCCCACTTCTAACGGGAGTTCCAGCTGAACAAGCAAACTATGTACAAGGGAACCCTTATAGCAATACCTATAACCCTGGTTGGAAAAATCATCCGAATTTTTCATACAAAAGTAACAACGCGTTATACGCGCCTGGACAAGCTCCTGCTACACCACCAGGTTATCCAAAAGCTATCCCAAATCATCCTGGTAATGGACCTAATACTCCTAGGAAATCGAACCTAGAAATCATGATAGAACACTTCATTGCTTCCCAAGCTCAGACTAATAAAGACGTTATGAATCAGAATTTACATACTAATGAGCAGATAAAACAATTAGCTAGCAAGGTTGATGCTTTAGCCACCCATAACAAGATGTTTGAGACGCAAATTTCACAGGTGGCTCAACAACAAGCACCTACTGCAGCACCGGCTGGAATTTTTCCTGGTCAACCACAGCCCAACCCAAAAGGACATGCTAATGCTGTGATACTGAGAAGTGGAAAAGAACTCGACGGACCTGTTGACCCGAGACTAGAAAATCCAGCCATGTGCCAAAAACAGAGCGAGCCGACTGAAAAAGCCAATGAACCTAAAGAAAAAGAAAAGGAAAACGAAACTCAAGAGGCAGTGGAGCAAGAGAAGCCTTATGTACCTCCACCACCTTATAAACCACCAATTCCGTATCCTCAGAGACTTACAAATTCCAAAACGATGGGCCAATTCAAGAAATTCGTTGAAGTTTTGAAACAACTCAATATCACAATACCTTTTACAGAAGCCATCACTCAGATGCCCTCGTATGCTAAATTTCTCAAGAAAATTCTATCCAACAAGAAAAAGATAGAAGATAACGGAACAGTTACACTCACTGCCGAGTGTAGCGCGATCATTCAAAACAATATGCCTCCTAAGTTAAAAGACCCACGTAGTTTCTCTATACCTTGTAATATTGGAAAATTTGTCATAGACAAAGCTCTATGTGACTTAGGAGCAAGCATTAGCGTCATGCCCTTATCTATCTGCAAAAAGCTAGAGATGGGAGAACTCAAACCCACGAAAATGTCCGTCCAATTAGCTGACCGATCGGTTAAATACCCTGTAGGTATACTGGAAAACGTTCCAGTTAGAATAGGTCAATTCTATATCCCGACCGATTTCATCATCATGGACATAACCGAGGACTCAGTCACCCCTATCATACTAGGAAGACCCTTCCTAGCCACCGTCGGAGCTATAATTGATGTAAAGAAGGGCAGACTAACGTTCGAAGTTGGAGAAGAACAAGTGGAATTCATCCTTAATCAATTCTTACAAGCACCAGCCATGAACGACACATGCCATCTTATAGATGTCGTAGACGAGTGCGTAAGGGAAATGGAAGCAGAACAGACAAAATATTCTGAGATAATGGAAATCCAAACCTCTCCAATATTCAAAAACGATGACAGTCTAAACGAAAGCTTAGCACTCACGCCCGACCATATGCCATGCCCGAAAAACCCCAGTGTAGAATTGAAAATCTTACCTAAGAATCTAAGATACGAATTCCTTGATACCGAACACACGCGACCAGTAATAGTAAACTCCAACTTAGGAAAGCTCGAAACTGAAAAACTTTTAGACATCCTAAGGAGGTATCCAACTGCACTAGGTTATAACATATCTGATTTGAAAGGAATATGTCCTTCAATTTGTATGCACCGTATTTTGCTAGAAGAGAATTGTAAAACCTCTAGAGAACCTCAAATAAGGATTAACCCGATTCTTAGCACTGTAGTCAGAGATGAAATTACAAAGCTTATGGAAGCTGGAATCATATACCCGATCTCTGATAGTAAGTGGGTGAGCCCAGTACACGTGGTGCCCAAGAAAGGAGGTATCACCGTTGTTAAGAACGCGAAAGGCGAACCAATAACTCAAAGAGTAGTCAATGGAAATAGAGTGTGTGTAGATTATAGAAAACTAAACAAAGCCACTCGTAAAGACCATTTTCCTCTACCCTTCATAGATCAAATGCTAGAACGGTTAGCCAAACATTCCTATTTCTGCTATCTAGACGGTTACTCCGGATTCTTTCAAATTCCCATTCACCCTGACGATCAAGAAAAGACTACTTTCACGTGTCCGTATGGAACGTTCGCATATAGACGAATGCCTTTCGGATTGTGTAATGCCCCAACTACCTTCCAACGATGTATGATGTCAATCTTTGCAGATTTTATAGACAACATCATGGAAGTGTTCATGGATGATTTCTCAGTATGTGGGGGAAGTTTCGAAGGATGTCTATCAAACCTAGAGAAAGTCTTAGAAAGATGTGTAAAAGTAAACCTCGTGCTCAATTGGGAAAAATGCCATTTCATGGTCAGAGAAGGAATCGTACTAGGACATGTCATATCCAATAAAGGGATTGAAGTTGACAAAGCCAAAATAGAAGTCATAAAAGAACTCCGACCACCTAAGACCGTTAGAGAAATACGAAGCTTTTTAGGACACGCCGGTTTTTACCGGTGATTCATTAAAGATTTCTCAAAAATTACTAAACGACTTACCGGTCTGTTAATGAAAGACGCTGAGTTCATATTCGATGATGATTGTCATAAAGCGTTTGAAACTCTAAAATCAGCCCTTATCACCGCACCAATCATGCAACCGCCCGATTGGAATTTACCCTTGGAAATCATGTGCGATGCGAGTGATTACACCATAGGCGCAGTTCTTGGACAGAGGAAAGATAAGAAACTACACGTTATTTACTATGCTAGTAGAACGCTAGACCCAACCCAAATGAACTACGCCACGACTGAGAAAGAGCTATTAGCAGTCGTCTTCGCGCTTGACAAATTCCGTTCCTATCTAGTAGGAGCGAAAATCATCATCTACACGGACCACGCTGCTATAAGATATCTATTAAATAAGAAAGATGCAAAACCAAGGCTCCTCAGGTGGATCCTACTTTTGCAAGAATTTGACTTAGAAATTAAGGATAAAAAAGGGACCGAAAACGTCGTAGCGGATCACTTGTCGAGATTGGAAGATATAAAACCCGAACAAGTGCCGATTAACGATGATTTTCCATATGAACAACTGATAACCCAAATAAGGAGCGACCTGGCTCAGTTAAACCTAAACGAACCAAAACCCAAGGAAGCCGTAAAAGCAATTCATGCAACCATGGGACTGCCATGGTATGCCGACATAGTTAACTATCTAGCTGCAAACGCGCTCCCACCAGACCTTACCTACCAACAGAAAAAGAGATTCTTCCACGATCTAAAACACTACTATTGGGACGAACCCTTACTGTTTAAAAGAGGACCGGACAGAATTTTCCGTCGATGCATACCCGAAGAAGAGATAGAAGATGTCATTTCCCACTGTCATTCATCTCCTTACGGGGGACACGCAAGCACTTCCAAAACTTGTGCAAAGATCTTACAAGCTGGCCTATTCTGGCCTAATCTATGGATAGATGTCCACATCGCTGTTAGAAATTACGATCGGTGTCAACGCACCGGTAATATTTCAAGACGCGATGAAATGCCTCAAAGAGGAATCCTAGAGGTAGAAATCTTCGACGTATGGGGAATCGATTTCATGGGACCCTTCCCATCTTCTTTTGGAAACAAATATATCCTCGTCGCGGTCGATTATGTTTCAAAATGGATCGAGGCCATAGCCTCTCCTACAAATGACACACGAGTGGTAATCAAACTCTTTAGAAACATAATCTTTCCAAGATTCGGTGTACCGAGACTCGTAATTAGTGACGGTGGCTCCCATTTCATCTCAAAAATATTCGACAAATTACTATTTAAGTATGGAGTGAAACATCGTATAGCGACACCATACCACCCACAAACCAGTGGACAAGTCGAAGTCTCAAATAGAGAAATTAAGCAGATCTTAGAAAAAACTGTAGCCACAACCAGGAAAGATTGGTCATCAAAGCTCAACGAAGCTTTATGGGCCTATAGGACGGCCTACAAGACCCCTATAGGAACTACACCCTTCAAGCTCGTATACGGAAAATCCTGTCACCTCCCAGTAGAATTAGAACACAAAGCGTATTGGGCAATTAAAACGCTCAACATGAACTACACTGCTGCGGGAGAAAAACGAGTCCTGGATTTAAATGAATTAGAAGAATTAAGATTGGATGCTTACGAGAATGCTAAAATATACAAAGAAAGAACTAAAAAATGGCATGACAAGCGTATAGGAAATAATTTAGTGTGGGAGATGTCATACTATTATTTAACTCAAGACTTAGGCTTTTCCCTGGTAAATTAAAATCTAGATGGTCAGGTCCGTATGAAATTACAAAAGTGTTCCCTAGCGGAGCAATAGAAATTAAGGGTAGAAATACTGACCCGTTTACAGTAAACGGGCAGCGGTTAAAAATATACAATAACATTGAAAATAAAGACTATACGAATAGTCTAAGAATTTTAAAATTGCCCAATATTTCACCCGAATAATTTGCTGCTAGGCACTATGTCAGGCTTTTGATGTTAAAAACAACGCTAAGTGGGAGGCAACCCACCTATTTGTCAAGTTTTATTTATTTATTTATTTATTATACTTTCAGTTTTTGCATTTATTCCTATTTAAATTTTATTTTTATTTCTTTTGTTCTAATTTCTATAAAACTGCTGCTGATTTCAAAATAATTTTAATTGCCACAGGATTTCTGAAAAGTTTTTGTTTCTCTTCTACCTTCTCTTCTGACTTGTTTCCCTAACAATAACCATGGAACCAAAGCCACATAATTTCTTGGAAACCACCTTTAGGGGTATAAACAAAAAGAGAAAATTCGAGGAATTATCAAAGAGAAACATTGGTTTGACACTTTATTATGATGAACCCACTATGAATGCTTTAGGTATACTGGATAGTGTTCTGTACTTGTTTAACCAGCTGGGGTGGGAAAAAGCCCACATTAAGACTAGGTTTGCCACCTACCGTGAGCTCACCTTTGAATTTCTCAACTCACTAGTCCATATACCCGAACATGGAAAAGGGACCCGAAAAGGATTTATAAGTTTCCGTCTCTTTGGCATTGAGTTTATTTACAATCATAAGGAACTAGCTGACCTGTTAGGATTCCCTAGCAGCCCTTTTGCTTACTCTACTACCCAGGTTGAACTAATGGATATTGAGCTAGATTACTTCTGGGGGACTTTAACTGGTAATTATCACCCTGACGCTGATAATATGGATAATGATGAGATACATAACCCTGCCATCCGCTACTTCCATAAGATCCTAACCCACAATGTATTCGGGAAAGAGGAGAACCGTACTGCAGTGTCTAAGGACGAGATATTTTTACTATATTGTATGCACCAAGGCCATCCCGTTAATGCCGTGCCATTCCTAATGCAAACCTTTTACCGCATTATCGATAACCCTGATGAACCAATCATCATAGGTGGCCTGGTCATAATGATTGCACATGCCCTCGGCCTCATACACCAGCTGAATAGATGCCCACATTTTGGTACGATTCATCCCATGAATATTGCTTTTTGTTTTGACCGCCGTATAATAGCAAACCATGATTACCCACCTTATGAGTGTTTGATAAGAGAGGAAGTTGTAAACCTATTCACCCTTCCAAACCATAACAAAGTAAGTGTCCATAACCGTGATAACTGGCTTTATGAGCTAAACCCACCCGACCACCCTCCTACACCTGAGACACCTCAAGATTATCAAATTTATGATGATGTTATGTCCGACATTGGTGACCCTGAGACTCCTCCTGGTTACTACGAAAACTTCAACATGGCAGAGGGCCATGAAGCCTTTGAAACAACCAAGAAGGATTACCATGATAATCTTAATAAAATTGTTACCACACTTGATACCTACCAGACTAACATCAATGGAATTAAAGATGAAATAAAAAGCATGCATCTGGAGATAATGGGATTAACTGATATAACCGTGGAGCAATTTTATCACATTCATAATTCACTCGAAGACATAAAAGCAAAGCTTGGATGAAATCCCAAATGGCAGCTCTAGTTTTATATTTCATTTTGTTTTGTTTCTAGGAAGTTTCCCATTTTCGCATATTCTCAGTTTCGTTTTAATTTAGAACAAATTTACTTTTATGTAGTTTTTGAGTTTCTGGTGTTGAACAAGCAAATTTACGAAATCATAGTATCAGTTATTTAATACTCATTTTCTAGTTTCCTATGCGCAAATTATAATGCTTTACATAAATTGCGGGCTTTGCTCTTATCGATGGATGGTGTGATGTTTTGGAATATATATGCTTGCATTTACTTGGTATACCATTGAATATATATTGCTATTGAAATGCCTCTGTATAGAGATATGATGTTGCAGAATTGGTACAGAACTGTCTGCTAAAAATTGCACATTTTACAGCTGTTACGACCGTCACAACCCTCTTACGATCGCCACACGCCTTTTAGCGTGTTACGATCGTCATGCCTGTGTTACGACCGTAACACGGGTTATATCAGTAACCCCTATAGCAGACAAAAGCTCTTCTTCTGCAACCTTTCCCTCTTCCTCCACTACTTCAAAACCGTCCCACTACCTCCATCAATCCCCATTCACACCACTTAACTCACCATTATTCTCCATTAATTTTCAATCTTCCCATTACCTTCCTTCATCATATATACATCTCATAAACCAATCCGTCACACATTCCATCCCACAACCCAAACCAACTCTCTCTAACACTTTAGCATTCAAAAATGGCAAACATAAACCAACAAATCCCAGGCATTTACTTACGCGATGGTGAACAAGGTGAAACCCAGCGCACGAAGTTCTTGAAGTTCCAACGCCGAGGCCTCCATCCCACTAGGTACGTCGATTGACTGCCTCAGGGACCTCGAATTACTTCAAAGTGTCCAATATCTCCTACAGAATGTCAACCTTTGGACCCTCTGTAGCCAGCCCAAACCCACGTACGAGAATCTCACTCTCGAGTTCCTCAGTTCCTTCTGCTACATCACCCCCAATGGTCCAACAAATCAACTTACCGGTGCGGTACGGTTTCTCATTTTCGGAACCGAATATGACTTCTCTCAAAATGCATTCGGTAGATTACTCGACTTCTGTACTGATGAAGGCGCTCACCTCCGTGTACCTGACACCTTCCATGATGAATCCTTTAACCTATGACATAGCCTAACCAACAACTGTGCTAACTCCTACGATCACCTCAACGCCACACAAATCCATAACCCCGCCATTCGCTACTTCCATCGCATTCTGTGCAACACCATTTTCGCAAGGGATAGTAACCATAAGCTTAACTCCAAAGAGCTGCTCTTCATGCACTGCGCGTTTACCAATCAGAAAATCAACGCCACACCCTTCCTCTTGGCCCATATTCATTCTATTTGCACTCGCGGCGGCAAACCCTTCTATTTCGGAGGGCTTGTCACTTCTATTGCATTGGCTTTGAATCATGGCGACACCCTTGCCCATCTGCCCTCCAGAGCACCAATCTTGCTCACCTTAGACCATTGTAAATCTGCTCATCTCATTCACCAACGGGACGACGGCAGGTTCAATCCAGTGATCCGTAACATTGTTTATTCTAACATTGTTCTGCCTTGCAGGGACCGTATTGATCCGCATAACCGAGCCAATTGGCTATTTGATGCCCCTGACGGCCATGCTCCCGTGCACGATGCCCAGCCAGATGCTCCAACTGACGAGATCCAGGAGGAATTGGACCACGAAGCCCCTGCTCCCGACATTCCTGAGTCCTCTTCTGCACCACCTCCTTTTACTATGGAGGACATCCTCAGAGCCCTCCATCAGCAAAATCAGATGGCTGTAGCTCTTGAAAGGAAGCATCAGGAGCAGTATGACACTCTACATGCGCAAAACGTCCAAATCCTGAGCGGCCAGTGCAACGTCAACGAGAAGCTGGACGAGGTTTTCTCTGAGCTAAACGCCTTACGAATGGACGTCACCGCTCTTGGCTCGCATGATACCGACCTCGAGGCCACACCTACCCGACGCTCCCGCACCCGAAGCAGAGGCAGAGGCCACCAGTAGTTTTCTTTTGTTTTTGTTTCTGTGTTACATTCATTTACCTTTCCGTCAATTTTTCTATTTGTAATCCTTCCTACCATATATCATGACATTGAGACAATGTCTAATATAGTGTGGGAGAGACATTATATTTTCTTCATGTTGCAGTAAATTTATGGTAATTCTATGATATTTTCAAGTTTTTCAAGTTTTCCCCGTATTTTAAGCCATACCAAAAAATTCTCTGCTCGTATAGCTCGACATACCTACCTTAAAACGGAAACCTAGTTAGGAAGACGAGAACGAGTAAACAAAATCAATACGACTATGACACCGCTAACATCCTACTTATGCAACCCGTCTAAACAAAACGTTATATGTACACCTCGATTTTTAAGTTCTGAAGTAACCCCTAGTAGTTTATACTAGCAGTCAGCACCGTCTGGACACAAACCACGTGGGGAGCCGATGAATATAAGTGTTTGATGCCTAATCAATGAAACACCCTTCTCATATCGATGCTAAGCAAATAAAATCTTGTGCCAAAAGACAAAGATCGCATACGAGACATAAGTATAAGAGAAGAAGTCCATTGTTGGTTGGTTCAGAGGTATCTGGTTCTGAACTTGGTAAGGCGTGCTACGGCTCGATCCCCCACAACCTCCGATTTGGAAAAATCCAGGGTAACCACATCCGTGTACCAGACCCCGCGACAAAAATAGGATCAAAGTCACTAACCGTCTACTCCACTACGTGCGTGCAAAGACAAAGGGCTTAATGTGATTGCGCCAGAACGAAACCGGGCAAAAAAGCACGAGAGGATCAAGGTTGAAATGTGACGAAGCGATTAAGCGGTTTGTTAAATTGGAAATACGCGACTAAATTGTGTCATTGGCATATCACTGACGTTTTACTCAAGTACCGGTCGATTGACGATTGGTTTCATGTGTTTTACCTCGAAAATAAAAGGTATGTCGTGCATGTGCGTCTGACGAACACTTGTCCGATTTTTACGACTATTTGCTTGAGGACAAGCAAAGGTTTAAGTATGGGAGGATTTGATAACGAGAAATCGTACCATATATTTACCATAAAATTAATCCGCTTTATATCATATTGACCCGATTAACTCTCGAATATTCCGAGTTTTGTATGATTCTATGCAGGTACAACATATCTCAGCTCAAACTATAAAGAAACGTGAAATGTGCGAGATTTGCGGCCAAGACCAGAAGAGAAAAGATAAATCTGTCAAGAAATCCATAATTGCTGCCATTACGGTCGTCACGCCCTTGCCACAATCGTAAGACGCTTCAGAAGCGTGTTACGACCTTCACGCCCTTGCCACGACCGTAACACGCTATCGTATAGAAACTGCACGTAACGCAGCAGCCACGCCCGTAACAAGCATATAAGTGGCTATTTTGAACGTGGTCAAGTAACATGACATGGTCAAGTAATAGCATGCATGAATACCATATTTTTCTCCAACAACCGAGACCACCTTCTCCTTATTTTTCTCAGCAAGCCAAGAATCTAGGAACAAAAATGTAATTCCAACCGTATTTTATTCTCTATAAATAGCTGAGACTTGGGAAGGAAAATGGGGGGAGTTCAGTTCACAAAAACCTTGCGGAAGCTCTGCTGATTTTAAGTCTCGATTCTATTTTCGTACTTCGTTCATTTTAATTTCCATTCCGACGTTCCAATCTTGCCGGCTTGTGGAAGAAAGATCTAGGATATTATTACTTTTCAGGTTTTTATTGTATTTGATATAATTGCAAATTTATTTATGTTAAATTTCTATTCTTTAATTATAATGCATGTGTTATTGTTTTCCGATTTTATTTCCTGCATTTTAATTCCGAGTATTATGAGTAGCTAAATATCTGTAGTCGGGGTGTGATGAAATAACCGAATGAATTAATGTATTTCTAAGCTAAAACTTTAATTAACTTAATTTCTGGCCGCGACTTTTTATAATTAAAAATTAAGCTTTTTGTTACGAGAGTAAGGAAAGTGAAATAGGGAGAAATCAAGACCACGAGAGTGTGAGGTTTTAACCGGATAGCTAAAGTTAGGCATTCGATTTAAATACAGCGAGAGCGCTTTAAAACGAATTAGATTTATTTAGTTTTCAAAAAGATTCTTTCTAAACACTTATGGGCTAGCGAGAGCAGACATTTGGCTTTAGAAGTATGATACGAGGTAAGACCACGAGAGTGTGAATCGAGGGTTTTAAACTGATAAGTACTACAGAACAATTTAAGTTAAATATTTTTATATGCTTAGGTACAATTTAACTCGCGTAGGTTCAAAACATTACACTCCGGCCGCTTTAATTTCATAATCCTTTTAATTGAATTTAGTTTCTCCTTTAGTTTTAAACTTCTAAAAAACCAAACGTGACAATTTCCGCCTTAGCTAAACTAACCTGTTTTTATAACACTAGAGTGATTAAGAAGTCCCTGTGGGTTCGACATCTTTTTATTACTACCGCGATAGACTGTGCACCTGCAGTTAAGATACCGTTAGACACATTAGGTCAATCGCACATCACTTTTGATCAAGTAACTAAGAGTTATCTACTCTATTTTACTCAAAGATCTTTCTTATGTTTTTAACCCTTTTGACAATGTTGTTTCACCATTGCATTTGGTGAACAACCTTGTGTTAGGATGTTAAACAGGACAAGCGCGGTTCATCGTATAGACCATGATAACAATTGTGCTAAGTATTTTTGGCAATTTTCTTGAGGGACTTGATCATTTTGTTTAGGCAACTCATATAGCGTCATCGAGGGACTATGATCTTTTGTTTTTTTGTTTTTGTTTTGCCAAAGTACTCAACATGCATACCATGGCCCATTTTTGAAGGCAACAAGTGGATTGTAACCCTAGGGGTGCAAGTGTGCATTGTGTTTATTTTTTCATGCATTTTTGTCATTGATTAGGTCAAACTATTTGTTGATTTGGATTTTGCATACAAACCCTAATTCTTTAATCATGGCATAATTGAAAGCGTTAAGTGCGAGAATTTAAATTCTAAGCTATTACAACATGATTATGGGGATGGGGGTACAATTTTGGATAGGGGATTATTTTTGCAAGAAATTTAAACCCTAAGTTATTACAACCAAATTGGATCTCAAATGCATCAATATTTAAATGTACAATATTTAAATAAACAAAATAAATAAATATAGAATAAAATGTATTATGCAAAAAGAAGTTTTTATGTATGTAAAATTATTTTCAATGTAAAGAAAATATAAAGAAATAAATAAATAAAAAAGGATTAATTTTATTTATTTTAGGGTAAACCCTAATTTCTTTTAAGAAGATAAATGTCATATATTATTTATATACAAAAATATATTAATATGTATAAAAATGAAATATATTGAAGAAAAGGTATTTTTTAGTATAAAAAATAAAAAGGTAATATTTTTGTTCTAATTATTTAATAAAAATAAAAGTATATATATGTATATATGTATATATTAAATATATTAAGTATGTATAAAATAAAATAGAATATTTACAAAAATAAAATATATTCAAGAAAATATTTTCAATGTGAATAAAAATAAGAAATAAAAATAAAAGTATTATTTACATTGTTTTTTAAGTCTTAATAATATAAAAAAATATTTAATATGTTTTCTATATTAGAAAAAATAAAATAAAATGCCAAATAAATGTAAAAAAATATGAAAATATTTTTGGAGCATTTTTTATATTTGGAAATAAATAAATAAAGTCAGAAAAGAAAATAAAAATGCAAAAATGTCAAAATACAAGAAAATGGGCCAGGGGGTGTGAAAAGCAAGCATAGGGGTGCAAAAAGTAGCAACAAGCCAAGCCCAACCCAATGGCCTTCGTCCCTATCCTCTGGCCAACGACCAAACGCACGCGCTTCTGACCTTGAAACCTGTTCTCTCTGTACTTTGCTTGAAATATAAAACTCATAACATGAAAATTATAGAGCTTGAAACAACGATTTCAACCATATAAAACACTTGACCTAACTCTAAGAAACCAGGGAGAATTTTATCACCCCCAATTTCTGACCTAGTTTTTTCAGAAAGTTCAACTATCAAATACTCCTAGCTCAGTTAACATAAATGAATTCTAAGCATATGTACAGGTCAAGGGCAATGAGGACTACATTTCTTATTCACAAACCTAAGCCTAATGTTTCCTAAATAGAGAGATAGAAGTTTTAACTTTACCTGTTTCAGTCAAGCTCGAGTATGGCAATGCAGCAACTTTCAGTAAGGCCTGAGGTTCTTTTGAGCTTGCTTGATGTTCCCTGGACCTTTCCCAATGCGTAGTTTATTTTAAATGGTCTGAATCTCTCTATAGAACTCAACCTGCAAAGCTTCAAAACAGAAATGGCGAACACTGTAAATGGAGTTACAGTTGGAAATGGAGGTTTGGGATAGCTTGAGTGAGTTGAATGAAAGGTGTTTAAAGTGGAAAGGAGCAAAACGCACGAGCAAAATGAGCTATGGCACTCAAGTTGCAGCAATTGCCCTATTTTGCAAGTTTTTGGTGTTTTGGTGTTCAAGAGTGTTTGAGGGATGAATGACTTGTGTTTCTGGCTCCAAGGGATGTGCAAAACTTGTTTGGAATATTGGCCAAAGTTGATTATATCATATGTCTCTGTTCTTGACTTTTTGCATAATTACTTGGTTTTGAAGTAAAAGTGAGAGTTGACAATGCTTTGGCTGTACTGGCTTGTACCCTAGCTGCACAAAGTGGTTGAGCTTTGCCTGACATTAGGGAGCCTTGTTTGCATCAAAGGGTTTGGTGTATGGCTCAAGAAATGTAATTTGACATAAAGCATGCTTTATGTAAATGGAAGTGTTATCTTTATGCTAAAAATGGATTTATTCATTGTGCCAAGCTCTAATGGTCAGAATAACACCAATGTACAATGTATTTGCAATTAATTTTTGAGTGTTGAAGGGTTTAGAGACCTGTAATTAAGTATAAATCTAGTTTGGACAGATTTTGCAACTTGTATGAACATGTATTGGCCATGAACCAAAGTGAGTTTTTGCCAACTTCAAGCATTCGATTCTCCCTAACCACAAATGTATTTGAGGAGTTCTTGGACATTTTGGAAAGCTTGCAACATTTAATATAATCCATATTTGAAATTAAACTTGATACTCCAAGTGGAACTATGTGAAAATTGGCCAAGAAGATGGGTCAAAATCCTGCCTAAACTAGGGCAAAATTTCTCTAAGTTAAAAGTTTTAGGGACCCTTGTTCCAAAAATCATAACTTAAGATCCATGCTTCTTTTGAGAAAACTTTGTGAATCAAAGTTGTAGACTTTGTGGAGGAATACAACTTTCATGTTGTAAGTTTTGTTTGAATCCATTTTCATCTTGGCTAAAATGTGGGACAAAGTTAGGAAAAATTAAGAAAATTTCATAACTTAGAAAAATTCTAAGTTATGAAAATTTTCAATTTCAAACCTAATTTGCAATTTTGGGTTTCTTGATGAACAAGTTTCATAATTTGATACATCTTGATGAAAAATTACCTTTGGCACTTGATTTTGACCAAAAAGTCAAAGTTTGACTTTTCAGTATACAGTCAAAATTTGATCAGTTGATTGAAAAATTCATCTGTCAATCCCATGCATTTGAGACCTTTTGAACTTGTTGAATATGTCAAGATAATGTCATTGAGTCCTTGAGTCCATGATTGAACTTGACTTTCCATTGGTTAGGTCAAACAGTCAAAAATTGCCTTTGCACAGTCAAAACCCTAAAAATGACCATTTTTCCCTTTTGGTGATCTGATCAAATTTCTTGTGGATTTGTGGTCCAAACTTGATCAAATGGTTCATATGAGTTCATAATGTTGATGTGGGTTAAAATTTATGAGGTTTGACTGTAAATTGGCCACAATTGACTTTTCCCCCAATACAACTGATTTCTAGGCCAACTGTCTAATTGACTGGGCAAAAATTTGATTCAAGGCTTGAAACTTGGTATGGACAAACTTATGAGTCCAACATGAAGTATGAAAGTCAATTTGGGCATTGAAGGTCCAAAAATCCTTGTGCAAACTCAAACCCTAATTCAGGTCAACAGTGCAAGGAGGTGTCTTGAGCAGAGCAAACCCTAGCCTGGTCTTGAGTTCCAAGAGCCTTGTGATGAGAAATGTTGATAAAATGAGAGGGAAAATTTTGGGGTACAACAGTTGCCCCTGTTCAATCTTCTTGAACCTGAAAAGTTAGATTGGCAAGTTTGCCTTTCGTGACTCGAAGGTAAAAGAGGATTGGACACTAGAGTGCCCGTAAATTTGCTCTCGTCAAAATATTATTGAGGGAATGGGCTTAAAGATGCCATTTGGAGATGGTAGAATCTTGCTGGAGATGGGCTTAAAGATGCCATCCAAGATTTGTTTGTTGAAGATCAGTAGAATGAACATCAGAATGGTATCCGTATTTGGAACGTATCTGAGTTGTATCTAGAGACTGGATTTGTATGAGCAAGGGAATGGCGTCTGTGTTTAGAGCGTATCCGAGCTGTAATTGTATTTGAACTTTGAATGAATATCAGAATGACTGCCGTGTCTGGAGTGTATCTGTATTGTGAATGGGTAACAGAGAAACATCTGTGTATGGAGCAACTGTGTGCTGGGGAATAGTTCCGAATGAGTGAAAGAATGGAAACCGTGTCTGGGGCGTATCTGGACTGTATCTGAAGTTGAGATCTGTATGAGTAGCAGAATGACTTTCGTGACGACTGCACTGAGGAGAATCAAGCTTCTGGTGAAAGGGCCAGAACGACATCTGTGTTTGGAGCGTATCTGAGTTTGAAGTTGATAGTTGAATTTGAATGAGAGATAGAATGACCACCGTGTTTGGAGCGTATCTAGTATGTATCGGATTGCTGAAGTATGAATGAGTAGTAGAATGACCGCCGTGTCTGGGGTGTATCCGTACTGTATTTTGACTTGGAATTCTGAATGAGTAATAGAATGACTGCCGTGTCTGGGGTGTATCCATACTGTATCTGAATAATTGTTAACGATAGCGTTTTAATCTTCTCCTGAAAAGGGTAAAATGTTAGCTAAAACACAAAGTTATGTCGCATGACATGTATGATGCAATGAACTGTGTTTTATCAATGTTTATGATATATGGATGTAATGGTTATGCATGTAAGCTGAGTAGCTGTCTTGCTGAGGAAAATAAATCCTTGATAGCCGGAGATAATGAAATCTTTGACCGCTGCCGGAGAAAGTAAATTTTTGACCGATGCTGAGGATTCAAAAATCTTTGATTGTTGAAGATGAGAAATCCTTGCCGACTGCTTGGGGATTAAAGATCTTTGGTTGATGAAGATGAGAAATCCTTTCCGACTGCTTGGGGATTAAAGATCTTTGATTGTCGAGAATGAGAAATCCTGGGACCACCGCTGGGGATTGAAAATCCTTGGTGACTTGTGGGGATTCAACAAAAGCTTTGACAACTTCTGCGGGGAATGAGAATCCTTCACGACTTTCCTGGTAAATAAGGAAAACTCCGAAGACCTCTACTGGGGAATTAAAACCTGAGAGGCTTCAAATGGAGAAACAGGAACTAGAATCCTCAGTCTATTGGGAAGTAATTCTGTGGGGAGAGTGTTTACTCGGTCGGGGAAATCAGGAGCTTGGGTTGTATGCCAAACTACTGGGGAATCATCCTAGTTGTGGATAGGACAAGAAGTTAACTGTTATCTGGTTGATCCTTAGACTTTTTAAGGTAACCTGCTGGGAAAGTTGGGGAAAGCTGATTAGTTCCCGCTGGGGATTAAAGTTGGAAATTTGACTTCGCTGGGGAAGAAGGTTTAGAATATTCTAGCTCCGCTAGGGGATAGGTATTTCAAGATTTTCGGGCTCCACCGGGGATCGGGAGTTTGGAGACTTAATTCTGATGGGAACTTTGAAACTTAACTCCGCTGAAGAATAAAGTTCAGAATACACTGGCTCCGCTGGGGATCTTGAAGCTTAACTCCGCTGGGGATATATACTCCAAGGTTTTATCTTTATTGAGGACCTGAATGACATACTGCAGGGGATTTCTTTTGGAATAGCACAAGGATATCTTCCTACACCTTCAACCTATCAATAATTATCCTTTCCCAATTTCGTTTTATTTGTAAGCAGTGATTATATTCAAATGCATATGCCTATTTAACAAAACATTGGACGCTTTCAAATAAAACATAAGTGTAAAAAAGACAGGAAAGGCAAGCAAATTTTTGCACTTTGAAGTATTTTTGTATTAACTTTTGTAAGTATCTTTGTACAAAGGAGACAAACATCCTAGTAAGAGAATGTTGTCGTAAATTGAGAAAATTTTTATACAAAAGAAAGATGGCTATGTGAAATAATTCCATGGGGTTCCCATTCTGCTATGGTCTTCACAACTCTAAGTATCTTGTCCATTCGCTGCTTCGTCTGCCGATGATTGGATTGATCAGAAACTTGGAGCTTGTTGGTGAAGAGATTGTCCTTAAAGTGATTCGACGAGACATAGTCATACGCTTTAATTCCCTAATTTTTGCCTGGACCGCCCTTTCGGGTTTTCAGTCCACCGGGAAACCCTTTTTTTCCCCAAGTCGCCCTTTCGGGTTCTCAACTTGCCGGGTGTACAAACTTTTTGTTTATCCCTAATTTTTTCCTGAACCTCCCTTTCGGGTTTTCGATTCACCAGGATGCCCCTTTTTTTCCCAAGTCGCCCTTTCGGGTTTTCGACTTGTCGGGTCATTTTATGCGTAGTATCTTTTGACTATGTCTGCGTTCGCAGGATGCGGCAAGTCATCGCCTTCCATGGTGGTCAGAATCACTGCCCCACCAGAAAAGATGCTCTTGATCACAAATGGTCCTTCGTAGGTAGGAGTCCACTTTCCCATGGGATCACTTTGCGGCAAGATGATCCGCTTGATTACAAGATCTCCGACTTGATATACTTGACGTCTAACTTTCTTGTTGAAAGCCTTGATCATCCGTTTTTGATACGTCTGACCATGACAAACAACAGTAAGTCGTTTCTCGTCGATCAAATTAAGTTGATCAAGTCGGGTCTGGATCCAATCGTCTTCACTCAAACCGACACCCTTCATAATCCTTAAGGAAGGAATCTGTACTTCCATAGGTAAAACAACTTCCATGCCATATACCAAAGAAAAGGGGGTTTCCCCTGTTGAAGTATGCGCCGTGGTACGATATCTGTGCAGAGCAAACGGTAACATCTCATGCCAGTCCCTGTAGGTGACTGTCATCTTTTGAATGATCTTCTTGATATTTTGTTCGCGGCTTCAACAACACCGTTCATCTTTGGCCGATAGGGAGATGAATTGTGATGATAAATCTTGAACTACTCGCACAAAGCGGTGATCATAGTGTTATTCAAATTTGTACCGTTGTCTGTGATGATCCTGTCGGGGATACCATACCGGCATATGAGGTTCTACTTGATGAAGTGGGCAACCACATTATTTGTAACAGAGGCGTAGGAAGCTGCTTCGACCCACTTGGTAAAATAATCAATAGCGACCAAGATGAAGCGATGTCCATTGGATGCCGTAGGCTTGATCTCTCCAATCATGTCAATGCCCCACATTGCAAATGGCCAAGGAGCTGTCAGAACATTGAGAGGAACAGGAGGAATATGTACCTTGTCAGCATAGACTTGACATTTGTGGCAAGTACGGGAATATTGATGACAATCAGCTTCCATGGTAGACCAGTAGTAGCCTGCCCTTAGAATCTTCTTAGCCATCGTATGTCCGCTTAAGTGGGTGCCAAATGTGCCACTATGTATTCCGGTCATGATCAACTCTACTTCAACCTTGTCCACACAACGAAGTAGAACACAATCATGGCTGCGCTTATAAAGGATGCCATTGCTTAGGAAAAACTTGGCAGCAAATCTCCTTAAGAACTTTTTGTCATTGACTGAAGCTCCTTCAGGGTATTCTCGAGTCTGGAGATACCTTTTGATTTCATGAAACCAGGGTTGTTCCACTACTTCTTTGGTATTAATCTCATGACAATGTGCAGGTTCGTCCATTCGCTCGATGGTGATTTGGGGAGCCTCATTATCCCGGTTAAGTTTAAACATGGAAGGCATTGTAGCTAGAGCATCTGCTAGCTGATTTTCTTCTCGCGTGAAGTGCTCGAAAGTAATCTGCTCGAAATGAGGCAACAATGTCAAGACATGTTCTTTATATGGGATAAGATTAGGATGTCTAGTGTCCCATTCTCCTTTGATTTGACTGATAACCAAAGCCGAGTCCCCAAATACGACCAAATATTTGATTCCCAAGTCTATAGCAGCCTTGAGACCAAAGATGCAAACTTCATACTCAGCCATGTTATTGGTACAGCTGAAGCAAAGTCGGGTAGTGAAGGGTGTATGGCAACCTTCCGGAGAAATGATTACCGCACCGATACCGTTTCCAAGTGCATTTGAAGCACCATCAAAGTACAGGGTCCATCGGGATCCTTGTTCAGGTCCGTCATACGGTCCGTTGCCTTCAATGTTGTCCAATGTCATGATGTCCTCGTCAGGGAAGTCGAATCTCATAGATTGGTAATCTTCGACGGCTTGATGAGCTAGATGGTCAGCTAGTACACTCCCCTTTATAGCTTTTTGGGTAGTATACTGGATATCATACTCAGTCAGGATCATTTGCCATCTAGCGATTCTTCCAGATAAAGTAGGCTTCTCGAAGATATACTTAATCAGATCCATCTTGGAAATTAGCAAAGTGGTATGAGTCAACATATACTGCCTTAGTCGGCGAGCAGCCCATACCAAAGCGCAACAAGTTTTCTCGAGCAGTGAGTAGCGAGTCTCACAGTCGATAAACTTTTTGCTAAGGTAATAAATGGCATGCTCTTTTCGGCCAGACTCGTCATGTTGGCCCAGTATGCACCCTATTGAGTTATCCAAAACAGTTAGATACATGATTAACGGCCTTCCTTCGACGGGTGGCATCAAAATAGGAGGTTCCAGTAAATACTCCTTGATCTTATCAAAAGCAACTTAACAATCACTGTTCCATTCAACCACCTGATCTTTCTTTAACAACTTGAAGATTGGCTCACAGGTAGATGTTAGGTGAAAGATGAACCTCGCAATATAGTTTAGGCGTCCCAAAAAACCTCTAACCTCCTTTTCAGTGTGGGGGGAAGGCATTTCTTGTATAGCTTTGACTTTAGCAGGATCAACCTCAATGCCTTTGTTGCTGACGATAAATCCCAAAATTTTACCAGACCTGACTCCAAAAGTGAACTTGCTTGGGTTCAGTCTGAGCTTATACTCCTTCAATCTGACAAACAGCTTTTGCAGATGGTCGAGGTGTTCTTCTTCTGTCTATGAACGGGCTATCATGTCGTATACATAGACCTCAATCTCATGATGTATCATGTCATGAAACAAAGCTACCATAACACGTTGATAGGTTGCCCCGACATTCTTCAGTCCGAATGACATCACTTTGTAGCAGAAGGTACCCCACTGCGTAACGAAAGTAGTCTTGTCCATGTCTTCGGGGGCCATTTTGATCTGGTTGTATCCCGAGAATCCATCCATGAAGGAAAATACCTTGTGTTGAGCTGTGTTGTCAACCAAGATGTCAATGTGTGGCAGTGGAAAATCATCTTTAGGGCTAGCCCTGTTTAAATCCCGATAGTCCACACACATTCTGACTTTGCCGTCCTTCTTAGGCACGGGCACAATGTTAGCAACCCATTATGGATAGGAAGTAACAGCCAGAAAGCCAGCATTGAATTGCTTCATCACCCCGGCTTTGATCTTCTCAGACATGTCGGGCCTCATTCGGCGGACCTTTTGTTTGATCGGTGGACAATCTTCTCTTGTAGGGAGACAATGAACCACGATGTCTGTGTCTAATCCCAGCATGTCTTCATAGGACCAGGCGAAGATTTCAACATATTCGTTCAACAACTGTACTAAGCTCTCTTTGACACTTGGTTCCAGGTTGGCCCCCACCTTAACCTCTTTCTTGTCTTCCTCTGTTCCCAAGTTGATGGTTTCCAGCAGCTCTTCATGGGGCAGAATAACCCTTTCTTCTTATTGCAAAAGTCTGGCTAACTCTCCCGGCACTTCACAGTCTTCGTCAACTTCGTACTCAGCATGATTAACCAAATCTTCAGAGTCACCGAAGGCTAAATCAGAATAGTCACCCATGGAATCCGCAGTGGATGGGTACCTGCATTTTGTGAGTGTGGGTGTGTGTAAGGGATAGCCATCCTTAAACAAAATAAAATGTAAACGGAAAGAAAATGAACACAACAATTTATAGATGAAAACGTCCAATGATTCATTAAACATGGCATATGATAATGAAGAAAATCAAGCCCTTACAAATGGACCTATATGCCCCGGGTAAGGCATAAGGTGAAAATTGTGTACGAATTGTTTAGTTATTACAGACCAAAATAGGATATTGTTCAAAGATAAATTACTGATTGATGAAAGTGATGGGAATAAAGTCCTTCTCTTCCCAGTTGCTTAATCCTCCTTTGACGGTTGGAAAGATCCAATCTTCAAAGTTGTCTTCTTCATCATCATCTTCTAAGGCATTAATTCCATGGTGAGTGATTTTTACGGGTGGTCCTCCGGCCCTGGAGCGACGCACAACCTTTTGGCCAGCAGCAGTAAAACCTAGTCCGAACTTGTCTGTCTTGTGAGAAAACTCAGGCAGTTTCCCCCACATTGTACTCCTTCCTTCTTTGATTACAACCTCTGCATCTTTGAGGCATGCCATCCTAGACACAGGCTTGGAAATAATAGGCACATCAGTCATTGTCTTCGCAACTACGACTTCAAGAGGAACTTCTTCAAAATGTTGGAAAGGCATTTCTATGAACTCGCCATCCAACTCCACATAGCGGAAGGAGTTAAGGTGACTTATCATGTACTCTTCCTCCCCATGAACCGTTATAATCTTTCCCTGAACTGGATATTTTAGTATTTGGTGCAGAGAGGAAGTGACTACCCCAACATGGTGGATCCACGGCCTTCCCAACAAGCAAGAATATGAAGGACGGATGTCCATCACATAAAAGGTGGAGTTGAAAATTTATGTGCCCACTTTGATAGGAATGTCCACTTCTCCATGGACCATCCTCTTAGAACCGTCGAAGGCTCTAACAACGATGTTACTAGGCTTCAAGGTCAAACCTTTGCAATCCAGTCTATCCAACGCCTTCTTCGGTAGTACATTCAAAGATGAACCGGTATCCACCAGGACATGGGCAAGTGTGGTTCCTCTGCATTCTATTGAGAGATGCAGCGCGTCATTGTGTTTCCTTCCCTTAGGGGTCAAATCAGCATCGGAAAAACCAAGACCATTATCAGCAGTAAGGCTAGCCACGCACTCTTGAAACTGGTTAGCCGAAGTTTCTTGAGGCACGTGTGCCGTTTTTAAGAATTTGATCAAGGCCTTAGCATGAGCCTCAGAGCAGAGTAGAAGAGCCAACATGGAGATTTTGGAAGGGGTCTGCCCTAGCTATTCCATGACATCGTAGTCGCTCTTCTTGATTATCTTTAAGATTTCTTCCATCTCTTTCTGGGTGGTTTCGGGGATTACCACAGTCTGAGCCTTCATCCTGACAGACGCTTCTAGTATCCCCTTACCCTTATCGATAGTATCAACAGAGGGTCTAACTTCAGGAGTATCCAATTCTTCAATTATCGGGCCTTGCACAAATGTCTTAACAGGCACATAAGCTTTCGGGGGTCCGAAAACTGCTCGGGGGGGAGCAATCTCTGGAGAGAAAATCCTTCTGCTGCGAGTTACCTTGCTTGTTCCCGCAATGTTCCCTATATCAGGGGTTTCATCCTCGGAATTCTCTTGGACTGATTCAATCTATTTGATACCATGATAGAAGATTTCTCCTCCGTAGTTCCATGGTATCATCTTGTTAGATTGATACGGGACAGGCCCCGGCATGGTGAATTTTAATGGCACAAACTTAGGATCAAGCGTAATCTTGACAGGCCTTTTTCAGGCCTTGGGAAGATTGTCGGAGATGGTTATTATTGCAATGTCATTGGTAGGAGTAACAAAAGTAGCAGGAGTAACAGGAGTGAAGGTATCAACAGGAGTCTTTTGAAATAGTATCTCTTGGGTATCCATCAGGCGTTGGATGCCTGATTTCAACAGTGGGCAGTCAGCTCATATGTTTAAGCAAAAGTAACAGTCTTTTCCACAGCCTGGGAATATCCCGACTCTCATCAAATTCACTTTAATAACTGGTAACGGAGTCAAAAGGTTAGCAACATTGGTAACATGAAGATCTTCCATAACGGCATGAACATTATGACCGTGCTTGGGCATTGGGGCAGAAATCACATTCGGCTTTTCGGGCGCATCGAATTCTACCTCATTGGCGTCGATCAGGTCCTGGATTTTGTTCTTAAGAGCCCAACAGTTGTTGGTATCATGCCCTACACTGTCAGAGTGGTAAGCACATTTTGCATTGGAGTGGTAATATGGAGAAGAGGTATTAGGGTTCTTTGGCGCTTCCTTCAAATTGGTAAGATTTAGATTTAGCGGATGAGGGAGTACTTGAGCCGGTATCATGTTGATTCGGGTGAACTGCCGTTGTGGCCTTTCTACCCTTTGCTGATTAGAACTTGGCTGATTGCTGCGAGGTTAATCATTTGAAGAGTTTTGGATCATCACAGCCCCCACAGTTGGCCGGCGCTCGATTCTTCCTTGGCTTTTCTGAGAATAAATAGCAGAAGCTTCCTTCTTAGCTGGGAAGGTCTTCTTAATGGCGGTGGACACGGAGGCATCTTTCTGAATCTTACCACTTTTAATGCCGGCCTCGACCCTTTCACCGGTCAGAATTAATTCGGTGAATCCCACGAAGGAACTCCCAATTAAATGATTGAAGAAAGGGCCAGACAGGGTCCCTAAAAACATGTCAACCATCTCTCTATCCGACAATGGTGGCTGCACCCTTCCAGCCAGATCACGCCACTTCTGGGCATACTCCTTAAATCCCTCGTTAGAAGCCATACCCATACTCTGTAGTTGAGTACGAGTGGGCGCTAAATCAGTGTTGTATTGGTATTGTCAATAGAAAGCAGTAGCTAAGTCTTCTCAGTTATGAACCTCCAATCTCTCGAGTTGATAGAACCAGTCCAATTGTGTGCCCGACAAACTGTCTTGGAAAATATGGACCCAAAGATCCTTATCAGATGAGTGGGGTTGGATCTTTCGGACGTAGGATCTTAGATGCATCTTCGGACACGACAGACCGTCATATTTAGCAAATGTAGAAACTTTGAACTTGGGAGGAATAACGATCCCAGCGACCAACCCTAGTTCTTCGAAATCTAAACTAGGTACCCTTTGCAACTCCATGGCTGCCAACCGATCCTCAAGATTTTTAAACTTATCATCCGCCGGGGGATATTGCTGTTCGGAGTAATCTTCGTCTTCTTCCTCTTCTTCTCCTTCAACTTCAGATTCAGAAGGCATTGCAGTTCCTTTTCCTTTACCACCCCCTTCATCAGACGTCGAGGGGAACTCGAGAACTTTTCTAGCATGGTTTTCAAACCTCCTTCCCATAATGACCACACTAGGTGTTTTCTTCTTTTTCTCTTTATCTTTCTCCAACAGTGCTTTAAGGTCCTCTTGACCCTTTTCTAAGGTCATGAGGAGTTGCTGGAATTGAGAGTTCTGCGCTTGCAGATCCTTAACCGTCTGCTCCAAATCCATTTGGCTGAAATAAATAGTAGAAAGATAAGGAAATCTGGTGTGAAGACCTGTTTATGCATATGATGAATGATATGTTATTCATGTAACGCATTCAAGGATTCGGAAATTTCAAATTTATTGCAAACAAAAAGAACACACGTCCTATTAAGAAGAAATTTGTTAGTACATAAATGCCCCATGGGCAAAATATTACAAAATTCTTAATGTAAAAAGACATTGCGCATCCTCTTTGGTGAGATGTAAGTGTTGAGAGTCTTCTCCTCATGAAGTCGGCGGGTAAGCTCCAAAACCTTCTTCTCACTGGCATAAAAGCTGGCTTCAAAAGTATTCCGTTCTTCTTTGAGTTGGATCCAACTCTTTTATAATTCTTCCAATGATGTTGGCATGTCAGGATGTAGGAGGGTGTATGGAACCTCTCCTTCCATAACAGACTCTTTGATCACGGGGAGAATGTGAGGGTATGGCATCATAAGATTCTGGGCGCGGGTTCGTACCCACTTGAGATAAGGCTCAAGGGGGATAGAATTCTTGTGCCCCAGTGTCTTACTATCTACTTTGTTGGGCATCCTCCAAGCTCTGATGAACCTTTGTCGAAGTCCTTGCGCATCGTTGTCGAAGTCAAAAACCAAGTCAGGAATCAGCATATCATGAGGGCCATCCCTTCTAGCATATCCAAACTGTCTTAGAGCTAAACAAGGGTTGTAGGTAATACCTCCCCTAATGCCAAGTAGTGGGACATTAGGGAATTCCCCACAACGATCAATGATGATGACATTTTCTCTGGACCGAGAACACCAGTGAACATCAGAATGTGTGAGGGTCATCAACCGTTATGACCACCTTAAACCCTGCTCATTCTTCAAAACTGATTGTGGAAGGTGAGAAATAAACCACCTTGCTAGGATAGGAGTGCAACACATGAGAACACCTCTTTTCCTCATTGTTCGTGTGTAAAATGAGTGTAGGATGTCCCCAAGCAATGTAGGCACAGGATTCCGGGATATGAAAATCTTGACAGCATTCACATATATAAGTTGATCAGGGTTTGGGAACAAGACCAACCCATAGATGAGAAGTGCTACAATCTCCTCAAAAGCTTGTAGATCTAGAGAATTCCAGCATTCTTGTGCCTTCTCAAACAGAAACTTTGCCAAGAAACCCTTGACACCACTTTTGGTTTCCCAATGACCTTTGATATCAGATGGTTGCAAGTGTAAGGCTTGAGCAACATCTTCAGGCTTTGGTTCTTTTTCCGTACCATTGTAGGGTAGTTGATGAAGAATAGGAATCCTCAGAAGTTGAGAAAATTCCTCCAAAGTAGGTACTAGTTGGTAATCAGGGAATGTGAAACAGTGGTGTAGGGGGTCAAAGAACTGGAAGAGAACTTTCACCATGTCTTCTTCAATGTTGGAGTTTACCAAGTTGAGAAGTTTACCATGTCTTTCACTGAAAAGATAATTCTCTGGAATCTTGGAAGTAAGCTCCTTGAGTTGAGGAGGGATTCTCACAAGGTTGACTTGAATTGTTTTCCTATGAAGAGATTCCATGACCTACAAAACAAGAACAAAGATGAAGATCCAAACCCTTGAAATGGTTAGTGGATGCATATGATGCTTTATGATGTTCATGATGTATGCACAAGCATATGTACAAGCAAGTCACACAAGATCCTAGTTTCAGGATTGCATGAGGTTTCATAGGTAAGTACTCTCTTGAAGTTAGTTGGCTCAACCTATCCTATAAATAATAACCGGGTTCTAAAGAGCTCAATATCACTGGATTATTTTCGGTGTTCATTGTTTTGGTTTAGCCACTTAACTGGCGACCAAAATATTCCAAGAAAACAACCCTCAATGAGTGTAGTATCGAGTATCTACCAACTTCGGACTGCACCAAAGCCGGTCATCTCACTACCCCTAAAAAAGGCCAAGATGATTAAGTAAGGTTCTAAGAGTTCATTAGTGCTTCATGACATCACTCAGCAGCCCCATATTCTCTTTGATTGACTCAAAGGCTACCGGTACTAATAAATATGTCGCACTAATATAGCTATTGCTTCAACCATGTCGGTATACCCCGCACATTTTCCACAACGTATTGCTATTTACCTATGAATGTTTCCCAAAAATCCGGGTGGAGGATTCAAACCCCAACAAGAGAACCAAATGTAAAGTAATCAAAGCAAACAAGATAAGCATGCAAAGGTGATCTAAACCCTAAGGTTACTCCAGTTTTAGATTTATTCCCCAGCAGAGTCGCCAGTTCTGTGATACGGTGGGAGAACTGACTTGAGGTTTTGTGTTTGTGTTTGCAAATGTTTCGGTTTAGCAAGAGTCACCACCGACTTTTTATTTTATCCTAAGGAAAGGTCAAAAAGCACAGGAAAGACCTTTGAGATGTTTTCTTGGGTTCGGGGAGTAGATTATGAAAAGGGAAGGTGCAAGCATCCTTTTCATCCATGGTTATCCATGGGCTCTTAGTTACTTGTTTAGATCACTTGCTTTGCTTTTCAATTGTTTGAAATGGTGCTTTGTGTGTGGTTTTGAAAGATGTTTTGAAAAGAGGCCATCGTTGTGGCAACCTTTGTAATGATTCTTATTTGAATGTATACAAAAGTGTTTTTGTCTTTTGAAAAGTTTTCAATGTTTGAAAGTTGGATTTTGAAATTGTATTGTGAAGTGTGTTTGAAAATAACAAGGATGTTTTTTCAAGCTTTTGATCAAGTAACTAAGAGTTATCTACTCTATTTTACTCAAAGATCTTTCTTATGTTTTTAACCCTTTTAACAGTGTTGTTTCACCATTGCATTTGGTGAACAACCTTGTGTTAGGATGTTAAACGGGACAGGCGCGAGTCGTCGTATAGACCATGATAGTAATTGTGCTAAGTATTTTTGGTAATTTTCTTGAGGGACTTGATCATTTTGTTTAGGAAACTCAGATAGCGTCATCGAGGGACTATGATCTTTTGTTTTTTTGTTTTTGTTTTGCCAAAGTACTCAACATGCATACCATGGCCCATTTTTGAAGGCAACAAGTGGATTGTAACCCTAGGGGTGCAAGTGTGCATTGTGTTTGTTTTTTCATGCATTTTTGTCTTTGATTAGGTCAAACTATTTGTTGATTTGGATTTTGCATACAAACCCTAATTCACTAATCATGACATAATTGAAAGTATTAAGTGCGAGAATTTAAATTCTAAGCTATTACAACATGATTATGGGGATGGGGGTACAATTTTGGATAGGGGATTATTTTTGCAAGAAATTTAAACCCTAAGTTATTACAACCAAATTGGATCTCAAATGCATCAATATTTAAATATACAATATTTAAATAAACAAAATAAATAAATATAGAATAAAATGTATTATGCAAAAAGAAGTTTTTATGTATGTAAAAATATTTTCAATGTAAAGAAAATATAAAGAAATAAATAAATGAAAAAGGATTAATTTTATTTATTTTAGGGTAAACCCTAATTTCTTTTAAGAAGATAAATGTCATATATTATTTATATAAAAAAATATATTAATATGTATAAAAATGAAATATATTTAAGAAAAGGTAATTTTTAGTATAAAAAATAAAAAGGTAATATTTTTATATTTTTTTCTAATTATTTAATAAAATAAAAGTATATATGTATATATGTATATATATTAAATATATTAAGTATGTATAAAATAAAATCAAATATTTACAAAAATAAAATATATTCAAGAAAATATTTTCAATGTGAATAAAAATAAGAAATAAAAATAAAAGTATTATTTACATTATTTTTCAAGTCTTAATAATATAAAAAAATATTTAATATGTTTTCTATATTAGAAAAAATAAAATAAAATTCCAAATAAATGTAAAAAAATATGAAAATATTTCTGGAGCATTTTTTATATTTGGAAATAAATAAATAAAGTCCGAAAAGAAAATAAAAATGCAAAAATATCAAAATACAAGAAAATGGGCCAGGGGGTGTGAAAAGCAAGCATAGGGGTGCAAAAAGTAGCAACAAGCCAAGCCCAGCCCAATGGCCTTCGTCCCTGTTCTCTGGCCAACGACCAAACGCGCGCGCTTCTGACCTTGAAACCTGTTCTCTCTGTACTTTGCTTGAAATCAAAAACTCATAACATGAAAATTATAGAGCTTGAAACAACGATTTCAACCATATAAAACTCTTGACCTAACTCTAAGAAACCAGGGAGAATTTTATCACCCCCAATTTCTGACCTAGTTTTTTCAGAAAGTTCAACTATCAAATACTCCTAGCTCAGTTAACATAAATGAATTCTAAGCATATGTACAGCTCAAGGGCAATGAGGACTACATTTCTTATTCACAAACCGAAGCCTAATGTTTCCTAAATAGAGAGATATAAGTTTGAACTTTACCTGTTTCAGTCAAGCTCGAGTATGGAAATGCAGCAACTTTCAGTGAGGCCTGAGGTTCTTTTGAGCTTGCTTGATGTTCCCTGGACCTTTCCCAATGCTTAGTTTGTTTTGAAATGGTCTGAATCTCTCCATAGAACTCAACCTGCAAAGCTTCAAAATAGAAATGGTGAACACTGTAAATGGAGCTACAGTTGGAAATGGAGGTTTGGGATAGCTTGAGTGAGTTGAATGGAAGGTGTTTGAAGTGGAAAGGAGCAAAACGCACGAGCAAAATGAGCTATGGCACTCAAGTTGCAGCAACTGCCCTGTTTTGCAAGTTTTTGGTGTTTTGGTGTTCAAGAGTGTTTGAGGGATGAATGGCTCGTGTTTCTGGCTCCAAGGGATGTGCAAAACTTGTTTGGAATGTTGGCCAAATTTGACTATATCAGATGTCTCTGTTCTTGACTTTTTGCATAATTACTTGGTTTTGAAGTAAAAGTGAGAGTTGGCAATGCTATGGCTGTACTGGCTTGTACCCTAGCTGCACAAAGTGGTTGACCTTTGACTGACATTAGTGAGCCTTGTTTGCAGCAAAGGGTTTGGTGTATGGCTCAAGAAATGGAATTTGACATAAAGCATGCTTTATGTAAATGGAAGTGTTATCTTTATGCTAAAAATGAATTTTTTCATTGTGCCAAGCTCTAATGGTTAGAATAACACCAATGTCCAATGTATTTGCAATTAAGTTTTGAGTGTTGAAGGGTTTAGAGACCTGTAATTAAGTACAAAGCTAGTTTAGACAGATTTTGCAACTTGTATGAACATGTATTGGCCATGGACCAAAGTGAGTTTTTGCCAACTTCAAGCATTCGATTCTCCCTAACCAAAAATGTGTTTGAGGAGTTCTTGGTCAATTTGGAAATCTTGCAACATGTACTATAATCCATCTTTAAAATGAAACTTGAGACTCTAAGTGGAACTATGTGAAAAATGGCCAAGAAGATGGGTCAAAATCCTGCCTAAACTAGGGCAAAATTTCTCTAAGTTAAAAGTTTTAGGGACCCTTGTTCCAAAAATCATAACTTGAGATCCGAGCTTCTTTTGAGAAAACTTTGTGTATCAAAGTTGTAGACTTTGTGGAGGACTACAACTTTAATGTTGTAAGTTTTGTTTGAATCCATTTGCATCTTGGTGAAAATGTGGGACAAAGTTAGGAAAAATTAAGAAAATTTCATAACTTAGAAAAATTCTAAGTTATGAAAATTTTCAATTTCAAACCCTAATTTGCAATTTTGGGTTTCTTGATGAACACGTTTCATAATTTGACACATATTGATGAAAAATGACCTTTGGCACTTGATTTTGACCAAAAAGTCAAAGTTTGACTTTTTAGTATACAATCAAAATTTGATCAGTTGACTGAAAAATTCATCTGTCAATCCCATGCATTTGAGATCTTTTGAACTTGTTGAATAGGTCAAGATAATTTCATTGAGTCCTTGAGTCCATGATTGAACTTGAATTTAGATTGGTTAGGTCAAACAGTCAAAAATTGCCTTTGCACAATCAAAACCCTAAAAATGACCATTTTGCCCCTTTGGTGATCTGATCAAATTTCTTGTGGATTTGTGGTCCAAACTTGATCAGATGGTTCATATGAGTTCATAATGTTGATGTGGTTCAAAATTTATGAGGTTTGACTGTAAATTGGCCACAATTGACTTTTTCTCCAATACAACTGATTTCTAGGTCAACTGTCCAATTGACTGGGCAAAAATTTGATTCAAGGCTTGAAACTTGGTATGGACAAACTTATGAGTCCAACATGAAGTATGAAAGTCAATTTGGGCATTGAAGGTCCAAAAATCCTTGTGCAAACTCAAACCCTAATTCAGGTCAACAGTGCAAGGAGGTGTCTTAAGCAGAGCAAACTCTAGCCTGGTCATGAGTTCCAAGAGCCTTGTGATGAGAAATGTTGATAAAATGAGAGGGCAAATTTTGGGGTACAACAGGATTCTACTTTCATCATCAACCTTCTCATACAATTAGATATGCAACACATATGGTAATTAAAGAACACAACATGAGACTAAACTTCGACATTTTTATTAGCAGCGAAAAAGCATCAACAACAAATAGTTTTACTTCTCAAACAGGAGTTATAACAACAATACTCATAAAGAATTATCAAATATAAAAATTATCCAACAAAGGAGGTATACATATAGTTTCCTCCCAACATAAACAAAACAAGCATCGATCCCTGGTATTACATATCAGAGCAGACATTGACTCAACAAACGCATAAATAAGAGCAACCTATTCCACTAACTTCCACACCTCTACTCTTGAGTATTTGCACGTTACCCACGTGAAGGCAACATTCAAACAAAAGGGTTGAGATTCACAATTATATAAATAAATACATAACAATAACATATATTATCCCAACACAATCACCCATTCAACAATCCACATACCACATAATCCAACATAGTAATACATTATACAAGCACACTCCATATCATCCAAACATTATAATAAATAATATATGTAATGCAATTAGACTCAACTACATGACTCAATGCATGTGGTACCAATCATGAACTCTGAGGTTCATTTCGCCCCCGATCCCCACCATAGGATCAGAGCACTTAAAAAAAGGTTACCATCACCGTAGGTAACACTTCATCGATACCCACCTGGAACCAGCTACTCACACCCAATTCCAATCATATGATTGAGGGTCACCAAAATAGACCACCATCCAAACACCATGATGCATGACTTCATAAATGACATGCAACACCATCAACACATACAATTAACCAATGTACCACACCATGAGAGCCACCAATCATATATACATGAATTACAAGCATTCAACATTGGTATTATAGAAACATATCATATAATAATACACCATTCACACATTCATTACACTATAACATATAAATTATACACCATTTATCACCAAACAAAAACATCCACCATTTACAGGTTCTCAAACTTATTTTTAAATTAATGTACAATATGTTAGCTTTCCAACCCTTTGAACGGTAGCTCAATCAGACACCCATAACTCAAGTTATGAATTTTATAAAATCTTGTAAGAGCAGTGTTAACCAGTTACACCAAAATAGGTAACCGGTTACATCAACTTACAGTAGATTGGATATCAATTCTTTACAGCGGTAACCGGTTACACCCCTCCCAGAAACCCTAGTTTTCATAAAATTTGACTGTGTAACTGGTTACACTAAAACTGGTAACCGGTTACACCTACGAAAACCCAATTTTTGAAAACATGTCTCATCCATAACCGATTACTCCAAAAATGGTAACCAGTTATCACCATGACAGTAGCAAATTTTCTGCAATTTCAGTGTATGAAAATTAGTCCCAACACAATCTCAAAACCCCAATTTTCATGAAAATTTGTGTATCCAAATTTGACAGGTTCAATCCCATCAACATACAATATTCTAATCATTCACCAACACACAAATCATCCAACAACACAACATGATTACATTATCATACATAAATTCATTCAAAACATAGAAGAGATGAACACAAACATAGAGAATCCAAAACACCCACCCACATGCTATCATACAATCTCTTATACAAAAGTCAGTCCCACCCTTACCTTAGATTGATGAAACTCAAGCTTCTCTACTGGAATCCTTATTCTCCTACACCCTAGCTCTCTTTTCCCCTTTCTCTTATTTCTCTTCAATTTCACGTTGTGTCAGTCTGTCCATCTATTCCCTTCTTTTTCTTATTATATTATTATTATTATTATTATTATTATTATTATTATTATTATTATTATTATTATTATTATTATTATTATTATTACTTATCCTAACTAATTAAAATAAATAATATCCCAACTAAATATTTATTTAAATAATATTCTACTTACTATTATTTAAAATAAATTAAATAATGCTAATTAATTATTACTAATTAGTATTACTTCTATCACCCCTAATCTCTATATTTTTACTCAAACACCCCTGACACCTTAAATCTCATGATTCTAAGGCTACCACCCTATACCTAATATTTCCCAAACACATCAACCAACACATATCATCACACAATTTATTTACGAAAATGAATTAAATAAATCAGGGCGTTACAGTATATATTTCAAAACTACAATTAGAACGTAAACACATGTATATCAACAAGAAATGCACATTGGAAAAAGATCAGGTACAATCTTCGTGCCATTAGATCACCTAAGTCTCTAATACAGACCTTCTACTGAATCCTTCAATTACTAAAGTGTACCTGAAGTACAATAATATGAATAGGGTGAGATTACTAATTCTCAGTGAGTTCCCCTATCTTAGGGGTCCTCTCGACTCTATAGGGTACATCATCTTATTCGGATCACACCATCTATATGTGGTTCCCTTAATTAGTTAATTAGTCACATAACAATATTCTCAATTAATTATGATATTAATCGAGCTATACCCTTTCTTATAATAAAGCTACTCATTAAATTCTAAGTTCGATATAATTTCCCTTAAGCCAGAAATCTAATCACCCTCGTGTTCCTATAGGATTTCCCTCAAGCCGAAAGCCTAGGCACTCTCATGTACATAATGAATCCATACGATTTCCCTTAAGCCAGAAATCTAGAGACCCTTATCAAAAAATGAATTTGTATAGCTTCCCTCAAGCCAAAAACATAGATACCTCAATTGCAATGTACTTGTACGATTCCCGTCAAGCCGGAAGTCTAGGTATTATTGCATATAATGTATCGACACAATTTCCCTCAATCCGGAAATGTGGATACTCTCAACATAACACATCCATATTATTTCCCCCTAATCCAAAAATATAGAGATGTTCTCCACACACAATGTATCAATATAATCTCCCTTAAGCCGAGAATATAGATATCTTTAGATACTACGTACATGTCTGATTTTACTTAAGCTAGAAATCTAAGGGGATGCAAAAAGTAGAAACATTCACAGTTGCACATTCTTGCTTTACTATAGCATATACGTTCTCAATAGCTCTCTAACATATCCAACAACATCTCGCCTCGAGTTATAGTTCTCAAACTATGTTAAGATCACTACCCCTACAATTCTAAACAAGTAGGCTCGCTTGGTGACACTCAACCGAGACCTTATAGAACTAAAACTTTTACCAAAACAGGTCCTTCATTTAGCGAAAAACAATGATCTCAAAGCGATATCTTGTTAGGCACAATTTTTTCTCACTAAGCGAGTATACTAGAACTTCCAGGATTCATAACATAGAAGTCACAATCATGAATACATTAAACGTGTCAAGGAAGGAAATAATCATATATACATCAAGGTCATACCATCATGGCATTATTCTAACCTCAATGAATGAAATTATTACAATGGATTAGCATCTCATTTACATATCAACAGAGAAATTCAAACTTAGCAACCAAACATAAACTTATCATATATCACAAACTGTCATATAAGCATGATATTTAATCATCATAACATAGAGCATTGTACTAGCTTTCTAACACATTCGACTGCATCTCATTTCGAGTTACGAAACTAAAATTACATTGATTTCAGTGGCAATACAATTTTGTTTGTATCAACAACTCTCACTAAGCAAGAAAAATTTCACTAGGCGAGAATGACTACAACTTTTCATGAAAGTCGGTGTTCTAACATCACATTTATCACCCTAATCCACCACCCATCCATCCCTAACCTATACTAACATGCTTGGGGAATAAAAAAACATAAAATTGGTACATGCATGTCCAATAATCATACCATTTTCATGAATTTCAGGCATTAGCACAAGACCACACATGAACATACAACCCTAAGCTTCTAACCCCAACTTCTAACTAAGAACTTACCTTGAAGAGAATATTTTGAGTTGGGTGTTTGAGAGATGAAGAAAATGATGATTACTTATACACTTGATCATTCCCTTCTTCCAAATCACCAAAGCTTCACACATGCATTCATGTAGGAGGAAAAGGATGAACTTGGGTCATGATTTTCCTCCTTCCTTCTCCAAGAACTGCCTTAGCTCTATCTTTATCTTCTACCACTCTAAGTTCTGATATGAGGATGGAGAATAAATGTAGAGAAAATTAGGTTTCTTCAAGGGTCTAACGTGGTTTCCATGGTACTTCATAGGTCTTTAAAAATGCCCATGTCAAGTTTCAAGCCTTGCATTACAAGTTTGCTCAGTCAATTGCTCAGATGATTGAAAATCAACTATATTGGGTAAAAAGTCAACTGTGGTTAACACACAGTCAAACTTCAATATTGGTCAACATTAATATTTTTAAGTGATATTAATCATTTTATCAAGGGTTGATCATGATTCCCCAAGAAAATCCCTCAAATCATCAAAAGTCAAAAGTTGCCAAATTAAGGTTTCCTTAGGAGAAGTTAACTGAATTTTGACCAAGCATAAATTTTACATGATTCATCAAATTTCCCCCCAACCAAAGCCTATTTTTAAGGAAATTCAATTCTCTACAACTTTGTATTTATTCTCAAGTCCAAAAAGTGCTTCATTTGAAAGATATGAGCCTATACATTATATGTCATTTCAAAAGTCAACAAAAAGACACTTTTTGTCAAGGCAACTTACATCAAGATAAAGTCTCCAAATGCAAAAATAATAAAAATAGAAATTCAAGAGGATATCTTGAAATTTCCAAAAAGTCAAAGATCACCTTCAAAAGATACAAATTGAGTGAGATATGGTTTGTGCAAGTTAGGTAATTTTTGAGAAAATGCATGAAACTTCATTTGAGCAATCTTGAACTTTTGGACTAATGAGCCTAACTTTTGAGTTTTAAACATGTTTAATGTTAGAGGACATATAAGTCCATTTATAAATTACTTTGATTTTTATTTTATTTATTTTTATTTTATTCAAATTAATTCAAAATAAATCAAATAAAATATGAGTTGATGGACCAAAGGGCGTATGGGCTTCATTTGGATATCTTCTAGAAGAATCAAGACCTCATAAGAGCTTTCCAAAACCGTGAGAGACATGTTGGAGACAAGGATCTTCAAAAATATAAAGTTATAAAACATGTTTCATTGATAAATGGAAAGTTAGAAAATAAGTTTCATTGATTTTTAGTAACACCATGATCACCTGATTCTTTCCTTCTTTGGTGACTTAAATCTCATCCTCTATAAATACTCAAGCCCTCACACTACAATATGGTACATAATTTGCCTCTAAAGAAAACACTCCAAATTTCTCAAATTTTTTCAAAACTAGGGCAAACACAAACCCCTATTTCCGGCCACTCTCAAGCGGTTCCAAGCATTCCATCACACTCCTAAAGATCCCAGGAGCATGTTCTAATCCTTACTCATGCTCAAGCGATCCCAGGACATGCCAACCAAGTGGCTTAGGCTTGGTAATGTTCTTCAATCTCAAACTTTTCATCCATGATATATAAATTAATTTTAAGCATATATATGCATTTCTGATGATGTTTGGAATCATTTGGAACTATCGTTTTTTTTAGATTTGATGCAGGAACAACAATCCACCATTTTTAGGGAAACATTTCGATGAAGCTTCAGATCCATAGTTGTGGTCACTTTTAGAGCAAACTAACCTCACCACAGATTCGCAAGGTCCAAATTAGTGGATTTGAGTGGTTTGATTGTGTTGTTTGAATATTTTTATCAATAATCAATTTTGACATATTTTTAATTAAATTTAATTAAATTTTTTCTTTATTAAAATTAATTAGAAACAAGTAGGTTTTAATTTTTTAATTAACATCAAACTATTTTCCATAAAAATACAAAAAAAACATTTATTTTCTAACATTTTCTCTTATTTATCTTTTTTCTATTTAAAATTCCTAGAGAAATCAAATAGGCCGCACAGTTTAAATGTAATAACTTAGATTTACATTCTCACACTTTTTCCTAATTATGTAACTGTACCAAAGTCCTGTAATAGTTGTAGACCTTTACTTTCTCGCACTTTACTTTCCACACCTTTATTTTTTCGCACTTATAATTATATGCCTGTATATATAACTGTTAGTAAATAGGCTTGTATGGCAAAATTTAAAATCAATCAGTAGATAACTCTTAACTAATCAAGATAATATAACTGAATTGAACACACTATGCACACATACACCTCTAGGGTAACCTCCCTTGTTGCCTTCGGATAAAAAAACAGTCATGTCCCTCGAACATAGGGATACCATTAGCAAATACCCTCAGTTAAAAATCATCATAAATATCATAGTCTCTCGATGACCCATTGATGCTGCCTTTGGTAAATGATCTTGTCTCTCGATGTTGCCTACGAATAAATAATGATAGTTCCTTCGAATTTCTAAAGGTATCCCTATATGTTGCCTTTATGATTGGATGATGACCTGCGCCTGTCCCTCAAACATCCAACGATAGGGCTTCATATTAACTAATGAGAGGATAACACTATCTAAAGGAAAAGGAAAATAACAAGAAAGACTTTTGAGTAGGTAGATAGTTCTTAATCGCTTGCTCGCGAACATTTCAAAAACATTTTTCATACAAACACTTTTATGAAATATTTTCAAAACAAACACTTTGTATACATTCTCAATTGATACGAGAATCATTATAAAGTTTCCGAACTTAGGCATTTTCAAAATATTTTTAAACTTACACATTCACAAAGCATTTTCAAAAGTGAGCTAGAGATTAAGAATCCATAGATAATTACAAATGAAAAGGGTGCTAACACCTTCCATTTTCATAACCTACCCCCCAAACTCAAAAAATTCTCGAAGGTCTTTTCTATTATTTTCATCCTTTCCTTTATTGGATAAAAGAAAAGTCGGTGGCGGCTCTTGCTATCCGCAACATTCATAATAAAACGCAAAGCCAAAAAGTAAGTTCTCCCACCGTATTACATAATTGCATTCCAAATTCTCTTCCAACTCTTGACAACAAGAATTAGATTCGATGGAAAAAATAAATACAATATTTGTTTGGCTTTCATGAAACCCTAGAAGTGGTTACCGACAGCAGTCCTGTGCTGGATACAGATGCAACAGACGTGTAAAAAACCGCCCAAAACAAAGCCAAGAAGAAGGATTGTAAGGTTGCATATTGCAATCAAACAACGATCAATATGAAGAATTTCCACATGATCTCTCATGATGAATTGGTGAATAAGGCATGTGATATTCTTGTCAAGTACTATGAAGGAGGTGAGAAAGTCAAAGTTGTCAAGTTGCATACCTTGCATCAATATAATTAATTGTTGTTGTTGGTATAAGACGAAAAGATTGTAGAGTATGTGTTGAAGATGCAGAAACTCGTCCATCTCATGAAAGGTTATGGTGAAACCCTAACTGATAAGATGATAGTTAAGAAGGTAATGCGTATTTTGACCTCTCACTTTGATCATTATCGTAGCTATTCAAGAATACAATCAACTTGAAACCCTAAATATAGAAGATTTGGTTGGTTCGTTGGAAGCGCGTGAGATTAGGATTGTCGAAAGGAAAGGAGTTCAAGATTCAATACAAGCTTTGTAGGATCAGTCATGAAAAAAGAATGGTGGTTCCAACAAATTCAAAGGCAAAGTCTATATGTACATAGTGCACCTAAGAGGGGGGGGGGTGAATTAGGTGGAATAAATTTTTTATAGTTTTAGACACAAGTCATGCTTATTTTTATGGTTTGGTGTTAAGTGTTTGACAGTAATAAAGTGTAGAAAAAATAAAGAACACAAGGATGTAACCTAGTTTCCTTCACAATCCGAAGGTACGTCTAGTCTCCTTTCAACACGAAAGCAATTTTATTATTGTTAGATCTCTAGACAAGACACACTTAGCCTTTATATACAAGACTCTAACCAATAACTAAGGAAGCAACACCTTAAATCCAATCTAGTTGAAGTGAGAACAATCCTCTCAAAATCAAGTCTCTTGCTTCCAACAATCCTGGACAACAAGGTATTACAAACTAATTATCGAAAATATTTGAGTAAATGAAGTTGATGAATATATATCAATCACTAGGATTAATCTTCTCTTTCAAGTAAGAAATTTATAAAGATATACAAGTGCTTAAAGGTATATGAATAAAGCTGGAATTTTTCTGGACATATTTTAAAAAGTGTGCATAAAAATTATCAATGAAAGTTTAATGTCAAGACAGTTGTTTGAAAATGAAAGAGTAAATGATTTGAAATTGCAGTGAAAGAGGTGAGATTTGAAATATGAAAAGTAGAGTATTTATAACACCTCAATGCCTTTTTGAATGAGTATGAATTCATGAAAAGATGGCATGATTGAGGGATAAAAAATTAATTTCGTTTGGACCTGATCCAAAATGAAACATACCCATTACTTCAATGGTAACTGGTTACGGGAAAGGTATAACCAGTTACGCTAAAGCGTCACCTTTTAAAATTTGAAAAAAATCGCAAGTGTAACCGATTACAGGAAATGGTGTAACCGGTTACACCTTCAAAAAATAGATTTCCATAAATATTGATAAGCCATGTTACGTGAGTATAACAAGTTACTAGGATTAGTGTAATCGGTTACACATGCATATTTTAAAAAAACAGTTTTGACATAAGGTATAAAACCAGTGGCCTATCCACTAGAAACTATGCAATGTATGCATGTGAAAGTTAAGGTACTTTGAGCACTTAAATATTAAAATTATAGAATTGTTTGCTTGTACCTTAATACACCTAATTTCAACCAAATACATCCAAATGTTAGTCTTCATAAAATTGAGTGAGATTCGAGACTTGATGCTTTAGCTTGGCTTGAGGATTTTTACCTTTCTTTGCCATGCTTATTTTATAATCAATTTGTCTTCATCAAAACTAATATTTGGAGAGTCTTGACTTCACATTCGTCCCCTTTTTGATGATGAAAAACCATTGAAAGTTGGATGGTATATGCTCTTACTAACAATGATAACTTCCCTTGATCAATGCTCCCCCTTAATCCATGAATGAGAGTTTTTGGCATTTTATTGATTGCTACAAAATATTAGAGAAATACACAAAGATACATATAATCTTCTCCTCCTTTATCATTAGCAAAAAAAGACGAGAAAAAACGTGAATTTATGATAATAAAAAATTCATATCAACACAACATAACAAATAAGTATAGCACAATAAAACACAAGATATCAAGACATATCATAATAATAGGAACCAAGTTATGATAACAAAACAAGACATAAAAGTCTCACTTTTAAATGAAAAACAATAAACCACATTGTCTAGAGAGTAACAAAACATAAGAAAAATTCAACCTAGATGGCATAGTCTTAAAAAACAACATAAGATTAAAAGAGCAATTTTGAAAACATCATTCACTTTCATCCATCTCTTCATTCTCGTCTCCCTCCTCTTCACCTTCCTCTTCCCCACTCTCTTCTTGGTGATGACATTGCTTGTTTTTAAAGGTGGCCATGTCCAACCAAAGTGCATGAAGCCCGGATGAGAGACGGAGGCCCATTTCACATAGCTTGTTGTAGACAAGTTCATTAGAATATCCACCTACGGGTGCGGGTAGAGGCACGTACATAGCTGAATCATTAGTGTGCTTGAAGATTCCATTAACATCCTTAAAAATATCCATGTTCTTCTCACATGTCGAACTAGACATCACACTTCTTTTGCCCATTTTCTTCAAACGTTCCCTCCTCAAATTAACACGACAATGCTCCATAATTCTAGTGATAAATCTAGCATATAGGAGACCACTAGACATGCTCCTTTGATAATTCATATGGTGCATGATGACAAAGGCTCAATTGACTTTCAATTTGTTCTTTATCGCATACAACAGTTGCATCTCAGTGTCTCCGATTTGAGAATAGTTAGAGCTTTTTGGAACATGAACATAGGCTAACAAGTAATGCAACATTCGATCGCTTACCAAAAGGTTTTTCCCGGACATAACAAGCCTACCGGAAGTAGATGTGCGAGATCTTCTGGCATAAAATTCATGGTCAGAAATGCGACAAATGCTGAAATAGTACCCGGGCTTACTATAGTCTTTCCATGCTGGAGTCTGCCGAGTAAAACTAGTCACAATTCTTTCACCTTCAAATGGTATACCTAAACAGTTCCCAAACTTCTCTAAATACAAACCAATAACAATATCTTTCACTTTAGAACGGAACACACCTCTAGGATTAATAGCTAAGTTAGCATAAAAATCTCTAATCATATCCGGATAATAGGGTCCAGAGTTAGTCACTAAGCCATCAATCCTCTGATACTAGGAAGAGCTGGAAAATGAAAACTTACAAAAGGAAAAGAGACTAGGTTACCACATTTTGGAAGAATGATAGGGCGTTGCCTGAAGTTGCTTTAGAAAACAGCCTATGAGGTTTGTAGGAAGAGAACGTTATTATATAGTGGGTTAAAATGAGTGGGGTTTAATTAGATTATGTTGGTATTTGATGTAGGGTAAGTGGGTAATAAAAGACAAGGTTTAATGAAATTGATTTCCAAGAAGAGTGAGTGGAAGAGTAGATATGAGGTAGATGAATGAATGTTGACCAAAATTAAAAATGAATTAAACATAAGAGCTTCAGGGTAACCGGTTATGAGACTGAGTGTAGTCAGTTACAGATAGTCGAAATGAAACACATAGACTTAAAAAATTAAAATTTTAAAAGTGTAATCGGTTACACCAAATGTGATAATTGCTTTCGACAAAAATAAAATTGCCATAAATAAAAATAATAGCTATGATGCTCACAAATAGACAAGTTTAAACACATATAAATACATTTAACCTATAGATAATATGGATATTCATCTCCATCATATAATCATATAACTCAGTTAAAAAACTTACCACATAAGGATTTTACAAATGAAATTGTGAAAATAATGAAAAAAAAGTATGATAGCATGTACCTTGTTTGATGAAAAGTGAATTTTGATCTTTAAATTATGATTGAAAAAAAAGTCTTTTTAATAATCATTATACATCATGCTCATCCAATATGTCGAGTTCTCTTCGTATCTTGAAGAATGGTTCTTTTGTAAGTGGTTTTGTGAAAATATCTGCTAATTGATTATCCATATCCATGAATGATACTTCAACGTCACCTTTAAGAACATGATCACAAAGAAAATGATGTCGAATGTCTATGTGTTTAGTTCTAGAGTGCATGACTGGGTTCTTGGTTATATTGATGGCACTTATGTTGTCACATTTTAATGAAATGCATCCAAGATTTAATCTGTAGTCACTAAGTTCTTATTTTAACAAGAGGATTTGAGCACAACAACTTCCTACTGCAATGTATTCTGTTTCAGCCGTGCTCAGAGCGACACAAGTTTGTTTCTTACATGACCATGATACTAATGCGCTTCCTAAGATGTGACATGTATCACTCGTGCTTTTACAATCAATTTTACAACCAGCATAATCCGAGTCTGAATAACCAACTAAGTCACATATACTACCTTTTGGATACCATAGGCCAACGTTTGTTGTCCCTTTAAGATACTTCATGATTCGCTTCACCGAGGCTAGATGGGATTCTTTTGAATTTTCTTGAAATCGAGCACAAAGACAAACACTAACATAAATGCAGGATGACTTTCCGTCAAATATAACAATGAACCAATCATACCTCGATATTTTGTAATATAAATCAGAACACCGGATTTATCTTGATCTACATATGTTCTGGATCCCATTGGAGTAACCATTGTTTTTTTGCAATTGTCCATATATAAGCTTTTCAACAATTCCTTGCAATACTTAAATTGGTTGATAAAGATGTCATTCTTTAGTTGCTTAATTTCTAGTATAAGAAAATAGTTCATCTTAACCATCATAGACATATCGAATTCTCCTTGCATCATCAATGAAAATTCTTCACAAAGATCTTTGTTTGTTGAATCGAATATGATGTCGTCAACGTAGACTTGAACCAACAAAGTATTACCTTTGATTTTCTTAATGAATAAGGTTTTATGAACTTTAGCTTTTTCAAATCCTCTTTTGCATAGAAAGTTTCTAAGTCTATCATACCATGATCTTGGTCCTTGCTTTAAGCCATAAAGAGCTTTCTTTAACTTGAAGACATGTGAAGGATTTTTGAAGTCTTCAAAACCGTGAGGTTGTTTGACATAGACTTCCTCATTAATGTATCCATTCACGAGAGCGCTCTTGACGTCTGTTGTACCCCAAAATTTCTCCTCCCATTTTTATTTAATACATTCTCCTAGGATTCTCAAATGTTCAAGGTTGCTCAAGAATTGATCAAACAAATTCTTCTCCTAAGCAATGGACTCACAGCTAGGGTTTCACTTTTCACAAGGAAGATTGGGTTTCTAATGCCTCAAGTGGCTTTCATGGTTTCTTATATGTCTCCAAGGATTCTCATACCAAGTTTCATGCCTTGCATTACAAGTTTGTTCAGTCAACTGCTCAGATGACTGAAAATTAACTGCAAAAGACTAAAATAAATGAAAATAACACACTTCGTACAGTCACACCTCTAGGGAAACCTCCCTTGTCGCTTCGGAAAATAGTCATGTATCTCGAACGTGGGGGAGATTTAGTAAAGTCCTTCGATATAGATATCATAGTCCCTCGATGACCCTTTCGATGTTGCCTTCGGTAACTGATCTAGTCCCTTAACGAAAATTGCCAAAGCGTCCTTATGAGTTACCTTTGATGACTGTATAATGACCCACGCCTGTCCCTTAACATCCAACGATAGGGCTTCCTACCAACTAATGGTAGGATATAACTATCTAAAGGAGAAGGAAAGTACAAGAAATACCTTGAGTAGGTAGAATGCTGTTAATTGCTTGCTCACGAAGCTCTTCAAAACAAAACATTTCACACAATTACACTCTTCAAATATATTTTCAAACAAACACTTTGTATGCATTCTCGAGGACAGCTACGAGGATCATTACAAAGTTCGCCTTACAATTGACATTTTCAAAAATATTTTCAAACACACAACACAAAGAAATTTTCAAGGAAAGTGAGCTAAGCGATTAAGAGCCTGTAGATAACTACAGATGAAAAGGGTGCTAACACATTCCCTTTTCATAACATACCCACCAAATTCAAAAATCTCGAAGGTCTTTTATGTTCTTTTCACCCTTTCCTTATTAGATAAAAAAGTCGATGGAGACTCTTGCTATCCGCAACATTTGCAATCAAACACAAAACCAAGTCAATTCTCCCACCATATTACAGAACTGGTAACTCTACTGGGGATGAACGAAAATAGGGGTTACCTTAGAGTTAGATCACTCAAAATTGTTTGCTTTGTCTGCTTTATCTTTATTGGGTTGCTCAGGTTTACTTTTCTTGCAAAGATCCTAAACCCGGATCTGGGGACCTTAGGTAAGTAGATATAGATCATGGAAACTGTACGACATAGACCGATATGGTTGAAGTGATGGCTATGCTAGTGTGACACTTTGGTTTGTACTGGTGTCCCTTGAGTCAGTCAAGGAGAATACTAGGCTGTCGCGTGGTGTCATAAGCACTAACTGACCTTTAGAACCTTAATTGACCCAACTTAGCCATTAGAAGATAGTGAGATGGTCGACTTTGGTGCAGTCCAAAGTTTGTTGATACTCGATGCTACACTCATTGAGATTCGACTCTCGGGATATTTTGGTGGCAAGTCAGTTGCTCTGCTGAAACAAAGTCTGTGAGAAAGATCAGTGATATGAGATTCCTATAACCTGGTTACTATTCTTAGGACAAGTTGAGCCAACTGAACTTCAAAAGGGTACTTACCTATGAACCCCATGCAAGCATTAAACCTAAGGCTCTTGTATGCTTTGTTTGTGTTTGTTATCTGTTCAAACATGACATCACACCATATCATTTTCACTGACCATTTCAAGGATCTCAGGGCCATGTGATGCAGGTTTATCATGAACCAGATGTCTAGCAAGGGGAAGGGGATTTATTTTCCTCTAACCAAATGCCTTCAAAGATCAAAGTACTTTTGATTAAGTTAAAAGCTAGGACCCACTCGACATGGTGAGCTTGATTCTCATAGAAGGACGTTCAAAGACGCAAAGTTCTTCCGTCAAAGCTACAGCCAAACTCAACTTCTAACATTTCTTTCTGTTTATCCCGCGAGATCCTTGAAAACATTGCATCCATATATCATGCATGTCATTACATAACAGGTATTTCCCAAGATAGGATTTCTCATCTTCTTGCTATTTATTTCAGTAAAAGATGGCTCTCGAACAAACTGTGAAAGACCTTCAAGCTCAAAATGCCCAATTCCAAGAGACACTCCTAAACTTAGCCAAGGGGCAGAAATAACTGATGGACCTCATCACCAAGAAGAAAAATACTAGGAAACCAGCTGGTAACCTCAACATGGGGAGAAGATCCAAAGGTCCTGCCAAATAGGTTCAAGCTTCTGATATCCCATAAGATGAAGATGACAATCAAGAAGAAGGCAATCGAAGTATCAAAGTTTAGGGGGGAAGCAACCTTAGTTCTGGTAAAATTCCTGATGAAGAAGACTATTGTGATGAGCAATATCCTCTTGCTAATGACATATACAAATAGTTGGAAGATCGTCTTAATGCTATGTGTGATCGGTGGATCTGGAACTGACTGTTTAACGCTGGTTCGCGAAATATCGCGGAAGCAAGAGTCGCCACCGTCTTTTATTTTCTCCAAATGGAAAGGACAAAAGCACAGAAAAATTCCTTATAGAGATTGCTCTCGGTTCGGGAGGTAGATTTATAGAAAGGGAAGGTGTTAGCACCCCTTCTATCCATGGTTATCCATGGGCTCTTAGATACTTGCTCATTTGTGTTTTCAAAATTGTTTGTTTGCTTTTCAACTGTGGGTTTTAAAAAAAGTTTCGTTTAAAATTTCAGTTCGACTCTTGTATCAGTCCTCAAGAGTGTTTGAAAAATTGCTTTTGAAAGCTTTTTTGAAAGGTGTTGGTGTGAAAAAGAGTTTTTTTGATTTGTTTTGAATTCAGAGCAAGTATCTACGAGTCATCTACCTACCCTAAGGAATTAGTCTGTGTAAATGTCCTTAAGGTAGTGCCATCCCACCATTGAGAGGTAGGTAGCACCACCGTTGGAGGTGTTCGGGTCAATTCGAGGATTATGGACAGTGTGGTCACCAGAGCAATAGGAATACACCTGAGAAGCTACCCCCATGCCATGTTCATGGACATGAGGACTTACTAAAACGTCCTCTACTCGACGACCACTTTTCGAGGGGTAAGGCAACAGTGAGGCGTACCCTAGGGGTGGTGTGTGAATTGTGTGTTATTTTCAGTTATATTTGTCTTGTTCATGCATTGGTGATCTACGCTTTGTTTTTATTTTTGGCATTCATTCTTTCATGCAAGTTATTAACAGTTAAAAGATGCGGAATTTAAAAGTTCTACGCTATTACAAAGGCGCGGGTCTACATCGCCAAATTAATCCAAGACCCGATTTGAAATAAAAATGCGGAAAGATAAATGTCCTAATTAATCTATTACAAGGCTTTGGGATAAACACATTATATTCATAAAAAGAAATAAAAGCAAACGCGCGAAATAAAAATAAAATCGAGAGTGCGAGGGCGTTGGACCCTTTAAAGGAAATTACATTACAATTAATAAATTAATTAAGTTAAATAAAAGAAAGAACTTATTTTTTGGAATTTTTGTATTTTATGGAATTATGAGAAAATTAATTGGAATTAAAACCCTAATTCTAAACTATTTTTAATTCATAAAAAAAATGTTTAAGCTTGACCTAGTTTTAACCTAATTATTTAATCACTAATTTATTTACAAAAACAATTAATTATTGATAATAATAAGAAGAAATTTTAATTATTGAAAAAAAGAACAAAAAGCTAGAAACCCTAATTTTTATGTTTTTTAATTTATTAAAAAAAAGAAGTTAAAGTTAAAACCTAAAATTAAAATTAAGTAAATTATTAAATTTATTTACAAAATAATATTAACTAATATTAACAAAGCATATTTTTTATTGTTTTATGATTTTCTGATTTTTTTTATATTTTATGAAAATTAATTTTGATGAATTAACTAAAATAAATAAAAGAAATAAATAGAAAAAATAAAAAGAAAGAAAATAATATGCAAACCAATGGGGGGTGTTGACCCCAATTTTGGAGGTAAATTGAGCAATTTGGCCCATGAGATGCAAGCCCTTGGTTGACTTTTCTGGGATGCGTGTGGAGCGTTTGACTGATGTCCATGGTGGACTCCAGATCCTGACCTTCAGATCCATCTCCTGAGACGTGTGGCAAGCTCTAGCGCTGGATGTTTGGTGGACCTCTGGCCATGTTGGGTACCTAATCACGTTATAAGAAAAAATAGAAAGAAATATGGGGGACCTGGGAATCGAACCCAGGTCCCAAGGCTTGCCAACAAGGTTCCCAACCACCACACCATTCAACGCATTCGTATATATCATGCAAAACAAATATAATAAATAATAAGTCACGCTAATGATAAAAACGCACTAAAAATTTAAACGATCCAACCAAGAGAGGACACGCAGGCTTCGTCCTCGTTGTGCCTGTAAACAGAAAAGAGATAGCGGGGGTTTTAAACCCCCACTAAATGTACCCTGCGAAAAATAGCGATTAGAGCATCGTTGCTCATAAATTGGGCGCGATATGATGATTGGATTCGCCTGAAGGTCACGAGTTTAATGGTATAGGCCTTGCTGTCCAATTTTTCCAAATGAACAAATCCCCAATTTTAAGCTTAGTAAAACCTAGAAGACATCCATGGTATCTTTCGCTACAGGCATGATTAGTTCAATTAACATACATCAAAAGCTTCAGTGAATCCACATTAGTACAAATCAGCATTTAAAATGTATGAAATATGCGTATAAATCAAAGCATGAGTATGAAAAAAGTCAAGAACAGGGCGACTTCGTGCTACCGTTTCTTGAGGTTAGAGGCTATGGTTTTGATTCAGAAAGTCTCCTTGATGCCTTGGCAAGCTATTGGAATGATTATCTTGCTTTGAATTGCGCTGGAACTGTGTTTTCAGTTTTGAAGTTTTTCACAAAAAATGCAAAGTTTGTCTATGGTTTGAGGCGCAGCCTGAAGGTTCTTTTTATTAGGTTTGTGCTTGGGTATGTATATGGAACGAATTAGGGTAGAAATTTCAACCAAAAACCTTTGCATTCAATGCTTTTGAGATTTGATTTCCATGGATCTTTTCCAATCTTTTTCACACCATTTTGATACCAATCATGGCCAAATCTTTCCATATTGAGTGTGCACGAAATCTTGGAGTTATGATAGACCTATTAGCTGCATAAAAAGATTTAAAATGCATGCTTGAGTATTTTTGTCATATTTTATTTAATTAAATGAATTAATGGTGATAAAAATTCAAATAAATAATAAAAAATGATGAAATAACTCCCCTTTGGGTCAATGGGTCGTGCATAACTTTTGGATAATGATTCTTGGAAGAAATTGTGGCCCATTAGCAATTTTGAGGCATTTGAAGCAAAGTTGACTTTTCAAAATTCCCAAAAATTTCCCAACTTCCACAAGACATATCTTGCTCAATTTTTAAGCTTTGATCATGTTCTTGGACATTTTGGAAAGGTCTTGAAGTCCTATAACCAATGCCTTTGGTCCCATGTCATTTTGATTTACCAATCTCAAGTTATGGTATTTGACTTAAAGTGCCTTTTTGTTGACTTTTGAAAATGACCTATAATGTTGAGATTGATAACTTTTTATGAGAGCATTTCTTGGACTTGAAGTGTGAAGAGGAGTTGTAGGAAATGTCATTATCCTCAAAATGAGCTTTGGATGTAATTTTTCTGATAAACCATGTGGAAGTTATGCCTTGGTCAAGTTACAGTTGACTTTTTCAACTGTCCAAATATGGAAACTTTTGCATCTTGAGACTTTTTGAGCCATACTTTAATTTGAAAATCATGATCAAGAATTGATCAAATGATGTTTGTGGCTTCAAAATAAGATGTTGACCAAAAATTTGGACTTTTGACTGCCAAATGACCATTTTGCCCCTGCAGTTGACTGTTGAGCAGCTAGGGTTTTTGACTGTGCAATTTTGTGCTGTAAGTCTTGAAACTTGACATGAGGATACTTGACAATGTTTTTAGGCATGTGGGACTTGATTGGACCCTTGAAAACTTCAATTTCTTTGACAGAACCAAAACCCTAGTTTTTGACTGTTAGGAGGCCCTTGAACTGTGCAACCCTTGGGATATTTTGAAGCATGCTTTTGGCAAATCTTGAAGAATATGGGAGGGAAAATTTTGGGGTACAACAGTTGCCCCTGTTCAATCTTCTTAGACCTGACGATGTAGATTGGCTGACGTGCCTTTCGTAATCCGAAGGTGGAAGATGATTGGACACTAGAGTGCCCAGAAATTTGCGCTCACATAGTAGTGTGATGGTGGGAATGGGCTTATAGATGCCATTTGGAGATTGATGGATAGGAAGATGGGCTTATAGATTCCATTCAGGACATCATTGACAATAAAGAAATTGAGTTTGATCTTCCCGAGATCCTCAATGTGATTACAACACCTATGCCGAACATGACAAATGCATCAGTGCTATTGACGATGTTTCATATGTTTCTGCTGTAGATGAATTGACTACTCCCTTATCCAACATAAGAAGAATCTGTTGCAAGCTGATTTATTTCTGGGTTGTATTGAAAGATGTTACTGCCGTGCAGCTCAACCCAATGGCTGCAAGTTGCTAAAAGAATGTATTCAACGTCTGATGGACAACCAAATCATTATAGTTGAGAAGATTCCTTCTATTGGGAATTTTTTTCAAGACTTATCTGTAATTTCCGGAACTCTTATCAGGATCACCACCAAAGGCCCTGTGAAGATTAAGGCTGAACCCAGAATCACTCCTCTGATAATCACTTCACCCGGACCAATTCCGTATTCCTCAGACAAGGCCGTCCCTTGGAACTATGATGCCGACGTCTACTACCATGGTGTCAAACAAGAACTACCGACTACTAAATATGAAGTTGCTGAAGTTGCTGATCCCAACATTCAAAATATTGCTGGGACCAGTAAGGTTACTAGAAGCAGAAGTGTTTTCTCTCCGGAAATATCTCTAAAGACTGTTGCTACACCGATTCGAGTTATTGCAACCGAGTCAACTACTGAGACTCAGAGCAAAGAAAAAATGAATGAACCCGTCCAGATAAAGGCACTTCAAGAAGTTACCGCTGAAGATACCTCCAGGAAGGAGTTGGAAGAAGTATTGAAAATTATTTGAAAAAGTGATTACAAGATTGTTGAACAGTTGGGACAGACTCCCTTCAAGATATCCATGTTATCCCTTTTATTATGTTATGAGGCCCATGCTCAGGATTTAGTGAAGTTCTTGAAATCTGTTCACGTGCCACAAGAAGTTTCTGCAGATCAATTTGGAAGTTATGTTGCTAGGCTAACTACTGATAATGGGCTAGGATTTTCTGATGCCAATTTGATCCCTAAAGGAAGGAACCATAACAAGGCCCTGTATGTCTCTACTGAATGTAGGGGCACTACTTTAACGCATGCATTGGTTGATACAGGTTACTCGTTGAATGTTTTTCTGAAGGGTGCTATAGGCCGACTTAATTATGAAGGGTTTATGCTGAAACCCAGTGATATTATAGTCCGAGCCTTTGACGGGTCAAAGAGGACGATACACGGAGAGGTGGATCTCCCAATTAAAGCGGGTTCATAGGTTTTCGATTCTACCTTCTATGTGATGGATATCCGACCGTCTTATTCTCGTTTACTCGGATGCCCCTGGATTCACGGGAAAAATGTTGTTACTTCAACCTTACACCAAAAACTGAAGTATCATGTGAAAGGAAAGGTTGTTACAGTCTACGATGACGAAGAGTATATGGTGAGTCACTTAAATTCATTCAGGTATGTTGAGATGGATGGCGAATTCATTGAAACTCCCTGCCAGAAATTTGAAGTTATCCCCCCTTCCTCTACTGAAGACGTTTCTGCTATTCCCAAGGTTACCAGGGTCCCACCCAGGATGGCTTCTTTGAAGGATGCTAGAGCTGTTGTAGAAGAAGGGGGTTGCACTACTTGGGGTTAGCTTTCTGACATTCCATACAAATCTGACAAATTTGGTTTGGGTTTTACTGCAGAGGCTCAGAAGGCTGTTCGTTGTGCTCGTGCTAGAAGACCATCATTCCACATCATCAACAATGGGGCCAACGCTATAGAAGATGCAAATAGTGACTATGACCTAGAGAATTGGATTTTTCCCACCACCGACAATGGACGCAGCAATTGGAAGATTAAAGACGTTATACCGATCTCCTTTAGTCAGGAGTAAATGCTATTTTTTGTTTCTTTTTGCTTTCAAGTTTTGTCTATGTAATTTTTTAAAAACAGTAACTTTAAGCCTTGCGCCTTACCTAGGGCACAACGGTCCATTTGTTAGGGTTGTCATTTCATCTGCATATTTTCATTCAATAAATCATTGGACGTTTCCATTTAAATTTTACGCTCTATGTCTTTCTTTTACTTTATTACGTTCAAAATAGCTATGTGTTTTTAGACACACCAGCACAAAAAATTGTAGATCCACATCCACTCTGGATCCCATCGATAACAATTATGCTATTTCCAATTATGACTTAGAAAATCCGATCTATCAAGTCGAGGACGAAGGTGAGGAAGATTGTGAAGTACCTGGAGAACTTGCCAGACTGTTAGTGCAAGAGGAAAAGGCTATACAACTACATGAAGATCCAGTCGAGGTTGTGAACTTGGGTACTGAAGAAAACCAGAAATAAGTCAAGATAAGGCCCAACCTAGAAGACAATGTCAAGAACAAGTTAATCCAGATGTTGCATGACTATGTGGAGATCTTTGCTTGGTCGTACGAAGACATGCCAGGGCTTGATACTGATATTGTGGTTCACCGTCTTCCTATGAAAGAGGGTTGTTTCCCGATAAAGCAGAAGGTTCGTCGCATACGTCTCGAGATGTCATAAAAAATCAAGCTTAAAGTTATGAAGCAATTCAATGCAATTTTCTTAGCTGTTACATCCTATCCTCAGTGGGTTGCAAATGTGGCTCCGGTACCAAAGAAAGACAACAAGGTACGTATGTGTGTGGACTACAGGTACGTACAAAGTGTTTGTTTTTGAAAATATTTTAGGGAAAGTGTTTGTGAAAAAGATGTTTTGAAATGTTCACGAACAATCGATTAAGAACTATCTACCTACTCAAAGACTTTCGTGTTATTTTCCTCCTCCTTTAGATAGTGCTATCCTACCATTAGTTAGTAGGAAGCCCTATCGTTAGATGTGAAGGGACATGCAAGGGTCATCATACAGTCATAAAGGCAACTCGTAGGGGCGCTTTAGCAATTTTGTCGTAAGGGACTAAGATCGTTTACTGAAGGCAGAATCAAAGGGTCATCGAGGGACTACGATCTTTTTAACCGAGGGTCTTTGCTAAAGCGTCCCCATGTTTAAGGGATATGGCGATTTTCCGAGGCAACGATTGAGGTTACCCTAGAGGTGCGTGTGTGAAGAGTGATTCATGTTCAATTATCTAGTCTTGCAATTAAGGTTTTTTACGATTGTTTTTATGTCTTTCCATACAAACACTAATTACTAGCAAAATAATATAGCAATAATGAAAAGAAGTAAAGTACGGGAAATAAAATTCTACGCTATTACAAGGATCACCACCAAAGGCCCTGTGAAGATTAAGGCTGAACCCAGAATCACTCCTCTGATAATCACTTCACCCGGACCAATTCCGTATTCCTCAAACAAGGCCGTCCCTTGGAACTATGATGCCGACGTCTACTACCATGGTGTCAAACAAGAACCATCGACTACTAAATATGAAGATGCTGAAGTTGCTGATCCCAACATTCAAAATATTGCTGGGACCAGTAAGGTTACTAGAAGCAGAAGTGTTTTCTCTCCGGAAATATCTCTAAAGACTGTTGCTACACCGATTCGAGTTATTGCAACCGAGTCAACTACTGAGACTCAGAGCAAAGAAAAAATGAATGAACCCGTCCAGATAAATGCACTTCAAGAAGTTACCGCTGAAGATACCTCCAGGAAGGAGTTGGAAGAAGTATTGAAAATTATTTGAAAAAGTGATTACAAGATTGTTGAACAGTTGGGACAGACTCCCTCCAAGATATCCATGTTATCCCTTTTATTATGTTCTGAGGCCCATGCTCAGGATTTAGTGAAGTTCTTGAAATCTGTTCACGTGCCACAAGAAGTTTCTGCCGATCAATTTGGAAGTTATGTTGCTAGGCTAACTACTGATAATGGGCTAGGATTTTCTGATGCCAATTTGATCCCTAAAGGAAGGAACCATAACAAGGCCCTGTATGTCTCTACTGAATGTAGGGGCACTACTTTAACGCATTCATTGGTTGATACAGGTTACTCGTTGAATGTTTTTCTGAAGGGTGCTATAGGCCGACTTAATTGTGAAGGGTTTATGCTGAAACCCAGTGATATTATAGTCCTAGCCTTTGACGGGTCAAAGAGGATGGTACACGGAGAGGTGGATCTCCCAATTAAAGCGGGTTCATAGGTTTTAGATTCTACCTTCTATGTGATGGATATCCGACCGTCTTATTCTCGTTTACTCGGATGCCCATGGATTCACGGGACAAATGTTGTTACTTCAACCTTACACCAAAAACTGAAGTATCATGTGAAAGGAAAGGTTGTTACAGTCTACGACGACGAAGAGTATATGGTGAGTCACTTAAATTCATTCAGGTATGTTGAGATGGATGGCGAATTCATTGAAACTCCCTGCCATAAATTTAAAGTTATCCCCCCTTCCTCTACTGAAGACGTTTCTGCTATTCCCAAGGTTACCAGGGTCCCACCCATGATGGCTTCTTTGAAGGATGCTAGAGTTGTTGTAGAAGAAGGTGGTTGCACTACTTGGGGTTAGCTTTCTGACATTCCATACAAATCTGACAAATTTGGTTTGGGTTTTACTGCAGAGGCTCAGAAGGCTGTTGGTTTTGCTCGTGCTAGAAGACCATCATTCCACGTCATCAACAATGGGGCCAACGCTATAAAAGATGCAAATAGTGACAATGACCTAGAGAATTGGATTTTTCCCACCACCGACAATGGACGCAGCAATTGGAAGATTAAAGACGTTATACCGATCTCCTTTAGTCAGGAGTAAATGCTATTTTTTGTTTCTTTTTGCTTTCAAGTTTTGGCTATGTAATTTTTAAAAAACAATAACTTTAAGCCTTGCGCCTTACCTAGGGCACAACGGTCCATTTGTTAGGGTTGTCATTTCATCTGCATATTTTCATTCAATAAAACATTGGACGTTTCCATTCAAATTTTACGCTCTATTTCTTTCTTTTACTTTATTACGTTCAAAATAGCTATGTGTTCTTACACACACCCGCACAAAAAATTGTAGATCCACATCCACTATGGATCCCGTCGATAACAATTATGCTATTTCTAATTATGACTTAGAAAACCCGATCTATCAAGCCGAGGACGAAGGTGAGGAAGATTGTGAAGTACCTGGAGAACTTGCCAGACTGTTAGTGCAAGAGGAAAAGGCTATACAACTACATGAAGAGTCAGTCGAGGTTGTGAACTTGGGTACTGAAGAAAACAAGAAATAAGTCAAGATAAGGCCCAACCTAGAAGACAATGTCAAGAATAAGTTAATCCAGATGTTGCATGACTATGTGGAGATCTTTGCTTGGTCGTACGAAGACATGCCATGGCTTGATACTGATATTGTGGTTCACCGTCTTCCTATGAAAGAGGGTTGTTCCCCGATAAAGCAGAAGGTTCGTCGCATACGTCTCGAGATGTCATAAAAAATCAAGGTTAAAGTTATGAAGCAATTCAATGCAATTTTCTTAGCTGTTACATCCTATCCTCAGTGGGTTGCAAATGTGGCTCCGGTACCAAAGAAAGACAACAAGGTACGTATGTGTGTGGACTACAGGTACGTACAAAGTGTTTGTTTTTGAAAGTATTTTAGGGAAAGTGTTTGTGAAAAAGATGTTTTGAAATGTTCACGAACAATCGATTAAGAACTATCTACCTACTCAAAGACTTTCGTGTTATTTTCCTCCTCCTTTAGATAGTGCTATCCTACCATTAGTTAGTAGGAAGCCCTATCGTTAGATGTGAAGGGACATGCAAGGGTCATCATACAGTCACAAAGGCAACTCGTAGGGGTGCTTTAGCAATTTTGTCGTAAGGGACTAAGATCGTTTACCGAAGGCAGAATCAAAGGGTCATCGAGGGACTACGATCTTTTTAACCGAGGGTCTTTGCTAAAGCGTCCCCATGTTTAAGGGATATGGCGATTTTCCGAGGCAACGATTGAGGTTACCCTAGAGGTGCGTGTGTGAAGAGTGATTCATGTTCAATTATTTAGTCTTGCAATTAAGGTTTTTTATGATTGTTTTTATGTCTTTCCATACAAACCCTAATTACTAGCAAAATAATATAGCAATAATGAAAAGCAGTAAAGTACGGGAAATAAAATTCTACGCTATTACAAGGATCACCACCAAAGGCCCTGTGAAGATTAAGGCTGAACCCATAATCACTCCTCTGATAATCACTTCACCCGGACCAATTCCGTATTCCTCAGACAAGGCCGTCCCTTGGAACTATGATGCCGACGTCTACTACCATGGTGTCAAACAAGAACTACCGACTAATAAATATGAAGATGCTGAAGTTGTTGATCCCAACATTCAAAATATTGCTGGGACCAGTAAGGTTACTAGAAGCAGAAGTGTTTTCTCTCCGGAAATATCTCTAAAGACTGTTTCTACACTGATTTGAGTTATTGCAACCGAGTCAACTACTGAGACTCAGAGCAAAGAAAAAATGAATGAACCCGTCCAGATAAAGGCACTTCAAGAAGTTACCGCTGAAGATACCTCCAGGAAGGAGTTGGAAGAAGTATTGAAAATTATTTGAAAAAGTGATTACAAGATTGTTGAACAGTTGGGACAGACTCCCTCCAAGATATCCATGTTATCCCTTTTATTATGTTCTGAGGCCCATGCTCAGGATTTAGTGAAGTTCTTGAAATCTGTTCACGTGCCACAAGAAGTTTCTGCCGATCAATTTGGAAGTTATGTTGCTAGGCTAACTACTGATAATGGGATAGGATTTTCTGATGCCAATTTGATCCCTAAAGGAAGGAACCATAACAAGGCCCTGTATGTATCTACTGAATGTAGGGGCACTACTTTAACGCATGCATTGGTTGATACAGGTTACTCGTTGAATGTTTTTCTGAAGGGTGCTATAGGCCGACTTAATTGTGAAGGGTTTATGCTGAAACCCAATGATATTATAGTCCGAGCCTTTGACGGGTCAAAGAGGATGGTACACGGAGAGGTGGATCTCCCAATTAAAGCGGGTTCATAGGTTTTCGATTCTACCTTCTATGTGATGGATATCCGACCGTCTTATTCTCGTTTACTCGGATGCCCCTGGATTCATGGGATAAATGTTGTTACTTCAACCTTACACCAAAAACTGAAGTATCATGTGAAAGTAAAGGTTGTTACAGTCTACGATGACGAAGAGTATATGGTGAGTCACTTAAATTCATTCAGGTATGTTGAGATGGATGGCGAATTCATTGAAACTCCCTGCCAGAAATTTGAAGTTATCCCCCTTCCTCTACTGAAGATGTTTCTGCTATTCCCAAGGTTACCAGCGTCCCACCCAGGATGGCTTCTTTGAAGGATGCTAGAGCTGTTGTAGAAGAAGGTGGTTGCACTACTTGGGGTTAGCTTTTTGACATTCCATACAAATCTGACAAATTTGGTTTGGGTTTTACTGCAGAGGCTCAGAAGGCTGTTCGTTGTGCTCGTGCTAGAAGACCATCATTCCACGTCATCAACAATGGGGCCAACGCTATAGAAGATGCAAATAGTGACTATGACCTAGAGAATTGGATTTTCCCACCACCGACAATGGACGCAACAATTGGAAGATTAAAGACGTTATACCGATCTCCTTTAGTCAGGAGTAATTGCTATTTTTTAGTTCTTTTTGCTTTCAAGTTTTGGCTATGTAATTTTTTAAAAACAATAACTTTAAGCCTTGCGCCTTGCCTAGGGCACAACGGTCCATTTGTTAGGGTTGTCATTTCATCTGCATATTTTCATTCAATAAAACATTGGACGTTTCCATTCAAATTTTACGCTCTATTTCTTTCTTTTACTTTATTACGTTCAAAATAGCTATGTGTTCTTACACACACCCGCACAAAAAATTGTAGATCCACATCCACTCTGGATCCCGTCGATAACAATTATGCTATTTCCAATTATGACTTAGAAAATCTGATCTATCAAGCCGAGGACGAAGGTGAGGAAGATTGTGAAGTACCTGGAGAACTTGCCAGACTGTTAGTGCAAGAGGAAAAGGCTATACAACTACATGAAGAGCCAATCGAGGTTGTGAACTTGGGTACTGAAGAAAACAAGAAATAAGTGAAGATAAGGCCCAACCTAGAAGACAATGTCAAGAACAAGTTAACCCAGATGTTGCATGACTATGTGGAGATCTTTGCTTGGTCGTACGAAGACATGCCAGGGCTTGATACTGATATTGTGGTTCACCGTCTTCCTATGAAAGAGGGTTGTTCCCCGATAAAGCAGAAGGTTCGTCGCATACGTCTCGAGATGTCATAAAAAATCAAGGTTAAAGTTATGAAGCAATTCAATGCAATTTTCTTAGCTGTTACATCCTATCCTCAGTGGGTTGCAAATGTGGCTCCGGTACCAAAGAAAGACAACAAGGTATGTATGTGTGTGGACTACAGGTACGTACAAAGTGTTTGTTTTTGAAAATATTTTAGGGAAAGTGTTTGTGAAAAAGATGTTTTGAAATGTTCACAAACAATCGATTAAGAACTATCTACCTACTCAAAGACTTTCGTGTTATTTTCCTCCTCCTTTAGATAGTGCTATCCTACCATTAGTTAGTAGGAAGCCCTATAGTTAGATGTGAAGGGACATGCAAGGGTCATCATACAGTCATAAAGGCAACTCGTAGGGGCGCTTTATCAATTTTGTCGTAAGGGACTAAGATCGTTTACCGAAGGCAGAATCAAAGGGTCATCGAGGGACTACGATCTTTTTAACCGAGGGTCTTTGCTAAAGCGTCCCATGTTTAAGGGATATGGCGATTTTCCGAGGCAACAATTGAGGTTACCCTAGAGGTGCGTGTGTGAAGAGTGATTCATGTTCAATTATTTAGTCTTGCAATTAAGGTTTTTTACGATTGTTTTTATGTCTTTCCATACAAACCCTAATTACTAGCAAAATAATATAGCAATAATGAAAAGCAGTAAAGTACGGGAAATAAAATTCTACGCTATTACAAGGCTTCGAGAGTGGGGGTACAAAATAGTAAAAATAGAGGGAAAATAGCAAAACCCTAATTAAACTATTACAAACTATAAGCAGGTACATAATTGGAAAATATAGTGAAACACGCGACAGTAATAAAATAGGCGAACTCGTAAAATAAAAATAAACGGGAAAAGAAATTGTTTTGGCGATTTTTGATAGAAAAGAGTTTTTGGTGATTAACCTAATAACCTAATTGATTTTAATTAATTAAAAAAGTTAGTTAATTAAATTAATCAAAACCCTAAAATCTAAGTTGATTTTAATTTAATTAAGAAAACCTAAAAAATCAAATTAGGGTTGTTTAAATTAAAAACCTAAAATTACATTAGGATTTGTTAAGAAAAATCAAGGGTTTGTGAAAATGTTAGGTTTTATGAAAAAGGGAGAAAATGTGTTAAAAAATAACCAAATGGTAGGGGGTAGGTGTTGAACCCACGCCCTAAGGACTTTTCAGCAATACAATCACCACCAGGCCAAGCGTGCCTTGGTGATAGGTAATAGGTTCAGCGCGTTATATAATAAACCTTCAAAAATATGAAATATTAGGAAAATAAAGTGGCAAAAGGCTGGATAGAACCCAAGCCCTTTGACACAAATTACTTATCGCACGCGCTTCTACCGCTGGAGCGGATGTATATCCATTAACTTATATGAAATAATAAATATATAATATAAACATGAATGTATTAACCGGAGAGGAGCCGGAGCCCTAGCTCCGGTCGTCTTCTCTGATTGCCTTCTTCTATCAAACCTACAAAATATAAAGTATTCATGGTCCAAAAACTTCCTACACCCTAAATCGAGGGTTGCAAGTTCAATGGAAGGATTGTTTTGGCCTAAAAATCAATGGTTTTTGAGTTATGAAGCAAACAAGGTAGATCAAAGCAAACATGGTGTTCTGTGATTTAGCATACATATGATCACTATGATGATCCAAACTTGTTCAGAGACATCTCAGAATTATGTTAGTGACATCAATGTAGCTTAAAACAACACAATATTAAAAAAATGAATTTTGCAAGAATGTGAAATCGGATATGCCATGCGAAGGGGTTTCATGTGTTTTGGAACATCAAAACCAACCCAACCTTACTCTGTATGATTTCTAGGGTTTGTAACAAGGGTTTCATGATTTTAGGGTTCTTGAAATTTTGAGATTTTTGATAACTTTTGAGGCAAGGGTTTTTTCGTGTCCTTGTATGAGAATGGATGAGAGAGTATATAGGTTGAAATTAGGGCAAGGATATGGGTTTGGTCTTTATGTAAGAAGGCCTTGTCTTATTTGATTTAATTTTGACTTTTAAATGAATAAAAAATCAAAAATAAATAAAATAAATTAAGGGGGGGGGGGGGGGTGTACATGAGATATTGAACACCCCTGGACCCTGAAATAGTAGCACAATAGCCTAAAATATCAAGTTTGCTTAATTTGCACTCTATGCATTTGCTCAAAATTTCCCAACTTGCATTGGTCATAACCCCCTCAATTTTCATGTTTTGAAGATGATCTTGGACTTTTAGGAAATCTCAAGATGTCCTCTACAATCTCTATGTTGATCATTTTATATTTTGAATATTTATATTGATGTAAGTTGCCTTGAAAAAAGTGTCTTTTTGTTGACATTTGAAATGACAGTAATGTATTGGCTTATTTCTCTCAAATGATGCACTTTTTGGACTTGAGCTTAGATATACAAAATTGTATAAAATTGAATTTCCTTCAAAATGATCCTTGGTTGGGACATAACTGATGAAGCATGTGAAAGTTATGCTTGGTCAAAGTTCAGTTGACTTCTCCTAAGGAAACCCTTATTTGGCAACTTTTGACTTTTGATGATTTGAGGGATTTTCTTGAGGAACCATGATCAAACTTTGATAAAATGATTAATGTGGCTTCAAAATCTTAATGTTTACCAAAAATCTTGAGGTTTGACTATATGTTGACCATAATTGACTTTTTACCCAATATATTTGATTTTCAGTCATCTGAACCATTGACTGAGCAAACTTGTGATGCAAGGCTTGAAACTTGGTATGCGAATTCTTAGGGACATATGAAGAACCATGAAAACAACTTGATACCTTGGAAACCCAATCTTCTTTGAGTAATACAAAACCCTAGTTGCGAGTCTGTTGCTTAGGAGGAGAATTTGTCTGAATCAATTCTTAGGCAACCTTGAGCAAATGAGGACCTCAGGAGAATGTCTTAAAGAAAAATGGGAGGAAAATTTTTTGGGTACAACAACTGCTCCTGTTCAATCTTCTTAAACCTGGAGAGTTAGATTGGCATGTTCGCCATTCATGATCTGAAGGTGGAAGAGGATTGAATACTTAAGTGCCCAGAAATTTGCACTCGTATGTGCAGGAAGTAACGCTGTTGGTTGATAATATTGCTTGAATGGGATTAAAGATGCCATTTGGAGAGGTGACAGAATATCGTTGGAGATGGGCTTATAGATGTCATCCAAAGTAGTTGTTGATAGAAGTATCATAATGAGTCTACGCTTGATTGTATCTGAGGAATGCTTTTCAGAATGAATCTATCTGATCCTATCCGAGGGAAATGATTTTCAGAATGAATATTTGAAGGGAATGCTTTTTTAGAATTCAGTCTCTGAAGGGAAGTGTTTGTCATTTAGATAGTCACCCCGTCCTATTTCGGGAATTGATCTACAATCTATTTTTTGTTGGTAAACCCGTCCTATTTCGGGAGTTCATACCACTTGGTGATAAAGATAGTCGCCCCATCCTGTTTCGGGAATTGATATTCACCTGGTCATAAAGATAGAAAGATGTTTTCCCCGTCCTGTTTCAGGAGTTAATCTTTGCTCAGTTGTATAGATAGTTTCCCCGTCCTGTTTTGGGAGTTAATCTTCAACCTATTTTTGTAGATAATCGCCCCGTTCTGTTTTGGGAATTGATCTACAATTTTTTTCATAGATAGTTTCTCTTTCTTGTTTCAGGAATTAATCTGTTTCTGGTCATATAGATAGTTGCCCTGTCTTATTTCAAGAATTAATCTGTATCTGGTCATATAGATAGTTGCCATGTCTTGTTTTAAGAATTAATATGTGACCTGTTTGAAAATTGTTGATGATATTCGTCTATTTGTAGACTTTACCTGAAAAGATAAAGAGTTAGTTGTATGCAATGTCATGATGTATGAAATTCATTGCGTAATAATGTTATCAAAGTAAATGAGAGTGTGATATATGCGTTTCGTATGCACATGTTATAATGTTTGTAAATGATGTATGAATGTGAAATGTCGTTGAAGCGTATTAGTAGCTTTGTATAACAACTTAGATTGGGGAAAATAAATCCCTGGTTGCTGTTCGGGATGAAGAATATGTGTAATCTTCGATCTTGTCTAGAATGTTTCTGCTGGGGGTTCCTGCTTTCTGTTTGAGGAAACTCGGTTGGGGAATGTTTGGCTTCTGCTTGGGGATAGAAGAGTTCAGGAACATTGGTAGCTCATCGCTCTAGTGGGAAATTTAATTCTTATATACCCTGACTGGGGATAAAAGAGATGGATAATCTTCTGGGAAGCTGTCTGACCGATTTTCTCATATGGATGTCGACTCGCCTGGGGAGGATAAGGTTAAACGATATCTGGTCTGGTTTCATATTTCGTAGCAACTCTCTGGGGATAGTGGTCTGGACTGCCCTTTGTTGGAGAGAGAAATTTTCCCGGTGATTTGCAATAGTCAAAGGAATAGACTCAAGCTAGGGAGACTGGATTTGTTAGGGAAATAAACCCTACTGGAGGAATACATTCTACTAAGGAAATGGGCCCTGCTGGAGAAGAGAACTCTGTAGGGGATTTTACAGTGTTGGAGAAATAAACTTTGTTGGGGAAGAGAATTTTGTGAACTGTGTTGGTGACATAATATTTGACAAGGATTAGGACTCTGTAGGTTGGAGACATTTATGGAGGAAAGATCACACTCCTTTGTCTACTAGGGGGGATCTACTGGTGAGTATGATTAGGGTATTTCAGACTTACAAGGAATGTGTCGAGTTTGTGAAGATGACTATATGGGGACTATTTCATGAAGGTTGTTCTATGGGGATTTGTGGATGACTTGAACATTATCTTGTCTCCTAGAGTCTTGAGTAAATACTTATTCCTGATTTTATGCATATATTTGTTAACAATAACTGTATTCATATGCATATGTTCATTCAATTTAGTCATTGGACATTTTTTGCAAACAAAAAGAAAAAGAAAAAGAAAATCTGAATTTTAAAATTGTGTTTATATTGATAGTTTGCCTATAAACAGACGATTGTTGTACAAAGAGACAGAAATCCTAGTAAGAGGAAATCACCGTGAAATGAAAGAAGTACAAAGTAAAACAAAACATATAGCTATGTGTAAATGATCTAGTCAGGTTTCAACTCTGCTATTGCTCCTATGTCTTTGAGCATCTCATCCCTTGCCGTCGAAAGAAGTTGATTGAATTGATCAACACCATTCAAACTTGACGTTGGTAGTAAATCTGACTGTAAGTGATCCAACGGGACATAGTCGTACGCTTTAATCCCTAATTATTACCTGGACTTCCCTTTCGGGTTTTCAGTCATTCGAGATACCCTTTTTTGCCCAAGCCGCCTTTTCAGGTTTTCAACTTGTTGGGTGTACAATCTTTATATATATATATATATATATATATATATATATATATATATATATATATATATATATATATATATATATATATATATATATATATATATATATATATATATATATATATATATATATATATATATCCCTGATTTTTGCCCGAACCCTTTTGGTTCGCTAGGATGCCCTTATTTTTTCCTAGGCCAGTCAACCTAGCAGGTCATTTTCATGTGTAGTATCTTTTCACTATGTTCGTATTCACAGGGTGCGGAAAATCTTCAGCGTCCATGGTGGTAAGTATCACAGCACCGCCCGAAAATATCTTCTTGATTACGAATGACCCTTTGTAGGTAGGAGTCCATTTTCCCCTGGGATCACCTTGTGGCAGGATAATATGCTTTATTACCAAGTCACCAGCCTGATATACCCGATGCTTGATCTTTTTGTTGAAAGCTTTGATCATACGCTTCTGATACATATAACCATGATAGACAACCGTAAGACTTTTATCGTCGATCAGATTCAACTGGTCCAACCTAGTCTGAATCCATTCATCTTTGTCTAAATCTGCATCTTTCATGATCCTTAGAGAAGTAATTTGAACTTCGATAGGTAGGACAACTTCCATACCTTAGAATAGAGAAATAGGGTTCCCCCGCGAACTGAAGTGCGATAGCCATGAAAAGAAAATGGTAACATCTCGTTCCAGTTTTTATACGCCACCATCATCTTCTGTATAATCTTCTTAACAATCTTATTGGCGGCTTCCACTGTGCCATTCATCTTCGATTGATACGGAGAAGAATTATAGTGCTTGATCTTGAACTGCGTGCATAGTTCCTTGATCGTAGTGTTGTTGATATTGGTACCATTGTTTATGATAATCCTTTTGGGGATGCCATACCGACATATAAGGTTATGCTTAATGAACGGGGCAACCATATTCTTAGTAACAGAGGCAAACGAGGCTGCTTCAACCCATTTGGTGAAATAGTCAATGGAGAAGAGGATGAAGTAATGTCCGTTAGAAACAGTGGGCTTGATTTCTCCAATCATATCAATGCCCCACATTACAAATGGCCAAGGGGAAGTTAAGACATTATGAGGTACTGGAGGCACATGTACTTTATCAGCAGAGATTTGACATTTGTGACAAGTTCTTGAGTGGTGATGGTAGTCAGTTTCAATAGTCGATTAATAATATCCCGCTCTCAGAATCTTCTTAGCCATAGTATGTCCACTGGAGTGAGTACCGAAGATACCTTCGTGCATATCTTCCATAATTTCTCTGCTTCTTTCTTGTCCACATAACTGAGCAAAGTAGAATCATGGTTGCGCTTGTACAAAATTCCATTGCTCGGGAAGAACTTAGCAGAGAATCTCCAAAGAAATTTCTTGTCATTGATAGATTCCCCCTCTGGGTACTCTTGAGCCTCGAGGTATCTCCTTACTTCATGAAACCAATGCTTCTCTTTTACTTCGTAGGTGTCAACTTTGTAACAATGTACCGTCTCGTCTAGTCTCTCAATAGTAATAAGAGGAGCCTCGTTATCCCATATGACTTTAAACATAGACGACATGGTTGCTAATACGTCTGCCAACTGATTCTCTTCTCGTGGGATATGTTCAAAAGTGATCTTCTTGAAGTACTAAATTAAGGTCAACACATGCTCTCTATAAGGAATAAGGTTTGGATGCTTCATATCCCATTCTCCCTTGATTTGACTGATTACCAGAGCTGAGTCCCCGTATACGCTCAAGAACTTGATTCTCAGGTCAATAGCAGCTTTGATACCCATGATGCACGCTTCGCATTCAGCTATTTTGTTGGTACAATCAAAGCATAATCTGGCGATGAAGGGTGTATGGAAATCCTGTGGAGAGATGATTACAACACCGATTCTGTTATCGAGTGTGTTAGAAGCTCCGTCAAAAACCATAGTCCATCGGGATCCTGACTCAGGTCCTTCATGCGGTCCAGGTTCTTCACAATCTGCAACTAGCATAATGTTCTCGTTCGGGAATTCGAAGTTCTTAGATTGGTAGTTGTGTACAGATTTATGAGCCAAATGATCTTCCAATACACTTCCTTTGATTTCTTTCTGAATGGTGTACTAAATTTCATATTCTGTCAAGACCATTTTCCATCGATCTATTCTTCCGGAGAGTGCAGGTTTCTCGAATATGTATTTGATGGGATCCATTTTAGAGATCAATAAAGTAGCATGGGTCAACATATATTGTCTTAGTCGGTGAGAAGCCCATGCCAAAGCACAACAATTTTTCTCGAGCAGTGAGTATCTTGTTTCATAGTCGATAAACTTTTTTTTAAGGTAGTATGTTGCATGCTCTTTTCGACCAGACTCGTCATGCTGGCCCAGTACGCACCCCATTGAGTTCTCTAACACTTTTAGGTACATATTTATAGGTCTTCCTTCAACTAGTGGCATCAGAATTAGAGGTTCTTGTAGGTACTCCTTAATCTTGTCAAAGGTTTCCTGACATTATTTGTTCCACTTTACTACCTGATCTCACAAGTAACGGTCAAATGAGAAATGAATCTAGCAATGTAATTTAGTCGTCCCAAGAAACTTATGACTTCCTTATCGGTACAAAGTAGAGGCATTTCTTGAATAGGTTTGACTTTGACAGGATCAACCTCAATGCCTTTACCACTGACAACAAAACCCAGGAGCTTACCGGATCTCACCCCGAAGGTGCACTTGTTTGGATTCAACCTCAGCTTGTACTTCTTCAGTCTCTCAAATAACTTATGTAGATGGTCAAGATGCTCTTCTTCAGTCTGGGATCTAGCTATCATGTCATTAACATAAGCCTCTATCTCATGATGGATCATGTCATGGAACAAAGCTACCATAGCACACTGGTATGTGGCACCGGCGTTCTTCAACCCAAAAGGCATAACCTTGTAGCAGAAAGTGCCCCACTGTGTGATGAAGGTTGTTTTCTCCATGTCTTTAGGCCCCATCTTGATCTGATTATACCTTGAGAAACCATCCATGAAGGAGAATACCTTGTGTCGAGAGATGTTGTTGACCAAGACATCTATATGTGGAAGTGGGAAGTCGTCTTTGGGGATCACCCTGTTCAGATCCCTGTAGTCTACACACATACGTACCTTACCGTCTTTCTTTGGTACCGGAACAACATTTGCAACCCATTGAGGATATGATGTCACTACAAAGAAACCTGCATTGAATTGCTTCATAACCTCAACCTTGACCTTTTCTGACATCTTAGGACGCATCCGACGAACCTTCTGTTTTATTGGAGAACTACCCTTTTTCCTTGGTAGACGGTAAACCACAATATCAGTATCGAGCCCTGGAATGTCTTCGTATGTGTAGCGGTAGAAATGTTGAGACAAATCCATTTGATTGACTTGACTAACACAAATTAAAATAAAAAAAATCACCACAATGCTTTATTGTTTGCAAAGGAATGGGAAAATAACGAATAACCCCAAAAAGAGAGGGGAAAGAATCCAGGTAAGGGGGTTGGTTATGCAAAGGGAAGGTATTAGCACCCTAAACATCTACGGTACTCTGCATGAACCTCTTTGAAAATCTATATATTTTGGCTATAAAATATTGTATACAAAAATAGATTGTGGGGATGAGAAAAGAAATATATTTTTTATAATTTTTGCACCCGCCGCGGTTGTGAACCTTTAGTGCCTACGTACAACCTTCCGTGCAATAGGGGATCAGGGTACTCTTAGTTCACCTTTTAAAAATTAAAAAAACACAAGTTTTTTGGTTAATTTGAAGAGACGAGACATCATTATCATTGTCCGAGTGGAAAACATACTTAGTACCCACAATTATGAGAAGGGAGAATTTTGCGTCATCTCAAAGTGGAGGATATGGCTTGGATTTTTAAAATCAACAAAATCCTCACTCAACACCCATGTGGAAAATATCTCACTTCACTACATACCGTAGAAGTATAGTTGTTTGCATCACTACAAAGATTGACAAGAGTCTAATCTTTTTGAGAAATTTTTTAAAGATAAAAGCCAAAATGGAAAAATAGTTTGAATGAGATTGATTGACTTTTAATCTTCTCACAAAAATGTCCAGGTATTATTAAATTGATTAAAGTTTGATTAAGAAAACATTTTTGAAAATGCATGGATCTAAATCCAAGTTTATTACGAAAGTGGTTCAAGTTTTAAAACAAGAATAATTTTCAAAAAGAGGGAGAAGATTTTGAAATTAAAGAAGATGGGAGGAGATGAAGAGACTACCCTAAAGCATAAGATAAAAGCTAGAGAAAAGAACCGTCTAAACAACAAGAAGCCAACACTTGACACAATGAGTCAATGTAGAATTCCCATCCTTTAGATTTGAAACCAAACAAACAAAGATAATAAACCTCTTAAGAGAACCAAATTTTAATTGCATTAAGTCTTCACAAAAATTGGGCAGAGTAACAGTTGTATACAAATGATTTTCAGATTACAAATAAAGCATGTAACCATAATAACCTGCACATAAAACAAACAAGCAACCCAATGTCTTGGGGTAAACCCCAAGAACTCCAGACAAAATAACAGTTGAGGTCACAAAGTCTCCAGCATAGGTCAAGGCTTTTAATCATAAGTCCAAGAGGTTCATGTCTCCAAAATGCCAAGGATAATAACCAGTTAGTCCAAGTAACATTAAAGTTTTTAAGGGTTTAAGTTGATTATTAAGTATCTTCAAAAAGAAATGAAAAGCTCAAGTGAGCAAAATAAGAAAGACATAAAAGATAAATGCTCAAATGAGCAAAGATGAAAATAGTATGAAATATAAGTGCTAAAGTAAATGGTTCATAAAGTAAAAAGAAAAAGGTAAAAGACATAAAGTAAATTCAATTGTTAGAAATTAGTGGTTAGTTGAATGACCATCTTGAAACTTGCATTTGAAACTCATTAGAGGATCAATAGAACCAAAGCCTCTCAACAACAAGTTGTATTTGTTTTTTGTCAAGTATATCATCCATTTAAGAATTCTCAAGGCATCATTAAATGATCAATATTGTTTAAGTGATCCACTTTGACCAAAGTTGATGAAAATTCATTAGAGGATTGGTAGGACCAAAGCCTCCTAACAGTGAATCTCAATGTTATTGGATCAAAGGGTTCAAATTAACATATTTAGGCTTGCAAACATGGGTTTGGGCCACGAATGATAATTTTCTCAAATTGGGACAAAATTTAGCGCTATGTTAAGCAATCGTAAGTGGACTTATATAGAAGTCGCACCTATTTTGAGGCCGGTCAATAGCAATCTATGTACCATATGTTTCGAGACATGATATAAAATCATGCTCCAATAACATTTAGTACAATAATAATGAGATAAGATGAAGAGGGATGGGGTGAGAAATAAACCATATTTGAGCTAAAAAAAATTAATCAAACTATTATTAAAATCATTCATCCACTTTTATGGAGTTAGACTTAACACCATGGATCCAATGGTGTTAATAAAGTTTATGATCCAAATTTCATAGTCCATGATCAGCCAGAATATATAAAAAAAAATAAAATTGTATTTAAAATAAGAAAATAAGATTAAAAAAAAGATTTAAAAATGAAATAAAGAGGAAAAATAGTAATCATATTCAAAATAATCAAGAAAAATTAAACAAGACCATAAGAAAAATCAGAATGAGCTCAAATATTTATATAAAATTTTTGGTAATTTTTTAAAGTCAGAAACTATTTTTTAAAATTAAAAGAAATAGACAAAATGAAACAAAAATGAAGAAAAATAGTAAAGTCAAAAATAAAAAATAAATGAGGTCACCAATATTTGTCAAAAGATTATTGGATCCTTCCCTAATTTTTCCAGGATTAAAAAATGAAGAAAATTATTTTTTTAACAATTAATTTTTTTTTAAATAAAGTGAAAAATTATAAAAAATATCAAAACACAAAGTAAAAATGTGAAAAAATGAAAATCAGAGAGAGAAAAATCAAAAGTATTTTTAATAATTTTTTTCAGATTTTTTGAAGTTGAAATGGATTTTTATGATTTTTTGAAGTTTAAAACAATTTAAATATAAAAATCAGAAAATAAAATAAAGTAAAAAAAAATATGGACCAATGTATGAGAGTCAAAACGCGTTAGTAAGCTAATCCAATGGATCAGACGCACTATGCATATCATGGTCATAATTGAATAAAGCACAAAATCAAATATTAAATCAGATTTTTGAAAATTTCAAATGGCACGTATTCATTGGTTGAAGGATGACACATTGGTCATCTTCAACCTCCATCCAGTCTCAAAACCAGGTTCCTCAAACGATAAAATTAGAGCTCGATTCCGGTACCATTCGCTTCGTCTCATCAAGACGAAGACAACCACACCTTCGCAAAAAATTTATATAAACTATAGCTCAGTCGTTTTGGAAAAGAAGTTTTGAAAAGGGATTTGAAACTTCATGGTCAAAATGTATTTTCACTTGAAAACAAATGTTGTGACTAGAATCAGGATGATGAGAGCTTCACAATAGTATCAAAGTTTGAGAGAATTGGTGAAGGAATCTACCTATTAAAGTTAAGTTGCAGAGCTCTGAAACTGTACTTGGCTAGCACGATTCAGGGATTTTTAGAGCTTAATTCTTCTTCTTTTAGCTTCGGTGAGGATCAAGGAAGGTGAATTGACAAAGAAAAATGATTGAGAAAGGCCGTAATAGAAAATTTAAAGTTGCAGAAAATTGTGTTCAAGAGAGAGTTTGGCAGGGTGATTCTGGCTTTCCAAGCTTGAGAAAATGAATAACAGATGATCCTCTATTTTTAGGGAAGTGAATAGAATGCTCAAGCGTGTGAAATGATTACGTTTGGAGGGAAATCGTGTGAAGTTGTAAACAAGAAAAGTGTGACTTGTAATTTGATCAAAATTCATCCAATCCTTGTGTTTTATCATGCTAATCAATTTTTGAGGTTCACTAAACATGATTAAAAGCAAAAACGCGCATCAATTTTGTGTTTAGAAGCCAAAACAAGGATTTCAAATTCGGACTTTTGGAGAAACTTCAGTTTCAAGTTACCAAATTCAAATCAATGGCATTCTCAACTCAAGGGGTCTTAAGACATGATTCTTGAAGCTTTAGAAAGATGAGTTACAAGCTTTATAATGTGAAAATAATGGGATCAAATGGATGCTTGAGATGAAAATTGCAATGAGTCAAAGTTGAGAAAAAGAGGTTGACTTTCTATACTTAGAAAATTTCTAAGTTTTTCTTCAAAAATGACTTATAATCTCTTGCATCCAAACATGGCCTTCCACTTGAAATTTGCTCTTGACCAAACAATATGGCATGAAGTAGATCTCTTGAACGACATTTTGTGATTTGAACAATTCAAAATATCCAAAAATTGAGAAAGTTATGACTTGCTGAAGTTGGCAAAAATTCATGAAATGACCTATAATCCTTTGCATCCTTAGGGTATCTTCCATCCATTTTCACACTTTGAACTTAAAATATAGGTTGAATTTCATATCTTTAATATCATTTTGGAAAAATAATGGGCTCAAGGTGATAAAAATTGACCAAGTTATGATCATTTGAAATCAACTAATGGAATTTGAGGGTTCATCTAAAGGACTTGTAATCTTTCTTCATCATCAAGTTTCTTCAACACAAAATTTCCTTGAAACTTTTGGAGTAATTTATTAATAACCCTATAAAGAGAAGCATGTCTTTAGAATCATTCAAAAATACCAAAGGATGAGTAAGATATTCCTTTTTGAAGTTCAAAACCCTAGCTCCTAGAGCAAGAAAATGCCTTGGGAAACCTTTGCAATTTTGATCTAACTCCTTAGAAAAATACTTTTGTCTTGTGAATATGAGTTTTTGAGGATTATAAGGAGAAACCATAGCAACCAAAACCACTTTCAAATCTTATGAATTGAAGGAGGTGTGCATTTGTGATAAATGAATCAAGGATTTGCCCAATTGAGTCAAAATTCTTCATTTAATCCTTGTACCTTTGAACCATCTTTAACAACTTGAAGTATGATGAATCATAATAGACTTTGTCATGATATTTCTTCAAAGTATATTCAATGTTGAGGCTTGATTCTCAATGAAGCTTTGTTGAGGAAGGCATAAAAATGAACTCATGAATCCATAGACCAGTCTTGATGGAATATGTTGTGCTTTCTCCTACAACCATCATCAATTGGGGAAAACACTTATTGCATTAATTAGTTAAAGGATAACCAAAACATAAATGATCACAAAATACAAGTCAAAGTGCTTGGTGATTTCCCGTAGAGCAAAGCTAAAGATAGGGAGAAGAACCAAACCCTGGTGTGTGATCTTGTTGTGATTAAGTTGATATGATGTGATAGAGGGATCTTAGGGTAAAAAATTGGTGTACAACAGTATGACCAAGCAAAGATCTCAACATATTCATGCAATATATGTTTTAACATGTTCTTGACGTTGTCCTCTAGGTTGGCCCCTATCATGACTTCCTTCCTATCTGCTTCAGTACCCAAGTTTACAACTTCAACTGACTCTTCATGTGGTTGAATGGCCTTTTTCTCCTGCATTAACAGTCTGGCAAGTTCTCCAGGTATTTCACAATATTTGTCACCTTCGCCCTCAACTTGGTAGATCATATTTTCAAAGTCATAAGTGGCAATAATAAAGTAATTATCGACGGGATCCAGAGTGGATGTGGATCTGTAATGTATTGTGTGGGTGTGTGTAAGAACACATAGTTATTTGAAAATGATAAAAGCAAAAAGAAAGACAGAGAGTGCAAAATTTGAATGCAAAACGTCGAATTATTTATTAAATGAAAATATGTTTGTGAAATGACAACGCTTAACAAATGAACCATTGTGCCCCGGGTAAGGCACAAGGTTTAAAGTCATTGTTTAAATATTACATAACCAAACTTTGAAAGTAATAAAAACAAAAATGCGTCTGTTACTCCTGAATAATGGAGATAGAGATAATGTCTTTGGCCTTCTAGTTGCTGAGCCCGTTGCCGATAGTAAGAAATATCCAGCTGTCAAGGTCATAATCACTGGTGAACAAAAGACAAAACTCTGTTGAGGTAGAGCCCCAAGAGGAGATAAAACATTGTCAACTCAAAAAATTGAGGATAGAAAGTGAAGGCTAACGGTGACCAACAGATGACTACAAACCATTCACTCACTGAGGAGATAGCAAATAGGTAACTTCGACCCACAGTGGAAAGAAATTGTAAAATAATACCAGAAAATTTCAATAAGCAGTCAGTACTCATAACTGAAAACAAACAAACATTTTCGGAGCAATAGAGTCTCAACGACGAACTAACTTCCATAATGACAAGGCTACCATTCATCGGAAAAAGATCTCAACAACGAACTACCTTCCATAAAGACAAGGATACCATTCATTGGAGTAACAAATCTAAACAATGAACTACCTTCCATAATGACAAGGCTACCATTCATTGGAGTAACAAATATCAACAATGAACTACCTTCCATAATGACAAGGCTACCATTCATCGGAAAAAGATCTCAACAACAAACTACCTTCCATAACGACAAGGCTACCATTCATTGGAGTAACAAATCTCAACAACGAACTACCTTCCATAATGACAAGGCTACCATTCATCAGAAAAAGATCTCAACAATGAACTACCTTCCATAAAAACTAGGCTACCATTCATTGGAGTAACAAATCTCAACAACAAACTACCTTCCATAATCATAAGGCTACCATTCATTAGAGTAACAAATCTCAACAACGAAATACCTTCTATAATGATAAGGCTACCATTCATTGGAGTAACAAATCTCAACAACAAACTACCTTCCATAATGACAAGGATACCATTCATTGGAGTAACAAATCTTAACAACGAACTACCTTCCATATTGACAAGGCTACCATTCATTGGAGTAACAAATCTCCACAACGAACTACCTTCCATAATGACAAGGCTACCATTAACTAGAGTAACAAATCTCAACAACAAACTACCTTCCATAATGACAAGGGTACCATTCATTGGAGTAACAAATCTCAACAACAAACTACCTTCCATAATGACAAGGCTACCATTTATTGGAGTAACAAATCTCAACAACAAACTACCTTCCATAATGGCAAGGCTACCATTCATTGGAGTAACAAATCTCAACAACAAACTAACTTCCATAATGACAAGGCTACCATTCATTGGAGTAACAAATCTCAACAACAAAATACCTTCCATAATGACAAGGCTACTATTCATTGGAGTAACAAATATGAATCTTCTCTGGGAGCTATCAGATTTACTGGGGAAATATAAATTGCTCAAATAAAGAGACCTGCTATTTGCTGTTATGAGTAGGAATTGCAATAATGACTCCCTGGGGAAAGAAATACGACTTCCTTGGGAAAGAAGTAGGACCTCCCGGGGAATTCCAATATATTCCTACCGAGGAGATAAAGTATTCACGTGCAAAATAAATGCACATTCTCACAAAAGTACTCAAAGCTTGCCGAAATCAAAATATTAATACTGCTCAGGACCACACATTCAAACTAGAAATAAACCGGAGTGAAATAGTCAACCAAAATAAATCCTCATGAGAAATAAAATCAAGAGGGAAACACATTCTATCCAAACAAAGAGCTGAACTGGAAGGCTAAAGCAAAATTCTTCCATAAGAGCCAAACTCAATGGGGAAATTGAAAGAATTTACACTTTCTGCTTAAGGTTGACACTCTATTGGAGAAAGGATAGAACAACTTTGCAAAACAAGGTAATATATCAACAAGATATTAATGAATGCAAATGAGCTATTTTTGTACCCCAAAATCTTCCCTCCCATTTTTCTTTAAAGCATTCTTTCAAGGCTCTTCAAATGGTCAAGGCACCCAAGGGTTGACTAGTCAAGATACACCTCCTAGACCAAAAGCCTACAACTAGGGTTTGGAGTTTCTCAAGGAAATTTGGTCTGAAAAAGTCTCAAGTGGCTCCCATATTTGTTCATAGGTCCTCAACAAGACTCATGTCATGATTCAAGCCCTACATCACAAGTTTGCTCAGTCAATGGCTCAGATGCTTGAAAATCAATTATATTGATCAAAAAGTCAATTATGGTCAACATATAGTCAAACTTCAAGAATTTTGGTCAACATAAACATTTTAAAATGATATTCATTATTTGCTCAAGGGTTGATCATGATTCCCCAAGGAAATTCCTCAGATCATCAAAAGTGAAGATTTATCAAATTAGGGTTTCCATAGGAGAAGTCAACTGAACTTTGACCAGGAATAAATTTCACATGATTCATAAACTTTTCCCCAACCAAAGCCCATATTGAAGAAATTAAATTCTCTACAACTTTGTTTTTAGGCTCAAGTCCAAAAAGTGCTTCATTTGAAAGATATGAGCTAATACATTATAGGTCATTTTCAAAAGTCAAAAAAAGACATTTTTTGTCAAGGCAACTTACATCAAGATAATATCTCCAAATGCAAAAATGATCAAAAGAGGAAGTTTAGATGGCATCTTGAGATTTTCAAAAAGTCGAAGATCACCTTAAAAAGATGAAAATTTAGAAAGTTATGAGTTGCACAAGTTGGGAAATTTTGAGGAAATGCATGAAATGCAAAGTGAGAAAACTTGAAGTTTTGAACTAGTGGGCCTAACTTTTGATGTTCAAACATGTTCATAAGGTGTTATAGGACCTCTAAATCCATTCACATATTTTTTTTATAATTTTTATTTCTTTAATTTGAATTTTTATTTATTTAAATGCAAATTAAATCAAATAAAATATGAAATAATGGTATAAGGCACATGGGCTTTTGTTTTGGATCTTCTAGAAGGCCCAAGACCTCATAAGAGCTTTCCAAAACCGTGAGAAACATGTTTGAGACAAGGATCTTCAAAAATGGCAAGAACAAACTCAAAAAATGGAAAGTTTTCAATATGTTTGATTTTTGTTTTATCATGGTTTGATTACTTGATTCCTTGTCATGTATGTTGCCTCATTCATACCTCTATATAAGCATAAGAAAACCATATGCAAAGGAGAATGAAATCCCTCTTCAAAAGTCTCTCCAATTGCATAACAAAAGCTCTACAAAATTTTCAAAAAAAATCTCAAACTAGTGCAAAGTCGTATCTGTATATCAAAGCCCCAACAATCCAAACAAGTGATCAAATCACCTCTCCGAGGCATCCAGGAATCGAATCTAACTCATAACTGAGTCCCTTCTTGTTCAGAACAATCATTATGATCATCACCGATTTGGTATAGTTTCCTTGGATTCGATCTGTTAATATATATATATATATATATATATATATATATATATATATATATATATATATATATATATATATATATATATATATATAGTTAAATATAACGCATGCATATATGTTTATGGCAATGATTAGAGTAGGTTTAACGTATCACATGTGAGTTTAAATGATTAAATCATAGGATGTCATTGTTAGGGATCAAGAACTTTTGAGCTTCACAATTCAAAACGCAGGGACTTTCAGGCTAAACTAAAGCCAGACCTAAAGACTCAAAGGCGTGTTTCCACCATACATCCTTCAAGGGCCATACGTACAGGATCCTGTGCAAATACCTCGACTCTGATTTATTGGGCTTGTGACGTTTTCAGATTCTCACCCCCTATTTGCTTGTTGTAACATGGCCCATATTATCCTTTGTCTTATTTATTTTCTTCTGTTTTAATTAATTCCTTTTTCTTTATAACAAAAAAATCATAAAAAAAATCGTAAAATTAGAAAATCACCAAAAATTTAGATTTTGTTTTTTTATTAAATTTAATTTTCATGAATCAGTTAGTTAGTTACTTTGACTTATTTCCGTAATTATAAAATCAATTAGAATTTAGGATTTAATTAATTTCAATACCTTTTTTAAAAAAAATACAAAAAAATATAGAATTATTTTCTTTTTATTAATTTTAATTTTCATTAATAATTAATATTTTTCTTTAAGATTAGATCTAGTTTAGTTAATTTTTTATTATTTAAACATTTTTCTTAAAATAAAACAAAAGCAATAAATTTTTTTCTTAAATTACTTAGACCTTTCTTATGGTTTTGAACATTCTTTTAACCCTCGCGCGTTCATTTTAGTTCCCGCATTATTATTTCCTTATTGTTGTATCTTCTTATGGTTTGTAACCGTTAAAAATTAGGATTTTATTTACCGCTTTTATCCCCAATTTTTGGACTTGTAATTTTCCCCCTCCCTGAAGCCATGTAATAGTTAGCTTTAATTTCTGCACTTTAATTTCCCGCACTGATATTCAAATGTTATATGTATGCCTAATAGAATTGCATGACAAGAATATAAAAAATAAAACGTTAGCAAACCTAACATCAAAGAAAAATAACTGAATACAACACACTCGCACATGTGCACCTCTAGGATATTCCCCACTTCGGTTGCCTTCAGAATAAAATGGTCACGATTCTAGAATGTAAGAGATTTTAGTGGCTACCCTTTGGTATAAAAAGATCATAAGTCCCTCGATGACCCTTTCGACATTGCCTCAATAAAATGATCTTAAAACCTTAGGGTAATTACTAAGATATCTTACTAGTTGCCCTTGTGACTGTACGACGACCCTCGATTATTCCTCAAAAATCTAACGATAGGGTTACCTACTCACTAATAGTAGGATAGCACAATCTAAAGGAAAAGAGAAAAAGAACAAACCTTTTCGAGTAGGTAGATAGTTCTTAGATGTTTGCTCAAAACAAAACATTTTCCACACCTACACTCCTTTCCAAAAATATTTTCAAAAACACCTTGCATACGTTCTCAACAATACGAGAAATATTACAATGCACTAAGGCGTCTTTTCAAAATACCTTTTTTCAAATACACAAACACAAGGTATTTTCAAATGATGTAGCATCTAAGAGTCCGTAGATAACTACGGATGGAAAGGGTGCTAACACCTTCCCTTTCCATAATCTACCCCCTTACTCAGAAATAATCTCGAAAGATCTTTTTCTGTTCTTTTCACCCTTTCCTTTGTTGAATAAAAGAAAAGTCGATGGCGAATCCTTCTTACCGCAATATTTTTGAATACAAATGCAAAACCAGTATAACAGTCAATTCTCCCACCATATTACAGAATTGGCGACTCTGCTGGGGAAATACTAAAAGTGGGGTTACCTTAAAGATAAATCATATTTAAAAATGCTTTTATTATTTGACTTGTATGCTTTACATTTCGAGTTTTATGTTCGGGTTATTCTTAAAGATCCTATACCCGGATCTGGGGCACTTTTAGGTAAGCAACAATAAATCATGGAGAATGTACGGTGTAGACGGATATGGTTGAAGCGATGGCTGCGTAAGTGAGACCCATTTGTTAGTACCAGTATCCCTTGTGTTAGATTAAGGAGAATACAGGGCCGCTGTGTGGTGTCATAAAGCACTAACTGACCTTAGAACCTTAGTTGAACAAACTTGGCCATTAGCAAAGTAGTGAGATAGTCAGCTTCAGTATAAAGCTGAAGATTGGTTGATACTCGATACTACACTCATTGAGATCATAATTTCGGGATATTTCATCCGCGAGAAAAGATCGCCTGAGCTGAAACAATGCCTGATAAAGAAAGATCAGTGATATTGAGACTCCTTAGAACCCGGTTACTATTACTAGGACAGGTTGAGCCAACTAAAACTTCAAGAGGGTACTTACCTACAAACCTCATGCAAGCCAGAACCTAAGGCTACTTGTGTGACTTATTTGCTTTCATTATTTAACAACTTGAACTCCTTGCAGGGCTTATTTGTTTTCATTATCTAACGATGTGAGTTCCTTGCAGGACTTGTTTGTACTCATTATCCAATAACCTTGACTTCTTGCAAGACTCACTTGTCTTCATCAACTTACACTTTTGCTTGGTGCATAGCATACACATCATAACATCATGCCGTAGCATTTCCTTAACCATTTCAAGGATCTCAAGGGCCTGTGATATAGGTTATGATGAACCAGACATCTAGCAAGGGGCAAGGGGATTTATTTTCCTCTAGCCGATTCCGTAAAAAGACCAAAGCACGATAACTTGAGTATGAGGTTATGACCCACTCGACATGGTGAGCTTGATTCTTGTATAAGGACATTTAACGACACGAAGTTCTTCCGTCAAAGATGCAATTAACATTTTCTTGTGTTTACCCTACGAGATCCTTGAAAACATTGCACGCATGTCATTACATAACAGGTATTCTCAAGATAGGTTTCTCATTTTCTCGTTGTTTATTTCAGCAAGGAAGATGGCTCTCGAACAGAACGGTAGAGATCTCCAAACTTAAGATGCTCAGTTCATGGAAATGTTCCTGAATCTCCATCCAAGGGGCAAGAATAATTAAAATCACTCCTTGCTGGGAACACGACCAAGAAAAATCCTAAAGATAACCAGGATGACCTGGTGGAACAACTGCAAGCTGACATGGAAAGGATGAGAATCCATATGAGTAGTCATATGGCTCTTATCCAAAATTTATCTCGCAAAAAAGAAGAGTTAAGAATCCTCATCAGCGAACTTCGTTAAGATAGATACGACCATCTGGGACAAACTTCTAGAATATGGGGCCTAATCAACGATCAATCTCTCTTGGAAGACAGGGAACCAGGTGACATGTTCATGCAGGAACATGTTGAGAATAAACTCAAGAGCGGTGAAATCAATGGGACTACATCTTTAAGTACTTAAAAGGGATCATACAACAAAAAGAAGGAGTCCAGTACCGTGTACGTCTAGAAGGGTCGTAATAAGAGTGATCTCAACCAATCTATGGGGGCAGTGCGGATCTCTAATCTATCACCGGTGTAATAACAACGACAGGGCAATCAACATAAGTAGGACCCACCTAAAAGGTAATTCACCAAAATCAACATGTCCCCGACTTAAGTATTGCAACACATGTTGAAGATGGAGTTGATAACATTGAAGGATCCTCCTCAGAATCCCAACAATGCCTTTTCTCGGTACAACCCTAATGTGAGATGCACTTATCATTCAAATAGTCCTGGATATGACACTAATAACTATTGGGCATTGAGAAATAAGATTCAAGACTTGATCGACGAAGGAGTGCTGGATTTCACACAAGATGGTGAGACTGAATTCTTCTACCATCCCTCAAAGGCACACCATCAGAAGTGACAAGTTCAGACAGAGAGGCTTTTTGTTCATTAGAATTTTCAAATTGTAATTTATTTTGATTGTTCAAACACTTATTTCATGTGAAACTTTGTTATTCCATTAATGCATTGCATATGTTTGTCTTGAATTAATCCATTCGTTGTCACTATACTGAAACTATGCTTTTACTTCCTTTTTGTGATATTTAACTCTCGATTAAAAGTTGTAAGCCTTTAGAGGGAGGATGACGAAAATAATACCATAACTTCTACAATATGCTTTGGAATAGACCTTGCTGACGAGGTACAGGCGTTGTTTCAAATCCTAAATAGTGGAGTTATAAGGAAGATAATCCCTAGTCAACCCCTTTAAGCCTAAGAAGTAGGAGTTTTCTTTTTCACATAAATTGAAACCTTTAATCATAACATGGGGCAGGGTAGTTTCTCAGTTAATTCAATGGTGCATTCAATCACAAATTTCCCCTCGTACATGACGAGTAGTGTTAAAGGTATCCTTCCAAAACAAAATATGGTGATGGTTCCACATAATCATTAAAACAGGTAGTCATTATCTCTCAAAAGAAAAGCCGGCTAAGTCAAAATCTATGAAGCATACTTAAAAAAAACTGGGGCATCCTGCTGACTGTAATCATAAAAGAAACAGTTCAGGCAAAAGGTAGGGATAACAAAATCAAAAAAGAGGTCGCTACGAATCCTCAACAAAAATATTACAAAAACCTGATGACTGCCTTCTCAAATAAACTTTCAGTATCCGAACCATCACTGGAATATCAGGGAAAAGATTCCAGACTCAATTGGGATCTAAACGCACAATTAACTGAGTATAGGACTGAAGAACATCACGAAGAACATGTTGGATACAAATAAAGTTTGAGCCTTTATCCTTTGTTTATTAAACCGTGAACCAGGCCACACTACAACTCTTAAAAGTCCTAGCTGAAGCGTGGGTTAGTTCGAGAGCATACTGTTACAAAAGGTATCCTGACTCCTGTAAGGTTTACTATAAATCCTGAGTTGAATTCATATTCTTACAAAATTCTGTTTGTTTACTAAAAATGCATTTTTAAAACTTCAAGACAAACATAAGCTTTGCATTTTTAAATTCCATTGTTTGCATATGACTAATTGTTCGACAACATAGAAATTTTCACGACGGATATTCAATGAGCGGAAATCCTCTCAATGAACAGAATCACCTCAGATGGAAAAACATTTCCAGTAACAGGCCTTTCATAATCAAGGGGCATGACATGGTGTCTAACTGATCTGGGCAAAGTCGAGTCAAGATTCAAGGAATCTCTCAAAAGTGCCAAATAGCCAGGGGCTGACCTCCATCTGAATCACTTGGGGAATTAGACATGATTTCCAGCAAAGGGCCACGTATGATCAAGTAAACATTTTATGGCAGTGCTGCAACACTTACTACTATGGACACTGATAATTCTCTGCACCATGTGAAAGCGAACATAGTCGGAAAGTACTACACATGAAAAAAAGAGACCCGCTAGGTTGACTGGCTTAAGCAAAATAAGGGCATCCCGGCGACCCAAAAAAAGTTCGGGAAAAAATTAGGGATATATATAAATAAAACTGTACACCCGCAAGTCGAAAACTTGAAAAGGCGGCTTGGGCAAAAAGGGGTATTTCGGTGGATTGAAAATCTGAAAGGACATTCCAGGAAAAAGTTAGGGATTAAAGTGTACGACTATATCCCGTCATCTCGTCACCTATCTATTAGTAGAAGACTTATCACCCTGATAACATTTACTTAAGACTCTGGGAGTTAGGACAAAGTTCAAGCTGTCTACAAATCCCCACAGAATCACTTCCATGGATTATCCCAATAATTTCCCCGACAGATTGCTCTGGCGGATAAAGGAGTATGATCTTCTTCCTAGTAATATCACCAACCTACGGAGTTTCAATCAGTACAGTTCATAGAGTTTCTCTTCCCCAGCTGAGCTTGTTCCTCCAAGGTTGTAAAACCCCCTTCAGACTTCAGCTTTCCAGCAGAGTTCATTTCCTTAACAAGACTATTTCCTCAGCAAGAGTACTTCTCCATTAATAGGGTTTATTTCCCCAAAAAATTTATCATCTTCTAGATACAGTGCAAATACAATTAAGACACAGATTAATCCTGGCACTCATTCCAGATTTCTCTTCCAGATACAATTCAGATACAATCCAGATATGAATATCATTCTGATACTCATTCAGTACATCTTTCAGATATGGTTCAAATATAGTCCAGATATGGATATTATTCTGATACCCATTCAATACATCTTCATATACAATCAAGGAATGGATTAATTCTTACACTCCCCAGCTTGAGTGTGCTTCTACCATAAGTCACTGACAAATCCCTCTCTTCAGTGAAGTCGTCACTATCCCCAGAGAGTTGCTATGGAACCTGGAAACCAGACCAGATGTCAGTCAACTTTATCCTCCCCAGGCGAGCCGGAAGGTTATCCATCTCTTCTATTCCCAGTCAGGGTATAAACTCCCCAGTAGAACAATGAACATCCAATGTTCTTAAACTCTTCTCCCCAAGCAAGAATTAACACGATCCAACAGAGTTTCCTCAAGCAAAGAGCAAAAATCAATGTTCACCAGCAAAGTTTCCTCGAACAAGAAAGCATGGATCCCCAGTGGAAACAATTCCTAGAAGATCGAATATACATATAGTCTTCCTCCCCAGCAACAGTCAGGGATTTATTTTCCCTATACGAAGATGCTCGACTTTACAAATGCACCTCAATAACATTTCACATTCATACATCATTTACAAACGACATATCATATGCATACAAAACGCATATAGCACAATCTTGTTTATTCTGAGAGCATCATTACACAATACAATACCTACATCATGCCATTGTATAAAACTAACTTTTTCTTTTCAGGTTAGTTCCCGAACAGATAGAATTGTCAACAGTTTATCATCTTCCAGATACAATTCAGATACGCTCCAGATACGATGTCATTCTGATACTCATTCCAGATCATATTTCAGATACATTTCAGATACGATCCAGGTATGGATGTCATTTTGATACTCATTTAGTACATCTTTCAGATATAGTTCAAATATGCTCCAAATACGGATGTAATTCTGATACTCATTCAGTACATCTTTCAGATACAGTTCAGATATGCTCTAAATACGAATACCATTCTAATACTCATTTAATACATCTTTCAAATACAGTTCAGATACGATCCAGATATGGATGTCATTCTGATACTCATTTAGTATATATTTTAAACACAGTTCAGATACGCTCCAAATACGGATGTCGCTCTGATACTCATTCAGTACATCTTTCAGATACGGTTCAAATATGCTCCAGATACGAATGCCATTCTAATACTCTTTCAGTACATCTTTCAGATACAGTTCAGATCGCTCCAAATATGGATGGTCTTTTGATACTCATTCAGTACATCTTTCAGAAATGCTCCAAATACATATGTCATTCTGATACTCATTCAGTACATCTTTCAAATACGTTTCAGATACGCTCCAAATACGAATGTAATTCTGATAATCATTCAGTACATCTTTCAGATACGGTTCAGATACGCTCCAGATACGGATACCATTCTGATACTCATTCGGTACATCTTTCAGATACAGTTCATATATGCTCCAAATACGAATGTCATTCTAATACTCATTCAGTACATATTTCAGATACAATTCAGATACACTCCAAATATGGATGTCATTCTGATACTCATTCAGTATATCTTTCAGATACAGTTCAGATACGCTCCAAATACGGATGTCATTTAGATACTCATTCAATACATCTTTCAGTTCAGATACAATCAAGATATAGATTCATTCTGATATTCATACTCAATACATCTCCAGATACAATCACGAAATAGATTCATTTTGACACTCCCTAACACATCTTCTAGATACAATCAGACACAAACTCATTCTAGTATACTTCTCATATGAATTCAGATACAGAGACCTCTTCTGGCTCAGATAAAATCAACCATAGATTTATTCTGATACATTTTCCAGTTTAGAGTCAACATTTACTTTGGATGGCATCTATAAGCCCATCTCTGAAGACTCTTAGTCATCTTCTCCAAATGGAATCTATAATCCCATTCCCGATATCATCATCCAACAACGTTACCATCTTGCACAGGCAAGTGCAAATTTCTGGGCACTTAAGTGTTCAATCATCTTCTACCTTCAAGTCACGAATGGAGGACATGCCAATCTAACTCTCCAGGTTTAAGAAGATTGAACAGGGGCAGCTGTTGTACCCCAAAATTTTCCCTCCCATTTTTCTTTAAAGCATTCTTTCAAGGCTCTTCAAATGGTCAAGGCACCCAAGGGTTGACTAGTCAACATGCACCTCATGGACCAAAAGCCTATAACTAGGGTTTGGAGTTTCTCAAAGAAATTTGGTCTGCCAAAGTCTCAAGTGGATCCCATGTTTCTTCATAGTTCCTCAACAAGGCTCATGTCAAGTTTCAATCCCTACATCACATGTTTGCTCAGTCAATGGCCCAGATGCTTGAAAGTCAACTATATTGATCAAAAAGTCAACTATGGTGAACATATAATCAAACTTCAAGATGTATGGTCAACATCAACATTTTGAAGTTATATTCATCATTTTATCAAGGTTTGATCATGATTCCCCAAGGAAAGTCCTCATTTCATCAAAAGTCAAGATTTGTCAAATTAGGGTTTCCATATGAGAAGTCAACTGAACTTTGACCAGACATAACTTTCACATGCTTCATCAACTTTTCCCCAACCAAAGCCCATATTTAAGGAAATTAAATCTTCTACAACTTTGGTTTTAGGCTCAAGTCCAAAAAGTGCTTCAGTTGAAAGATATGAGCTAATACATTATAGGTCATTTTCAAAAGTCAACAAAAGACATTTTTTGTCAAGGCAACTTACATCAAGATAATATCTCCAAATGCAAAAATGATCAAAATAGGAAATGTAGATGACATATTGAGGTTTTCAAAAAGTCCAAGATTACCTTAAAAATGAAAATTTAGCAAGTTATGAGTTTCACAAGTTTGGAAATTTTAAGGAAATGCGTGAAATGGAAAGTGAGCAATCTTGAAGTTTTGAACTAGTGGGCCTAACTTTTGATCTTCAAACATGTTCATAAGGTGTTAGAGGACCTCTAAATCCATTCAAATATTTTTTATAATTTTTATTTTTTGTATTTGAATTTTTATTCATTTAAATGCAACTTAAATCAAATAAAATATGAAATAATGGTATAAGGCATGTGGGATTTTGTTTTGGATCTTCTAGAAGGCCCAAAACATCATAAAAGCTTGCAAAAACCGTGAGATACATGTTTGAGACAAGGATATTCAAAAATGGAAAGAACAAACTCAAAAAGTGGAAAGTTTTCAATATGTTTGATTTTTGTTTTATCATGGTTTGATTACTTGATTTCTTGCCATGTATGTTGCCTCATTCATACCTATATATAAGCATAAGCAAACAATATGCAGAGGGGCACGAAATCCCTCTTCAAAAATCTCTCCAATTGCCTAACAAAAGCTCTACAAAATTTTCAAAAAAAAATAGAGCTAGTGCAAAGTCGTATCTGCATTTCAAAGCCCCAACAATCCAAACAAGTGATCGAATCACCTCTCTGAGGCATCCAGGAATTGATCCAACTCATAACTGAGTCCCTTCATGTTCAAAACGATCACTAAGATAATCACTGGTTTGGTATAGTTTCCTTGGATTTGATCTGTTAATATATATATATATATATATATATATATATATATATATATATATATATATATATATATATATATATATATATATATATATATATATATATATATATATATATATATATATATATATATATATATATATATATATATATATATATATATATATATATATATATATATATATATATATATAGTTAAATCTAACGCATGCATATATGTTTATGGCAATGATTAGAGCATGTTTAACGTATCACATGTGAGTCTAAATGATTAAATCACAGGATGCCATTGTTAGGGCTCAAGAACTTTTGAGCTTCGTAATTCAAAATGCAGGGACTTTCAGGCCAAACTAAAGCCAGACCTAAAGACTCAAAGGCACGTTTCCACCATACATCCTTCAAGGGCTATACGTACAGGATCCTGTGCAAATACCCGAGCTCTAATTTATTGGGCTTGAGATGTTTTCAGATTCTCAACCCCTATTTGCTTGTTGCAACATGGCCCATATTATCCTTTGTCTTATTTATTTTATTTTGTTTTAATTAATTCCTTTTTCTTTTTATAACAAAAAAATCATTAAAAAAAATCGTAAAATAAGAAAATCACCAAAAATTTAGATTTAGTTTTTTTTATTAAATTTAATTTTCATAAATCAATTAGTTAGTTACTTTGACTTATTTCCGTAATTATAAAATCAATTAGAATTTAGGATTTAATTAATTTCAATTCTTTTTAAAAAAAATACAAAAAAATATAGAATTAGTTTTCTTTTTATTAATTTTAATTCTCATTAATAATTAATATTTTTCTTTAAGATTATATCTAGTTTAGTTAATATTTTATTATTATTTAAATAGTTTTCTTAAAATAAAACAAAAACAATAAATTTTTTCTTATATTACTTAGACCTTTCTTATGGTTTCGAACATTCTTTTAACCCTCGCGCGTTCATTTTATTTCCCGCATTATTATTTTCTTATTATTTTCTTATTATTGTATCTGCTTATGATTTATAACTGTTAAAAATTAGGATTTTATTTACAGCTTTTATCCCCAATTTTTGGACTTGTAATTTTCCCCCTCCCCGAAGCCATGTAATAGTTAGATTTAATTTCCGCACTTTAATTTCCCGTACTGATATTTAACTGTTAGACATATGCCTAATAGGATTGCATGACAAGAATATAAAAAACAAAATGTTAGCAAACCTAACATCAAAGAAAAATAACTGAATACAACACACTCGCACATGTGCACCTCTAGGTTATTCCCACTTCGATTGCCTTCGGAATAAAACGGTCACGATTCTCGAATGTAAGAGATCTTAGTGGCTACCTGTGATACGGTGGGAAGAACTAACTGTTTTTTTGAATGCTGGTTTGCATTTTGCGTTTGTTTTCGCAAAATGTCGCGGTAAGCAAGAGTCGCCACCGGCTTTTATTTTATCCAACAAGGAAAGGAAAAAAGCATAGAAAAATTCCTTTTTCGAGATATTTCTCGGTTTCGGGGGGTAGATTATAGAAAGGGAAGGTATTAACACCCTTTCTATCCGTGGTTATCCACGGGCTCATAGGTACTTGCTCATATTGTTTTCAAAATTGCTTTCTTTGTGCTTGTGGGTTTGAAAAAGTTTTTATTTGAAACTTTGATTTAACTCTTGCTTCTGTCCTCAAGAGTGTAATGAAATGTTTTTGAAAACTTTGTTCGAAAAGTGTAAGTGTGAAGAGTTTTTTTTTGTTTTTGAAAGAGCATGTACTTAAGAACCATCTACCTACTCGAAAAAAGGAATCGTTCTATGCTTTCTTCCTTTAGACAATGCTATCCTACTATTGATGAGTAGGTAGCACCGTCGTTGGAGTTTAAGGGTCAATTCGAATTTAGGGACTTACGGTCACCAAATGAATGTTAGGACGCCTTACTGGTAACCCTAATGTCTTAGATAATTTGTTTTGAGGCAACAATATCCGAGGCAACCATTTCTAGGCGACTATGATCTTTAGGCAAGAGGACGACCTCTTAAGTGACCTATACTCAATGACCGTGTACGAAGGCAACCAAGTGGGGTGTACCCTAAGAGTGCGCATGTGTGAATATGTCATTTTCAGTTGATTTTATCTTTGTACATGTTAATGGTGATCTAAGTTGATTTTAGGTTAAAACATTCAGTCTTGTCATGCATTCCTATTATCAAACATCTAACCGTTATAATTTGCAGAAAATAAAATGCGGAATTTAAATTACAAGGCGTCGGGTATTTACATCGCCAAAGACAAACCCTTTAAAAGTAAATAAAGCGGTAAAAAATAAATAAAGCGATAAATAAATGGTTCTAATTATCTATTACATTCCGGGAAAAAGTACAATATTGAATAAATAGATCGCGTGCGGGAAAATTAAATCGAGCGCAAGTAGGGTTTTGACCCTTTTGTTATTTAAAGAAAAGATTTTTTTTGTTTGTTTTTGAATTAAGAAATAAACTATCCTAAGTTAATTATTAAATTAAATTAATTAAACTAATTAATAAAAATAAATATTTTTGGGTTTTTTTGTGTTATTTAAAGAAAGAAAATAAAATTGATCAATGTTAATAAAACCTAATTATGTCTAAGTTAATTTTGATTATTGAAAAAAATATATTAAAGTTATTTCTAATTAATGGCCTAAATTAATTAGTATGTTTGTTAATAAAAAAAATAAAATACTAAAATTTAATTTGATAAAGAAAATATTTTTTGGTTTTAATTTTGTTAAAGGAAAATAATGATTGGTTAGAAAATAATAAAAATAATAACAATAAATAATTAAAACAAAACAAAAAAAATATAAAATAGAGAGAGATAGGGGAGTTTGGGCCTGAATATGAGTGTTGGAGAAGCAATTCTGAGGCCCAAACGAGCTGGCCCTGTATTGACTTTTTGAGATCCCCTATGCGCATGTTGACTGGACTCCATGGTGGACCATCAACCTGGATCACCAGATTTGGCCTTGGGCCATCTGGCGCTTCGATACTTGAGGGTGTATGATAGACATCATGCTTGGATTTGTACCTGATCATCTGAAGAAAAAATGTAACAAAGTGCATGGGGGACCTGGGATTCGAACCCAGGTCCTGTTGGTATTTGTACTGCTTGCTTCGTCACTAGGCCAATGTGTCTCAATTGTTAATATATTAAACAATAATAATAAGAGATAATGCGCCATATGGCAGAAAAAAATAAAAACGCGCGAATTATTTGAACCAACCACTGGGGAGATGACACGCCATCGTCCCCTACCTCCAGCCCCTGTAACTTTACCTGCGGATTTAGATCCGCGGCTAAATGCGCAGGTCAATCCCAAAATTAATTCCAGGCCATAAAAACGACCTCCAAAGGCATGGTTAGGTTCGTCTCCCTCTCCTGAGTGCAACCATGTCTATCACGAGACTCAATTTCACCTAAAACGCAAATCCCTAAAATCCAACACGAAACCCTATCCATGATGTTATGAGATTACAGTCCATATAAATAAAATTAAACATTGCCACAAGCTTAGAAATCTCATGAGAGTCACAAATATATCAATGATTTACCAGAAAGATGCAAGAATTAAGAGCTATGATTTTGAATACAGGGCTGAGAGACGTGATACTTACAACATGTTTTGGTGTGTATGAGAGCTTGCTTTGGATTGCAGAAGGTTGAGTAGACACCCAGCAATCGATTGCTATCAAGCTTTGCTTCTGAAAACGCCTCAAAGTATGATTTTGGTTTCACACTTTTTCACCACTTTTTCAAGTTTTGTTTTTGAGTGTTCTTGCAGCCTCTAACCCTCAATTTCGTGTGCCTCTCTTGCTTGTGTATGATAGAATGCATTAGGTCAAGAATTATGGTCCAAATCTTCTCCCATTATGGGGTGCATATTTGATATGATTTCCATTTGAAAGCTTGCCTAATTTGTAAAAAATCCATCTTTTTGCACATGATATGATGAGATACGAATTTGATGCTGATCATGATGATGATTAAGACCTAAAACAACCAAAAAGATCTCAAGTAATCAATATTTGGATTTTACATGATTTAATTTGATTTAAAATGAAATAATTCAATAAAAAATCAAATAAAATAATAAAAAAGAAATATGATCTCAAGGCTGAAGCTAGGACACGTGCGCAATGGTGCAAGATCAAATCAAGTGGAAAATAATGGGCCCATTTGACAAAATTTGAAGTTTTGGGGATAGTTGACTTTTGGCAGTTTTGCAAAAATGCCCAACTTTAACAATGCATAACTTCTTCAATTTTGAACTTTTGGAGGTGTTCTTTGACCTTTTAGAAAGCCTCAGATGTCCTCTAACCAATACTTTTGGTCGCATCTAATTTTGATATTCCATGCTCAAGTTATAAGCTTTGACAAAAAAGGTGTTTTTGTTGACTTTCAAAAATGGCCTATAATGTCCAAATTTATAACTTCTTGTGAGTGCATTTTCTGATCTTGGGGTATGAATATGGATTGTAGGAAATTTAATCCTATTCAAAATGAGCTTTGGATGGGTCATTTCTCATAAAGTATGAGAAAGTTATGCTTGGTCAAAGTTGAGTTGACTTTTCCTATAAAACCCTAATTTAGCAACTTTTAAGTCTTGATGAATTTTGAGCAATCCTTGATGAATCATGATCAACCCTTGATAAAATGATGAAATATCCTTCAAAAGGATAATGTTGACAACAACTCTTGAAGTTTGACTGTATTTGGATCACAATTGACTTTTGTCCTAGCACAATCGATCTTTGGACCCTTTGAGCAATTGACTGAGCAAACTTCCTCTGCAAGGCTTGAAATTTGACATGGATGATCTTGAGAACATATTAGGACATTGGGGAGCATTTGAGGTCATTTGGACTCAAGGATCTTGATGCAACACAAAACCCTAATTTGAGGTTGACTGCCTTAGGAGATAGCTTGACTGTCCAACTATTGAGCAATCTTGAGCCACTTGGAGATTTTTTCTTGCAATATCTTGAGAAATATGAGAGGGAAAATTTTGGGGTATAACAGCTTCCCCTGTTCAATCTTCTTAAATCTGAGGATGTAGATTGGCTTTCGTGCCTTTCGTGATCCGAAGGTGGAAGATGATTGAACACTAGAGTGCCCAGAAATTTGCACTCGCATGAAGTGGTATCAGCCTCGTGATGTCGGGAATGGGCTTACAGATGCCATTTAGAGATTGTTGGTAGGAGCATGGGCTTATAGATGCCATCTGCAGGAGTGTCGATCGCATAAGAGATTCCTTAGCCAGAACTTGCATACCTGTTGTTTGTAGAAGATTCTGGTGGGGAAGTCTTATTTTTGTTGAGATTTAGAAACTTGCATGTACTTCAACTGAGAGAATGCCTCGGCTGAGTCTTAAGAACCTATCCATAATTCAACTAGGAGGAAACATCTTGATCAAGATCTAGGAACTGCCTGGTCTTCAACGTAGTATACCGTTGAGATTATAGAACTCGTCCATACTATGACGGAGGAAAACATCATGATCTAGTAACTGTCTGGTTTTCAACGTAGTATACCGTTGAGATTGTAGAACTCGTCCACACTATGACAGAGGAAAACATCTTCATCAAGATCTAGGAACTGTCTGGTCTTCAACGTAGTATACCGTTGAGATTATAGAACTCGTCCACACTATGACGGAGGAAAACATCAAGATCTAGGAACTGTCTGGTCTTCAACGTAGTATACCGTTGAGATTGCAGAACTCGTCCACACTATGACGGAGGGAAACATCTTCATCAAGATCTAGGAACTGTCTAGTCTTCAACGTAGTATACCATTGAGATTATAGAACTCGTCCACATTATGACGGAGGAAAACATCAAGATCTAGGAACTGTCTGGTATTCAACGTAGTATACCGTTGAGATTGCAGAACTCGTCCATACTATGACAGAGGGAAACATCTTCATCAAGATCTAAGAACTGTCTAGTCTTCAACGTAGTATACCGTTGAGATTATAGAACTCGTCCACACTATGACGGAGGAAAACATCAAGATCTAGGAACTGTCTGGTCTTCAACGTAGTATACCGTTGAAATTGTAGAACTCGTCCACACTATGACGGAGGGAAACATCTTCATCAAGATCTAGGAACTGTCTAGTCTTCAACGTAGTATACCGTTGAGATTATAGAACTCATCCACACTATGACAGAGGGAAACATCTTCATCAAGATCTAGGAACTGTCTGGTCTTCAACATAGTATACCGTTGAGATTATAGAACTCGTCTACACTATGACGGAGGAAAACATCAAGATCTAGGAATTGTCTAGTCTTCAACGTAGTATACCATTGAGATTGCAGAACTCGTCCACACTATGACAGAGGGAAACATCTTCATCAAGATCTAGGAACTGTCTAGTCTTCAACGTAGTATACCGTTGAGATTATAGAACTCGTCCACACTATGACGGAGGAAAACATCAAGATCTAGGAACTGTCTGGTCTTCAACGTAGTATACCGTTGAGATTGCAGAACTCGTCCACACTATGACGGAGGGAAACATCTTCATCAAGATCTAGGAATTGTCTAGTCTTCAACGTAGTATACCGTTGAGATTATAGAACTCGTCCACACTATGACAGAGGAAAACATCAAGATCTAGGAACTGTCTGGTCTTCAACGTATTATACTGTTGATATTGTAGAACTCGTCCACACTATGACAGAGGGAACATATTCATCAAGATCTAGGAACTGTCTAGTCTTCAACGTAGTATACCGTTGAGATTATAGAACTCTTCCACACTATGACAGAGGGAAACATCTTCATCAAGATCTAGGAACTGTCTAGTCTTCAACATAGTATACCGTTGAGATTATAGAACTCGTCCACACTATGACGGAGGAAAATTGTCTAGATTGAGAAACTTATATGAAATTCAACCGAGCATAATTCAGTTGAGATTTAAGAACCGATCCAGGTCTTCGACATAGTTGAGAACTTAACTGCATCTTTCCTGAAAGGTAAAGGTCAGTCGTATGCAATGCATGATATATATCAAGTAATGATTTTCTCAAAATAAATGAGATTGTGTTGTATGATGCGTATATGCATGTATCATGATGTATGGAAATGTAATGTTTTAGCTAGGGAAAGTAAATTCCGGATAGCTGTTGGATAATATAGTTGAATCCTTCATTTCCGCTAGGGATGGCGAAAAAAGATGATTGATGAGGATAAACCTGCAGAAGAGTATAACTCTGTTGGAGGATAAACTGATGAGGAGGTTACTCTGTGGGGAAGAGATGTTCTTATGAGGATTCAACCAATAAGTTCCGCTGGGGATGAATTACCATTGCTGGTTATACTGAACCCTGTTGGGGGTTGAATTCCTGTTTGTGAAAGGAAAGAACTCCGCTGGGGATGATCTTTCAGTTGCGGCTTCACTGGGGATAACCTGTTAGACTCTTATGGGGATAATCCTTTGAGCTCGGCTGGGGATATTCTTCCTTTGGGCTCGGCTGAGGATATTTATTTTTATACTCCGCCGGGGATGAACTTCCGGAGTCTTCTGGGGAAGATTCTTCAACTCCACTGGGGAAGCTTTTTCAGACTGCATTGGGAAAATTTTAAATCCACTGGGGATATCTTGTATTCTGCCGGGGAATATTCTTATACTCCGTTGGGGAATATTAAGACTGCCGGGGATATTAAGCCCTTTCAGCGTTGATGGTAGATAAACTCTGCTTGGGGGGAGAATATTATTGATCCATTCATTCACAGTTGCAAGTCTCAGCCGGGGAGAGTTATCATTACTGTCTTACTCTGCGGGGAGTGAATGCATCTTAACCATATTCTTCAGCTGAATTTACCTTTGTACCTGGTGGATAAAGCGACTATACAACTTGGACAATTCTCATTTGGCCCTGTTTCTGACATTACCAGTAATCGTCTTTTGTTTCGCATGCAAATATTTATGAGCAGCAATTAATGTCAAGTGCATATATTAAAAATGAACATTGGACGTTCTTTGCAAAACAAAACAAATAAAGGAAAAATAGCTTGAAATTTCTTTGAAAATGAATTGTATTGATTTTCAAATTTGGCCCATAAACAGGCGTTTTTGTACAAGAGGCTGACGTCCTATTAAGAGAACGCCTCCGAATAATAGAATTTACACAATTTGTGAAAAACTAAACAAAACAGCTATGTGAATAATCCCACTGGGTTCCAACTCTGCTATTGCCTTTATGTCTTCGAGCATCTCATCACTTAGCTATTTGGTTGAAGGTAGATCAGATTGATTAATGCCGTCCAAGCTTGATAGTCGATACCGAAGTCTGGTTGCAAGGTGATCCAATGAGACATAGTGTTACGCTTTAATCCCTAATTTTTACCTGGACCGCCCTTTCGGGTTTTCAGTCCACCTGGATACCCCATTTTTCCCAAGCCGCCTTTTCAGGTTTTCGACTTGCCGGGTGTACAGATTTTTTCATTTTCATCCCTTATTTTTTCCCGAACCCTTTTGGTTCGCCGGGAAGCCCTTATTTTTGCCTAGGCCAGTCGACCTAACGGGTATTTGATTATGCGTAGTATCTTTTCACTATGTTTGCATTGACCGGTGAGGGAGGTTGTCACCATCCATGGTGGTTAAAATCATAGCTCCTCTTGAGAAAATGTTCTTAACCATAAATGGACCTTCGTAACTAGGGGTCCATTTGCCCCTGGGATCACCTTGAGGTAGTATGATGCGCTTGATTACCATATCCCCAACTTGATACTCTTGTCGTCTAACTTTCTTGTTAAATGCCTTGATCATCCGTTTTTGATACGTCTGACCATGACAAATAGCAGTAAGTCTCTTTTCGTCGATTAGGTTCAACTGATCAAGCCGGGTCTGAATCCAGTCATCCTCGCTCAAACCTGCATCCTTCATAATCTGAAGAGAGGGTATGTGAACTTCAATGGGCAAGACTGCCTCCATGCCATATACCAATGAATAGGGTGTTTCCTCTGTTGACGTCCGTGCTGAGGTACGGTACCCATGAAGAGCAAATGGTAACATCTTATGCCAGTCTTTGTATGTCACCGTCATCTTCTGCACAATCTTCTTAATGTTCTTATTAGCCGCTTCTACAGCCCCATTCATCTTCGGCCGATAGGGAGAAGAGTTATGATGTTGTATCTTGAACTGCTTGCAGAGCTCAGTGATCATCTTGTTGTTGAGATTGGTACCATTGTCCGTAATGATTCTCTCTAGTACCCCATATCGACAGATCAGATTGTGTCGAATGAACCGTGCCCCGACGTTCTTGGTTACGATAGCAAAGGAAGCTGCTTCAACCCACTTCGTAAAGTAATCAATTGCTACCAGGATGAAACGATGCCCATTGGATGCCGAAGGTCTGATCTCGCCGATCATATCAATGCCCCACATTGCAAAAGGCCAAGGTGCCGTCAAGACGTTTATAGGAACTAGAGGTATGTGCATCTTATCAGCATAGACTTGGCACTTGTGACATGTCCGAGAGTGTTGATAACAATCGGCTTCCATAGTGGACCAATAATATCCTGCCCGAAGGATTTTCTTTGCCATGGTGTGTCCACTGGAATGAGTTCCGAAAAGACCTTCGTGTAAATATGCCATGATCCTTTCTGCTTCATTCTTATCCACACATCGCAGTAAGGTTGAATCATGGTTACGCTTGTAAAGAATGCCATTGCTGATGAAGAACTTCGCCGCGAACCTCCTCAGAAACTTCTTATCATTAACAGATGTACCCTCAGGGTATTCTTGAGCCTCAAGGTATCTCTTCACCTCATGAAACCTGGGTTTATCTGCTACCTCTTCAGTCTCAATGTCACAACGGTGTGCAGGTTCATCCAATCTTTCAATGATAATCCGGGGAGCTTCGTTGTCCCAATTGACTTTGAACATAGAAGACATCGTAGCCAGCGCGTCCGCTAACTGATTCTCCCATCTCGGGAAGTGTTCAAAGGTTATCTCCTTAAAGTGCGGATGCAACGTCAATACATACTCCTTGTAAGGAATAAGATTTGGGTGTTTCATATCCCACTCGCCTTTGATCTGACTGATCACGAGATCGGAATCTTCGAAGACACTCAAGAACTTAATCCTTAGGTCAATTGCTGCTCGAAGACCCATGATGCACACTTCTTACTCCGCCATGTTGTTGGTGCAGTTGTGTGATCGGTGGGAATAAAACTGACTGTTTTTGGAATGCTGGTTCGCGTTTTGCGTTTGTTTTTGCAAAATGTCGCGGTGAGCAAGAGTCGCCATCGTCTTTTATTTTATCCAACAAGGAAAGGACAAAAGCACAGAAAAATTCCTTTTTCGAGATGTTTCTCGGATTTGGGAGGTAGATTATAGAAAGGGAAGGTGTTAGCACCCTTTCTATCCGTGGTTATCCTCGGGCTCTTAGGTACTTGCTCATTGTGTTTTCAAAAATTGCTTTTCATTGTGTTTGTAGGTTTGAAAGGAGTTTTTGTTTGAAATGAGTGTAAGTGCGAAAAGTTTTGTTTTGTTTTAAAAGGAGCAAGTACTTAAGAACCATCTACCTACTCGAAAAAGGAATTAAACTGGTCAAATGTCCTTTAGACAATGCTATCCCACTATTGAGGAGTAGGTAGCACCGTCGTTGGAGTTTTTGGGTCAATTCGATTAAGGGACGTGTGGTCACTAAAGCAATGTTAGGACGCCTTAGTGGTAACCCTAATGTCTTAGATCATTTTTTTCCGAGGCAACCGTTTCGAGGCAACTTATGATCTTTGGACAAAAGGGCGACCTCTAAAACTTCCTATACTCAATGACCACTTTCAAAGGCAACCAAGTGAGGTGTACCCTAAGAGTGCGCATGTGCGAGTGTATTGTTTTTCAGTTATTTATCTTTGTACATGTCATGGGTTATCTATGTTGATTTTAAGTTCATACATTGAATCTTGTCATGCATTCCCTATTATCAAACATCTAACAGTTTATAGTTGCAGAAATTAAATTTGCGGAAATTAAATCTAAACTATTACAAGACGTCGGGTATTTACATCGCCAAAAACAAACCCTTTAATTTAAATTGCGGAAAGTAAAATAAAGAGATAAATAATTAAAGTCATAATTAAAAGCTATTACATACCGGAAGCAATTACAATATTGGAATCAAATGGATCGCGTGAAAGAAATTAAGACGGCGCATTTTTTAGGGTTTTGACCCTTTTTTGGAAAGAAGGCATTTTTTGTTTATTTTCTGAATTAAAAGAAACTAGATCTAAATTAATTATTAAATTAAATGAGCTAATTAATTAATTGATAAAAATAATATTTTTTTGAATTTTTGAGTATTTAAGGAAATAAAATAAAATGGTTAAAAGTTAGTAAAACCTAATATTCTAAATTGATTTTAATTTAATGCAAAAATATTAATGTTAAACCTATTTAAAACTAAGTTAATTAATTAATATTTATTTACAAAAATAAAATAACGAAATTAATAAAAATAATATTTTTTGTGATTTTGATTTATGAGGAAAATAAATTAATTAGTGATAATAAGATAATTAATTAAAATAATAAGACAAATAAATAAATATAATGGAAAGTAAAAGAAATAAAACCAAGGGGGTGTTGGGCCCAAGAGGAGGTGGAATCAGCAATTGTTTGGCCCACTTTCATTCAAGCCTGCTTTGACTTTCATCATTCCACGCGTATGCATTGACTGGAGAATTTGGTGGACTTGCAATTTTGGCCATTGGATTTGATCTGAAGCCATTTGGCAAGTGCTGGATTGGTGATGTATGGTACGTTGTACGCCTGGGAATGCATGGAATCACCTGGAGAAAAATTGCAACAAATATTGGGGGACCTGGGATTCGAACCCAGGTCCCATTAGACAATACACTAACCTGCTTGCCAACTCAACCAACGCGTTTTATTATTAGTGGAACACACAATGAATATTATATTGGAAATTCAATTATTATGTTGGAAAAATATAAAAATGGCGCGCTGTTTGAATCACCCAATCAGGAGAAGACACATAATCGTCTTCTTCGTTGAAAAGCCTGGATATTTACCTGCGGATTTTATCCGCAGCTAAATTCCCAGGTTCGTCCTAAAATGAGCTACATGTCATGTAAACATAAACAGAGGCCATCACTGTGTTCGTCTCTCCTCCCTGAACACAACTATGGCCATGGTTCGTCCTAATTGTTCTTGCAAAACAAAAACCCAAATGCAAACCTCCAAAACCCTAGGTTCGGGTAGGGAGATATAGGCTACAAAAATCCAATTGAATAATGCAGAATGATTGGAAATTGAATTGTAAACATGATTGTACAAACGATTTGTCCAAAAGGTGCCAGAATATGGAGTCACGATTTCATGTTCAGAGTGACTTTTAGGACGACTTACAGTGAGTTTGGTGACGTTTCAAGGCTTGGTTTTGATTCCTTTGGCTTCAGTGGAAGTCAGGCAAGGAAGCTACGTTGAGATTTTGCCTTGAATTAACCTCTAAACAAGATTTCGATCTCCACTTTTTCCAAGCTTTTTTCAGTTTTGGTTTGGCTGTTTTTGCCACTTTTAGGCCGTGTTCTTTTGTGCTCTTGCTTGTACATGTATAAGGGATTGTATTAGGTTAAATCTTTGGGCTTGAATCCATGTGACTTGATGAATTGAGATATCATTTGATTCCTCCATTAAAGGCCTTCAAATTCTTTCCAAATCCAAGATTTTATGCATGATATGGCTTGGCACGAATTTGATTGGGGTGTATCATGATAATTGAAAGCTGTAATGATCAAAAAGATATCAAGCTATTAAGATTTGGATTTTATTTTGATTTAAATTGATTAAAAATGAATTAAATCAATAAAAATCAAATAAAATAGAAAAATTAATAATTGGTCATGAAATTGAAGATAGGACACGTGTGTGGTGTTACAAGATCAGATCAAGTGGAAAAAAGTGGGCTCTTTTGTCAAAAATTGGAGTTTTGAGGATAAATGACTTTTGGCACTTTTGGAAAAATGCCTAACTTCAACAATGCATAACTTCTTCAATTTTGAACTTTTGGAAGTATTCTGGGACTTTTTAGAAACCTTGATATGTCCTCTAAACAACCCTTTTTGTCTCATCTCATTTTGATATTCCATGCTCAAGTTATAAGCTTTGGCAAAAAAGGTGTTTTTGTTGACTTTCAAAAACGACCTATAATGTCCAAATTTGTAACTTTTTGTTAGTTCATTTCTTGATTTTTGGGTGTGAAGATGGATTGTAGGAAATTTCATCCTCTTCAAAATGAGCTTAGGATGGGTCATTTCTCATAAAGTATGAGAAAGTTATGCTTGGTCAAAGTTGAGTTGACTTTTCCTACAAAACCCTAATTTAACAACTTTTGAATCTTGATGAAACTTGAGAAATCCTTGATGAATCATGATCAAACCTTGATCAAATGATGAATTATACTTCAAAATGAGAATGATGACAAAATATCTTGAGGTTTGAGTATTTGTAGGTCACAGTTGACTTTTGCCCTAGCACAGTCGATTTTTGGACCTCTTGAGCAATTGACTGACCAAACTTTCTCTACAAGGCTTGAAATTTGACATGGATGGTATTATGAACATATTAGGACGTTGTGAAGAATTTGAGGCTATTTGGATGTAAGGACCTTGATGCAACACAAAACCCTAATTTTGAATTGACTGCCTTAGGAGGTGATTTGACTGTCCAACTCTTGAGCTAACTTGAGCCACTTGGAGATTATTCTTGACATGTCTTGAGAAATATGGGAGGGAAAATTTTGGGGTACAACAGTTGCCCCTATTCAATTTTCTTAAACCTGAGGATATAGATTGTCTTTCGAGCCTTTCGTGATCCGAAGGTGGAAGATAATTGAACACTAGAGTGCCCAGAAATTTGCACTCGCATGGTGTAGTATCAGCATTATGATGTCGGGAATGGGCTTACAGATGCCATTTGGAGATTGTTGGTAGGAGGATGGGCTTACAGATGCCATCTGCAGGAGTGTCGATCGCATAAGAGATTCGTTAGCGAGAATTTGCATACCTGTTGTTGTAGAAGATTTCACTGGGGAAGTCTAACTTTTGTTGAGATTTAGGAACTTGCTTGTACTTCAACTGAGAGAATGCCTCGACTGAGTCTTAAGAACCCGTCCATAATTCAATTGGGGGGAAACATCTTCATCAAGATCTAGGAACTTTCTGGTCTTCAACGTAGTATACCGTTGAAATTAGAGAACTCGTCCACACTATGACGGAGGAAAACATCAAGATCTAGGAACTGACTAGTGCTCAACGTAGTATACCGTTGAGGTTATAGCACTCGTCCACACTATGACATAGGGAAACATCTTCATCAAGATCTAGGAACTGTTTGGTGCTCAACGTAGTATACCGTTGAGGTTAGAGAACTCGTCCACACTGTGACGGAGGAAAACATCTTCATCAAGATCTAGGAACTGTCTGGTGCTCAACATAGTATATCATTGAGGTTAGAGAACTTGTCCACACTATGACGGAGGAAAACATCAAGATCTAGGAACTGACTAGTGCTCAACGTAGTATACCGTTGAGGTTATAGCACTCGTCCACACTATGACATGGGGAAACATCTTCATCAAGATCTAGGAACTGTCTGGTCTTCAACATAGTATACCGTTGAAATTAGAGAACTCGTCCACACTATGACGGAGGAAAACATCAAGATCTAGGAACTGACTAGTGCTCAACGTAGTATACCGTTGAGGTTATAGCACTCGTCCACACTATGACGTAGGAAAACTATCGAGATTGAGAACCTTATCTGAAATTCAACCGAGGATAATTCAATTGAGATTTAAGAACCGGTTAGGTCTTCGACGTAACTGAGAACTTTAACTGTATCTTTCCTGAAAGGTAAAGGTCAGTCATATGCAATGCATGATATGGATCAGGCAATGATATTCTCAAAATAAATGAGATTGTATTCGTATGACGCGTATATGCATGTATCTTGATGTATGAAAATTTGATGTTTTAACTGGGGAAAATAAATCCCGGAGCTGCTGGAGAATATAGTTGAGTTCTTCGTTTCCGCTGGGGATGATGAACGAAGATGATTGTGAGAATAAACCTGCAGGAGAAAAGAACTCCGTTGGGGAATAAGCTGATGAAGAGATTATTCTGTGGGGAATTACTCTGTGGGGGAAGAGATGCTCTGCTGAGATTTTAACGATAAACTCCGCTGGGGATTCCGTTGATAAGCTCTGTTGGGGATTTTAATGATGAACTCCGCTGGGTATGGATTACTGTTGCTGGTGATATTGAATCTGTTTAGGATTGAACTCATGTTCGGGGAAAGAAAGAACTTCGCTGGGGATGATCTTTCAGTTGCGACTTGCTAGGGATAACCCTGTTAGAATTTTGTGGGGATAACCCTCTGAATTTAGCTGGGGAGATTTATTGTATACTCCGCTGAGGGTAAGCTTCCAGAGTTTACTGGGGATGATGATTCAGCTCTGTTGGGGAAACTCTTTTCAGACCGTGCTGGGGAAATGGCTCCACTGGGGTATCTTGTATTCCACCGGGGAACATTCTTATACTCCATTTGAAGAATATTAAGACTGCCGGGGATGCTCTTATACTTGCTGGAGAATATCTTTATACTCTGTTGGGGAATATTAAGATCTTCTGGGGATACCAAGCCTTTTTAGGGCTGATGGTAGATTAACTCTGCTTGGGGAGAGTACTGATGATTCGTCCGTAGTTACAAGTTTCAGCTGAGAGAGCTATCATTACTGTCTTACCCTGCGGGGAGTGGAGGTATCTTAGCCATATCCTTCAGCTGAATCTATCTTGGTACCTGGTGGACTGAGCAACTATACAGTTCGGACAATTCTTATTGCCCCTGTTTCTGATATTACCAGTAATTCGTCCTTTGTTTCGCATGTAAATATTTATGATCAGCAATTAATGTCAAATGCATATATCAAAAAGGAACTTTGGACGTTCTTTGCAAAACAAAACAGATAAAGGAAAAAGAAATTTGTCTGAAAATGAATTTGTATTGATTTTGAAGTTTGGCCTGTAAATAGGCGTTTTTTTGTACAAGAGGCTGACATCCTAGTAAGAGAACGCCGCTGAACAAAATATAATTTATACAATTTTGTAAAAAGAAAACAAAACAACTATGTGAATAATCCCATTGGGTTCCAACTCTGCTATTGCCTTTATGTCCTCAAGCATCTCATCACTTTGCTACTGGTTGAAGGTAGATCAGATTGATTAGTGTCGTCCGAACTTGATAGTCGATACCGAAGTTTGGATGCAAGGTGATCCAATGAGACATAGTGTTACGCTTTGATCCCTAACTTTTGCCTGGACCGCCCTTTCGGGTTTTCAGTCCACCGGGATACCCATTTTTGCCCAAGCCGCCTTTTCAGGTTTTCGACTTGCCGGGTGTACAAATTTTTCCTTTTCATCCCTTATTTTTGCCCGAACCATTTTGGTTCGCCGGGAAGCCCTTATTTTTTCCTAGGCCATTCAACCTAGCAGGTCTTTGATTATGCGTAGTATCTTTTCACTATGTCTGCATTGACGGGGTGAGGAAGGTCGTCACCATCCATGGTGGTTATAATCATAGCTCCTCCTTAGAAAATGTTCTTAACCACAAATGGCCCTTCGTAAGTAGGGGTCAATTTGCCCCTGGGATCACCTTGAGGTAAGATAATGCGCTTGATTACCAGGTCCCCAACTTGATACTCTTGTCGTCTGTCTTTCTTGTTAAATGCCTTGATCATTCGTCTTTGGTACGTTTGACGATGACAAATAGCAGTAAGTCTCTTTTCGTCGATTAGATTTAGTTGATCAAGTCGGGTCTGAATCCAGTCATCTTCACTCAAACCTGCATCCTTCATGATTTGAAGAGAGGGTATCTGAACCTCAATGGGAAATACTGCCTCCATACCATAAACTAAGGAATAGGGTGTTGCCCCTGTTGACGTCCGTGTTGAGGTACGGTACCCATGGAGAGAAAATGGTAACATCTCGTGCCAATATTTGTATGTCACTGTCATCTTCTGCACAATCTTCTTAATGTTCTTATTAGCCGCTTCTACAACCCCATTCATCTTCGGCCGGTAGGGAGAAGAGTTATGATGCTGTATCTTGAATTACTCGTAGAGCTCAGTGATCATCTTGTTGTTGAGATTGGTACCATTGTCCGTAATGATCCTCTCTGGTACACCGTATCGACAAATCAGATTGTGTCGAATGAACCGTCCACGACGTTCTTGGTTACCGTAGCAAAGGAAGCTGCTTCAACCCACTTTGTAAAGTAATCAATAGCTACCAGGATGAAACGATGTCCGTTAGAGGCCGTAGGTCTGATATCGCCGATCATATCAATGCCCCACATTGCAAAAGGCCAAGGTGTCGTCAAGACGTTCAGAGGAACTGGAGGTATGTGCACCTTATCAACATAAACTTGGAACTTGTGACATGTCCAAGAATGCTGATAACAGTCGGCTTCCATTGTGGACCAATAATATCCTGCCCGAAGGATTTTCTTTGCCATGGTGTGTCCACTGGAGTGAGTTCCGAAAGTACCTTCATGTAACTCCTCCATGATCCTTTCTGCTTCATTCTTATCCACACAACACAATAAAGTTGAATCATGGTTACGCTTGTAAAGGATGTCATTGATGATGAAGAACTTCGCCGCGAACCTTCTCAAAAACTTCTTATCATTAACAGATGCACCCTCGGGGTATTCCTGAGCTTCAAGATACCTCTTCACCTCATGATACCAGGGCTTTTCTATTACTTCTTCAGTCTCAAGATCACAGCAATGTGCAGGTTCATCTAATCTTTCAATAATGATCCGAGGAGCCTCGTTGCCCCAATTGACTTTGAACATAGAAGACATCGTAGCCAGCGCGTTCGCCAACTGATTCTCCTCTCTCGGGAAGTGTTCAAAGGTTATCTCCTCAAAATGGGGAAGCAACGTCAATACATACTCCTTGTAAGGAATAAGATTTGGGTGTTTCATATCCCACTCGCCTTTGATCTGACTGATCACGAGAGCGGAATCTCCGAAGACACTTAGAAACTTAATCCTTAGGTCAATTGTTGCTCGAAGACCCATAATGCACGCTTCATACTCCGCCATATTGTTGGTGCAGTTGAAACATAGACGGGCGGTAAATGGAGTATGAGAGCCTTTAGGAGATATGATCACAGCGCCAATGCCATTACCCAAAGCGTTTAAAGCTCCATCAAAGTACATAGACCATCAGGATCCTTCCTCAGGTCCTTCATCCGGTCCAGGTGTCTCACAATCAGTTACCAACATGATATTCTCGTCCGGAAATTCAAAGTTCATAGACTGGTAATAATCCACTTCCTGATGTGCCAAATGGTCTGCCAACACACTTCCTTTGATTGCCTTCTGAGTTGTGTATTGGATGTCATACTCAGTCAAGATCATCTGCCATCTTGCTATTCTTCCAGACAAAGCAGGCTTTTCGAAGATAAACTTGATTGGATCCATCTTTGATATCAATAGAGTGGTGTGAGTCAACATATACTATCTCAACCGGCGAGCAGCCCATGCCAAAGCACAACAAGTTTTCTCGAGTAGTGAGTATCAGGTCTCACAGTCGGTAAAGTTTTTGCTAAGGTAATAAATAGCATGCTCTTTTCGGCCAGATTCGTCATGCTTCCCCAGCAGACACCCCATTGAGTTGTCGAGTACTGTCAAGTATAAGATCAAAGGTCTCCCTTCAACTGGTGGCATTAGGATATGTGGCTCTTGGAGATACTCTTTGATCCTCTCGAAAGCGTCCTGGCATTCATCATTCCAACGTACCACTTGATCTTTCTTCAGTAGCTTGAAGATTGGCTCACAAGTAGCAGTTAGGTGTGAGATGAATCGGGGAATGTAGTTCAGTCGTCCCAGAAATCCTCTGACTTCTTTCTCTATTCTGGGAGCTGGCATCTCTTGTATAGCTTTCACTTTGGCCAGATCCACTTGAATACCTTTGTCGCTCATGACGAAGCCTAGTAGTTTACCAGACCTCACCCCGAAGGTGCACTTGTTCGGGTTTAACCTCAGTTTGTACAACTTCAACCTGTCAAACAATTTCTGTAGATGGTCAAGGTGTTCCTCCTCAGTATGGGACCTTGCAATCATATCGTCGACGTATACTTCAATCTCATGATGGATCATGTCATGAAACAAAGCGACCATGGCACGCTGATACGTTGCCCCAACATTTTTCAATCCAAAAGGCATGACCTTGTAGCAAAAGGTACCCCACTGAGTAACAAAGGTTGTTTTCTCCATGTCTTCGGGAGCCATTTTTATCTGATTATAACCGGAGAAACCGTCCATAAAGGAGAAGACCTTGTGCTGAGCAGTATTGTCGACCATAAAGTCAATATGAGGTAGAGGGAAATCATCTTTGGGGCTTGCCCTGTTCAAATCCATGTAGTCAACACACATTCGAACCTTCCCATCCTTTTTCGGCACGGGAACCACGTTGGTGACCCACTGAGGGTAAGAAGTCACTGCTAGAAAACCGGCGTCAAATTGTTTCATAACTCCAGCCTTGATTTTCTCAGACATTTCTGGGCGCATTCGGCGAACCTTCTGTTTTACGGGAGGACAGTCTTCCTTGGTAGGCAGGCGATGAACCATAATATCAGTATCCAAACCAGGCATATCTTCGTAAGACCAAGCAAAGATCTCAACGTAGTCATGTAGCATCTGAATCAACCGTTGTTTCACACTAGGCTCCAGATTGGCACCAACCTTGACTTCCTTCTTGTCTGTCTCAGTACCCAGATTTACTGATTCCACCGGCTCTTCGTGCGGCTGAATGGCCCTCTCTTCCTGGAGTAACAATCTTGCAAGTTCACCAGGCACTTCGCAATCATCTTCACCTTCGTCTTCGGCTAAGTTGATCGGATTTTCGAAGTCATAACTGGCAGTAGCAGAGTCGTTACTAGTGAGATCCAGAGTGGATGTGGACCTGTATATGTGAGTGTGTGAAAATAGCTGTTTTGCAATATATAATAAAGAAAAACAAGGAGCACACAATTTGAAATGCGAGAACGTCCAATGCTTTTATTAATGATATATGAAAATGACACACAAAAGCCCTCACAAATGAAGCCACGGTTCCCCAGGTAAGACACCGGGCCATAAAGTTTCAAAACATTGTCTATTACAAATTCAAAACAAAAAGTTTCATTACTGGGTGATAACAGAAACGGGCATAGAATCTTTCGCTGTCCAGTTGCTTAATTCACCATTGACAGTCGGGTAGATCCAACTGTCGATATCAAACTCTTCATCATCATCATCCCTGATAGCATTTACCCCTGCATCTTATGTAGGCTTCTTTGGTGCTCCAAACTCAATCTCCTTCGCATCGATCACTTCTTGTACCTTGTTCTTCAAAACCTGACAATCATCCGTATTGTGCCCCGGGCTATCAGAGTGAAAAGCACAGCGGGCATTAGGGTTATACCTCGGTGATGTGGTATTTGGATTCTTTGGGGCTTCCTTTAGAATCACCAGATTGGTCTTCAGCAACTGTGGCAGAATCTGAGACAAAGTCATGCTGAGACGGGTGAATTGCCTTCGAGGTCTCTCGTCCTTTTGTTGATTGTGGTGCTGAGGAGCACCAGCAGGTTTTGAAATAACAACCGCGTTGACAGCTTGGCGGTGTTCAGGTCTATTATGTTTTCTTGCATTGTAGACAGCACTGGACTCTTTCTTGAATGACTTCTTCTCGGTGCTTGATGAGGAACCCTTCTGTATCTTCCTAACCGTAATACCAGCTTCAATCCTTTCACCGGTCAAAATAAGCTCTGTAAACCCCGATGAAGAGCTTCCAATCAGGTGGTTGAAAAATGGACCAGACAGGGTCCCCAGAAACATGTCAACAAGCTCACGATCAGCCAAAGGTGGTTGCACCCTTCCGGCGAGGTCTCTCCACTTTTGAGCATAATCTTTGAATCCTTCACCCGTTCCCATTGACATACCCTGGAGTTAGGTACGCGTAGGAGCGAGGTCGGAGTTGTACTGATATTGCCTGTAGAATGCAGTAGCCAAATCTTCCCAACTGCGGATACTGGCTCCGTCCAACTGATAGAACCACTCAAGCTAAGTCCCTGAGAGACTGTCTTGAAAGAAATGGATCCATAGGTTCTTATCAACAGTGTAAGGCTGGATCTTCCTCACATATGACCATAGGTGCAGTTTCGGACAAGAAACTCCGTCATACTTAGAAAAGGCTGGTGCTTTGAATTTGTGGGGAATCACTACCCCAAATGATAGACCTAGATCACCGAAGTCCAGACCAGGCACCTTCTGAACTTCCATAGCATTCAACCGGTCTTCCAGTTGCTTGTATCTATCCTCAACAGGAGGATACTGTTCTTCATCGTAGTTCGTCTCGTTGTCAGAGACCACAGGGCTAGCAGCCTTCCTTTCCTCTTGACTACCTTTCCCTCCAGATGAGGTGGTCAGATCAACTTCATTCTGTAGCCTGTTGCCAAACCTGTTCCCTGTGTTAAACAGGATGGTCCTCTTCTTCTTCTTCTTCTTCTTCTTCTTCTCTTTCAGAATCAAGTCTTCAGGTCTTGCTGACCCTTAGCTAGATTCATGAACAACTCTTGAAATTAGGCATTCTGAGCCTGGAGGGCCTTGATGGCTTGCTCAGTTGATGGTTCAGCAGACATGATAATTGCTGAAATAAACAGCGAAGAAGATAAGAGCCCTGTAATGGGTACCTGTTTATGAAGTGCATGGGATGAAATGCGTATAATTATGATTTCAAAGACAATCGGGATTCAAATTTGTAAACAAGAAAGGAAACACACTTTATTAGATTTAAACTCCAAAATTCAAATTGTTCAACTGATGCCCTCGGGGCGTTACAAGAATGGAAATACTGAAAAGTAAATGAAAACTAGAAAAGAAACAATCAAAGGTCAATCAACGCTCCCATGGTCTCTTCTTATCAGTGCAGACATAGTCGTTGAGAATCCGCTTGTTCTCCAACTGCCTAGTCAACCTCTGGATCTTCTTCTCTTGTTCATTGAACTTCTCTCGGTAAGAATCCCGTTCTTCCCTCAGTTGCATCCAAGATCTCTTCAGTGCCCCAATGTCAGTGGGCATATAAGGATGGAGAATGGTTGGAAGAACCCCTTCTTCATTAGCAACTTCAACAGTGATAGGTCGGACGGCTTCATAAGGCATACCCAGCTTTTGGGCACGGATACGAACCCATCTGAGATAAGGTTCCATTGACAAAGAAGTCTTTGGACCTAGCTCATGTGGATCATCTTGATGAACTCTATCCCAGGCCTTTATGAATCTGCGACGTTGCTCGTCGCTATCCCCTTGAAAATCAAAGATGATATGAGGCATTAGCATCTCATGAGGTCCTTCTCTTCTGGCTCGTCCAAACTGACGGAGGGCTAAGCATGGGTTGTAAGAAATTCCTCCATGGGTTCCTATCAATGGAACATTAGGATACTCTCCACAGCGATCAATGATAGTCACCTCATCCTTACCCTTGAGAGTCCATATAATGTCATTATGAGGGAGAGACATCACCCTATAGGCCCAACCCATGCCTTCTTTATTCTTTAACACTGACTTGGGAAGGTGCGAAATAAACCACCTTGCCAATAACGGAACACAACAAATCAAGGTTCCCCGCTTTTGGGCAGTACAAGCATAGAGCTGATGAAGAATGTCACCCAAGAGAGTGGGTACAGGGTTCTGAGAGATGAAGATCTTTATGGCATTCACATCAACAAAAGTGTCATGGTTCAGAAACAATACCAAGCCGTATATCAGAAGGGCCAGAATATCCTCGAATGCCTTGAAATCTAGGCCATCCCAGAAATAGTTAGTCTTACCAGCCAAAAACTTAGTAAGAAAGCCCTTTGCTCCACTTCTAGTCTCCCAATTAGTCATTACCTCCTCTTTGGTCAAATGAAGGGCTGCAACAATCTATTCGGGCCTAAGGGTCTTCTCCCAACCAGTAAACGGGGTCTGCTCCAGAACAGAGATACCGAGCAGCTCAGAGAACTCTTCTAGGGTGGGAACCAGCTGATAGTCTTGAAAAGTAAAACAATGGTACAACGGATCATAGAACTGGACTAGGACTCTCATCATCTGCTCGTCCAATTTAGAGGTGACCAAACTGAGAAGAGAACCATGCCTCCTGATAAAGGAATTAGTGTCAGGCATCTTTGCAACTAACTCTTTAAGCAAGGTGGGAACCTGGACAAAGTTGATCCGGATGGTATTCCTACGCATGGGCATCATAATGACCTGCAAAACAGAGCAAAGATGAATCCCTCCTATCTTTGAAATAGGTTAGTCTTATGCAAGATGTATGCAATGTTTATGATGTCATGATGTCATGATAAAGGCACACCACAAGTATCTATAAATGGAAAACATGGTAAAGGCACACAAGTCACACTGAGAGCCCTTATATTTCAGGCTGGCCAGGAGCTTAGGTACTACCCTCTTTCAGTTCAGTTGGTTTAAACCTGTCCTAAAAATAGTAATTGGGTTCTAGAGGATCTCAATATCACTGACTACCCTCAATCGGTCATAATTCCAATTTAGCAACCTTTTCTTGCGGCCGGAATCATCACGAGAGTTTAGTCTCAATGAGTGTAGCATACTGCTACTGTTCTATGGCCAAGTTGGTCAATTTAAGGTTCTAAGGTCAGCTGGTGCTTAATGACCCCTTAGATGACCCATATTCTCCTCGTTCCAACACAAGGGATATCGGTACAATCTAAAGTGCCACACCAACGTAGCTACTGCTTCAACCGTGTCGGTCTATGTCGGACAGTTTGCTCACAGTTTATTGCTACTTACCTAAAGGGTATCCCCAGATCCAGGTTAGGATCTATAGTAACTCCGATACAAGCCCACAAATATAAATCATACAAAGCATACAATTGAAAACACAATGATCTAATCCTAAGGTACACCTCACTTATAAGTTTCCCCAGCAGAGTCGCCAGTTCTAAGATCGGTGGGAATAGAACTGACTGTTTTTGGAATGCTGGTTCGCGTTTTGCGTTTGTTTTTGCAAAATGTCGCGGTGAGCAAGAGTCGCCACCGTCTTTTATTTTATCCAACAAGAAAAGGACAAAAGCACAAAAAAATTCCTTTTTCGAGATGTTTCTCGGATTCGGGAGGTAGATTATAGAAAGGAAAGGTGTTAGCACACTTTCTATCCGTGGTTATCCACGGGCTCTTAGGTACTTGCTCATTGTGTTTTCAAATATTGCTTTTCTTTGTGTTTGTGGGTTTGAAAGGAGTTTTTGTTTGAAATGAGTGTAAGTGCGAAAAGTTTTGTTTTGTTTTAAAAGGAGCAAGTACTTAAGAACCATCTACCTACTCGAAAAAGGAATTAAACTGTGCAAATGTCCTTTAGACAATGCTATCCCACTATTGAGGAGTAGGTAGCACCGTCGTTGGAGTTTTTGAGTCAATTCAATTAAGGGACGTGTGGTCACTAAAGCAATGTTAGGACGCCTTAGTGGTAACCCTAATGTCTTAGATCATTTTTTTCCGAGGCAACCGTTTCGAGGCATATTATGATCTTTGGACAAGAGGGCGACCTCTAAAACTTCCTATACTCAATGACCACTTTCGAAGGCAACCAAGTGAGGTGTACCCTAAGAGTGCGCATGTGCGAGTGTATTGTTTTTCAGTTATTTATCTTTGTACATGTCATGGGTTATCTATGTTTATTTTAAGTTCATACATTGAATCTTGTCATGCATTCCCTATTATCAAACATCTAACAGTTTATAGTTGCGGAAATTAAATTTACGGAAATTAAATCTAAACTATTACAATGCGTCGGGTATTTACATCGCCAAAAACAAACCATTTAATTTAAATTGCGGAAAGTAAAATAAAGCGATAAATAATTAAAGTCCTAATTAAAAACTATTACATACCGGAAGCAATTATAATATTGGAATCAAATGGATCGCGTGCAAGAAATTAAGACGACGCATTTTTTAGGGTTTTGACCCTTTTTTGGAAAGAAGGCATTTTTTGTTTATTTTTTGAATTAAAAGAAACTAGATCTAAATTAATTATTAAATTAAATGAGCTAATTAATTAATTGATAAAAATAATATTTTTTTTGTGATTTTTGAGTATTTAAGGAAATAAAATAAAATGGTTAAAAGTTAGTAAAACCTAATATTCTAAATTGATTTTAATTTAATGCAAAAATATTAATGTTAAACCTATTTAAAACTAAGTTAATTAATTAATGTTTATTTACAAAAATAAAATAATGAAATTAATAAAAATAATATTTTTTGTGATTTTGATTTATGAGGAAAATAAATTAATTAGTGATAATAAGATAATTAATTAAAATAATAAGACAAATAAATAAATATAATGGAAAATAAAAGAAATAAAACCAAGGGGGTGTTGGGCCCAAGAGGAGGTGGAATCGGCAATTGTTTCGCCCACTTTCATTCAAGCCTGCTTTGACTTTCATCATTCCACGCGTATGCATTGACTGGAGAATATGGTGGACTTGCAATTTTGGCCATTGGATTTGATCTGAAGCCATTTGGCAAGCGTTGGATTGGTGATGTATGGTACGTTGCACGCCTGGGAATGCATGGAATCACTTGGAGAAAAATTGCAACAAATATTGGGGGACCTGGGATTCGAACCCAGGTCCCATTAGACAATACACTAACCTGCTTGCCAACTCAACCAACGCGTTTTATTTTTAGTGGAACACACAATGAATATTATATTGGAAATTCAATTATTATGCTGGAAAAATAAAAAAATGGCGCCCTGTTTGAATCACCCAATCAGGAGAAGACACATAATCGTCTTCTTCGTTGAAAAGCCTGGATATTTACCTGCGGATTTTATCCGCAGCTAAATTCCCAGGTTCGTCCTAAAATGAGCTACAGGTCATGTAAACGTAAACAGAGGCCATCACTGTGTTCGCCTCTCCTCCCTGAACACAACTATGGCCATGGTTCATCCTAATTGTTCTTGCAAAACAAAAACCCAAATGCAAACCTCCAAAACCCTAGGTTCGGGTAGGGAGATATAGGCTATAAAAATCCAATTGAATAATGCAGAATGATTGGAAATTGAATTGTAAACATGATTGTACAAACGATTTGTCCAAAAGGTGCCAGAATATGGAGTTACGATTTCATGTTCAGAGTGACTTTTAGGATGACTTACAGTGAGTTTGGTGACGTTTCAAGGCTTAGTTTTGATTCCTTTGGCTTCAGTGGACGTTAGGCAAGGAAGTTACGTTGAGATTTTGCCTTGAATTAACCTCTAAACAAGATTTCGATCTCCACTTTTTCCAAGCTTTTTTCAGTTTTGGTTTGGCCATTTTTGCCACTTTTAGTTCGTGTTCTTTTGTGCTTTTTCTTGTACATGTATAAGGTATTGTATTAGGTTAAATCTTTGGGCTTGAATCCATGTGACTTGATGAATTGAGATATGATTTGATTCCTCCATTAAAGGCCTTCAAATTCTTTCCAAATCCAAAATTTTATGCATGATATGGCTTGGCACGAATTTGATTGGGTGTATCATGATAATTGAAAGCTGTATTGATCAAAAAGATATCAAGCTATTAAGATTTGGATTTTATTTTGATTTAAATTGATTAAAAATGAATTAAATCAATAAAAATCAAATAAAATAGAAAAATTAATAATTGGTCATGAAATTGAAGATAGGACACGTGTTTGGTGTTACAAGATCAGATCAAGTGGAAAAAAGTGGGCCCTTTTGTCAAAAATTGGATTTTTGAGGATAATTGACTTTTGGCACTTTTGGAAAAATGCCCAACTTCAACAATGCATAACTTCTTCAATTTTGAACTTTTGGAAGTATTCTAGGACTTTTTAGAAACCTTGATATGTCCTCTAACCAACCCTTTTTGTCTCATATCATTTTGATATTCCATGCTCAAGTTATAAGCTTTGGAAAAAAATGAGTTTTTGTTGACTTTCAAAAATGACCTATAATGTCCAAATTTGTAACTTTTTATGAGTGCATTTCTTGATTTTTGGGTGTGAATATGGATTGTAGGAAATTGCATCCTCTTAAAAATGAGATTTGGATGGGTCATTTCTCATAAAGTATGAGAAAGTTATGCTTGGTCAAAGTTGAGTTGACTTTTCCTACAAACCCTAATTTAGCAACTTTTGAATCTTGATGAAACTTGAGCAATCCTTGATGAATCATGATCAACCCTTGATCAAATGATGAATTATCCTTAAAAATGATAATGTTGACTAAATATCTTGAGGTTTGACTGTTTGTAGGTCACAGTTGACTTTTGCCCTAGCACAGTCGATTTTTGGACCTCTTGAGCAATTGACTGACCAAACTTTCTCTGCAAGGCTTGAAATTTGACATGGATGATATTATGAACATATTAGGACATTGGGAAGAATTTTAGGCCATTTGGATGTAAGGACCTTGATGCAACACAAAACCCTAATTTTGAATTGACTGCCTTAGGAGGTGATTTGACTGTCCAACTCTTGAGCTAACTTGAGCCACTTGGAGATTATTCTTGACATGTCTTTAGAAATATGGGAGGGCAAATTTTGGGTTACAACAAGTTGAAACATAGTCGGGCGGTGAACGGAGTATGAGAGCCTTTAGGAGATATGATCACGGCGCCAATGCCATTACCCAAAGCATTCGAAGCTCCATCAAAGTACATAGACCATCGGGATCCCTCCTCAGGTCTTTCATCCGGTCCAGGTGTCTCACCGTCAGTCACTATCATGATATTCTCATCCAAAAATTCAAAGTTCATAGACTGGTAATCATCCACTGCCTGATGTGCCAAATGGTCTGCCAACACACTTCCCTTAATTGCCTTTTGGGTCATATATTAGATGTCATACTTAGTCAAGATCATCAGCCATCTTGCTATTCTTCCGGATAAGGCAGGCTTCTCAAAGATATACTTGATTGGATCCATTTTTGATATCAATAGAGTAGTGTGAGTCAACATGTACTGTCTCAGCCGGCGAGCAGCCCATGCCAAAGCGTCGAAAGTTTTCTCAAGCAACAAGTATCGGTTCTCGCAGTCGGTAAACTTTTTGCTAAGGTAATAAATAACATGCTCTTTTTGGCCAGACTCGTCATGCTGCCCCAGCACACACCCCATTGAGTTGTGGAGTACTGTCAAGTATAAGATCAAAGGTCTCCCTTCAACTGGAGGCATCAGAATGGGTGGCTCTTAAAAATACTCTTTGATCCTTTCGAAAGCGGTTTGGCATTCATCGTTCCAACGTACTACTTGATCTTTCTTCAGTAGCTTGAAGATTGGCTAACAAGTAGCAGTCAGGTGCGAGATGAATCGGGCAATGTAGTTCAGACGTCCCAGAAACCCTCTGACTTCTTTTTCTGTTCTGGGAGCTGGCATTTCCTGTATAGCCTTCACTTTGGCAAGATCCACTTGAATACCCTTATCGCTCACGACGAAACCTAGTAGCTTACCAGATCTCACCCCGAAGGTGCACTTGTTCAGGTTTAACATCAGCTTGTACAATTTCAACCTGTCAAATAACTTCTGCAGATGGTCAAGGTGTTCTTCCACAGTCTGGGACCTTGCAATCATATCGTCGACGTATACTTCAATCTCATGATGGATCATGTCATGAAACAAAGCGACCATGGCACGCTGATACGTTGCCCCAACATTTTTCAATCCAAAAGGCATGACCTTGTAGCAAAAGGTACCCCATTGAGTAACAAAGGTTGTCTTTTCCATGTCTTTGGGAGCCATTTTAATCTGATTATAACCGGAGAAACCATCCATAAAGGAGAAGACCTTATGCTGTGCGGTGTTGTCAACCAGAACGTCAATATGAGGTAAAGGGAAATCATCATTGGGACTTGCCCTGTTCAGATCCCTATAATCAACACACATTCGAACCTTACCATCCTTCTTCGGCATGGGAACCACTTTGGCCACCCATATTGGGTAAGAAGTAACTGCTAGAAAACCGGCGTCAAACTGTTTCATAACTTCAGCCTTGATTTTCTCATACATTTCCGGGCGCATTCGGCAGACCTTCTGTTTCACTAGAGGATTGTCTTCCTTGGTAGGCAATCGGTGAACCACAATATCGGTATCCAACCCAGGCATATCTTTATAAGACCAGGCAAAGATCTCAACGTAGTCACGCAACATCCGAATCAACCGTTGCTTAACACTAGCTTCTAGATTTGCCCCGATCTTGACCTCTTTCTTGTCTATCTCTGTACCCAGATTTACTGACTCCACCGGCTCTTCGTGCGGCTGAATGGCCCTCTCTTCCTGAAGTAGTAGTCTAGCAAGTTCACCTGGCACTTCGCAATCATCTTCACCTTCGTCTTCGGCTAAGTTGATCAGACTTTCGAAGTCATAACTGGCAGTAGCAGAGTCGTTATCAGTGGGATCTAGAGTGGATGTAGACCTGTATATGTGAGTGTGTGTAAAATAGCTGTTTTGCAATATATAAAAAGAAAAATAAGGAACGCAAAATTTGAAATGCAAGAAAATGTCCAATGCTTTTATTAATGATATATGTAGATGACACACATAAAGCCCTCACAAATGAAGCCACAGTGTCCCGGGTAAGACACCGGGCCATAGAGTTTAAAACATTGTCTGTTACAAATTCAAAACAAAAGTCTTATTACTGGGTAACAAAAGAAATTGGGATGAAGTCCTTTGCTGTCCAGTTGCTTAGTCCACCATCGATCGTTGGGTAGATCCAACTGTCAAACTCAGATTCTTCAACATCGTCTTCGATGACATTCACTCCTGAATCGCTGATGAACAGAGGAGGTCTTCCGATCCGTGCATTCCGAACAGCCTTTTGAGCCTCTGTAGTGAAACCCAAACCAAACTTGTTAGTCTTCTGTGCAAAATCAGGGAGTTGACCCCAATTTGCACACCCACCTTTCTCAACAACAGCCCGGACATCCTTGAAGGAAGCCATCTTCATAGGAGAATCTTCAACAACAGTCTCAGTCGACGCCAGTGTCTGGGGAACTTCTTCAAAATGTTGGAATAGGGTCTCAATGAACTCCCCATCCATCTCTACATATCGGAAAGAGTTGAGGTGGCTCACCATGTACTCCTCTTCTCCTTGCACTATCACAATCTTCTCTTTTACTGGGTACTTTAACTTCTGGTGGAGCGTAGACGTCAGTGCCCCAACTTTGTGGATCTATGGGTGACCCAGCAAACAAGAATAAGATGGCCGAATGTCCATCACATTGAATGTAGATGCGAAAACCTGGGAACCAACCTTGATCGGAATATCCACTTCTCCGTGCACCATCCTCTTAGACCCATCAAAGGCCCTGACAACAATGTTGCTTGGTTTCAACTCTAACCCTTCACAGTCCAACCGGTCTAGAGCTTTCTTAGGCAAAACGTTCAATGAGGAACCAATATCCACTAATACACGAGCAAGAGTAGTGCCCCTACATTCAATGGAGACATGCAAGGCATCGTTGTGATTCTTCCCCTTAGCAGTCAAGTCGGCGTCAGAGAAACCCAACCCATTATCAGCAGTCAGACTAGCCACACAATCTTTAAACTGATCAGCTGATGTTTCTTGAGGTTTTGGATGGGGTTTTCCCCAGCTGCTCGACTACATTGTAGTCACTCTTTTTGATGATCTTCAAAATTTCCTCCATCTCTTGTCTAGAGGCTTCAACAATAATTTTCTTTGGTGCCTCCGTCCGGGTAGGCTCATCAGTGGTCCCTTTGCCCCGAGTGTCGGACGACTCGGAAACAGGGGTAAGAATGGGAACTTGAACAGGAATAGTAGCAGGTACACTGGAAGGTGTAATAATAACAAGTTTCCGGGCAGTTGGTGGAGAGGTATCAGGGGAGAAAAGTCTTCCGCTGCGGGTGACTTTAGCAGGTCCAACAATATTGCTGACGTCAGTATCAGCATCCAAATCTTGCTTAACTCCGTGATAGTATACGTCAGCCCCATAATGCCAAGGGACATCTTTATCAGATATATAGGGGATAGGCCCTGGAACAATGATGATCAACGGCGCGATTCTTGGAACAAATGTAATTCTAACAGGCTTTCTCGAGGAGTCCTTGGAAGAATTTTCGAGAATGGTGATAATAGCAACTTCTTCAGTAGGGATCAAAGGAACAAGAGTCTTCTCAAACAGAATTTCTTTATTATCCATCAGGCGTTGGACACCTGACTTCAAAAGATGGCAACCGGTAGGTAGGACAGAACACATACGACAACCTTCGTCACAACCCGGAAATAAACCGACTAACAAAAGGTTCTTCTTCACAGTCCTCAAAGGGGTAACAATGTCATTCACAGAAACCACAAACGAGTCTTCATCTATAGCATTCACTCCATGCTTGGGCATAGGAGCAGTTACAACATTAGGTCTTGCAGGTGCTTCGAACTCAATCTCCTTTGCATCAATTAAGTCTTGTATTTTGTTCTTCAAAACCCAACAATCATCTGTATCATGCCCCGGGCTATCAGAGTGAAAAGCACAACGGGAATTAGGGTTATACTTTGGTGACGTAGTGTTGGGATTCTGTGAGGCCTCCCTCAGAGTCACCAGGTTGGTCTTTAATAACTGCGGCAGAATCTGGGATAAAGTCATGTTGAGCTGAGTGAATTTCCTTCGAGGTCTCTCGGCCTTAGGCTGATTGTTGCGCTGAGGAGCACCATCAGGTCTTAAAATAACAACCGCATTAACAGCTTGGCGGCGTTCAGGTCTATTCTGGATTTTCGAACTGTAAACAACACTGGATTCCTTCTTAAAAGGCTTCTTCTTGGTGCCTGATGAAGCACCCTTCTGCATTTTACCATACTTAATACCAGCCTCAATCCTTTCCCCTGTCATAATCAGCTCTGTAAACTCAGACGAAGAACTTCCAATCAGATGGTTGAAATACGGACCAGACAAGGTCCCTAGAAACATATCCACTAACTCCCTATCAGCCAAGGGTGGTTTCACTCTTCCAGCTAGGTCCCTTCACTTCTGAGCATAATCTTTGAAACCTTCACCCGCACCCATTGACATACCCTGGAGTTGGGTACGCGTGGGAGCGAGGTCGGCATTATATTGGTACTACTTGTAGAAAGCAGCAGCCAAATCTTCCCAACTACGAATACTGGCTCCTTCTAGCTGGTAAAACCATTCAAGCTGAGTCCCTGAGAGACTGTCTTGAAAGAAGTGGATCCATAGGTTCTTGTCAGCGGTGTATGGCTGAATCTTCCTAACATACGAACGAAGGTGCAGTTTCGGGCAAGAAACTCCGTCGTATTTAGAAAAGGTTGGTGCTTTGAACTTGTGGTAATCACCACCCCAGATGAAAGACCCAGATCACCAAAATCCAGACCAGGCACCTTCTGCACTTCCATCGCACTCCACCGGTCTTCCAGTTGCTTGTATCTATCCTCGGCCGGAGGATACTGGTCTTCGTCGAAGTCCGTCTCGTTGTCTGAAACCACAGGGCTAGGAGCCCTCTTTTCTTCCTAACTATCTTTCCCTCCAGATGAGGTGGTCAAATCAACTTCATCTCGTAGCTCGTTCCCAAACTTGTGGCCCATATTCAGGAGGACCGTCTTCTTCTTCTTCTTCTTCTTCTTCTCTTTCAAGATAAGGGCCTTCAGATCTTGCTGACCCTTAGCCAAATTCATGAACAACTCTTGGAATTGGGCGTTTTGAGCCTGCAGAGCCTTGATTGCTTGTTCAGTTGATGGTTCAGAAGACATGATGCTGTAATAAACAGCGAAGAAGATGAGAAAACCTACAAGGGTACCTGTTATGAGGTGCATGGAATGAAATGCGTATGATATGATTTCAAAGACATCGAGAGATTCAAATTCGTAAACAAGAAATGAAGCACACTTTTATTAGATAAACTTGAAATTAAATTGTTCCACAAATTTCCCTTGAGGCATTACAAGAAAGGAAATACTGAAAAGTAAGTAAAAATGGGAAATAATCAAAGGACATCAGCGCTCCCATGGTCGTTTGCCTTTAGTGCTGACATAGTCGTTGATGATCTGCTCCCTCTCCAGCTGCCTAGTCAACTTCTGGATCTTCTGCTCTTGCTCGTGATACTTTTCTCAGTAAGTATCCCGCTCTTCCCTTAGCTGCATCCAGGACCTCTTCAATGCCCCAATGTCAGTAAACATGTAAGGGTGTAAGATAGTAGGAGGAACCCCTTCCTCATCAGCAACTTCAACAATAATAGGCAAAACGGCTTCATAGGGCATTCCCAGCTTTTGGGCACGTATGCGAACCTATCAGAGATATGGTTCCATTGGTAGAGAAGTCTTCACACCCAACTCGTGTGGATCAGATATGTGTACTCTATCCCAAGCTCTTATGAATCTGCGGCGTTGTTCATCATTATCCCCTTGAAAATCAAAGACAATACTAGGCATTAGCAACTCATGAGGTCCTTCCCTCCTAGCACGCCCAAACTGACGTAAGGCCAAGCATGGATTGTAGCTAATTCCTCCATTGGTTCCTATCAGTGGAACATTGGGGTATTCCCCACAGCGATCAATAATGGACACCTCGTCCATACCCTTAATAGTCCAAATGATGTCATTGTGAGAGAGAGACATAATCCGGTAGGCCCAGCCCATGCCTTCTTTGTTCTTCAGAACTGATTTGGGGAGGTGAGAAATAAACCACCTCACCAATAATGGAGCACAACACATCAAGGTTCCCCGCTTCCGAGCAGTACGAGTATAAAGCTGTTGAAGAATGTCACCCAAGAGAGTGGGTACAAGATTACCAGAGATGAAGATTTTTACCGCATTCACATCAACGAAGGAGCCAGAGTTAGGAAACAATACCAAGCCATATATCAGAAGAGCCAGAATATCTTCGAATGCTTGGAAGTCTATACTATCCCAGAAATGATTAGCCTTACCAACCAAGAACTTAGTCAGAAATACCTTTGCTCCACTACGAGTTTCCCAATTAGCCATTACCTCATCCTTTGTCATATGAAGGGCTGAAGCAATCTCTTCTGGCCTAAGGATCTTTTCCCAACCTGTAAACAGGGTCTACTCCAGAATAGATATACCGAGCAGATCAGAGAACTCTTCCAAGGTAGGGACCAACTGGTAGTCCTGAAAAGTAAAGCAATGGTACAGTGGATCAAAGAACTGGACTAGGACACTCATTATCTGCTCGTCCAATTTGGAGGTGACCAAACCAAGAAGATGCCCATGTCTTCTGATGAAGGAGGTAGTATCAGACATCTTTGTAACAAGTTCTTTAAGTGTAGTGGGAACCTGGACAAAGTTGATCGGGATGGTATTCCTACACATAGGTGCCATGACCTACAAAACAGAACAAAGATGAATCCCTCTTGTCTTTGAAATAGGTTAGTCCAATGCAAGGTGTATGCAATGTTATGATGTTATGATGTCATGATAGAAAGCACACCACAAGTATCCACAAATAGAAAACATGGTAAAGGCCCACAAGTCACACAGAGAGCCCTTAGATTTCAGGCTGGCAAGGATCTTAGGTACTACCCTCTTTCAGTTCAGTTGGTTCAAACCTGTCATAAAAATAGTAATCACGTTCTAGAGGATCTCAATATCACTGACTACCCTCAATCGGTCATAATTCTAGTTTAGCAACCTTTTCTTGCAGCCAGAATCATCACGAGAGTTTAGTCTCAATGAGTGTAGCATACTGCTACTGTTCTATGGCCAAGTTGGTCAATTTAAAGGTTCTAAGGTCAGTTGGTACTTAATGACCCCTTAGAATACTCATATTCTCCTCGTTGTGCCACAAGGGATATCGGTACAAACTAAAGTGCCACACCAACGTAGCTACTACTTCAACCGTATTGGTCTACGCCGTACAGTTCCCTCACAGTTTATTGCTACTTACCTAAAGGGTATCCCCCAGATCCGGGTTAGGATCTATAGTAACTCCGATTCAAACCACAAAGATAAAGCATACAAGTCAAACAATTGAAAACATTATGAACTATTCCTAAGGTACACCCCACTTATAACATCCCCAGCAGAGTCGCCAGTTCTGTGATACGGTGGGAAGAATTGACTGTTTTTTGGAATGCTGGTTTGCGTTTTGCGTTTGTTTTTGCAAAATGTCGCGGTAAGCAAGAGTCGCCACCGACTTTTATTTTATCCAACAAGGAAAGGAAAAAAGCACAGGAAAATTCCTTTTTCGAGATATTTCTCGGGTTCGGGGGGTAGATTATAGAAAGGGAAGGTATTAGCACCCTTTCTGTCCGTGGTTATCCACTGGCTCTTAGGTACTTGCTCATATTGTTTTCAAAATTGCTTTCTTTGTGCTTGTGGGTTTGAAAAAGTTTTTATTTGAAACTTTGATTTAACTCTTGCTTCTGTCCTCAAGAGTGTAATGAAATGTTTTTGAAAACTTTGTTCGAAAACTGTAAGTGTGAAGAGTTTTTTTGTTTTTGAAAGAGCAAGTACTTAAGAACCATCTACCTACTCGAAAAAAGGAATCGTTATATGCTTTCTTCCTTTAGACAATGCTATCCTACTATTGATGAGTAGGTAGCACTGTCGTTGGAGTTTAAGGGTCAATTCGAATTTAGGAACTTACGGTCACCAAAGCAATGTTATAACGCCTTAGCGGTAACCCTAATGTCTTAGATCATTTGTTTTGAGGAAACAATATCTGAGGCAACCGTTTCGAGGCGACTATGATCTTTAGACAAGAGGTCGACCTCTAAAGTGACCTATACTCAATGACCGTGTACGAAGGCAACCAAGTGGGTGTACCCTAAGAGTGCGCATGTGCGAGTGTGTCAATTTCAGTTGATTTTATCTTTGTACATGTTAATGGTGATCTAAGTTGATTTTAGGTTAAAACATTCAGTCTTGTCATGCATTCCTATTATCAAACATCTAACAGTTATAATTTGCGGAAAATAAAATGCGGAATTTAAATTACAAGGCGTCGGGTATTTACATCGCCAAAGACAAACCCTTTAAAAGTAAATAAAGCGGTAAAAAATAAATAAAGCGATAAATAAATGGTCCTAATCATCTGTTACATTCCGGGAACAAGTACAATATTGAATAAATAGATCGCATGCAGGAAAATTAAATCGAGCGCAAGTAGGGTTTTAACCTTTTTGTTATTTAAAGAAAAGATTTTTTTTGTTTGGTTTTGAATTAAGAAATAAACTATCCTAAGTTAATTATTAAATTAAATTAATTAAACTAATTAATAAAAATAAATATTTTTTGGTTTTTTTGTGTTATTTAAAGAAAGAAAATAAAATTGATCAATGTTAATAAAACCTAATTATGTCTAAGTTAATTTTAATTATTGAAAAAAAATATATTAAAGTTATTTCTAATTAATGGCCTAAATTAATTAGTATATTTGTTAATAAAAAAAATAAAATAATAAAATATAATTTGATAAAGAAAATATTTTTTGGTTTTAATTTTGTTAAAGGAAAATAATGATTGGTTAGAAAATAATAAAAATAATAACAATAAATAATTAAAACAAAACAAAAAATAAAATAAAATAGAGAGAGATAGGGGGGTTTGGGCCTGAATATGAGTGTTGGAGAATCAATTTTGAGGCCCAAACGAGCTGGCCCTGTATTGACTTTTTGAGATCCCCTATGCGCATGTTGACTGGACTCCATGGTGGACCATCAACCTGGATCACCAGATTTGGCCTTGGGCCATCTGGCGCTTCGATACTTGAGGGCGTATGATAGGCATCATGCTTGGATTTGTACCTGATCATCTGAAGAAAAAATTTAACAAAGTGCATGGGGGACCTGGGATTCGAACCCAGGTCCTGTTGGTATTTGTACTGCTTGCTTCGCCACTAGGCCAATGTGTCTCAATTGTTAATATATTAAACAATAATAATAATAAGAGATAATGCGCCATATGCCAAAAAAAATAATAAAAACGCGCGAATTATTTGAACAAGCCACTGGGGAGATGACACACCATCGTCCCCTACCTCCATCCCCTGTAACTTTACCTGCGGATTTAGATCCGCAGCTAAATGCGCAGGTCGATCCCAAAATTAATTCCAGGCCATAAAAACGACCTCCAAAGGCATGGTTAGGTTCGTCTCCCTCTCATGAGTGCAACCATGTCTATCACGAGACTCAATTTCACCTGAAACGCAAATCCCTAAAATCCAACACGAAACCCTAGCCATGCTGTTATGAGATTACAGTCCATATAAATAAAATTAAACATTGCCACAAGCTTAGAAATCTCATGAGAGTCACAAATATATCAATGATTTGCCAGAAAGATGCAAGAATTAAGAGCTACGATTTTGAATACAGGGCTGAGAGACGTGATACTTACAGCGCGTTTTGGTGTGTATGAGAGCTTGCTTTGGATTGCAGAAGGTTGAGTAGACACCCAACAATCGATTGCTATCAAGCTTTGCTTCTGAAAACGCCACAAAGTATGATTTTGGTTTCACACTTTTTCACCACTTTTTCAAGTTTTGTTTTTGAGTGTTCTTGCAGCCTCTTACCCTCAATTTTGCGTGCCTCTCTTGCTTGTGTATGATAGAATGTATTAGGTCAAGAATTATGGTCCAAATCTTCTCCCATTATGGTTTGCATATTTGATTTGATTTCCATTTGAAAGCTTTCCTAATTTGTAAAAAATCCATCTTTTTGCACATGACATGATGAGATACGAATTTGATGCTGATCATGATGATGATTAAGACCTAAAACAACCAAAAAGATCTCAAGTAATCAATATTTGGATTTTACATGATTTAATTTGATTTAAAATGAAATAATTCAATAAAAAATCAAATAAAATAATAAAAAGGAAATATGATCTCAAGGCTGAAGCTAGGACACGTGTGAAATGGGGCAAGATCAAATCAAGTGGAAAAGAATGGGCCCATTTGACAAAATTTGAAGTTTTGGGGATAGTTGACTTTTGGCAATTTTGCAAAAATGCCCAACTTCAACAATGCATAGCTTCTTCAATTTTGAACTTTTGGAGGTGTTCTTTGACTTTTTAGAAAGCCTCAGATGTCCTCTAACCAACCCTTTTGGTATCATCTCATTTTGATATTCCATGCTCAAGTTATAAGCTTTGACAAAAAAGGTGTTTTTGTTGACTTTAAAAAATGACCTATAATGTCCAAATTTATAACTTCTTGTGAGTGCATTTTCTGATCTTGGGGTATGAAGATGGATTGTAGGTAATTGAATCCTCTTCAAAATGAGCTTTGGATGGGTCATTTCTCATAAAGTATAAGAAGGTTATGCTTGGTCAAATTTGAGTTGACTTTTCCTGTAAAACCCTAATTTAACAACTTTTGAGTCTTGATGAATTTTGAGCAATCCTTGATGAATCATGATCAAACCTTGATCAAATGATGAAATATCATTCAAAATGAGAATGTTGACAACAAATCTTGAAGTTTGACTGTATTTGGATCATAGTTGACTTTTGTCATAGCACAGTCGATCTTTGGACCCTTTGAGCAATTGACTGAGCAAACTTCCTCTGCAAGGCTTGAAATTTGACATAGATGATATTGAGAACATATTAGGACATTTGGGAGCACTTGAGGTCATTTGGACTCAAGGATCTTGATGCAACACAAAACCCTAATTTGAGGTTGACTGCCTTAGGAGATAGCTTGACTGTCCAACTCTTGAGCAATCTTGAGCCACTTGGAGATTTTTTCTTGCAATGTCTTGAGAAATATGAGGGGGAAAATTTTGGGGTACAACACTACCCATTGGTTTAAAAAGATCATAAGTCCATTGATGACCCTTTCGATGTTTCCTCAATGAAATAATCTTTAAACCTTAGGGTAATTACTAAGATATCTTACTAGTTGCCCTTGTGACTGTACGGCGAACCTCGATTGTCCCTCAAACATCCAACGATAGCGTTACCTACTCACTAATAGTAGGATAGCACTGTCTAAAGGAAAAGAGAAAAAGAACAAACCTTTTCGAGTAGGTAGATAGTTCTTAGATGTTTGCTCAAAACAAAACATTTTCCACACCTACACTCCTTTCCAAAAATATTTTCAAAAACACTTTGTATACGTTCTCAACAATATGAGAAACATTACAAAGTTCGCCGCACTAAGGCGTCTTTTCAAAATACTTTTTTTCAAACACACAAACACAAGGTATTTTCAAATGAGCTAGCATCTAAGAGCTCGTAGATAACTACAGATGGAAAGGGTGATAACACCTTCCCTTTCCATAATCTACCCCCTTACTAAAAAATAATCTCGAAAGGTCTTTTTTTGTTCTTTTCACCCTTTCCTTTGTTGGATAAAAGAAAAGCTGGTGGCGATTCTGGCTTACCGCAACATTTGCAAATACAAACGCAAAACCAATATAACAGTCAGTTCTCCAACCACATTACAGCGATGATTTTCTAAATTCAGATAGGTATGATGTATGTATGAATACTTAAGTGTTATTATGTATATGCTGACAAAACAGACATATAACGCTGGGGACAAGCGGGCAAAAACAAGTAGGTACAGTCAATACTTGGATAAATCACATCCAAGATGGAATTTCCATAACAAAGTAAGCACCAACCGAGGAAACAAATTCCTATTTCACAGCTTAACTTTATTGGGAAGGAAAAAAATAGTAATGGTAAGTCAACACGAACATAATGATATAAAATCTTCCTCCAGGCTCCATCGGGGAATAGTATACAGACTTCAATGGGGAAAACAAAAGTTTCAAGGTCTGTATCTCTGTTGGGGATTACGATACTGATTTCACTAGGGAAAATAATGCCACATTGATGAGACATCGTTTGGGGATACTGTATTGTCTTCATCGGGGAGGGAAACACCATATCATTAAGAGGAACCCAAGATACATTCTTTAATACTGAGAGTGAGGATTGCACCAACTCCTCTGGGGAGAAATTATGAAACCTTATGGGGATGATAATTTTTAGAAAGACACTTATCTCGGTCTTACTTGGGGATTTAAGAAATTCAAACATTACAGCATGAAATAAAACTTATGGGGATTTTAAATCAAACCCAACACTGTGGGAGAAACCCTAAAAAAGTTGACAACTGTTTTAACACTTCTTAGGAAAGATATTGCCCTTGTCTGGTTACCTGGGAAGCAAACAACAATAATAATTCTGATACTGCAAAGGGCGGTGTTTTCAAATGATTCTATTTCAGCATGAAAAGGGTAAGATACTTTTCATCATGTGAGTGAAGACCTTATTAGAGGAATTTGGGATAGAGACTTCATATCAGGAAAACCCGAGATCACAATGTACCAAAACTTGACCGGTGAAGATGGGATTGCAAACCCAACATCGCAGTATACACCAATTGGTCATATCTTCAACTAACTGGGCAACACATGAAGATCATACTCATTCCAGCAGAGGTGCCCTGGGAGAATTTTCTTGGGGAAATCAGACTTTCAAAATTTTCTGAATTTGCCCGTTACTAGAGTCACTATTTTTGTTCTCCTTGAGCCACAAAATCTAAAGCAATAAGTAATTTGTAAATTCTTTTCAAAAAATAATTTTTTTATTTAATCTGTTTGCTTTGATCCTTATTATCAATAATAAATAAAGTCTTTGTAAGATGAATAAAATAAGAATTGCAAGGCATTGGATAAAGGCTCAAACTTTATTAATAGGACGATAGTCTGCAAGTGGATAAACTACATAAATGATTACAAAGTTTAGAAAATTGTAATATATATTGGAAAAGATACATTGAAATACAATGACCATTATTATCCCTAACAACTTTGAATTCCTGAGCAGCGACTTCAGTTGATGAGTGGTGAGGATCCAAGAAGATTACTGCTCAAATGATCAAGTCTTGTATGATGTAGTTACTGGCGAGTTTTCAACCTACCGGGAAAGTTTATTCTGTTTTATGTCTCTAATTTTTGCCTAGACCGCCCTTTCGGGTTTTCGACCTATCGAGATGCTCCTTTTTGCCTAAGGCACCCTTTCGGGTTTTCGTCTTAGCGAGATGTTCTTTTATTTCTTAAGGAGAATTATTTCTTGACTACATCAGCATTCACATGACGTGGGAACTCCTCGCCATCCATTGTTTCAAGAATCAATGCACCACCAGAGAAGGCTTTCTTGACAACATACGGGCCCTCAAAATTAGGAGTCCATTTGCCCCTAGAATCAATGTTAAAGGACATGATCTTCCTGAGTACGAGGTCACCTTCTCTGAATACACGAGGTTTGACCTTCTTATACAAAGCTTTCTTCATTATCTTTTGGTATAACTGACCATAACACAAGGCCTTCATTCTTTTCTCTTCAAGTAGATACAGCTGGTCAAACCTATTCTGGACCCATTCAGCCTCTGACAACTTGGCTTCCATTATCACGCGCAAATAGGGAATCTCAATCTCAATGGGGAACACTGCTTCCATTCGATACACAAGAGAGAACGGGGTTACCCCTGTTGAAGTGGGTACAAATGTTCGATACCCATGCAAAGCGAAAGGGAGCATCTCATGCCAATCTTTGTAAGTGACAACCATTTTCTGGATGATCTTCTTGATATTCTTATTAGCAGCTTCAATAGCACCATTCATCTTTGGCATGTAGGGAGATGAATTGTGGTGGATAATCTTGAATTCTTCACAAAGTTCCATCATCATCTTGTTATTCAAGTTTGAGCCATTGTCATTGATAATCCTGTTGGGCACACCATACCGACAAATTAAACTATTCTTGATAAAGTGCACTACCAACTTAGTAACATTAGCATATGAAGTCGCTTCCACCCATTTGGTGAAGTAGTTAATTGCTACCAAAATAAAACGATGTCCATTCGACGCCTTTGGTTCAATCATTCCAATCATGTAAATACCCCACATAGAGAAAGGCCATGGGGTAGAAATAACATTGATAATCGTAGGAGGCACATGAATTTTGTCGGCATAAATCTGGCACATATGGCACTTCTTTACAAATTTGTAACAATCGAATTCCATTGTCAGCCAATAATAACCTTCCCTAAGCATTTTATTTGTCATCGAATGTCCACTGGCATGAGTACCGAAGGAACCTTCATGGACTTCATGCATCAACATGTCTGCTTTGTGTCTATCCATGGATCTGAGTAAGACCATGTCATAATTTCTTTTATACATCACATCTTCATTGAGGAAAAATCTGCCTACCAACCTTCTCAATGTCTTTCTATCTTTATTTAATGCGCCAGCAGGGTATTCCTAAGTCTGGAGGAAGTGCTTGATATCGTAATACCAAGGATTTTCATCTCCTGTTTCCTTCGCCGCAAACACATGAGCTGGTCTATCCAAATGTCACACTGTGATAAGAGACACACCGTTCCAAGTATTCACTTGATACATAGAGGCCAGAGTCGCCAAAACATCTGCCATTTGATTTTCATCTCTGGGAATATGATGGAATTCAACTTTGTTAAAGAAGGGTAATAGTCTTCTAGCATAATATTTGTAAGGGATCAAGCCAGGGTGACGAGTATCCCATTCTTTTTTAATCTGATTCACTACCAAAGTCGAATCACCATAAACATCTAGAACTTTGATTCTGAGATCAATGGCTTCCTTGAGCCCCATGATACAAGCCTCATACTCTTCCATATTATTAATATAATCAAATGTCAACCTTACGGTAAAAGGAACGTGTGATCCATGAGGAGTGATAATCACAACACCAATTCCTTTTCCGTAAGCATTCACAGCTCCATCAAATACCATACCCCACTGGGATTCAGGATCAGGACCTTTCTCAGGAAAAGGTTCATCATAATCTTTCGCTTTCAAGAACATCACATCCTCATCAGGGAAATCAAACTTGACATATTGACAATCATCTACCGGTTGGTGAGCAAGATAATCCGCCTGAACACTACTCTTTATGGCCTTTTGAGTGTGGTACTCAATATTGTATTTTGACAATAACATCTGCCAACGGAAATTCTCCCAGTAAGAGCAGGATTTTCAAAAATAAACTTAATTGGATCCATTTTGGAAATCAACCAAGTGGTATGATTCAACATATATTGTCGCAACCGCTTTGCCACCCAGGCCAAAGCACAATATGTCTTTTCCAACATAGAATACCGTGACTCATAGTAAGTAAATTTCTTTCTGAGATAATAGATGGCATATTCTTTCTTTCCTGTTTTATCCTGCTGTCCCAAAATACAGCCCATAGAACTATCCAACACTGTTAGATACATGATCAATGGTCTTCCTTCAACGGGAGGGAGCAAGATGGGAGGTTCAAGTAGATATTATTTGATACTTTCAAATGCATTTTGGCAATCATCTGTCCACACAAAACTCTGATCTTTCTTTAATAAATTAAAGATCGGTTCACACGTTGCAGCCATGTGGGAAATGAATATGGAAATGTAATTAAACCGTCGAAGGAAGCCTCTAACTTGCTTTTCGATTCTTGGCGCAGGCATTTCTTGAATTGATTTGACTTTATCTGGGTCTACTTCAATTCCTTTTTGGCTGACAATGAAACCTATCAACTTCCCTGATCAAACACCGAATGTGCATTTATTTGGATTTAAGCGGAGACAATACTTCCTCAAATGCTGAAACAACTTTAACAAATCTTCTATGTTCCCTTCTTCGTTCTGTGATTTGGCAATCATATCATTAATATTACCTCAATTTCTTTGTGCATAAGATCATGGAATAGGGTTGTCATAGCCCTCTGGTACGTTGCACCAGCGTTCTTCAACCCAAAGGGCATCACTCTGTAATAGAATGTTCCCCAGGGTGTGATAAACATTGTGTTTTCCATGTCCTCAAGAGCTATTATGATTTTATTATATCTGGAAAACCCGTCCATGAACGAGAATACTTTGAATTTTGCTATACTATCAACCAACATATCAATATGCGACAATGGAAAATCATCTTTCAGACTAGCTTTATTTAGATATCTGTAATCTACGCACATGCGAACTTTTCTGTCTTTCTTTGGTACAAGGACAATATTGGCAATTCACTGAGGATACACTGATGTCACAAGAAAACCGACATTAATCTGCTTTAAAACTTCTTCTTTAATTTTCACTGCCATATCAGGGTGAGTTCTTCTCAACTTCTGCTTGACCGGCTGGCATTCTGGCTTCAAAGGCAAATGATGCTCCACAATATTGGTATATAGACCAGACATATCTTGGTACGACCAAGCAAATATGTCCACATACTCTTTCAATAGTTCAGTCAAACTTCTCTTCACATTAGGATGCAACAGTGCTCCAATTTTGACTTCCTTTGGCTCCTCCTCTAAACCCAAATTGATGGTCTCCAATGGCTGTTTATACGGTTGAATGGCATTTTCCTCACACTCGAGCAACCGTGAATCCTCTTCTGGAATCTCATCATATTCTTCTTCTTCCGTCCCAAACACAGGGTATTCAAAGTTGGGAGAGGGTGAAGGGTCATTGTATTCAACAAGTTTATTAATAAATTTGTACATGTGATTTATGATTGCTTTTTAGAAACTGACACATATATCATGCAGATTTATTTACAGTTATTATTTATTCCAAAAAAGGGTTTTTTCTGATTACCATTTTCCAAGAAAAAGCATAAAAATAAAACACAATTTGAGAATCAAAGACATCTTTTATTAATGATTTTAATGAGTAAAGAAAACATATAAGCCTATACAATATTAACTTTCACCTTGGGCAGAGTGAAAGCTTTTTGAAAAGATAAAAAAAAGTAAATTACTTTGTGACATGGATGCAAGAGGGAACATCATGAGTGACCCAGTTCTGGATTTTGACTCCAGGTGTCACATAATTCCGCATCTCCCGTTCTTCTTCATCCTCTACAATGGCATTAACTTCAGAAGCAGTTGGATAGAGGTAGCCTCCTCTGCGGAAAATATCTTGATAGCTGCTTTCAGTAGACTTTGACTTCAAACTCTTAACTTTTCCATTCTTTGTAGATAATCCAAAATCAACCTTCTTCTTGTTTACCGGAGGATCAACAATCTTCCCCATACTTTACTTGGACCATTTTGCACAACCTGCTGAGCATCTTTGAATGAATCCAAAGGATTCTCATTCTCTCTTACGTTATCAACAAACAAAGCTTGGACCCGCGTCTCTACAACAACTTCATCTTCCTCTACAACACTGAAAGATGATAGATGATATATCAGCATTGCTTGCTCTCCATTTATTTTAACCACTTTTCTTTCGCCCATGAAATTCAGCTTTTAGTGTAAAGTGGAAGTGACGACCCCTTCTTCATGTATCCATGGCCTTCCCAGTAGACAACTATATGCGGGCATAATATCCATGACTTAGAAAGTGATTTGGAACAAGTGCACGCCTATGTGAATAGGCAGATTGACTTCCCAAATAACTAACTTCCTTGATCCATCGAAAGCTTTGAAAATAATACCACTTGGGAGCATGGGAGCCCCTTGATATTTCAACTTCATTAGCGTACTCCTCAGTATAACATTTAAGGTGGACCTATTATCAATCAACACATTTGATAATGAATCATTTTTACAGTTCATGGATATGTAGAGAGCTAGGTTGTGATTCCTCCCTTCGTCAGGAAATTCATCATTGCAAAAGCTTAGTTTATTACAAGATGTAATATTACCTACCACACTGCTGAATTGATCTAACGACATATCAAACTCCACGAAGGCTTGATCCAACACCAACATTAAAGATTCCCTATGGCAAGCAGAACTCATCAACAATGCTAGGATAGATATCTTTGAAGGAGTCTGCAATAGCTGATCTACAATTCTGTAATCACTCATTTTGACAATCTTCAAAATATCATCCATATCTTTTTCTAGGGTAGCACCACTGGACTCTCCTACAACTTTCTTATTCTCAACACCTTTTGTAACTTTCTTCTCAGCACTGACAATTACCTTAATAACTGGTGCAAATACACGACCACTGCGGGTCACCCTGCTATTTTCAGCAATATTCCTAATACTAGACAAAGGCTGGATGGGAACTTCCACACCATCCTCTAAAATAGTAGCATTGTACTTGTACGAAACAACTTTATCTGACTTGTATGGAACGGGCTCTGGAAAGCAAATCACCACAGGGGAAACAACTGGCTTACTACAATATTCAATTTCAACATGGGAAGAATCATTGAAACAAGGGACAATTACATTCACACCTTCTTCCGAAAATTTGGACATCAAAGAATCACCTCTAGAGAACATATCCTCATATGAGGAAAAGAATTCATCCACGGAAGCATATTTATCATCCAATTCATCCTCAACCAAGCAAACCTTGATCATATTAACCTCCTTATAACCGTCTCTTTGGGATGACGCCTTGATAGTGCCATTTTCCAATAACAACTGAATAACTTTTCTAACAATGAAACATCCCCGAGAATCTCTACAACATACCCTGTAAGATCCATAGTGATGCTCTACCTGACCCCCTATATGGCAGAAGGTAGCATGCAATTGCACCAGATTATCATTCATATGGTCCACATCAAAGATCCTGAACTCTCCAGAACACCCAAAGACCATGTTCACTTCCTCCTCATATTCTTCCCTAGGCCTGATTATATGGATGAGGCCCTCATCCATCATCTCCTGCAAATCAGCCTTTATCTTGTCACAACCTTGTATATTAGTACTACAGATACCACAACCAGCATGGTCATGAGTATAGTAACTAAACTCGCAAAGGTCTGCATGCATATTTACCAAATCCCCTCTTACCAAATTAATATTATAAATGCGGAAGTCCCCTAGACAACCAACAACCATGTTGACAGCATTCGTTCCTCCATGCTTCAGAAGAGGATTATCTTTTACATTTAGACTGACATCTTTGAAGGACAAAAGGCTAGATCTAACCATTTTCTGTATCTCGGATTTCAGAGGATAACAATTTTCCACATTATGCCCTGGTGCACCCTGATGGAAGGCGCACGTCTGATCTGCCTTATAGTACCAAGGAAAAGGGAATGGTATAGCAGGCAGTGGCCTAGTCTGGACCAACTTTTTCTAGATCAATGTTGGGAGTAACTCTGCATAACTCATAGGGATAGTGTCAAAAAGTTCTCTTCTCTGATTCTACCCTTGACTTCCTTGAGGGGCTGGTCTTTGATAAACGACTGTAGTCGGAGAAGCATTAACAACTAGAGTTACTGAGGCAACCTGTTGATGGCGCCGATGATTACTTCTAGGAGGATTAGTCCTTCTTTATTGAATAACATCGTTTCTTTATCCTTCTTTCTTATTAACAAATCTAAATGATGGTTTTTTCACATTGCCATAATTTTCACTCTTTGTCAGACGACCTTCTCTTACATCATAGTGTGCCTGATGATACCAAACAATATCTGAATGAGTGAGGGCCATAATCTTCGGATCCCAACGAGGTTCCTTCCTGACACCCCAGAAAGCATCAGACCTAGTTAAGTGAGAAATAAACCACTGATACAACAAAGGCGTGCAACAAATGATCATCCTTACATGGTAAGAATCCTGAAGATGAATAGAATAATAAGCATCACCCAATAATGTAGGGACTGGGTTTCCAATCATAATGATCCTGATGGCATTGATATCAACAAAAATTTTTACATTGGGAAATAAGAACAATCCATAAGCAAGTAGAGCAAAAATGTCCTCAAAAGCAACTATACTCTTCATCCTAGCAAAGTAGCAAGCTTTCTACAATAAGAACTGAGCTGGTAATCCTCTAATAACTCCTTTGGTAGTCACGTTGGCTTCAACCTCAGAATTTCCCAGATGGATCAAAGCAACAATCTCATGAGATTTTGGCTCCCCCTTTAAACCGGTAAAAGGAATACGATTGGTAATAGGTAAATTCAATAGATAAGAATACTCTTCCAATGTAGACATCAACTGATAATTAGGGAAAGTAAAGCATAGATACATTGAATCATAGAACTTGACCAAAGTCGAGAAAAGACCCTCCTTCATCCTGGGCTTCATAAGAGAAATGATGGACCCATACTTTCTCAGAAAATCTGTAGAACTCTCGATCTCAGGAATTAGACTCATCTATCTTGGGATCTTTAAAACTGTACTTCTTAGTATTTCTTTTTCCATAATCCATGGCCAAAAGTACCTGAGGTATTCACAAAGAGCCAACTTTAAGTCCCTTAAAACAAGATGTTTTAATAGATGCTCATGGGTGCATGAATGCATGATGCAATAATCACACACAAGATCACAAACATAGGGTTCATAAGTTCAACGTCACGAGCATGATGTCGAAGGTACTATCCACAAGGTATGATCTAAAAGTTTATCACCTATCGAACAAGGTTCTAAGAGGTTCCCAAAGTCTACATCCTTCCTTCGGATATTACCAACGTCCTGATTGACTCGGTAATTAGCAATATTCTCAAGAAAAACTCATCCAAGAATAGTATCCCGTGACAACAATTTCTGGATTACTCCATCATAGTTTCTGCACTACACCTAAAAGGACAAGATGGGTTAAAGGTTCTGCGGTCCTCAGTTTCAGCAGGCTCCCAGGCCAAAAACAGCATGTCTTCCCGATTACTCGGTAAACGATACTACAGTCAAAGGGGCCTCCACTGAGTGGGGGATCTCATGTCTCCTTTTTTGGGATTACTCCCTCAAAGTTAACATTACTATATCGCTCGTCCTATCTTAAGTTTTCCCAAGTCCAGGTATAAGACTTATGAGAAATCACCAAGCACCCTGAAAACCAGGAAAATCCAGACAAACATATATACAACACATAAGATATAACACATAATAGCACATATACAGATATAAAAAAATATAGGCTCAACCCACTTAGGGATGGACTAGCAAGAGGTCAACATGTCCCCAGTGAAGTCGCCATTTTTCTGTAGCAGTAGAAATGTTGAGATAACTATTGGATTGACTTGACTTGCACAGGTCAAAATAAAAAAAAATTGCCACCATGCTTTATTGTTTCCAAAGGAATGGGAAAATAGAGAATAACCCAAAAAATAAGGGGGAAAGAATCCAGGTAAGGGGGTTGGTTATGCAAAGGGAAGGTAGTAGCACCCTAAACATCTACGGTACTCTGCAAGAACCTCTTTGAAAATCTGTATATTTTGGCTATAAAATGTCGTATACAAAAATAGATTGTGGGGATGAGAAAAGAAATATTTTTTATAGTTTTTGCACTCGCCACGATTGTGATCCTTTAGTGCCTACATACCACCTTCCGTGCAATAGGGGATCAGGGTACTCGTAGTTCACCTTTTAAAAATTTTAAAATCAATTAGAGTTTAGGATTTAATTAATTTCAAATCTTTTTTTGTTAAAAAATACAAAAAAATATAGAATTAGTTTTCTTTTTATTAATTTTAATTCTCATTAATAATTAATATTTTTATTTAAGATTAGATCTAGTTTAGTTAATTTTTTTAATTATTTAAACATTTTTCTTAAAATAAAACAAAACAATAAAAATTTTCTTATATTACTTAGAACTTTCTTATGGTTTCAAACATTCTTTTAACCCTCGCGCGTTCATTTTATATCCCGCATGTGATCGGTGGATCTGGAACTGACTGTTTAACGCTGTTTCGCGAAATGTCGCGGAAGCAAGAGTCGGCACCGTCTTTTATTTTCTCCAACATGGAAAGGACAAAAGCACAGAAAAATTCCTTATGAGATAGTTTCTCGGTTCGGGAGGTAGATTTATAGAAAGGGAAGGTGTTAGCACCCTTTCTATCCATGGTTATCCATGGGCTCTTAGATACTTGCTCATTTGTGTTTTCAAAATGTTTGTTTGCTTTTCAAGGTGAGTGGGTTTGAAAAAGTTCCGTTTAAAATTTCAGTTCGACTCTTGTATCAGTCCTCAAGAGTGTTTGAAAAGTTGTTTTTGAAAGCTTTTTGCAAAGTGTCGGTGTGAAAAGAAGTTTTTGATTTGTTTTGAATTAGAGCAAGTATCTACGAGTCATCTACCTACCCTAAGGAATTAGTCTGTGTAAATGTCCTTAAGGTAGTGCCATCCCATCATTGAGAGGTAGGTAGCACCACCGTTGGAGGTGTTCGGGTCAATTCGAGGGTTAGGGACAGTGTGGTCACTGGGCAATAGTAAGATACCTTAGAAGCTACCCTTATGCCATTGATCTTTTTATTCCGAGGCAACTTGTTTCGAGCCAACCGTTTCGAGGCAACTAGATCAATGGAACATAAGGACTCACTAAGACGTCCTATACTCGACGACCACATTTCGAGGGGCAAGGCAAACAGTGAGGCGTACCCTAAGAGTGGTGTGTGAATTGTGTGTCATTTTCAGTTAGTATTTATCTTGTCATGCATTGGTGATCTACGTTTTGATTTTTATTTTTGGGCATTCATTCTTTCATGTGATTGTTAACAGTTAAAAGGTGCGGGAATTTAAAGTGCAGAAAAGATAAAGGTCCTACGCTATTACAAAGGCACGGGTCTACATCGCCAAATTAATCCAAGACCCGATTTGAAATAAAAATGCGGAAAGATAAATGCCTAATTAACTATTACAGGGCTTTGGGCAAATACATTACATTCATGAAAGAAATAAACAATAAATGCGCGAATGGAAATAAGAATCGAGTGCGAGCGCGTTGGACCCTTTAAAGAAATTAAAATGAAATTATTAAATTAATTAAATTAAATAAAGGAAAGGGCTTATTTTTTTTTATGTTTTTGTATTTATGACATTAAAGAAAATTAAATTGGAATTTAAAAGTTAAATAACTCTAGTTCTAATGTTTTTTTTTTAATTTATTAAAGAAAAATTGTCTAAGTTAAACCTAATTTAAACCTAATTGATTAATTACAAGTATTTTCAAAATTAATTAACGGTTAATAATAATTATAATAAGAAAATATAAATATTTATTTAAAAAGGATAAAAATGTGCTAAAGACCTATTTTTTTAAATATTTTTTTAGCTATTAAAAAAAACATTAAAATTAACAACCTAAAATTAAAACTAAATTAATTATTGAATTTTATTTACAAAAATGAAACTATTAATGGATTAAATTAAATAAAATATTTCTTCATTTTTTTGTGATTTCTGATTTTTTTGGATTTTTATATTAAATTATTAGTTAAATTAATTAAAAGGATAAAATAAACTAAAAAAGAATAAAAGGGGAAAAAAAGAATAATAATAAAAAAAGAGTAAAATATGGATCAAACCCTGGGGGTGTCTGAACCCAAAGGGGAGTTTTTGAAGCACTTTGGCCCAATTGCAATCCAGGCCTTATTGACTTTTTGGAGTTGTGTGTGTAGCGTTTGACAGCGTGCACGGTGGACTACTGGTGATGGCCGCTGGATTGATCTCCTAGATTACGTGGCGAGCCCAGGCGCTGGATGTATGGTGTACTACTGGATGGTGTACTGCATGGGAAAGGGTTAAACAAAATAATAGAAACAATTTGAGGGGACCTGGGATTCGAACCCAGGTCCCAGTGTTTACCAGCTAATGCTTTAACCAATTGAACCATTTGCGTGCTTTGTACATAGGATAAAAAACAAATAATATAAAACAAAATTGACATTAGTGTTATGAAATAAAAAAAAGGGCGCTGGATTTCAAACCATCCACTCACGCCATGCCACACAATCGTCTTCTCCGAATGGACCTGTAAAAAAGGGATAGCGGGGGTTTTGAACCCCCAAAAACACAGGCTTTTTGAAAATAGCGAATAGGCCGTGTTCAATCATAAATTGAGCGCGACAAGTGATTTGGAATCCTCATGTTGCCACGATCCTGTTCATACTGGTTTTAGAGTCCAATTTTACCATATACCTAAAGCCCCAATTTGAAGTTTCAGGAACCCTAGTTTTTGTTCATGGTAGATTCAGATTCAGATGCCTATAACTCAATTGGATGGCACCAAAAGCTTCAGAGAACCCTCATTAGTACAAATCAGGCAAGAAAAATCAATGAAAATGTATGAATCGTGTTATGCATTTTTGAAAAAAAGGACAAACCGTGTAGCTTCGTGGGACTGGTTCTTTGCACGTTTGAGCATGGTTTTGATTGCTAGAGTTTCCTTGGGACCTCAGGAAGGTGTTTGGATCAGAATGGGGGCTCAACAAGTGCTCTAAGGAAGTTTTCAGTTTTGCAAATTTTATGTGAAAATGTAAAGTTGGTTCTCAAATTGTAGCGCAGCTTCTGTGTCTTCTTGTGTCTGATTGCTTGTATATACATTATGCAATGTATTTCAATTGGAATTAAGGGCCAATAATGCAAGGCATTCAAGTTCAAGATTTCCATAAACCTCCATTAACAACCTTCCATTTTTGAACCAATTTTTGAATTATTGCTTCATTTAGCCTTGGCACGAATATGGGATATGCATAATGATGTATCAAAGCTAATCAAAGCCAAATATCCCTTTTAATTAACCTTTTTGATTTTTATTTGATTTTAAAGGATTTAAAATGAATTAAATCCAATAAAATCTAATAAAAATGAAAAAATTAATTTTAAATATTGAAATAAAAGGTGGGACACGTGGGAAGCATGGCCAAGCTAATTCAAGTGGAAAAAGTGGGCCCCTTTTGTCAAAAAATGAAATTTCAAGGATAAATGATTTTGGCCATTTCACAAAAATTTCCCAACTTCTCCAATGCATATCTTGCTCAATTTTTAAGCTTTGATCATGTTCTTTGACATTTTAGAAAGGTCTTGAAGTCCTATAACCAATGTCTTTGGTCCCATGTCATTTTGATTTACCAATCTCAAGTTATGGTCTTTGACTTAAAGTCCCCTTTTGTTGACTTTTGAAAATGACCTATAATGTTGAAATTGATAACTTTTTGTGAGAGCATTTCTTGGAATTGGAGTGTGCAGATGAGTTGTAGGAAATGTCTTCCCCTTCAAGATGAGCATTGGATGGGATTTTTCTGATGAACCATGAAAAAGTTATGCCTTGGTCAAGTTACAGTTGACTTTTCAGTTGTCCAAAAATAGAAACTTTTGCATCTTGAGACTTTTTGAGCCATACTTTTGAGAATCATGATCAAGCATTGATCAAATGATTTTTGTGGCCTCAAAATAAGATGTTGACCAAAATTTTTGACTTTTGACTGCCAAATGACCATTTTGCCCCTACAGTTGACTGTTGAGCAATTAGGGTTTTTGACTGTGCAACTTGACCTTGTGAGCCTTGAAACTTGACATGTAGGTACTTGACAATGTGTATGAGCATAGGAGACTTGATTGAGCTCTTGAAAACTTCAACTTCCTTGCAAGAACCAAAACCCTAGTTTGACTGTCTTAGGAGGATGGTTTGACTGTGTGGCCCTTGAGTAAACTTGAACCAATTGTGGATGATTCTTGTCAAAACTTTGAAGATTATGGGAGGGCAAATTTTGGGGTACAATAGTTGCCCCTATTAAATCTTCTTAGACCTGAGGATGTAGATTGGCGTGACGTGCCTTTCGTAATCCGAAGGTGGAAGATGATTGAACACTAGAGTGCCCAGAAATTTGCACTCACATAGTAGAGTATCAGCAGTGTGATAGCGGGAATGGGCTTAAAGATGCCATTCAGAGAGGTGGTGGATAGGAGGATGGGCTTATAAATGCCATCTGGAGGTGTTGATCGCGTAAGAGATTCCTTAGCGAGAACTTGCGTACCTGAGAAAGAAAGAAAATTAACTGGTCTGTTACAGGAGTTGATCTTTTAAATTCTTTATGTAGATGTGCCCTGGCTGGTTGCAGGAATCGAATATTTAAACTCTTCAGACGTGCCCTGACAGGATACTGGAATCAAGTATGGTACTGTAGTCGTCAACAGATACACCCTGGCAAGATACAGGAATCAAATCTTCGAGCTCTTTAGACGTGCCCTGTCAAGATACAGGAATCGAGTCTGGTACTGTAGTCATCAACAGATACACCCTGTCAAGATACAGGAATCGGATCTTCGAACTCTTCAGACGTGCCCTGTCAAGATATAGGAATCGAGTCTGGTACTGTAGTCGTCAACAGATACGCCCTGGTAGGATACAGGAATCGGATCTTCTAACTCTTCAGACGTGCCCTGTCAAGATACAGGAATCGAGTCTGGTACTGTAGTCGTCAACAGATACGCCCTGGCAGGATACAGGAATCGGATCTTCGAACTCTTCAGACGTGCCTTGTCAAGATACAGGAATCGAGTCTGGTACTGTAGTCGTCAACAGATACGCCCTGGCAGGATACAGGAATCGGATCTTCGAACTCTTTAGACGTGCCCTATCAAGATACAGGAATCGAGTCTGGTACTGTAGTCGTCAACAGATACGCCCTGGCAGGATACAGGAATCGAATCTTCGAACTCTTCAGACGTGCCCTGTCAAGATACAGGAATCGAGTCTGGTACTGTAGTCGTCAACAGATACGCCCTGGCAGGATACAGGAATCGGATCTTCGAACTCTTCAGACATGCCCTGTCAAGATACAGGAATCAAGTCTGGTACTGTAGTCGTTAACAGATACTCCCTGGCAAGATACAGGAATCGGATCTGGAATTACGACAGTTGATAGCAATTACCTTTGTATTAACTTCTGTCCTGAAAAGACAAAACGTTAGTTGTATGAGATGCCATGACGAATGACATACGAGATGTTCTCAGAATGAATGAGATTGTATGTTCATGATGCGTATATGCATGCTATAATGTATGAAGATGTGTTGTTTATGAATGTATGTTTTCATCTAGGAAAATAAATCCTTGACGGATGCCGGGAAGTCAAATCCTAGGCTGATGTGAATAGCATTCTTTATTTACACTGGGGGGTGATGGTTGCAAGGATACTGGTAGGAGAAGATGACTCCGTTGGGGGATAAACTTGGCGAATGGATTACTCTGCGGGGAGAAAAGTACTCTGACGATCTTGCTGGGGAACAATACTCTGTGGGGAGAGAGGTACTTTGCTAGGATATTGATGGTAACTTCGTTGGGGATACCGTTGTCATGTTGGAAGTGTTAATAGACTTCGCTGGGGATAAGAAGACTTCACCGAGGACGATCTTCTCGTGGCTTTTGGCTGAGGATAACCCAGTTATATCTTGGTAGGGAAATAACCTTTGAATAAAGCCGGGGGACGTGTTCGTGCTCTACGGGGATAAGCTTCCAGAATCTACTGGGGATAAGCTTACTGCTTGGGGAGATGGATTCCAACTTCCCTGGGGAAACTGGATTGGATTCTCCTGGGGAAATTTTGAGATGTACTGGAAGTAACTCCACTGAATGTCTGACATGCCGCCGGGGAACAATCTTTAGGTCAAGACTGCCGGGGATGCTTGTTAGGAATGCTCGTATATTGTTGGGGAATGTTGAGATTTGCTGGGGATACCCAACTTCCTTAAGACTGATTGTATAGTTTTGCTTGGGGAGAGTGCGCTGACTTGCTGGCTCACTCTCTGGGGAATTAAGATACACTGGTCATGTTCTTCAGCTGAACTTACCTTGGTACCTTGATGGACTGAGCAACTAGATCGCTTAGACAAGTCTTTATTGCCCCTGTTTCTAATGTTACCTGTAATTAATCCTTTGTTTCATATGCAAATATTCACGAGTTAGAAAATTATTGTCAATGCATATATCACAAATTGAACCTTGGACGTTCTTCGCAAAACAAAACAGAAAAGGAAAAAAATTCGCAATTTTAACTGAAAAGTGTATTTGTATTGATTTTTTTTGAATTTGCCTGTGAATAGGCGTTTATGTACAAGAGGCCGACGTCCTAGTAAGAGAACACCGCCGAACCAAAGAATTTATACAATTTGTACAAAGGGAAAACAAAACAGCGGTGTGAAAAATAATCCCACTAGGTTCCAACTCTGCTATCGCCTTTATATCTTCGAGCGTCTCATCACTTGATGACCTAGCTGAAGATGAAGCTGGTTGATCGATGCCGTCTGAGCCTGATGTTGATACCAGATTCTGGATGCAAAGTGATCCAATGAGACATAGTATTACGCTTTATCCCTAACTTTTGCCTGGACTGCCCTTTCGGGTTTTCAGTCCACCGGGATACCCATTTTTGCCCAAGCCGCCTTTTCAGGTTTTCGACTTGCCGGGTGTACAGATTTTTTTATTTCATCCCTCATTTTGCCCGAACCCTTGTGGTTCGCCGGGAAGCCCTAATTTTTGCCTAGGTATGTCAACCTAGCGGGTCTTTTATCATGCGTAGTATCTTTTTACTATGTATGCATTGGCGGGGTGAGGAAGGTCGTCACCATCCATGGTGGTCAGAATCATGGCTCCTCCTGAGAACACATGTTTAACCATAAATGGCCCTTCGTACGTAGGGGTCCATTTGCCCCTTGGATCACTCTGAGGAAGGATGATACGTTTGATTACCAGATCCCCAACTTGATACTCTTGTGGTCTGACCTTTTTGTTAAATGCCCTGATCATCCGCTTTTGATACGTCTGACCATGACAAATAGCAGCAAGTCTCTTTTCGTCAATTAGGTTTAGCTGATCAAGTCGTGTCTGGATCCAATCATCTTCACTCAGATCTGCAAGCTTCATTATCCGGAGAGAGGGTATATGCACTTCGATCGGTAAGACTGCCTCCATACCGTAGACCAGGGAGAAAGGAGTTGCCCCGGTTGACGTCCTTGCTGAGGTACGGTACCCATGAAGAGCGAACGGTAACATCTCGTGCCAATCTTTATAAGTCACTGTCATCTTCTGCACAATCTTCTTGATATTCTTATTCACTGCTTCTACAGCCCCATTCATCTTCGGTCGATAAGGAGAAGAGTTGTGGTGCTGTATTTTGAATTGCTCGCAGAGCTCAGTGATCATCTTGTTATTGAGATTGGTACCGTTGTCTGTAATGATCCTCTTCGGGACACCGTATCGGCATATCAGGTTATGCCGAATGAACCGTGCCACGACATTCTTGGTTACTGTAGCGTAGGAAGCTGCTTCAACCCACTTTGTAAAGTAATCAATCGCTACAAGGATGAAGCGATGCCCGTTAGATGCCGTAAGTCTGATCTCACCGATCATATCAATTCCCCACATTGCAAAAGGCCAAGGTGCAGTCAGGACATTCAGAGGAACTGGAGGAACATGCACCTTATCAGCATAAATCTGGCACTTGTGACACGTCCGAGAATGTTGGTAACAATCAGCTTCCATTGTGGACCAGAAATACCCTGCCCGAAGGATCTTCTTAGCCATAGTGTGTCCACTGGAATGTGTTCTGAAGGTCCTTCATGTAACTCCGCCATAATCCTTTCTGCTTCAGTCTTATCCACACAACGCAGTAAGGTCGAATCATGGTTTCGCTTGTACAGAATGCCGTTGCTAAGGAAGAACTTCGCTGCGAACCTTCTCAGAAACTTCTTATCATTGACAGATGCACCTTCAGGGTATTCTTGAGCTTCCAAGTATCTCTTCACCTCATGGTACCAAGGCTTCTCAGTCACTAATTCAGTCTCAAGATCACAACATTATGCCGGTTCGTCCAGTTTCCAGATGATGATCCGGGGAGCCTCATTATCCCACTTGACCTTGAACATGGAAGACATCGTAGCTAACGCGTCCGCTAACTGATTCTCCTCTCTCGGGAAATGTTCAAAGGTTATCTCTGAGAAGTGGGGGATCATTGTCAAACACATTCTTTGTAAGGAATAAGATTCGGATGTTTCGTATCCCACTCGCCTTTGATCTGGTTGATCACGAGAGCGGATGCTCCGAAGACACTCAGAAACTTGATCCTTAAGTCAATTGCAGCTTTGAGTCCCATGATGCATGCCTCATACTCCGCCATGTTGTTGGTGCAGTTGAAACATAGCCGGGCAGTGAGTGGAGTATGAGTGCCTTGAGGGGATATGATCACAGCGCCGATACCATTACCCAAAGCATTGGAGGCTCCGTCAAAGTGCATAGACCATCGGGATCCTTCCTCAGGTCCTTCATCAGGTCCAGGTACTTCACAATCAGTCACTATCATGATGCTCTCGTCTGGAAACTCGAAGTTCATTGACTGATAGTCGTCTACTGCCTGATGTGCCAAGTGGTCTGCCAATACACTTCCCTTGATAGCTTTCTGAGTCGTGTACTGGATGTCGTATTCTGTCAAGATCATTTGCCATCTTGCTATTCTCCCAGACAGAGCAGGATTTTCAAATATGTACTTTATCGGATCCATCTTTGAAATCAACAAGGTAGTGTGAGTCAGCATATACTGTCTCAGCTGGCAAGCAGCCCATACCAAAGCGCAGCAAGTTTTCTCAAGCAGTGAGTATCGGGTCTCACAGTCGGTAAACTTTTTGCTAAGGTAATAAATGGCATGCTCTTTTTGGCCAGACTCGTCATGCTGCCCCATCACACACCCCATTGAGTTGTCAAGTACTGTCAGGTATAGTATTAGAGGTCTCCCTTCAACCGGTGGCATAAGAATGGGTGGTTCTTGGAGATACTCTTTGATTCTGTCAAAAGCGGCCTGACATTCATCGTTCCAACGTACTACCTGATCCTTCTTCAGCAGCTTGAAGATTGGTTCACAGGTAGCAGTTAGGTGCGAGATGAATCGAGCAATGTAATTCAGGCGTCCTAGAAAGCCTCTGATCTCTTTCTCTGTCTTGGGAACTGGCATCTCTTGAATGGCTTTAACCTTAGCAGGGTCCACTTGAATACCCTTATCACTTACAACGAAGCCTAGCAACTTTCTAGATCTTACCCCGAAGGTGCACTTGTTCGGGTTCAACCTCAGCTTGTACAGTTTCAGACGGTCAAACAGCTTCTGTAGATGATCAAGGTGCTCTTCCTCAGTTTGGGACCTTGCGATCATGTCGTCAACATATACTTCTATCTCATGATGGATCATGTCATGAAATAAAGCAACCATGGCACGTTGGTAGGTCGCCCCAGCATTTTTCAGTCCAAAAGGCATGACCTTGTAGCAGAAGGTTCCCCACTGAGTAACAAAGGTAGTCTTTTCCATGTCTTCAGGAGCCATCTTGATTTGATTGTAACCTGAGAAGCCATCCATGAAGGAGAACACCTTATGCTGAGCTGTATTGTCAACAAGGACATCAATGTGAGGTAGAGGGAAGTCATCCTTGGGGCTGGCCCTGTTCAGATCCCTGTAATTGACACACATTCTGACCTTACCGTCTTTCTTTGGTACCGGCACCACATTAGCAACCCACTGAGGGTAAGAAGTCACTGCAAGAAACCCGGCGTCAAACTGTTTCATAACCTCGGCTTTGATTTTCTCAGACATCTCTGGACGCATACGGCGGACCTTTTGCTTAACCGGAGGGCAGTCTTCCTTGGTAGGCAAATGATGGACCACAATGTCGGTATCCAACCCGGGCATGTCTTTGTAGGACCAGGCGAATATTTCCATGTAGTCATGTAACATCTGAGTCAACCGTTGCTTCACGCTGAGCTCTAGGTTGGCACCAATCTTGACTTCCTTACGGTCGGTCTCAGTACCCAGATTTATTGTCTCCACTGGCTCTTCATGTGGTTGAATTGCCCTCTCTTCCTGGAGTAACAGTCTTGCAAGCTCGCCAGGCACTTCACAATCATCTTCACCTTCGTCTTCGGCTAAGTTGATCGGATTTTCGAAGTCATAACTGGCAGTAGCAGAGTCGTTACCAGTGAGATCTAGAGTGGATTGAAACCTGTATGAGTGAGTGTGTGTAAATACAGCTGTTTTGCAATATATAAAGAAAGGAAAGAAAAGGAGCGCAATATTTGAAATGTGAAAAACTTCCAATGCTTTTATTTATGATATATGACAGTGACAAACAAAAGCCCTCATAAATAAGACCACGGTGCCCCGGGTAAGACACCGGGCCATACAGTTTCAAATTATTGTTTATTACAAATCCAAAACAAAGAAGTTCATTACTGGGTGACAAAAGTTATGGGTGTAAAGTCTTTAGCAGTCCAATTGGTCAATCCACCATCAGTCGTCGGGTAGATCCAGCTATCGAACTCTGACTCTTCCACTTCGTCTTCCTCTCCAATAGCATTCACTCCTGAGTGAGTGATGAGCACAAGAGGTCTTCCAATTCTCGCCTTGCGCACAGCCTTCTGAGCCTCTGCAGTGAAACTCAGCCCAAACTTGTTAGTTTTAGGAGTAAAATCAGGGAGCTTTCCCCAGTTTGCACATTCACCTCTTTCAATCACAGCCCGGGCGTCCTTTAAGGAGGCCATCTTCAAAGGAGAAACCTCTTCCACCACTACTTCTGCTGCTGCCAATGTTTGTGGCACCTCTTCAAAATGTTGAAAGGGGGTCTCAATGAACTCCCCATCCATTTCCACGTACCTGAAGGAGTTGAGGTGGCTGACCATGTATTCCTCTTCCCCTTGCACTGTTACAATCTTCCCCCTGACCGGGTACTTGAGTTTCTGATGCAACGTGGAGGTCACAACTCCAGCCTTGTGGATCCACGGGCGACCCAGCAAACAAGAATAGGATGGACGGATGTCCATCACATAGAATTTTGAATCAAAGACCTGTGACCCAACCCTGATTGGGATGTCAACCTCACCATGTACCATCCTTTTGGACCCGTCAAAGGCCCGGACAATAATGTTACTTGGTTTGAGCTCTAGACCCTCACAATCCAGCCTGTCCAGAGCCTTCTTGGGTAGCACGTTTAATGAAGAACCAGTGTCAATCAGCACATGAGCAAGAGTAGTGCCCCTGCATTCAATGGAGACATGCAGGGCATCATTATGGTTCTTCCCTTTGGCTGTCAGATCGGCATCATAGAAACCCAGACCATTGTCAGCAGTTAGGTTGTCCACACAGTCGGTGAACTGATCAGCAGACGTCTCTTGGGGTACGTGGGCTGTCTTTAAGAAAGCAATCAGGGCCTTGGCGTGGGCCTCTGAACACAGCAGCAGTGACAGCATGGAGATTTTGGAGGGGGTGTGCCCCAGCTGTTCGACAACGTTGAAATCACTTTTCTTTATAATTTTGAGGATTTCTTCCATCTCCTGCTTGGAAGCCTCAACAATGGTCTTTGGTGCGTCCGTCCGGGCAGGCACATCAGCAGCAATCCCCTTACCCCGAGCATCAGATGACTCGACAGCAGGGGTGGAAACTTGGTCAGGGGAAGAGACAGACACACTGGCAGGTGTGATGATCAAAGGCCTCTGAATTACCGGAGGAGCAATGTCTGGTGAGAACAGTCTTCCACTACGAGTGACCTTAGCAGACCCAATGATGTTGGTGACACCAGTATCAGTGTTGAACTCTTGTTTCACACCCAGAACATAAACATCTGCCCCATAGTGCCATGGGACAGCCTTATCAGACTTGTAGGGGATGGGCCCTGGAACAGTAATGGTGATGGGAGTAATCTTGTGAACAGGCAAAATTTGGACAGGCTTCTTTGAAGGATCCTTGGAAGGGTTGTTGAAAATGGTAACAATCGAAACTTCTTCAACAGGGGCAGCAGGAACAACAGTATTTTTGAACAAAATCTCTTTACTATCCATCAGGTTTTGGACGCCTGATTTCAGCAAAGAACAACCAGCAGGGGAAGCAATACATAGAGGGCAACCTTTGCTACATTCCGGAAATAAACCGGCTAGCAACATGTTCCTCTTGACCGTCAGCAGCGGAGTAGCAACATCATCCACCGAAGCTACATACAAATCCTCCTCAACAGCATTCACTCCATGCTGGGGCATGGGAGCGGTCCCAACATTTGGCCTCTCGGGCGCCTCGAACTGTATCTCCTTGGCATCAATAAGGTCCTGAACCTTATTCTTTAGGGCCCAACAGTCATCTGTGTTATGCCCCGGGCTATCAGAGTGATAAGCGCAACGAGCGTTGGGGTTGAACCTAGGGGATGTAGTATTCACAACCTTCGGGGCCTCTCTAACAGTCACCAAGCTAGCTGATAACAGTTGCGGCAGGATCTGAGAGAGAGTCATGCTGAGTCGAGTATACTGCCGTTCGGGCCTCTCAGCTCTGGGTTGGTTGTACTGTTGTGGAGCAGTAGCAGGCTTAGAAATAACCACCGCGTTGACAGCTTGGTGGTGTTCAGGTTTGTTTTGCCTTCTTGGGCCATACACAACACTAGCCTCTTTCTTGAAGGGCTTCTTTTCAGCATTTGAGGAGGCAACCTTCTGTATCTTCCCCGATTTTATACCAGCCTCGATCCTCTCACCAGTCAGGATCAGATCAGTAAACCCAGCAGAGGAATTACCAATGAGATGATTGAAAAATGGCCCAGATAGGGTCCCCAAAAACATATCCACCAACTCTCGGTCCATCAATGGTGGCTGCACCCTACCAGCCAGATCTCTCCATTTCTGTGCGTACTCCTTAAAACCTTCACCCGACCCTAGTGACATACCCTGGAGTTGGGTACGCGTAGGAGCGAGGTCGGAATTATATTGATACTGCTTGTAAAAAGCAGTGGCCAGATCCTCCCAGTTACGAATGTTGGTTCCATCCAGCTGATAGAACCATTCGAGGTGAGTCCCTGAAAGACTCTCCTGGAAGAAGTGGATCCATAAGTTCCTGTCTGCTGTGTAAGGCTGGATCTTCCTTACATAAGAACAGAGGTGCATCTTGGGACAGGAAGCCCCGTCATACTTCACAAAGGCAAGGGCCTTGAACTTCTGTGGAATCACCACCCTAGTAGATAACCCCAAGTCTCCGAAATCCAGTCCAGGCACACGCTGAATTTCCATAGCATTTAACCTGTCCTCCAGCTGCTTGTACTGGTCCTCAGCAGGAGGATACTATTCGTCGTTGAAGTCTGTTTCAGTATCAGAGACCACAGGAGTAGGGACCTCCCTTTCTTGGTGACTACCTTCCCCCACAGATGGAGTAGTCCTCTCAGCTTCATTTTGCAAAGTATTCCCGAGCCTGCGCCCAGTGTTGAATAGCACAGTCCTCTTCTTCTTATTCTTCTTCAGGAGTATAGCCTTCAGCTCTTGTTGACCTTGAGCCAAACCCATGATCAGCTCCTGAAATTGGGCGTTCTGCGCCTGAAGGGCCTTGATAGACAGCTCGGTAGATGATTCAGGGTTCATGATGCTGAAATAAACAGCGAAGAACAGTAAGCAACCTGAAAAGAAGAGTACCTGTGATGCACATGATGAATGATATGTGTTTATGCAATGCATTCAAGGGTTCGAAAATTCAAATTTGTTGTAGACAAAAGGGAACACACGTTATTATTAAGGAAATAATTGTTCAGTACATCAAAGCCTCATGGGAAAACATTACAAAGCAAATCAATCCCAAAAGACACTACGCATCCTCTTCGGAGCAATGTAGGTGTTGAGATTCCTCTCCTCGTGCAGTAGGCGGGTGAGCTCCAGGACCTTCTTTTCACTAGCATGTAGACTAGTCTCCAGAGAATTCCGTTCTTCCTTAAGCTGGATCCAGCTCTTCTGCATCTCTTCCCAGGACGTGGGCATGTCAGGATGTTGAATGGTGTAGGACACCTCTCCTTCCAATGCTGGCTCTTTGATCACAGGGAGAATATGAGGATAAGACATCTCTAACTTCTGGGAGCGGGCGCGTACCCACTTGAGATAAGGTTCCAACGGGATGTAGTTCATGTGCCCCAGTGTCTTGCTGTCTATCTTACTGGGCATCCTCCAAGCTCTGATAAATCTCTGGCGAAGTCCTTGCGCATCATTGTCGAAGTCAAAAACTATGTCAGGAATTAACATCTCATGAGGGCCATCCCTCCGAGCATAACCAAACCGTCTCCAAGCCAAGCATGGGTTGTAAGTAATACCTCCTCTGATTCCAAGTAAAGGAACATTAGGGTACTCCCCACAAGGATCAATGATAGTGACATCCTCTCTGGACCGAGAACACCAATGTATATCTGCATGTGTAAGAGTCATCAATCGTTGTGACCACCTCAAACCCCGCTCGTTCTTCAAAACTGATTGTGGAAAGTGCGAAATAAACCACCTTCCCAGGAGAGGAGTGCAGCACATAAGAACACCCCTTTTTCTCATGGTTCGAGTGTAACATGAGTGAAGGATGTCCCCCAGCAACGTAGGTATAGGATTCCTGGACATGAAGACCTTGACAGCACTGATATCTATAAGCTGATCTGGCTTAGGGAACAGCACCAACCCATAGACAAGGAGGGCTACAACTTCTTCAAAGGATTGTAGGTCAAGGGAATTCCAACACTCTTGGGCCTTCTCAAACAGAAATTTGTCCAAGAACCCTTTGATACCATTTCTGGCTTCCCAATGCCCCTTGATGTCAGATGGTTGTAGGCATAATACTTTAGCTACTTCTTCAAGTTTTGGTTCCCTTTCCGTACCGTTGTAGGGTAGTTGATTGAGAATGGGAATCTTCAGAAGCTGGGAAAACTCTTCTAAAGTAGGCACCAGCTGATAATCCAGGAAAGTAAAACAGTGATGCAGGGGGTCAAAGAACTGGAAGAGGACCTTTACCATCTCTTCCTCAATATTGGTATTGACCAGGCTGATGAGTCTACCATGCCTTTCACTGAATGACGAGTTCTCGGGAATCCTGGATGTAAGCTCCTTAAGCTGAGGAGGGACCCTTACAAGGTTGATCTGAATTGTCTTTCTGCGGATAGTTTCCATGTCCTACAAAACAAGAACAAAGATGAAGATTCGAACCCTTGAAATGGTTAGTGGATGCATATGATACTGTATGATGTTATGATGCTATGATAAGGGCATACCACAAGTATTCGCAAAAAGCAAACATGATAAAGCACACAAGTCACACCACAGTCCTTAGAGTTTAGGCCAGCACGAGGTTAGGGGTACTACCCTCTTGAAGTTGGTGGGCTCAAACTTGTCCTATCAATGTAACCGGGTTCTAAGGATCTCAATATCATTGGATTGCTTTCATTGTTCATCGTTTCGATTTAGCCACTGACTGGCAATCAAAATATCCCAAGAAAACAACCCTCAACTGAGTGTAGTATCGAGTATCAACCGACTTCGGACTACACCAAAGTAGTTATCTCACTACCCTAAAGAGGCCAAGATGGTTCAATTAAGGTTCCTAAGGTCTGTTGATGCTTCACGACACCATGCGAAGGCCCCGTACTCTCCTTGACTGAACTCAAGGGTTACCGGTACACACCAAAGTGCCACATCAACGTAGCAGACTACTTCAACCATGTCGGTATACCCCGCACAGTTCCCTCACAACCTTGTTGCTACTTTCTAAGAAGGTATCCCCAGATCCGGGTTAGGATCTATAGAACTCCCAAGACAGTCCCACAATTTAAAGCAAACAAATCAAAGTAATTGAAAACACAGTGATCTTAGTCCTAAGGTACACCTCACTTTATAAGCGTCCCCAGCAGAGTCGCCAGTTCTGTGATCGGTGGATCTGGAACTGACTGTTTAACGCTGGTTCGCGAAATGTCGCGGAAGCAAGAGTCGCCACCGTCTTTTATTTTCTCCAACATGGAAAGGACAAAAGCACAGAAAAATTCCTTATGAGATAGTTTCTCGGTTCGGGAGGTAGATTTATAGAAAGGGAAGGTGTTAGCACCCTTTCTATCCATGGTTATCCATGGGCTCTTAGATACTTACTCATTTGTGTTTTCAAAATGTTTGTTTGCTTTTCAAGGTGAGTGGGTTTGAAAAAGTTCCGTTTAAAATTTCAGTTTGACTCTTTTATCAGTCCTCAAGAGTGTTTGAAAAGTTGTTTTTGAAAGCTTTTTGCAAAGTGTCGGTGTGAAAAGAAGTTTTTGATTTGTTTTGAATTAGAGCAAGTATCTATAAGTCATCTACATACCCTAAGGAATTAGTCTGTGTAAATGTCCTTAAGGTAGTGCCATCCCACCATTGAGAGGTAGGTAGCACCACCGTTGGAGGTGTTCGGGTCAATTCGAGGGTTAGGGACAGTGTGGTCACCGGGCAATAGTAAGATACCTTAGAAGCTACCCTTATGCCATTGATCTTTTTATTCCGAGGTAACTTGTTTCGAGGCAACCGTTTCGAGGCAACTAGATCAATGGAACATAAGGACTCACTAAGACGTCCTATACTCGACGACCACGTTTCGAGGGGCAAGGCAAACAGTGAGGCGTACCCTAAGAGTGGTGTGTGAATTGTGTGTCATTTTCAGTTATTATTTGTCTTGTCATGCATTGGTGATCTACGTTTTGATTTTTATTTTTGGGCATTCATTCTTTCATGTGATTGTTAACAGTTAAAAGGTGCGGGAATTTAAAGTGCGGAAAAGATAAAGGTCCTACGCTATTACAAAGGCGCGGGTCTACATCGCCAAATTAATCCAAGACCCGATTTGAAATAAAAATGCGGAAAGATAAATGCCTAATTAACTATTACAGGGCTTTGGGGCAAATACATTACATTCATGAAAGAAATAAACAATAAATGTGCGAATGGAAATAAGAATCGAGTGCGAGGGCGTTGGACCCTTTAAAGAAATTAAAATGAAATTATTAAATTAATTAAATTAAATAAAGGAAAGGGCTTATTTTTTTTTTATGTTTTTGTATTTATGACATTAAAGAAAATTAAATTGGAATTTAAAAGTTAAATAACTCTAGTTCTAATGTTTTTTTTTAATTTATTAAAGAAAAATTGTCTAAGTTAAACCTAATTTAAACCTAATTGATTAATTACAAGTATTTACAAAATTAATTAATGGTTAATAATAATTATAATAAGAAAATATAAATATTTATTTAAAAAGGATAAAAATGTGCTAAAGACCTATTTTTTTTTAAAATATTTTTTTAGCTATTAAAAAAAAACATTAAAATTAACAACCTAAAATTAAAACTAAATTAATTATTGAATTTTATTTACAAAAATGAAACTATTTATGGATTAAATTAAATAAAATATTTCTTCATTTTTTTGTGATTTCTGATTTTTTTGGATTTTTATATTAAATTATTAGTTAAATTAATTAAAAGGATAAAATAAACTAAAAAAGAATAAAAGGGGAAAAAAAGAATAATAATAAAAAAAGAGTAAAATATGGATCAAACCCTGGGGGTGTCTGAACCCAAAGGGGAGTTTTTGAAGCACTTTGGCCCAATTGCAATCCAGGCCTTGTTGACTTTTTGGAGTTGTGTGTGTAGCGTTTGACAGCGTGCACGGTGGACTACTGGTGATGGCCGCTGGATTGATCTCCTAGATTACGTGGCGAGCCCAGGCGCTGGATATATGGTGTACTGCATGGGAAAGGGTTAAACAAATAATAGAAACAATTTGAGGGGACCTGGGATTCGAACCCAGGTCCGAGTGTTTACCAGCTAATGCTTTAACCAATTGAACCATTTGCGCGCTTTGTACATAGGATAAAAAACAAATAATATAAAACAAAATTGACATTAGTGTTATGAAATAAAAAAAAGGGCGCTGGATTTCAAACCATCCACTCACGCCATGCCACGCAATCGTCTTCTCCGAATGGACCTGTAAAAAAGGGATAGCGGGGGTTTTGAACCCCCCCCCCCCCCCCAAAACACAAGCTTTTTGAAAATAGCAAATAGGCCGTGTTCAATCATAAATTGAGCGCGACAAGTGATTTGGAATCCTCATGTTGCCACGATCCTGTTCATACTGGTTTTAGAGTCCAATTTTACCATATACCTAAAGCCCCAATTTGAAGTTTCAGGAACCCTAGTTTTTGTTCATGGTAGATTCGGATTCAGATGCCTATAACTCAATTGGATGGCACCAAAAGCTTCAGAGAACCCTCATTAGTACAAATCAGGCAAGAAAAATCAATGAAAATGTATGAATCGTGTTATGCATTTTTGAAAAAAAGGACAAACCGTGTAGCTTCGTGGGACTGGTTCTTTGCACGTTTGAGTGTGGTTTTGATTGCTAGAGTTTCCTTGGGACCTCAGGAAGGTGTTTGGATCAGAATGGGGGCTCAACAAGTGCTCTAAGGAAGTTTTCAGTTTTGCAAATTTTATGTGAAAATGTAAAGTTGGTTCTCAAATTGTAGCGCAGCTTCTGTGTTCTTCTTGTGTCTGATCGCTTGTATATACATTATGTAATGTATTTCAATTGGAATTAAGGGCCAATAATGCAAGGCATTCAAGTTCAAGATTTCCATAAACCTCCATTAACAACCTTCCATTTTTGAACCAATTTTTGAATTATTGCTTCATTTAGCCTTGGCACGAATATGGGATATGCATAATGATGTATCAAAGCTAATCAAAGCCAAATATCCCTTTTAATTAACCTTTTTGATTTTTATTTGATTTTAAAGGATTTAAAATGAATTAAATCCAATAAAATCTAATAAAAATGAAAAAATTAATTTTAAATATTGAAATAAAAGGTGGGACACGTGGGAAGCATGGCCAAGCTAATTCAAGTGGAAAAAGTGGGCCCCTTTTGTCAAAAAATGAAATTTCAAGGATAAATGATTTTGGCCATTTCACAAAAATTTCCCAACTTCTCCAATGCATATCTTGCTCAATTTTTAAGCTTTGATCATGTTCTTTGACATTTTAGAAAGGTCTTGAAGTCCTCTAACCAATGTCTTTGGTCCCATGTCATTTTGATTTACCAATCACAAGTTATGGTCTTTGACTTAAAGTCCCCTTTTGTTGACTTTCAAAAATGTCCTATAATGTTGAAATTGATAACTTTTTGTGAGAGCATTTCTTGGACTTGGAGTGTGAAGATGAGTTGTAGGAAATGTCTTCCCCTTCAAGATGAGCATTGGATGGGATTTTTATGATGAACCATGAAAAAGTTATGCCTTGGTCAAGTTACAGTTGACTTTTCAGTTGTCCAAAAATAGAAACTTTTGCATCTTGAGACTTTTTGAGCCATACTTTTGAGAATCATGATCAAGCATTGATCAAATGATGTTTGTGGCCTCAAAATAAGATGTTGACCAAAAATTTTGACTTTTGACTGCCAAATGACCATTTTGCCCCTACAGTTGACTGTTGAGCAATTAGGGTTTTTGACTGTGCAACTTGACCTTGTGAGCCTTGAAACTTGACATGTAGGTACTTGACAATGTGTATGAGCATAGGAGACTTGATTGAGCTCTTGAAAACTTCAACTTCCTTGCAAGAACCAAAACCCTAGTTTGACTGTCTTAGGAGGATGGTTTGACTGTTTGGCCCTTGAGTAAACTTGAACCAATTGTGGATGATTCTTGTCAAAACTTTGAAGATTATGGGAGGGCAAATTTTGGGGTACAACACCGCATTATTATTTTCTTATTATTGTATCTGCTTATGATTTGTAACTGTTAAAAATTAGGATTTTATTTACAGCTTTAATCCCCAATTTTTAGACTTGTAATTTCCCCCCTCCCCGAAGCCATGTAATAGTTAAATTTAATTTCCGCACTTTAATTTCCCGCACTGATATTCAAATGCTAGATATATGCCTAATAGGATTGCATGACAAGAATATAAAAAACAAAATGTTAGCAAAACTAACATCAAAGAAAAATAATTGAATACAACACACTCTCACATGTGCACCTCTAGGGTATTCCCACTTCGTTTGCCTTCGGAATAAAACGGTCATGATTCTCGAATGTAAGAGATTTTAGTGGCTACCCTTTGGTTTAAAAAGATCATAAGTCCCTCGATGACCCTTTCGATGTTTCCTCAATGAAATGATCTTTAAACCTTAGGGTAATTACTAAGATATCTTACTAGTTGCCCTTGTGACCGTACGACGACCCTCGATTGTCCCTCAAACATCCAACCATAGGGTTACCTAATCACTAATAGTAGGATAGCACTGTCTAAAGGAAAAGAGAAAAAGAACAAACCTTTTCGAGTAGTTAGATAGTTCTTAGATGTTTGCTAAAAAAAACATTTTCCACACCTACACTCCTTTCCAAAAATATTTTCAAAAACACTTTGTATACGTTCTCAACAATATGAGAAACATTACAAAGTTTGACGCACTAAGGCGTCTTTTCAAAATACTTTTTTTCAAACACACAAACACAAGGTATTTTAAACGAGCTAGCATCTAAGAGCTCGTAGAGAACTACAGATGGAAAGGGTGCTAACACCTTCCCTTTCCATAATCTACCCCCTTACTCAAAAATAATCTCGAAAGGTCTTTTTTTGTTCTTTTCACCCTTTCCTTTGTTGGATAAAAGAAAAGCCGGTGGCGACTCTGGCTTACCGCAACATTTGCAAATACAAACGCAAAACCAGTATAACAGTCAGTTCTCCCACCGTATTACAACGATGATTTTCTAAATTCAGATAGGTATGATGTATGTATGAATACTTAAGTGTTATTATGTATATGCTGACAAAACAAACATATAACGCTGGGGACAAGCGGGAAAAAACAAGTAGGTACAATTAATACTTGGCTAAATCACATCCAAGATGGAATTTCCATAAGAAAGTAAGCACCAACCGAGGAAACAAATTCCTATTTCACAGCTTAACTTTATTGGGAAGGAACAAAATCGTAATGGTAAATCAACACAAACATAATGATATAACATCTTCCTCCAGGCTCCATCGGGGAATAGTATACAGACTTCAATGGGGAAAACAAAAGTTTCAAGGTCTGTATTTCTGCTGGGGATTACGATACCGATTTCACTAGGGAAAATAATGCCACATTGACGAGACATCAGCTGGGGATACTGTATTGTCTTCATCGAGGAGGGTAACACCATATCATCAAGAGGAACCCAATATACATTCTTCAATACTAAGAGTGAGGATTGCACCAACTCCTCTGGGGAGAAATTATGAAACCTTATGGGGATGATAATTTTTAGAAAGACACTTATCTCGGTCTTACTTGGGGATTTAAGAAAGTCAAACATTACAACAAGAAATAAAACTTATGGGGATTTTTCATCAAACCCAACACTGTGGGAGAAACCTAAAAAAGTTGACAACTGTTTCAACACTTCTTAGGAAAGATATTGCCCTTGTCTGGTTGCCTGGGAAATAAACAACAATAATAATTCTGATACTACAAAGGGCGGTGTTTTGAAAATGATTCCATTTCAGCACGCAAAGGGGAAGAGACTTTTCATCATGTGAGTGAAGACCTTATTGGGGGAATTTGGGATAGAGACTTCATATCAAGAAAACCCGAGATCACAATGTACCAAAACTTGACTGGTGAAGATGGGATTGCAAACCCATTATCGCAGTATACACCAATTGGTCTTGTCTTCAACTAACTGGGCAACACATGAAGATCATACTCATTCCAGTAGAGGTTCCTTGGGAGAATTTTCTTGGGGAAATTAGACTTTCAAAAATTTCTGAATTTTCCCGTCGCTAGAGTCACTATTTTTGTTCTCCTTGAGTCACAAAATCTAAAGTAATAAGTAATTTGTAAATTATTTTCAAAAAATAATTTTGTTATTTAATCGGTTTTCTTTGATCCTTATTATCAATAATAAATAAAGTCTTTGTAAGATGAATAAAATAAGAATTGCAAGGCATTGGATAAAGGCTCAAACTTTATTAATATAACCGTAGTGTGCAAATGGCTAAACTCCATAGATGATTACAAAGTTTAGAAAATGGTAATATATATTGAAAAAGATACATTGAAATACAATGACCATTATTCTCCCTAACAATTTTGAATTCCTTAGCAGCGACTTCAGTTGAAGAGTGGTGAGGATCCAAGAAGATTGCTGCTTCAATGATCAAGTCTTGTCTGATGTAGTTTCTTGCGGGTTTTCAACCTACCGGGAAAGTTTATTTTGTTTTATGTCTCTAATTTTTGCCTAGACCTCCCTTTCATGTTTCCGGCCTACCGAGACGCTCCTTTTTACCTAAGGCACCCTTTCGGGTTTTCGTCTTAGCGAGATGTTCTTTTATTTCTTTAGGAAAAGTATTTCTTGACTACATCAGCATTCAAAGGACGTGGGAACTCCTTGCCATTCATTGTTTCAAGAATCAATGCACCACCAGAGAAGGCTTTCTTGACAACATATGGGCCTTCAAAATTAGGAGTCCATTTGCCCCTAGAATCAGCGTTAAAGGACATGATCTTCCTGAGTAAGAGGTCGCCTTCTCTGAATACACGAGGTTTGACCTTCTTATACAAATCTTTCTTCATTCTCTTTCGGTATAAATGACCATGACACAAGGCCTTCATTCTTTTCTCTTCAATTAGATTCAGCTGGTCAAACCTATTCTAGACCCATTTAGCCTCTCACAACTTGGCTTCCATTATCACGCGCAAAGAGGGAATCTCAATCTCAATGGGGAACACTGCTTCCATTCCATACACAAGAGAGAACGGGGTTACCCCTGTTGAAGTGGGTACAAATGTTCGATACTCATGCAAAGTGAAAGGGAGCATCTCATGCCAGTCTTTGTAAGTGACAACCATTTTCTAGATGATCTTCTTGATATTCTTATTAGCAGCTTCAATAGCCCCATTCATCTTTGGCATGTAGGGAGATGAATTGTGGTGGATAATCTTGAATTCTTCACAAATTTTCAACATCATCTTGTTATTCAAGTTTGAGCCATTGTCAGTGATAATCCTGTTGGGCACACCATACCGACAAATTAAACTATTCTTTATAAAGCGCACTACCACTTTCTTAGTAACATTATAATATGAATTCGCTTCCACCCATTTGGTGAAGTAGTCAATTGCTTCCAAAATGAAATGATGTTCATTCGACGCCTTTGGTTCAATCATTCTAATAAAGTCAATACCCCACATAGAGAAAGGCCATGGGGTAGAAATAACATTGATAATCTTGGGAGGCACATGAATTTTGTCGGCATAAATCTGGAACTTATGGCACTTCTTTACAAATTTGTAATTGTCAGATTCCATTGTCAGCCAATAATAACCTTCCCTAAGCATCTTCTTTATCATCGAAGGTCCACTGGCATGAGTACCGAAGGAACCTTCATAGACTTCATGCATCAACATGTCTGCTTCATGTCTACCCACGGATCTGAGTAAGACCATGTCATAATTTATTTTATACATCACATCTTCATTGAGGAAAAAGCTTCCTGCCAACCTTCTCAATGTCTTTCTATCTTTATTTTATGCGCCAGTAAGGTATTCCTGAGTCTGGAGGAAGTGCTTGATATCATAATACCAAGGCTTTTCATATGTTATTTCCTCCGCAGAAAACACATGAGCTGGTCTATCCAAATGTCTCACTATGATAAAAGGCACATCGTTCCAAGTATTCAATTGATACATAGAGGCCAGATTCGCCAAAACATCTGCCATTTGATTTTCATCTCTGGGAATATGATGGAATTTAACTTTGTTAAAGAAGGGTAATAGTCTTCTAGCATAATCTTTGTAAGGGATCAAGACAGGGTGACGAGTATCCCATTCTTCTTTAATTCGATTCACTACCAAAGTTAAATCACCATAAACATCTAGAACTTTGATTCTGAGATCAATGGCTTTCTTGAGCCCCATGATACAAGCCTCATACTCTGCCATATTATTAGTATAATCAAATGTCAACCTTGCGGTAAAAGGAACGTGTGATCCATGAGGAGTGATAATCACAACACTAATTCCTTTTCCGTAAGCATTCACAGCTCCATCAAATACCATACCCCACCGGGATTCAGGATCAGGACCTTTCTCAGGCAAAGGTTTATCATAATCTTTCGCTTTCAATAACATCACATCCTCACCAGGGAAATCAAACTTGATAGATTGACAATCATCTACCGGTTGGTGAGCAAGATAATCTGCCATAACACTACTTTTATGGCCTTTTGAGTGTGGTACTCAATATCGTATTCCGACAATAACATCTGCCAACGGGAAATTCTCCCAGTAAGAGCAGGCTTTTCAAAAATATACTTAATTGGATCCATTTTGGAAATCAACCAAGTGGTATGATTCAACATATATTTTCGCAACCGCTTTGCCACCCAGGCCAGAGCACAATATGTCTTTTCCAACATAGAATACCGTGACTCATAGTCAGTAAATTTCTTACTGAGATAATAGATGGCATATTCTTTCTTTCCTGTTTTATCCTGCTGTCCCAAAATACAGCCCATAGAACTATCCAACACTATTAGATACATGATCAATGGTCTTCCTTCAACGGGAGGGAGCAAGATGGGAGGTTCAAGTAGATATTATTTGATACTTTCAAATGCCTTTTGGAAATCATCTGTCAACACACAACTCTGATATTTCTTTAATAACTTAAAGATTGGTTCACACGTTTCAGCCATGTGGGAAATGAATATGGAAATGTAATTCAACCGTCCAAGAAAGCCTCTAACTTGCTTTTTTGTTCTTGGCGCAGGCATTTCTTGAATTGATTTGACTTTATCTGGGTTAACTTCAATTCATTTTTGGCTGACAATGAAACCTAACAACTTCCCTGATCAAACACCGAATGTGCATTTATTTGGATTCAAGCGGAGATAATACTTCCTCAAATGCTGAAACATCTTTAACAAATCTTCTATGTGCCCTTCTTCGGTCTGTGATCTGGTAATCATATCATCAATATTACCTTAATTTCTTTGTGCATAAGATCATGGAATAGGGTTGTCATATCCCTCTGGTACGTTGCACCAGCGTTCTTCAACCCAAAGCAAATCACTCTATAACAGAATATTCCCCAGGGTGTGATAAACATTGTTTTTTTCCATGTCCTCAAGAGCTATTATGATTTTATTATATCTGGAAAATCCGTCCATGAACGAGAATACTTTGAATTTTGCTATACTATCAACCAACATATCAATATGCGGCAATGGAAAATCATTTTTTAGACTAGCTTTATTAGATCTCTGTAATCTACGCACATGAAAACTTTTCTGTCTTTCTTTGGTACAGGGACAATATTGGAAATTCACTGAGGATACACTGATGTCACAAGAAAACCGACATTAATCTGCTTTAAAACTTCTTCCTTAATTTTCACTGCCATATCAGGGTGAGTTCTTCTCAACTTCTGCTTGACCGGCTGGCATTCTGGCTTTAAAGGCAAATGATGCTCCACAATATTGGTATCTAGAACAGGCATATCTTGGTACGACCAAGCAAATATGTCCACATATTCTTTCAATAGTTCCGTAAAACTACTCTTCATATCAGGATGCAACAGTGCTCCAATTTTGACTTCGTTTGGCTCCTCCTCTAAACCCAAATTGATGGTCTCCAATGGTTCTTTATACGGTTGAATGAAATTTTCCTCACGCTCGAGCAACCGTGAATCCTCTTATGGAATCTCATCATATTCTTCTTCTTCCGTCCCAAACACAGGGTATTCAAAGTTGGGAGAGGATGAAGGGTCATTGTATTCAACCAGTTTATTAATTAATCTTCACATGTGATTTGTGATTGCTTTTTAGAAACTGACACATATATCATGCAGATTTATTTACAGTTATTATTTATTCCAAAAAAGGGTTTTTTCTGATTACCATTTTCTAAGAAAAAGCAGAAAAATAAAACACAATTTGAGAATCAAAGACATCTTTTATTAATGATTTTAATGAGCAAAGCAAACAAATAAGCCCATACAATATTAACTTTCACCTTGGGCAGAGTGAAAGCTTTTTACAAAGATAAACAAAAATAAATTACTTTGAGACATGGATGCAAGAGGGAACATCATGAGTGACCCGATTCTGGATTTTGACTCTAGGTGTCACATAATTCCGCATCTCCTATTCTTCTTCATCCTCTACAATGGCATTAACTTCAGAAGCATTTGGATGGAGGTAGCCTCCGATGCGGAAAATATCATGATAGTTTCTTTCAGTAGACTTTGACTTCAAACTCTCAACTTTGCCATTCTTTGCAGATAATCCCAAATCAACCTTGTTCTTGTTTACCAGAGGATTAACAATCTTCCCCATACTTTACTTGGACCATTTTGCACAACCTGTTGAGCATCTTTGAATGAATCTAGAGGATTCTCATTCTCTCTTACGTTATCAATGGACAGAGCTTAGAACTGCGACCCTAAAACAGCTTCATCTGCCTCTACAACACTGAAAGATGATAGATGAGATATCAGCAATTCTTGCTCTCCATTTATATTAACCACTTTGCTTTCGCCCACGAACTTAAACTTTTAGTGTAAAGTGGAAGTGACGGCCCCTTCTTCATGTATCCATGGCCTTCCCAGTAGACAACTATATGTGGGCACAATATCCATGACTTGGAAAGTGATTTGGAATAAGTGCGAGTCTATGTGAATAGGCAGATTGAATTCCCCAATAACTAACTTCCTTGATCCATTGAAAGCTTTGACAATAATACCACTTGGGAGCATGGGAGCCCCTTGATATTTCAACTTCATTAGCGTACTCCTCGGTATAACATTTAAGGTGGACCTATTATTAATCAGCACATTTGATAATGAATCATTTTTACAGTTCATGGATATGTGGAGAGCTAGGTTGTGATTCCTCCCTTCTCCAGGAAATTCATCATTGCAAAAGCTTAGGTTATTACAAGATGTAATATTACCTACCACACTGCTGAATTGATCTAACGACATATCATACTCCACGAAGGCTTGATCCAACACCCACATTAAAGATTCCCTATGGGCAGCAGAACTCATTAACAATGCTAGGATAGATATCTTTGAAGTAGTCTGCAATAGCTGATCTACAATTTTGTAATCGCTCATTTTGATAATATTTAAAATATCATCCATATCTTTTTCCAGGGTAGCACCACTGGACTCTCCTACAACTTTCTTATTCTCAACACCTTCTGTAACTTTCTTCTAAGCACTAACATTTCCCCTAATAACTGGTGCAAATACATGACCACTGCGGGTCACCCTGCTAGTTTCAGCAATATTCCTAATACTAGACAAAGGTTGGATGGGAACTTCCATACCATCCTCTAAAATAGTAGCATTGTACTTGTATGACACAACTTTATCTGACTTGTAAGGAACGGGCCCTGGAAAGCAAATCACCACAAGGGCAACAACTGACTTACTAAAATATTCAATTTCAACATGGGAAGAATCATTGAAACAAGGAACAATTACATTCACACCATCTTCCGAAAATTTGGAAATCAAAGAATCACCTCTAGAGAACATATCCTCATCTGAGGAAAAGAATTCATCCACGAAAGCATATTCATCATCCAATTCATCCTCAGCCAAGAAAACCTTGATCATATTAACCTCCTTGTAATCGTCTCTTTGGGCTGATGCCTTGATAGTGCCATTGTCCAATAACAACTGAATAACTTTTCTAACAATTAAACATCCCCGATAATCTCTACAACATACTCTATAAGATCAATAGTGGTGATCTACCTGACCCTCTATATGGAAGAAGGTAGCATGCAATTGCACCAGATCATCATTCATATGGTCCACATCAAAGATCCTAAACTCTCCAGGACACCCAAAGACCATGTTCACTTCCTCCTCATATTCTTCCCTAGGCCTGATTATATGGATGAGGCCCTCATCCATCATCTCCTATAAATCAGCCTTTATCTTGTCACAACCTTGTATATTAGTACTACAGACACCACAACCAGCATGGTCATGAGTATAGTAACTAAACTCGCAAAGGTCTGCATGCATCTTTACCAAATATCCTCTAAGCAAATTAATATTATAAATGAGGAAGTCCCCTAGACAACCAACAACCATGTTGACAACATTCGTTCCTCCATGCTTTGGCAGAGGATTATATTTTACATTTAGACTGACATCTTTGAAGGACAAAAGGCTAGATCTAACCATTTTCTGTATCTCGGATTTCAAAGGATAACCGTTTTCCACATTATGCCCTGGTGCACCCTGATGGAAGGAACACGTCTGATCTGCCTTATAGTACCAATGAAAAGGGAATGGTATAGTAGTATAGCGTCAAAAAGTTCTCTTCTCTGATTCTACCCTTAACTTCCTTGAGGGGATGGTCTTTGATAAACGGCTATAGTTGGAGCAGCATTAACAACTGGAGTTAACGAGGTAACCTGTTAATGGCGCCGATGATTCTGTCTAGGAGGATTAGTCCTTCTTTATTGTATAACATCGTTTATTTCTCCTTCTTTCTTCTTAACAAATCCAAATGATGGTTTTTTCGCATTGCCATAATTTTCACTCTTTGTCAGACGACCTTCTCTTACAACTTCTTCTAAATGGACGCCCATTCCCACCATTTCGGTAAAATCACTGGGTGCACTCGCCACCATTCTTTCATAATAGAATGCAGCAATTGTCTTCAGAAAAATTTATATCATCTCTTTGTCTTCAGAAAAATTTCACGCAATCTCTGTGCATATTCTTTAAATGACTCCTTGTCCTTCTGGACCATGGCCCTGAGTTGATCCTGGTCGGGAGCCATGTCCATATTGTATTTGTACTGTCTGATAAGTGCTTCACCTAAGTCGTTGAAATGATGAATATTAGCACTGTCCAGGCTCATGTACCATTTCAACGCTGCCCCGGTCAAACTATCTTGAAAGAAATGAGTTAACAGGCGTTGATCATCTGTATGGGTAGACATTCTTCTTACATACATTACTAAGGGAGCACGAGTGAAAGTGTTACTTTTAAACTTTTCGAACTTCGACACTATGAACTTTGCAGGTATCTTCACATTTGGCACCAAACACATATCATTCACATTTTGCACAAACAACTCGTTTCCTCTGAGGGCCTTTAACTCTTTCTGCATCTTATCAAACTGGTCTTAAAAATCGTCCATTTGATCATAGAAACCAAGTCTTACACTTGGTGGAGGAATAGGGCAATACAGTTCATCATTAGAAAATGAGACCACATTCACTGAGGGAGGTGCAGCATAGTGAGTGTCATTTCTAGTAGCAGGGGTGATATGCACCATAAGAGGAGTGGGAACAACAACAGTCTAAGCAAGTGGAGAAACTTGAGCATCCTGATTATAAACTTCTGGAATAAAGTTCTCTGGCATTCCCCAAGGGTATCCCTGAGGCATGCGATTCTGAACAACAGCAGATGGGGTAGTAGAAACAGGAACAGTCAGAACTTCAGTAAAACCATTGTCTGTTGAGGCTGAGCAATTGATGGCTGATTCTGAGCAGCCACCAAAGATTCCATTAGAGCAGTGAGATTGGCCATACCGGCCTTCAGAGTAGAAACTTCTTCGCGCAACTCATGATTCTCTTGTTCTAGATTATCCATCTTCCTTATGAAATTGGCTCGGGTGTTGTATTGGTGAGACAACTTGATGAACAAAGTAAAGAAGCTCAGTAAGACACCTGGATATGGACAAAAAATGCAAGAAATATGTTCAATATGATGCATGATATGCAATGCACATGATTTATTTTATTATTTAACATTTCAAGGGACTCAAAGATTTATGGACAATTTGCAAATATCAAAGTAATAACATATCTGAAATACTGAAAATTCTCATTATAATAATCTCAAAATGGATTACACTTTTTATTACAAGTTTCAATAATCCCAAGTACAACATGAAAGTCTAAAACCCCTAAAAAACAAAGCTGACGGAGATCACTCTGGTTTTCTTCCGCATACCTGGTGGCAACCTCCTTCCAATCATCAGAGCCAGGAAGTGAACAACTAGGTCCTAATTGAGGCTTAGAGGAAAATAAATCCTTTTTCCTCTCCATCATCTCTACAACACGACTCTCAAGAATCTCAATCAAGTCGTCTCTCTCTTTTAGGTCTGCTCAGTAGGATACCTCTAAAGTCTGGCACTTATTCTTCCAAGCTTCCTTTTCTTACTGCATCCTTACCAGAGCAAGCCGAAGCTCTTCAACATCATCCAAAAGGGGAGGAGTGGTATTCACAAATATATCAAGCATATGTGCTTCATGGGAATATGGTTTCTTCAACTGAATATCTCTTGCTTGTACCCACCGAAGATAAGGCTCCAAAGAAACATCCCCTCTAGTCCTAAGTCCTTCCTTCCCTACCTGTGAAAATGACGCCAAGCTTTTGCAATCTCATCTTTAGATTCTTTATGATTCTCTCCCTCTTTAAGGAAAAAACCACTCAGATGAATACTATTTGGCTTATCCCTCATCGGATGTCCAAGAAGTCGTCGTGTGAGAACGGGGTTGTAGTTAATTCCTCCCTTTGTACCAAGAAGAAGTACATTGGGGAAACTACCACAACTGTCGATAATCTCTACATCATAGTATGCCTGATGATACCAAACAATATTTGAATGAGTGAGGGCCATAATCTTTGGATCCCAACGAGGTTCCTTCCTGACACCCCAGAAAGCATCAGACCTAGTTAAGTGAGAAATAAACCACTGATACAACAAAGGCGTGCAACAAATGATCATCCCTCCATGGTAAGAATCCTGAAGATGAATAGAATAATAAGCATCACCCAATAATGTAGGGACTGGGTTTCCAATCATAAAGATCCTGATGGCATTGATATCAACAAAAATTTTTACATTGGGAAATAAGAACAATCCATAAGCAAGTAGAGCAAAAATGGCCTCAAAAGCAACCGTACTCTTCATCCTAGCAAAGTAGATAGCTTTCTCCAATAAGAACGGAGCTGGTAATCCTCTAATCTCTCCTTATGTAGTCACGTGGGCTTCAACATCAGACTTTCCCAGATGGATCAAAGCAACAATCTCATGAGATTTTGGCTCCCCCTCCAAATCGGTAAAAGGAACTTGATTGGTAATAGGTAAACCCAATAGATAAGAATACTCTTCCAATGTAGACAACAACTGATAATTAGGGAAAGTAAAGCATAGATACACTGAATCATAGAACTTGACCAAAGTCGAGAGAAGACCCTCCTTCATCCTGGGCTTCATAAGAGAAATGATGGACCCATACTTTCTCTGAAAATCTGTAGAACTCTCGATCTTAGGAATCTGACTCATCTATCTTGGGATCTTTAAAACTGTACTTCTTAGTATTTCTTTTTCCATAATCCATGGCCAAAAGTACCTGAGGTATTCACAAAGAGCCAACTTTAAGTCCCTTGAAACAAGATGTTTTAATAGATGCTCATGGGTGCATGAATGCATGATGCAATAATCACACACAAGATCATAAACATAGAGTTCATAGGTTCAGCGTCACGAGCATGAGGTCGAAGGTACTACCCACAAGGTATGATCTAAAAGTTTATCTCCTGCTGAACAAGGTTCTAAGAGGTTCCCAAAGTCTACATCTTTCCTTCGGATATTACCAACGTCCTGATTGACTCGGTAATTAACAATATTCTCAGGAAAAACTCATTCGAGCATAGTATCGCGTGACAACAATTTCTGTATTACTCTGTCATAGTTTCTGCACTACAACTAAAAGGCCAAGATGGGTTAAAGGTTCTAGGGTCCTCAGTTTTAGCAGGCTCCCTGGCTGAAAGCAGCACGTCTTCTCGATTACTCGGTAAACGACACTACAGTCAAAGGGGCCTCCACTGAGTGGGGGATCTCATTTCTCCTTTTTTGGGATTACTCCCTCAAAGTTAACATGACTATACCGCTCGTCCTATCTTAAGTTTGCCCAAGTCCGGGTATAGGACTTATGAGAAATCACCAAGCACCCTGAAAACCAGGAAAATCCAGACAAACATATATATAACACATAAGATATAACACATAATAGCACATATACAAATATAAAAAAGATAGGCTCAACCCACTTAGGGATGGACTAGCAAGAGGTCAACATGTCCCCAGTGAAGTCGCCATTTTTCTGTAGCGGTTGAAATATTGAGACAAAGCCATTGGATTGACTTGACTTGCACAGGTCAAAATAAAAAAAAAAACCGCCACCATGATTTATTGTTTCCAAAGGAATGGGAAAAGAGCGAATAACCCAAAAAATAGGGAGAAAGAATCCAGGTAAGGGGGTTGGTTATGAAAAGGGAAGGTAGTAGCACCCTAAACATCTATGGTACTCTGCAGGAACCTCTTTGAAAATCTGTATATTTTGGCTATAAAATGTTGTATACAAAAATATATTGTGGGGATGAGAAAAGAAATATTTTTTATAATTTTTGCACCCGCCACAATTGTGAACCTTTAGTGCATACATACCACCTTCTGTGCAATAGGGGATCCGGGTACTCGTAGTTCACCTTTTAAAAAATTTAAAAACACGAGTGTGTTGGTTAATTTTAAGAGACGAGACATCATCATCATTATCTGAGTGGAAAACATACTTACTACCCACAATTATGAGAAAGGATAATTTTTCTTCATCTGAAAGTGGAGGATATGGCTTGGATTTTTAAAATCAACAAAAGCCTCACTCAACACCCAAGTGGAAAATATCTCACTTCACTACATATCATAGAAGTTGTTTGCATCACTACAAGGATTGACAAGAGTCTAATCTTTTTGAGAAAATTTTTAAAGATAAAAGCCAAAATGGAAAAAATAGTTTGAATGAGATTGATTGCTTTTAATCTTCTCACAAAAATGTCCAGGTATTATTTAATTGATTAAAGTTTGATTAAGAAAAGATTTTTGAAAATGCATGGAACTAAATCCAAGTTTATTATGAAAGTGGTTCAAGTTTTAAAACAAGAATAATTTTCAAAAAGAGGGAGAAGATTTTGAAATTAAAGAAGATGGGAGGAGATGAAGAGACTACCCTAAAGCATAAGGTAAAAGCTAGAGAAAAGAACCATCTAACGAACAAGAAGCCAACACTTGATACAATGAGTCAATGTAGAATTCCCATCCTTTGGATTTGAAACCAAACAAACAAAGATAATAAACCTCTTAAGAGAACCAAACTTCAATTTCATTAAGTCTTCACAAAAATTAGGCAGAGTAACAACTGTATACAAATGAATTCCAGATCATAGACAAAACATGTAACCATAATAACTTGCACACAAAACAAACAAGTAACCCAATGTCTTGGGTTAAACCCCAAGAACTCTAGACAAAATAACAGTTGAGGTCATAAAGTCTCCAGCATAGGTCAAAGCTTCTAATCCTAAGTCCAAGAGGTTCACGTCTCCAAAACACCAAGGATAGTAACAAAGTAGTTCAAGTAACATTAAAGTTTTGTAGGGTTTAAGTTGATTATTAAGTATCTTCAAAAAGAAATGAAAAGCTCAAGTGAGCAAAATAAGAAAGACATAAAAGATAAATGCTCAAATGAGCAAAGATGAAAATAGTATGAAATATAAGTGCTAAAGTAAATGGTTCATAAAGTAAAAAGCATAAGGTAAAAGAAATAAAATAAATTCAATTGTTATAAATTAGTAGTTAGTTGAATGACCATCTTGAAACGTGCATTTGGAACTTATTAGAGGATCGGTAGAACCAAAGCCTCTCAACAAAAAGTTGCATTTGCTTTTTGTCAAGTATATCATCCATTTAAGAATTCTCAAGGCATCATTAAATGATCAATGATGTTTAAGTGATCCACATTGATCAAAGTTGATGAAAATTCATTAGAGGATTGGTAGGACCAAAGCCTCCTAACAATGAATCTCAACATTATTGGATCAAAGGGTTCAAATTAACATACTTGGGCTTGCAAACATGGTTTTGGGCCATGAATGATCATTTTCTCAAATCGAGACAAAATTTAGCGCTATGTTAAGCAATCATAAGTGGACTTATATAGAAGTCGCACCTATTTTGAGGTCCGTCAATAGCAATCTATGTACCATATATTTTGAGAGATGATATAAGAATCATGATTCAATAACATTTAGTACAATAAGAATGAGATAAGATGAAGAGGGATGGGGTGAGAAATAAACCACATTTGAAATAAAAAATTTAATCAAACTATTATTAAAATCATCCATCCACTTTTATGGAGTTAGACTCAACACCATGGATCCAATGATATTAATAAAGTTTATGATCCAAATTTCATAGTCCAAGATCAACCAGAATATATAAAAAAATAAAATTGTATTTAAAATAAGAAAATAAGATTAAAAAAAATGATTTAAAAATGAAATGAAGAGGAAAAATAGTAATCATATTCAAAATAATCAAGAAAAATTAAACAAGACCATAAAAAAATCAGAAATGAGCTCAAATATTTATATAAAATTTTTGGTAATTTTTTAAAGTCAGAAACTATTTTTTAAAATTTAAAGAAATAGACAAAATGAACCAAAAATAAAGAAAAATAGTAAAGTCAGAAATAAAAAATAAATAAGGTCACCAATATTTGTTAAAAGATCATTTGATCCTTCCCTAATTTTTCCAGAATTAAAAAATGATGAAAAGTTTTTTTTAATAATTAAAATAATTCAAAAAAAGTGAAAAATTATAAAAATTATCAAAACACAAAATAAAAATGTGAAAAAATAAAAATTAGAAAGAAAAATCAAAAGTATTTTTCATAATTTTTTCAGATTTTTTGAAGTTGAAATGGATTTTTTATGATTTTTTAAAGTTTAAACCAATTTAAATATAAAATAATCAGAAAATAAAATAAAGTAAAAAAAATGTGGACCAATGAATGAGAGTCAAAATGCGTTCATTTGTTGAAGGATGACACATCAGACACACTGTGCATATCATGGTCATTATTGAATAAAGCACTGAATCAAATATTAAATCAGATTTTTGAAAATTCTAAATGGCACGCTTTCATTTGTTGAAGGATGACACATTGGTCATCTTCAACCTCCATCCAGTCTCAAAACCAGGTTACTCAAATTTTAAAATTAGAGCTAGAGACCGGTACCATTCGCTTCGTCTCATCAAGACGAAGACAACCATACCTTCGCGAAAAATTTATATAAACTGTAGCTCAGTCGTTTTGGAAAAGAAGTTTTGAAAATGGATTTGAACTTTCATAGTCAAAACGTGTTTCCAGTTGAAAACAAATGTTGCGACTAGAATCAATATGATGAGAGCTTCACAATAGTATCAAAGTTTGAGAGAATTGGTGAAGGAATCTACCTATTAAAGTTAAGTTGCAGAGCTCTGAAACTGGACTTGGCTAGCACGATTCAGGGAGTTTTAGAGCTTAATTCTTCTTCTGCTAGCTTCAGTGAGAATCAAGGAAGGTGAATTGACAAATAAAAATGATTGAGAAAGGCTGTAAGAGCAAATTTGAAGTTGCATAAAATTGTCTTCAAGAAAGAGTTTGGCAGGGTGATTCTGGCTTTCCAAGCTTGAGAAAATGAATGATGGATGATCCTCTATTTATAGGGAAGTGAATGGAATGCTCAAGCGTGTGAAATGATTAAGTTTGGAGGGAAATCGTGTGAAGTTGAAAACAAGAAAAGTGTGACTTGTAATTTGATCAAAACTTATCCAATCCTTGTGTTTTATCATGCTAATCACTTCTAGAGGTTCACTAAACGTGATCAAAAGCAAAAACACGCAGCAATTTTGTGTTTAGAAGCCAAAACAAGGACTTCAAATTCCTACTTTTGGAGAAACTTCAGTTTCAAGTTGCCAAATTCAAATCAACGACATTCTCAACTCAAGGGGTCTTAAGACATGATTATTGAAGCTTTAGAAAGATGAGGTTACAAGCTTTATAATGTTGAAAGGATCGGATCAAATGGATGCTTGAGCTGAAAGTTGCAATGAGTCAAAGTTGAGAAAAAGAGGTTGACTTTCTATACTTAGAAAATTTCGAAGTTTTTCTTCAAAAATGACTTATAATATCTTGCATCCAAACATGGCCTTCCACTTGAAATTTTCTCTAGACCAAAAAATATGGCATGAAGTATATCTCTTGAATGACATTTTGAGATTTGAACCATTCAAAATCTCAAAAAATTGAGAAAGTTATGACTTGTTGAAGTTGGAAAAAATTCATGAAATGACCTATAATGTTTTGCATCCTTAAGGAATATTCCATCCATTTTCACACTTTGAACTTAAAATATAGGTTGAAGTTCATATCTTTAAGATCATTGCGGGAAAAAAAGGGCTCAAGGTGATAAAAATTGACCATGTTATGATCATTTGAAACCACCTAATCGAATTTGAGGGTTCATATGGAGGACTTGTAATCTTTCTTCATCATCAAGTTTCTTCCACACAAAATTTCCTTGAAAATTTTGGAGTAGTTTGTTAATAAACCTTTGTAGAGAAGCATGTCTTTAGAATAATTCAAAAATACCAAAAGATGAGTAAGATATGCCCTTTTGAAGTTCAAAACCCTAACTCCTAGAGCAAGAAAATGCCTTGGGAAACCTTTGCAATTTTGATCTACCTCCTTAGACAAATACTTTTATCATGTGAATATGAGTTGTTGAGGATGATAAGGAGAAACCATAGCAACCAAAACCACTTTCAAATCTTGTGAATTGATGGAGGTGTGCATTTGTGATCAATGAATCAAGGATTTGCCCATTTGAGTCAAAATTCTTCACTCAATCCTTGTACCTTTGAACCATCTTTGATAACTTGAAGTATGATGAATCATAATAGACTTTGTCATGATATTAATTCAAAGTATATTTAATGTTGAGGCTTGAGTCTCAATCAAGCTTTGTTAAGTAAGGCATAGAAATAAACTCATGAATCTATAGATCAATCTTAATGGAATATGTTGTGCTTTCTCCTACAATCATCATCAATTGGGGTAAGCACTTATTGTATTCATTAGTTAAAGGATAATCAAAACATAGATGATCACAAAATACAAGTCAAAGTGCTTGGTGATTTCCCATAGAGCAAAGCTAAAGATAGGGAGAAGAACCAAACCCTAGTGTGTGATCTTGTTGTGATTAAGTTGATATGATGTGATAGAGGGATCTTAGGGTCAAAAATTGGGGCACAATAGTATGACTAAGAAAATATATCAACACATTCATACAACATCTGTATTAACCTATTCTTGATGTTGTCCTCTAGGTTGGCCACTATCTTGACTTCCTTTCTATCTGCTTCAATACCCAAGTTTACAACTTTAACCGACTCTTCATGTGGTTGAATGGCCTTTTTCTCTTGCATTAACAGCCTGGCAAGTTCTCTAGGTATTTCACAATCTTCCTGACCTTTGTCCCCGACTTGGTAGATCAAATTTTTGAAGTCATAAGTGGCAATAGTAGAGTCGTTATCAAAGGGATCTAGAGTGGATGTGAATCTGCAATGTATTGTGTGGATGTGTGTAAGAACACATAGCTATTTGAAAATGATAAAATAAAAAGAAAGATAGAGAGTGAAAAATTTGAATGCAAAATGCCCAATGCTTTATTAAATTAAAATATGTTTATGAAATGGCAATCCTTAACAAACAAACTGTTGTTCCCCGGGTAAGGCACAAGGTTTAAAGTCACTATTTAAACATTACATAACCAAACTTTGAAAGAAATAAAAATAGAAATGTGGCTATTAATCTTGACTAAAGGAGATAGAGATGATGTCTTCGGCCTTCCAGTTATTGAGCCCGTTGTCGATAGTAGGAAAGATCCAGCTGTCGAGGCCATAATCACTATCATCATCTTCTATAGCGTTGACTCTGTTGTTGCTGAAACAAAATTGTGATCTTCCAGCAAAAGCGTGACGAATAGACCTCTGACCCTCTGTAGTGAAACCCAAACCAAATATGTCAGATTTATAGGGAATGTCAGGGAGCTGACCCCAAATTGTACAACCACCTTCTTCTACAGAAGTTTAGCATCTCTCAAGGACGCCATTCTAGGCAGAACCCTGGTAACTTTTGGAATGGCATAGACATCTTCAGTGGAAACAGAAGGGATGATCTCAAAAGTCTGACAGGGAGTCTCAATGAATTCTCCGTCCATCTTTACATACCAGAATGAGTTCAGGTGGCTAACCATATACTCTTCTTCACCGCAGATAGTAACAATCTTTCTGTTCACAGGATATTTTAACTTCTGGTGTAGGGTCGAAGTATCAGCTTCTTCCCCATGGATCTACAGACTCCCTAATAAACAAGAATAAGCTGGTTGAATATCCATTACATAGAATGTAGATTCAAAGTTCTGCGAACCTACCTAGATTGGAACATCAACTTCTCCGTGTACCATCCTCTTTGATCCATCAAAGGCTCGAACTATAATATCACTGGTTTTCAGTAAAACCCCTTCACAATCAAGTCTGTCCAGAGCGCCTTTTGATAGAAAATTTAACGGGGAACCATTATCAACTAATACATGAGCCAAAGTAGTTCCCCTGCATTCAATAGAGACATACAGGGATTTATTGTGGTTTCTTCCTTCAGGAGTTAGGTCAGCATCGGAAAAACCTAACCCATTGTCAGTTGTCAAAATAACAACATAACTTCCAAATGGATCGACAGATATCTCTTGTGGCACGTGAGAAGTGATCAAGAATTTTACTAAAGCCTGTGCATGAGCTTTAGAACACAGTAACATGGATAACATGGAGAGCTTAGATGGGGTCTGCCCCAACTATTCAACAATCTTGTAGTCGCTCTTATGAATAACCTTCAACACCTCTTCCAACTCTTTCCTAGAGGTGTCATCAACTGCAACTTCTTTAGGCGCCTCAGTCTGGGAAGGCTCTATTACTTGCTCTTTACCCCGAGCCTTAACAGTTGACTTGGTAGCTGTTGTACCTTAAAATTTTCCCTCTCATTTCTCAAAGGATTATCCTGGACCCTCAGATTTGCTTCTATCAAGTTTCAAGTCTTGGATTACAATTTTCCAAGAAAGTCATTCACAAGGGCAAAATGGTCAAAAGCACACTAGAAAGTCAAACTTTGACCTTTGGGATCAAAAATCAAGTTTCAACAATTATATTTCATCAAGACATAAAATTAATTCATCAAAAATCAAGTCAGAAATTAATTTGAAAAGATCAAATTTCTAAACATTTAGAAAATTTTCTAAGTGTTAAGAGCATATGATGCTTCAGAACTTCTGGGCCAGCCTCCACACAAGTGCAATCAGAATTTGTAAAGACGGTTCAAAATATGGCTCTTCAATCAGAACATATGGAAGCAATGTTCTTCGGTCATAACACGACCCTTCAGCATATGCATGCTACGTTTCTGGTCTTCTGCGATCAGAACATCACTAAATCCCAAAACCTCGTTTAAGCAGTCTGCTGCCCTGCTGTAGCACAGTCCTGCAACCAGCTGTTGATCCAACCTACGCCTGCACTTTCTCAAACCCCATATTTGCACCAAATTAGCATACAAAAGATGTGATTAAAAAGCAATGGAACAGTATGCCAAAAAGGTTTAAATCCCATTTGTTTCCCCCCCAAAACCACAACAAACTCACCTATAAATAAGTTGCTCCATCACACTTTCAAGGGGTCGGCTTTTGGAAAGAGAGAGTTATCAAAGAGAGAAAAGGAAACAGTAAAACATTCGTAAATCCAGAATCACCAAACAAAACCAAACCTTTGTTCTTCCCTTTGAATCAAAGAACATAACATTATGTTCCATTCCTTGCTAACCCCCAGAACATCTGAAGACAACAGCTCAAGTCCCAAACACACGCTTCAGAATCAAGGTAAGTCTTTACGACTTTTAATCTTTTCATTCAGAACATCATTAAATATGTAAATACCATAGTATTGATGATGTCCATATCATTGCATAAGTAGAAAAACTGTGGATCAGAACTTCTTGAATAAAGTTAGGCTCAGAATTATGATTAGAACTTCTATGAATTGTTGTGCTTTTATCTTTCTAATTTGCTGTTGTTAAGAACTGATTAAGCTAAAGATGTTCTTACTAATGTAAGGAAGGAGGCGAAATGTAACACAGAACTTCTAGGTTCTCCTCACTGTTTTAACACACAAAACTTCTAGGATTTCTTACTGTTTTAACACACATAACTTCTGATTTTCACTCACTGTTTAATACACAGAACTTCTGATTTTCATTCACTATTTAAAACAATACAGAACTTCAGATTTTCATTCATTGTTTAACATAACACAAAACTTATGAGTTCTTCTCACTGTTTTAACAAACCAGAATTCCTAGGTTTTTTACACTGTTATGACAAGGTAACCGAACTTATAATTTTTCTCACTGTTTAACACACAAAATTTCTAGGACTTTTCTCACTATTCTGACACTCAGCGTGTAGCGACCCAGAACTTCTCTTTTTTCTCTCCAATGTTTCTTTCAGGACCTCAGAGTGCATCAATCCAGAACTTCTGATTTCCTCTGACGTTTCATTCTGAACCACAGTGCGTCTGGCATCAGAACTTATGATCCCTTTTGTTTTGCTTTCAGCAACATGCTGATCCTATTTCTCATTATTTTTCCTTTTCTCTCTCTTATTTTTACCATTTTTAACATTAGAACTATTTTTATTAATATAAAAAGACATAAAAAATATTTTCTTTTTATTAACTAATTTTTTTCTTCTAATTCATTAAGACAAAAAAACCATTTTCAAAATAAGCCTTTTCCTTTTATTATATTGTATAATTCGATATGATTGTAATAAATGATTAGGATTTAAATTCTTGCAAATCCCCATTTGTAATTTTGTACCTCCATCCCATAATGATGTAAAAGCGTAGGACTTTACATTTCTGCGAATTTACCGCTTTCAAATATAAATGCTAGTAATTAGGGTTGTATGGCAAGACATGAAATCAACAAATAGATAACCCTAATCAAGACTAAATACATGTAAATAAAACACACTTGCACACTAGCACCCTTAGAGTAATCCCACTTTGCTGCCTATTGGAAAATAGTCATGTCCCTCGAATATGGGCATTTTAGCAAAGAACCTCAATAAAAGATTGTAGTCCTTCGATGACGCTCAATGTTGCCTTCGTTAAATGAAATTGCTAAAACGTCCCATAGGTTGCCTTCTATGACTATACAAACGTTCCAAGCCCGTCCCTTCACATCCAACGATAGGGTTTCTTACCAAAACAATGGCAAGATAACAACATCTAAAGGAGGAGGAAAATAACGTTTAAGACCTTTTGAGTAGGTAGGTTACTCCTAGTTGCTCGCTTGCTCACAACAAAATATTTTATACACCAACACTTCACTTTGAAACATTTTTTAAAAGACATCACACTTTGTACGCGTTCTTATAGAGACGAGAACCATTACAAAAACATTCTTTTTTTTCAAAATACTTTCAAAACCCACATCACAAACACACTTTCAAACAAAAGCAAATGATCTAGCAAGCAACTAAGAGCCCGTAGATAACTACGGATGAAAAGGGTGCTAATACCTTCCCTTTTCATAACTTACCCCCCGAACTCAAGAAATATCTCAAAAGGTCTTTCCTGTTATTTTCAACCTTTCCTTATTGGATAAAAGAAAAGTCAGTGGCGACTCTTTCTATCCGCAACAAATGCAATCAAATGCAAAGCACCCAAGTAAGTTCTCCCACCGTGTTACGGAACTGGCGACTCTGCTGGGGAATTAATTAATAGTGGGGTTACCTTAGGTCTAGATCACCTTTACTTTCTTTCCTTTTTTGACTTGCTTGCTTTACATTTTGGGTCCTTGTTTGGGTTTTTGTTAAAGATCATATTCCCGGATCTGGGGAACCTTTTAGGTAAGTAATAATAAATCATGGAGGGTGTAAGGGGTATATCGATATGGACGAAGTGATAGCTACGTTAGCGTGATACTTTGGTTTGTACTAATGTTCCTTGAGTCAGTCAAGGATAACATTAGGATTCCTTAGTGTCATTAAGCACTAACTGATCTTTAAAACTTTTTAATTGACTCATCCTTGGCCATTAGGAAGTAGTGAGATAGCCATCTTTGGTTTTGACCGAAGATTGGTTGATACTTGATACTACGCTCATTGAGATCGAAGTTTCGGGATATTTCGGTCGCCATTAAAGAGGCTTGCGCTGAAACAATGCCCGATGAAGAAAGATCAGTGATATTGAGATCCCTTAGAACCTGATTACTATTACTAGGACAGGTTGATCCAACTAAACTTCAAGAGGGTACTTACCTATCAAACTCCATGCAAGCCTAAACATAAGGACTTGTCTGTTTTGTGTATATATGACTATTGGTACATAACAACTTGCTTACTTTGCATACTTGTACGTAACATCATGACATCATACCATAGCATTTTCAATAACCATTTCAAGGATCTCAAGGGCCTCTGATGCAGGATCCTATTGAACAAGACGCCTATCAAAGGGAAATAATATTTATTTTCCTCTAACCAAACACCATCAAAGATCAACAACTTGAGTCAAGGGCTATGACCCACTTGACACGGTGAGCTTAATTCTCGTGGAAAGACATCCGCAGATACAAAGTTTTCCAATAAAAGCTATAAGTAACTTCTAAAAATTTATCCTGAGAGATCCTTAAAAACATGTATCCACATATCATGCATCATATCATGATAGGTTTCTCCCATACAGGTCTCCTTATCTTCCTACTGTTTATTTCAGTAAGATGGATATGGAACAAACGATGAAGGATTTCCAAGCACAAAATGACCAATTCCAACAAATGTTCCTGACTTTGGCTAAAGGGAAAGAGGACTTGAAGACTCTCCTTCTCAAAGACAAGAAGAAAAAGTCAAAAAAGTCAGTAGACGTCCTGAACTTGGGAAGAAGACTTAGAGGACCAATCAAGAGGACTCTAGTTATCTCAAATCCGTCAACCGAAGGAGATAATCATACAAAAGAAGGAGATAACAGTCTGGGGATGGATGAAGATGAAGTTGACTTTTCTGAGGAACAATATCCTCTCGCTGATGATAAATACAAACAGTTGGAGGATCGCCTCAAGGCTATGGAGATTCAGCAGATACCTGGCTTGCTTGGACTTTGAAGAGTTAAGTTTGATTTCCGGAGTGGTCATCCCACCAAAGTTCAAAATCCTTACCTATGCCAAGTATGACGTGATCTCTTGTCCTAAAATGCATCTGAGGTCATATGTCCGCAAGATTCAACCTCACACTGCCGATCGGAAGCTATGGGTCCATTTCTTCCAAGAAAGTTTGGCTGGCACTCAGCTGGAGTGGTTCTATCAGTTAGAAAGAACCGACATTCAAACCTGGGAGGACTTGGTTGTTGCTTTCTACAAGCAGTATCAATACAACACTGATCTTGCACCAACTCGTGTGCAATTTCAAGATATGACCATGTGTTCCAACGAGGGCTTCAAAGAGTACGCCCAAAAATGGAGAGACTTGGTAGGCAGAGTGAAACCACCCTTAACCGATAGGGAGCTGATTGACATCTTTATGGGAACTTTGACGAGACCTTTCTTCAATCACCTAATCGGAAGCTCCTTGACCGGGTTCACCGAACTATTATTGACGGGCGAAAGGGTCAAAGATGGCATTAAAAGTGGAAAGATCTAAGGCGATACATCCTCTGATACTCAAAAAGGCCATACAATGGGAAGAAGGAGTCCAATGTTGTTTACAGGAAAAAGGGTCATAAAAAGAGAAACCACGACCAACATGTGGGCGTAGTCTTGATCTTCGGTCCTGCATCACGGTGATAACAACAAAGGGGAAATCAGCGAAGGCCAGACGAGCCCAAAAGACAGTTTACCGATATCAACATGCCGATGTCTCAAGCACTACAACACTTGTTGAAGATGAATCTGATTACGTTGATAGGGCCTCATCCAAACCCAAAAACTTATTCTCCTAACTACGACCCGGATGCAATATGTGCATATCATTCTAGAAGTCCCGGGCATGATACTAACGATTGTTGGGCACTGAAATACAAGATTCAAAACATGATTAACGCCAAGGAGATCGAGTTCGTCCCTCCAGAGACTCCCAACGTGATCACCACTCCCATGCCAAATCATTGAGAACGTCCAGTTCATTTTTAATTTTCAATTGTAATCTCTTTTGTTGTTCAAACATTTATCTATTAATGTCAAACTCTTTTTCATTAATGCATATCATATGTTTGTCTTGAATTCATCCATTTGTTTTCATTATATTTAAACTATGCTATCTTTAATCCTTTTATAATATTCAACTCTTGCTAAAAGTTACACCTTTAGAGGGAGGATGACGAAAACAATGCCTTAATCTCATACAATATGCTTTTGGACAGACCTTGCTGATGATGTACAGACGTTCTTTCAATTCCTAAACAGTGGAGTTATAAGGAAGATAATCCCTAGTCAACCCATTTGAGCCTAATAAGTAGGAGTTTTCTTTTTCACACAAATTGAAACCCTTAATCATAACATGGGGCAGGGTAGTTTTTTAGTTAATTTAATGGTGCATTTAATCACAAGCTTTCCCTTCATACATGACAAATAGTGTCAGAGGTATCCTTCCAAAAAACATAAGATGGTGATGGTTGCACATAATCATTAAAATAGGCAGTCATTATCTCTCAAAAGAAAAGCCCACTAAGTCAAATCCCACGAAGGAGACTTAAGAAAAACTGGGGCATCCCGCTGACTGTAATCTCAAAAACAAGAACAGTCAGGCAAAATCATGGATACTAATAAATAAAAAGAGGTCACTATAAATCCTCAACAACAGGGAAAATATGGCAAAAAAAATGACTGCCTTCCAACAAACTTAACTTGTCAGAACCATCACCAAAACGTCATTCCAGACTCGATTGGAGTCCAAACACACAATTAACTGAGTTTAGGACTGAAGGACATCACGAAGAACAGACGGGTACAAATACATTTTGAACCTTATTCTTTGTTTCTTAAACCGTGAACCAGACCCCGATACAACCTTTTAAATTCCTAATTGAAGCATGGGTTAGTCCGAAAGCATACTGTTACAAAAGGTATCCTGACTCCTGTAAGGCTTACTCCAAATCTTGATTTGAATTCACATATTAGCAAAATTCTTTTATCTGCTAAAACGCATTTACAAAACTTCAAGACAAGCATAAACTTTGAATTATTTTGAATATCATTGTTTGTGTATGGATATTTGTTTGACAGCGGAGAAATTCACACGATGAATATCCGGCGAACAAAAACTCTCTCAGTGGATAAAATCACTCCTAATGGGGTGACCCTTCCAATGAAAAATCTCCTATAAATAGGGGGGAATGACACGTCACTGTCCAACTCGTCTGGGGGGTAGTCAAGTCAAGATTCTAATAAATCTCCCGAGAAATTATGAATAACCAGGGGTAGGTCTGCATCTGAATCACTTGGGGAATTGAATGTGAACCCCGACAAAGGGTTGCATACGGTCAGACAAGCATTTCATGGCAATAACACAAACACTTGCTACTAGGGGAAGTGGCAAATCCCCCACAAAGTCCTTTTCACAGGGTGATCCCCAACCAAAAGTTCAATCTCTGAAAACATCTCCCCAACTGAGTTGATTTAAAAAAGAAAGCGCCTCTCCAATAGATTGGAGATAGGGTTTATTTCCCCAACAAACACAAGATTCCCCAACTTGAATTTGCCTCTCAGACTACCACAAATCAAGGGACCACAACTCCTCTTCCACAGTAGACTTTCCTACAATCCCTAGTAAGCTGCTGCAAAACCTGGAAGACAACCAGATAACAGTTAACTCCTTTATCCCCAGCAAGTTGTTAGCTTCCTTTTTCTTCCATCAAGAGATAATGCTCTAGTAGAGCAACAGACAACTAAGACTCCTGGACTTTTTTTCCCAAAAATGGAAATCATCACTCTCCATAAAGTTTTCTTCTCAAGCAAAGTCAACACCCCCCAGCAGAGTTCTCCTTAAAACAACAAAATAGGATTCCCCCAGCGGAAAAATTCTAATCCAAGTTTGAAGATGGGCATACTCTTCATTCCCAACGGCCGTCCGAGATTCAGCCTCCCAAAACTCCCCAACATTTGTCAAGGATTTAGTTTCCAAGACAAAAATACATTCAAATAACATTTCGCATGTCATGCATCATATTACATACATGACAAGTGCATACGACACAATCTCATTTATTTTGAGAATGTCATTGCACCATGCATTTCATACATGATGGCATTGCATGCATCTAACTCTTTACCTTTTCAGGAAAGATCAAATCAACAGATGGCTATCATCAACGATCTTCAAAAGGTCAGAGATTAATACCTGAAACAAGACAGGACAACTATCTCAAACGACCAAATTTCTCAAGTTCCAGATTAATACCTGTAACTAGCCAGGAAAACTATCTGTGGACGATTGATTGTAGGTTAACACCTGTAACAAGCCAGGAAAACTATATAAATGAAGAGATTAACACCTATAACAAGCCAGGAAAACTATTTTTCTTTCTCAGGTCATAGATTAATACCTGAAACCAAACAGGACAACTATCTACTCGACCAGCTGAAACAACCCTACCCAGCTTTACACGAGCTCATCATGAAGTAATCTTACACGAGTTTCTTCTGAATTCCAAATACAGCTTTACACGAGCTCATCATAAAGCAATCTTACACGGGTTTCTTCTGACTTCCAAATACAACTTTATAGGGGATCTTCATGAAGCACTCTTACACAGGTTCCTTCTCCCTCCTTCTGAAGTTTTACATGGACTCATCCTGAAGCAACCCTACCAAGTTTCCTGCTCACAATTTCCAGATGTAGTTTTACACGGACTCATCCTAGAGCAACCCTATCCAGGTTCCTTCTCACAATTTCTAGACCTAGTTTTACACAGACTCATTCTGAGGTAACCCTACCCAGGTTCCTTCTCACAATTTCCAGACCCAGTTTTACACGGACTCATCCTGAGGCAACCCTACCCAGCTTCCTTCTCTTGAATTTCCAGATGCAGTTTTACACGAACTAATCCTGAGGCAACCCTACCCAGGTTCCTTCTCTTGAATTTCCAGATGCAGTTTTACACGAACTCATTCTAAGGAAACCCTACCCATGTTCCTTCTCTTGAATTTCCAGACGCAGTCTTACCCGGACTCATCATGAAGTAACTCTACCCAGGTTCCTTCTCGTGCAGTTTTACACGAACTCATCATGAAGCAATCTTACCCAGGTTCCTTCTCATACATTTCTAGATGAAGTTTAACAAGGACTCATCATGAAGCAACTCTACCCAGGTTCCTTCTCATGCATTTCTAGATGAAGTTTCACACGGAACCATCCTAAAGCAGCCCTACACAGGCTCATCATAAAGTAATCTTACACAGATTCCTTCTAATACATTTCCAGACACGGCTTAACACGGGTCTATATCATTCAGAGTTAAATCAACCAAAGATTTATTCTGACACTCCTCCCAGTTACAGTCAAGTTTAGACTTAGTCTAATTTCTGTCAACGCTCACCTTTGGATGGCATCTATAAGCCCATCTCCGCCAACTCTCCATCATTCCTCCAAATGGCATATTTAAGCCTATTCCTTACACCACGACCTCAAAATTATCAGAGTGCAAATTTTTGGGCACTTTAGTGTTCAATCATCTTCCACCTTCAAGTCACGAACGAAAGATTTGCCAATCTAACTCTTGAGGTTTAAGAAGATTGAACAGGGGAAGCTGTTGTACACCAAAATTTTCCCTCTCATTTCTCAAAGGATCATCTGGACCCTCATGTTTTCTTCTATCAAGTTTCAAGTCTTGGATTAAAATTTTCTAAGAAAGTCATTCACAAAGGCAAAATGGTCAAAAGCACACTAAAAAGTCAAACTTTGACCTTTGGGATCAAAAATCAAGTTTCAACAATTATATTTCATCAATACATAAAATTAATTCATCAAAAATCAAAAGTCAGAAATTACTTTGAAAAGATCAAATTTCAAAACATTTAGAAAATTTTCTAAGTGTTAAGAGCATATGATGCTTCAGAACTTCTGGGCCAGCCTCCACACAAGTGCAATCAGAATTTGCAAAGACGGTTCAAAATATGACTCTTCAATCAGAACATATGGAAGCAATGTTCTTCGGTCAGAACATGACCCTTTAGCATATGGAGGCTACATTTCTGGTCTTTTGTGATCAAAACATCACCAAATCCCAAAACCTCGTTTAAGTAGCCTGCTGACCTGCTGTAGCATAGTCCTGCAACCAGCTGCTGATCAAGTTCACGCTTGCACTTTCTCAAACCCCATATTTTCACCAAATTATCATACAAAAGCTGTGATTAAAAAGAAATGGAACAGTATGCCAAAAAGGTTTAAATCCAATTTGTTTTCCCCCCAAAAACCACAACAAACTCACCTATAAATAAGTTGCTCCATCACACTTTCAAGGGGATGGCTTTTGGAAAGAGAGAGTTATCAAAGAGAGAAAAGGAAACAATAAAACATTCATGAATCCAGAATTCCCAAACAAAACCAAACTTTTGTTCTTCCCTTTGAATCAAAGAACATAACATTCTGTTTCATTCCTTGCTAACCCCCAGAACATCTGAAGGCAGCAGCTCAAGTCCCAAACACATGCTTCAGATTCAAGGTAAGTCTTTCTGACTTTGAATCTTTTCATTTATAACATCATTAAATATGTAAATATCATAGTATTGATGTTGTCCATATCATGACATAAGTAGAAAAACTGTGGATCAGAACTTCTTGAATAAAGCTAGGCTCAAAATTAGGATTAGAACTTCTATGAACTGTTGTGCTTTTATCTTTCTGTTTTGCTGTTGTTAAGAACTTATTAAGCTACAGATGTTTTGACTAATGTAAGGAAGGAGGCGAAATGTAACACATAACTTCTAGGTTCTCCTCACTATTTTAACACACAAAACTTCTAGGATTTCTTAATGTTTTAACACACAGAACTTCTGATTTTCACTCATTGTTTAACACACAATACTTCTGATTTTCATTCACTGTTTAACACAACACAAAACTTCAGATTTTTATTCATTGTTTAACATAACACAAAACTTCTAAGTTCTTCTCACTGGTTTAACACACCAGAATTCCTAGGTTTTTTTTACACTGTTATGACACGGTAACAACCCTTATGATTTTTCTCACTGTTTAACACACATAATTTCTAGGACTTTTCTCACTATTCTGACACTCAGCGTGCAGCGACCTAGAACTTCTGTTTTCTCTCTCTCTAACGTTTCTTTCAGGACCTCAGAGTGCATCAATCTAGAACTTCTAATTTCCTCTGACGTTTCATTCTGAACCACAGTGCGCCTGGCATCAGAACTTCTGATCCCTTTTGTTTTGCTTTCAACAAAATGTTGATCCTATTTCTCATTATTTTTCCTTTTCTCTCTCTTATTTTTATCATTTTTAACATTAGAACTATTTTTATTAATATAAAAAAACATAAAAAACATTTCCTTTTTATTAACTAATTTTTTTCTTCTAATTCATTAAGACAAAAAAACCATTTTCAAAACAAGCCTTTTCCTTTTCTTATATTGTACAATTTGATATGGTTGTAATAGATGATTAGGATTTAAATTCTTGCAAATCCCCATTTGTAATTTTATACCTCCATCCCATAATGATGTAATAGCGTAGGACTTTACATTTATTCGAATTTACCGCTTTCAAATATAAATGCTAGTAATTAGGGTTGTATGGCAAGACATGAAATCAACAAATAGATAACCCTAATCAAGACTAAATACATGTAAATCAAACACACTTACACACTAGCACCCTTAGGGTAATCCCACTTTGCTGCCTATCGGAAAATAGTCATGTCCCTTGAATATGGGTGTTTTAGCAAAGACCCTTTGTTGTACCCCAAAATTTGCCCTCTCATTTTATCAAGATTCTCCTCACAAGACTTCTTGGACTCAAGACCAGATTAGGGTTTGCTCAGCTCAAGACCTCTCCTTGCACTGTTGACCTGAAATTAGGGTTTGAGTTTGCACAAGTATTTTTGGACCATCAATGCTTAATTTGACTTTCATACTTCATGCTGGACCTATAAGATTGCTCATACCAAGTTTCAATCCTTGAATCACTTTTTTGCCCAGTCAATTGGACAGTTGACCTAAAAATCAGCTGTATTGGGGAAAAAGTCAATTGTGGCCAATTTACAGTCAAACCTCATAATTGTTTATCCACATAAACATTATAGACTCATATGAACCATTTGATCAAGTTTGGACCACAACTCCTCAAGAAATTTGATCAGATATTCAAAAGGGCAAAATGGTCATTTTTAGGGTTTTGACTGAGGAAGGGCAATTTCTAATTTTTCACCTAGCCAATGCCAAATTGGGTTCAAGCATGATTTCAAGGAATCAATGGCATCATCTTGACCTAATCACAAGGTTCAAAAGATCTCAAATGCAATGAATTGACAGATGAATTTTCCAATCAACTGATCAAAAATCAACTATACACTGAAAAGTCAAACTTTGACTTTTTGGTCAAAATCAAGTGCCAAGGGTCATTTTTCATCAAGATGTGTCAAAAAATGAAACTTGTTCACCAAGAAACCTAATTTTGAAAATTAGGGTTTAAGTTTGAAAATTTTCATAACTTAGAATTTTTCTAAGTTATGAAAATTTCTTATTTTTTCCCAACTTTTCCTAACTTTTTCACCATGATGCAATTGGATTCAAAGAAAACTTCCAATATGAAAAGTTGTAGTCCTCCACAAAATCTACAACTTTGTTTCAAAAAGTTTTCCTAAAAGATGCTTGGATCTCAAGTTATGATTTTGTGAATAGGGATCCAAAAACTTTTTAACTTAGTGAATATTTGCCTTAATTTAGGCAGATTTTTGACCTAACTTCATGGCAACTTTTCACCTAGTTCCAAGTGGAATCTCAAAATTCATTTCAAATATGTATTGTAGAGCATGTTACAAGCTTTCCAAAATGTCACAGAACACTCCAAGATCATTTATGGTTAGGGAGAATCGAAGGAAAGAAAATGGAAAATTATCACTTTTGTCCAAGGCATTTTGCACATTGTTACAAGTTGCAAATCTGTCCAAAGCATGCTTGTACTTGTTTTACAGGCCCTAATCCTTTCCACACTCCTTAATTTAATGCAAATACATTGGACAATGGCCTTGTTCTGACCTTTAGAGCTTTGTACAAAGGTTTAATCCAAAAATGGCATAAAGGTAACAATGCTACTTTGATAAAGCACACTTTTAGCAATTTTGTTTATCTTGAGCATTGAACCTGATCTTTGGTTGTAAACAAGATCCATGAACATCAGGAAAAGTGTACCAACCCTCTACATCCTACGAGCTAGCAAGTAAAGCCTTTGCCTTTGTCACTTCAACTTTTGCTTCAAAAGCAAGTAAACTTGCAAAAAGTCCACAACTCTTTCATCTGATAAAAACAAGTATTGGTATCATTTAAAACGATCTCAGCATATTGTAACAAGCCTAAAACACTATTTCCCAACCTCTCAAACACCCTTAAACACAAAAAACACCAACTTCTGCCAAAACACGGCATCACTTGCAGAACCACTTCTAAAACATATTTCACTCGTGCGTTTTGCCTTGAACCACTTCAAGCACATTCCATACATCACACCTAGGCTATCCAGACCCCTCTTAAGCAACTGTAACCTCTGTTTCGAGGATCACCATTTTCAATTTCTGAGTTTGCAGGTTGACTTCTACAAGGAGATTCAAGCCATTTCAAAGCAAGCTGAGCATTGGGAAAGGGTGAGGGAACTTCAAGCAAGCTCACAAGTACTTCAGGCCTCACTCAAAGTTGCTACATTGCCATAACCAAACTCAACTGAACAAGGTAATTTTAAAAGTTTTATCTCCTTATTTAGGCATCATTAGGCTTAGGTTTGTGAAGCAAAAATGTAGTCTTTAATGTGCTTGAGCTGTACATATGCATAGTTCTTATTTATATTGACTGAGCTATGAGTATTTGATAGTTGAAGTTGCTAAAAATTTTAGGTCAGAAATTAGGGGTGATAAAATTCTCCCTGGTTTCTTAGAGTTAGATCACAAAATGGATATGGTTGGAATCGTGATTGAAAATGCTATAACTTTCATGTTGTAAATTTTTGATTTCATGCAAGCATGAGCAAGAACAGGATCAAGCTCAGAAACACGCGCGTTTGGTCATTTGTTTAAAGGACATGGACAAAGTGAGATTGGGCCTGGGCTTGGCTTTCCTGACTTTTGGCACCCTCCATTTTGTTATTTGCACCCCATTGGCCCATTTGCTATGTTTTGTATATTTTCTCATTTCTTTTATATTTTCTGACTTTTATTATTTTTTCTTGAACATTAAAAAACCCAAAAATACTTTCTTAATTTTTGCATTTTTATTTTATTATTTTTATTATTTTTTTGGGCATAAAATTAGTTATTAGGTTAATATACTTTTATTTTCTTAAATAAACTTGTAAATAATACGAAAATATTATATATTTTTATTTTTATTATTTATACACTTAAAATAATATTTTCATACAATATTTAATTTTTTAACATTTTGTATATATTAATATTATTTTTCCTAAACAAAAAATAGACAAATAAATAATATTAGAATATATTTTCTTTTAAAACAAAAACTAGGGTTTCCACCCTTTCAAAAATAATCATTTTATTTTCTCTTATTTTTTGACTTAAATAAATTCATTTTTACATACATAAAAACAAATACAAAAAAACATTTTGCATATTTACATTTTATTGGCAAAACAAGCAAAAACAAAAAGATCATAGTCCCTCGATGACGCTATCAAAATGTTGCCTAAAAACAAATGATCTTAGTCCCTAAAACTTGCTAAGATACTTGGTACCATTGCTATCATGGTCATACGATGACCCACGTCCTTCCCGTTTAACATCCAAAGATAGGGTTGTTTACCAAATGCAATGGTAAAACAACAATGTCAAAAGGAATAAAAATGTATAGGAAAGACTTTTGAGTAGGGTAGACAACTCCTAGTTACTTGATCTCTTGCAAACCATCCTTGCTATTTTCAAACACACACAATTTCCAAACAAACTTTCAAACATTGAAACATTTTTCAAAAGACAAACATCTTTGTATACATTCTTACAAACAAGAATCATTACAAAGATTGCCTAAAAAAAGGCCTCTTTTCAAAATACTTTCAAAACCACACAAAGCACCATTTCAAACAATTGAAAAAGCAAAGCAAGTGATCTAAAACAAGTAACTAAGAGCCCATGGAAAACCATGGATGAAAAGGGTGCTAGCACCTTCCCTTTTCATAATCTACCCCCCGAACCCAAAAAAAACCTCAAAGGTCTTTCCTGTGCTTTTTTACCTTTCCTTTTGGATAAAATAAAAGTCGATGGCGACTCTTGCTAAACTGCAATATTTGTAAACACAAACGCAAAACCTCAAGTCAGTTCTCCCACCGTATTACAGAACTGGTGACTCTGCTGGGGAAAAATAAGAAAAGTGGGGTTACCTTAGGGTTTTAGATCACCTTTACATGCTTATCTTGCTTGACTTGTTTGCTTTACATTTTGGTTCTATTGTTTGGGTTTGAATCCTCTACCCGGATTTGGGAAACATTCATAGGTAAATAGAAATACGTTGTGGAAACTATGCGGGGTATACCGACATGGTTAAAGCAATAGCTATATTAGTACGACATACTTGTGGGTACCGGTATCCTTTGAGTTAATCAAAGAGAATACGGGGCCGCTGAGTGATGTCATAAAGCACTAATGGACTTTTAGAACCTTTACTTGACCACCTTGGCCTTTTTAGGGGTAGTGAGATGAACGACTTTGGTGTAGTCCGAAGTTGGTAGATACTCGATACTACACTCATTGAGGGTTGTTTTCTTAGAATATTTCGGTCTCCAGTAAAGTGGATAAACTGAAACAATGAACACAAAAAATAATCCAGTGATATTGAGCTCCTTAGAACCCGGTTACTATTTCTAGGACAGGTTGAGCCAACTAAACTTCAAGAGGGTACTTACCTATGAAACCCCATGCAAGCCTGAAACTAGGAACTTGTGTGATTTGTTTGTACATATATACTTGTGCATAACATCATGGACATCATGAAGCATCATATGAATCCACTAACCATTTCAAGGATTTGGATTTTCATCTTTGTTCCTGTTTTGTAGGTAATGGATTCACTTCGCAGGAAAACTATCCAAGTCAACCTTGTAAGAATTCCTCCTTAACTTAAGGAGCTTTCTTCAAGGATTCCTGAGAATTCTCCATTCACCGAGAGGCATGGTCGTCTTCTCAACTTATTCAACACCAACACAGAGGAAGACATGGTGAAAGTTCTCTTCCAGTTCTTTGACCCCCTACACCACTACTTCACATTTCCTGATTACCAGCTGGTGCCTACTTTGGAGGAATTTTCTCAACTCTTGAGGATTCGTATTCTCCATTAACTACCTTTCAACGGTACGGAAAGAGATCCAAAGCCTGAAGATGTTGCTCAAGCCCTGCACTTGCAACCATCAGATGTCACAAGTCATTGGGAAACCAGAAGTGGTGTCAAGGATTTCTTGGCAAAGTTCCTGTTTGAGAAAGCTCAAAAATGCTGGAATTCTCTAGACCTACAAGCTTTTGAGGAGATTGTAGCTCTTCTCATCTATGGGTTGGTCTTGTTCCCAAACCCTGACTAGCTTATAGATGTCAATGCTGTCAAAATCTTCATGGCTCGCAACCCGGTGCCTACATTACTTGGAGATATCTTACACTCTCTTCACACTCGAACAGTGAGGAAAAGAGGTGTTCTCATGTGCTGCACTCCTCTACTGGAAAGATGGTTTATTCCTCATCTTCCCCAATCAGTCCTGAAGAATGACCAAGGTTTGAGGTGGTCACAACGGTTGATGACCCTTACACATTCAGATATTCATTGGTGTTCTCGATCAAAAGAGAATATCATCATCATTGACCGTTGTGTGGAATTTCCTAATGTCCCTCTACTTGGCATTAAGGGAGGAATTACCTACAACCCTTGCTTGGCTCTGAGACAATTTGGGTATGCCCGAAGGGATGACCCACATGACATGCTGATTCTAGACTTGGTTTTTGACTTTGACAACGACGATCAAGGACTTCGACAAAGGTTCATCCGAGCTTGGAGGATGCCAAACAAGGTGGACAGTAAGACCTTAGGACATAAGAATTCCATCCCCCTTGAGCCTTACCTCAAGTGGGTAGGAACCCGCGCCCAGAGTCTTATGATGCCTTACCCCTACATTCTCCCCGTGATTATAGAGCCTATTATGGAAGGAGAGGTTCCATACACCCTCCTACATCCTGACATGCCAACATCACTCGAAGATTTACAAAGGAGTTGGATACAGCTCAAGGGAGAGCGCGACACTTTCGAAGCCCAATTCTACGCAAGTGAGAAGAAGGTTTTGGAACTTACTCGTCAACTTCACGAAGAGCAGACTCTTAACACCTAGATTGCACCAAAGAGGATGCGCAACGTCTTTTTACCTTAGAATTTTGTATTATTTTTCCCATTGGGGCATTGATGTACTAACAAATTTTATCTTATTAATATGATGTGTGTTCCTTTTTTGTTTAAAACAAATTTGAATTTCTGAATCCTTGAATCCATTACATGAATACATATCATTCATCATATGCATAAACAGGTCTTCACACCAAGTTTCCTCATCTCTCTGCTGTTTATTTTAGCAAGATGGATATAGAACAGACGGTCAAAGACTTGCAAGCGCAGAATTCACAGTTTCAACAACTACTTCTGACCTTGGACAAGGGGAAGGAGGAGGTCAAGACCTTGCTAGAAAAGGAAAAGGAGAAAAAGAAAAAGAAGAGGGCTGGTGTGGATACCTTGGGCAGAAGATTTGAAGGTCAAGCCAGAAGGGTCCTAGACTTCCCCTCAACATCTGATGAAGGGGTAAGAAAGGGAAAGGAAACTGCAGTGCCATCTGATTCTGAGGAAGAAGAAGAGGAGGAGGATGAAGACTATTCTGAACAGCAGTACCCTCCTGCAGATGTCAAATACAAGAACTTGGAAGAGCGTCTAGCTGCCATGGAGATATAGAGAGTGCCTGGGCTGGACTTTGAAGAGCTAGGGTTGGTTTCTGGAATTGTAATCCCTCCTAAATTCAAAGTACCTCTATTTGCTAAGTACGATGGGTTGTCTTATCCCAAGATGCATCTATGATCTTATGTCAGGAAAATTCAATCGCATTCTTCTGACAAAGACCTATGGGTCCATTTCTTCCAGGACAGTTTATCGGGGACGCAGCTGGATTGGTTTTACCAGGTTGAGAGGTCAGATGTGCATAATTGGGAAGATTTGGCAGTCGCCTTCTACAAACAGTACCAATATAATGCAGACTTGGAACCAACCCATACTCAATTACAGAGTATGGGCATGGTCTCAAATGAAGGTTTCAAAGAGTATGCCCAGAAATGAAGAGACTTGGTGGGACGAGTACAACCACTTCTATCTGAGAGGGAGGTAGTAGACATGTTCTTGGGTACATTGTCAGGTCCCTTTTTCAATCACCTGATTGGAATTTCGTCTGTGGGGTTCACCGAGTTTATTCTAACTGGTGAGAGAGTTTAAGCCGACATAAAAAGCGGGAAAATTCAAAAGGATGCATCTACTTCCGCTGCCATCAAAAAGACTTTTCCAGCAAAGAAGGAAGTATAAGCTGTCTACTCCCAAAGAGGCCAAGGAAGAGTTGAGCGCCGACCAGCGGTGGGGGCCATAATGATTCAGAAGTCTGCAGTTGATCAACCCAGAAACAATCAACCCAAAACCAACCAAGCAATGGTGGAAAGGCCTGTACGGCAATTCACCCAGATAAACATGACTCCCTCTCAGGTTCTACCCCATCTCTTGAAATTAAACCTGGCCAGTCTGAAAGAGGCCCCGAAGAATCCGAATACAGCTTCTCCTTACTACCATTCAAACGCCAAGTGTGCTTATCATTCAGGGAGTATAGGGCACGACACCAACAATTGTTGGGCCCACAAGAATAAGATTCAGGATTTAATAGATGCCAAAGAAGTTGAATTCGACGCCCCTGAAAATCTGAATGTAATCTCTGCTCCAATGCCAAAGCATGGCCACAATGCCCATGCTGTTGAAGAAGATCTTTTTGTTGCTACTGTTGATGATTTGATGACTTTGTTACTAGTAATCAAGTTGAATTTGCTGAAGGCTGGGATTTTCCCAAGTTGTGAAGAAGATTGCTGCCTTTGTTCATCCTTACCAACCGACTGTCCATTGTTGAAGTTAGGCATCCAACGCCTAATGGATAACCAAGAAATCCTATTTGAAAAGACTCTTGTTACACCGACTCCTGTCAATGATGTTTCAATAATAACCATATCCGCCAATCTTTCCAAGGTCTCCAAAATACCTGTTAAGATTACATCTGCTTCGAAGACTGCACCTTTGAAGATAACCATGCCCGGGCCCGTCCCGTACAAGTTCGACAGATCAGTACCGTGGAACTATGGTGGAGAAATCTACTACCACGGTATTAAGCAATTTGAATCAACTGAAGAGAGTTTTCATGAAGAGACTTCTGACATTGGAAACATTGCCAGAACAAGCAAAATCACCCGCAGTGGAAGAATTTTCTCCCCAGAGATTTCCCCTCCAAAGGCAATCTTTGGACCCTCAGCTTCTCCTAAGGTTACCCCTACACCGGTAAACATATTTGTGAGAACCCCAATTATTGAAGAAATTTTAACTCCTGTGGTTGTCCCCTCTACTGCTGCTGATGATAGAGGGAAAGTGATCCAAGAAGAGCCCGTCAGGATGAGGGCTCAGCCATTGGTCATCCCTGAGACCTCTCAAAAAGAAATGGAGGAAATTTTGAAAATAATCAAGAAAAGAGATGATGATGTTGTGGAACAACTAGGGAAAACCCCTTCAAAGATCTCTATGTTAGCGCTTCTGCTTTATTCGGAAGCTCATGCTAAAGCTTTGATAAGATTCTTGAAGACAGCCCATGTGCCACAGGAAACCTCCGCGGATCAGTTCCAAGAATGTGTAGCTAGCTTAACAGCTGACAATGGTCTAGGATTCTCCGACGCCAATTTAATATAAAAAGGGAGAAAACATAATGACGCTTTGCATGTCTCGGTGGAATGCAGAGGGACTACTCTAGCACACGTACTGGTAGACACTGGTTCATCGCTGAACGTCTTGCCAAAGAAAGCCTTGGATAGACTGGATTGTGAAGGCTTAACCCTGACACCCAGCAATATCACTGTCAGAGCCTTTGATGGTTCTAAAAGGATGGTCCATGGGGAGGTGGACATCTCGATTAAAGTGGGAATTGAAACCTTCAACTCCACATTCTACGTGATGGACATCCGTCCTTCCTATTCTTGCTTGTTGGGAAGACCTTGGATTCAGAATGCTGGAGCCGTCACTTCTACTCTGAATCAAATGCTCAAGTACCGTGTCCAGGGGAAAATCATAACTGTTCACGGCGAAGAGGAATACATGATACGCCATCTAAATTCTTTCCGCTATGTAGAATTGGATGGCGAATTCATCGAAACCCCTTTTCAGCATTTTGAGGAGGTAGCTTAGGACATTGCGGCAACCAAGACAGTGTCTTCTGTACCCTTTATTACCAGACCTGCGCCTCAGATGTCGTCTCTCAAGGATGCAAAAGTTGTGATTGAAGAAGGAGGAAGCACAATCTGGGGGAAACTTCCTGACTTTCCCTTCAAATCAGACAAATTCGGCTTGGGTTTCATTTCGGCTAGTCAAAAGGCTGTGCGTCGCTCCCGTGCTGGAGGGCCACCATTGAAGATCACCCATCATGGAGTCAATGCTTTGGAGGATAGTGAAAAGGAGAGCAACTTGGAAGACTGGATTTTCCCTACTGTTGACGGAGGACTATGCAACTGGGAAGCAAAAGGCTTTGTTCCGATTACTTTCATACCGCAGTAATTTATCTTTCAAAAATTTCTGTTGGTTTGTAATAATTCTCAAACAATTCGTACACTTTTAACCTTGTGCCTTACCCGAGGCACATAGGTCCATTTGTAAGGGTTTGATTTTTCATCTTCATATGCCATTTTAATAAATCATGGACGTTTTCACATATAAAATTTTGTGTTCATTGTCTTTCTTTTTACATTTTTATTTGTTTAAAGGTGGCTATCCCTTACACACACCCACACTCACAAATGCAGGTACCCTTCCATTCCGGATTCCATGGGTAACAATTTTGCTATGGCCTTCAGTGACTCTGAAGATCTGGTCTACCATGTCGAATACGAAGGTGAGGAAGATTGTGAGGTGCCGGGAGAATTGGCTAGACTGTTACAACAGGAAGAAAGGGTTATTCTACCTCATGAGGAGCTGTTAGAGACAATAACCTTGGGAGCTGAGGAAGACATAAAAGAAGTCAGAGTGGGTGCCAACCTAGAGCCAAGTGTCAAAGAGCGCTTAATTCAGCTGTTGAATGAATATGTTGAGATCTTCGCTTGGTCATACAAAGACATGCCAGGACTCGATACAGATATTGTGGTTCACCGTCTCCCCACAAGAGAAGACTGTCCACCAGTTAAACAGAAAGTCCGCCGCATGAGGCCCAACATGTCAGAAAAGATCAAAGCAGAAGTTATGAAGAAGTTCAATGCTGGATTTCTGGCTGTTACTTCCTATCCACAATGGGTTTCTAACATTGTGCCCGTGCCTAAGAAGGACGGCAAAGTTAGAATGTGCATGGATTACAGGGTCTTAAACAGGGCTAGCCCTAAAGATGACTTTCCACTTTCGCACATTGACATCTTGGTTGACAATACAACTCAGCACAAGGTATTTTATTTCATGGACGGATTCTCGGGCTATAACCAGATCAAAATGGCACCTGAGGTCATGGAGAAAACTACTTTTGTTACACAGTGGGGTACGTTCTGCTACAAAGTGATGCCATTTGGATTGAAGAATGTTGGGGCAACCTATCAACGCGCCATGGTAGCTTTATTTCATGATATGATACATCATGAGATAGAGGTCTACGTAGATGACATGATAGCCTGATCACAAACTGAAGAAGAACACCTCGACCATCTGCAAAAGCTGTTTGTCAGGTTGAAGGAGTACAAACTCAGACTGAACCCTAACAAGTGCACTTTCGGAGTCCGGTCCGGTAAACTCTTGGGTTTCATTATCAGAAACAAAGGCATTGAGGTCGATCCTGCCAAAGTCAAAGCTATACAGGAAATTCCTGCTCCTCGCACTGAGAAGGAGGTCAGAGGTTTCTTGGGACGCCTAAACTACATTGCAAGGTTCATTTCTCACCTAACGTCTACCTGTGAGCCAATCTTCAAGTTGTTGAAGAAAGATCAGGTGGTTAAATGGAATGATGACTGTCAAGTTGCTTTCAATAAAATCAAGGAGTATTTGCTAGAACCTCCTGTCTTGATGCCACTCGTCGAAGGAAGACCTCTAATCATGTATCTGACTGTCTTAGAGAATTCAATGGGGTGCGTACTGGGTCAACATGACGAGTCTGGCCGAAAAGAGCATGCCATTTATTACCTTAGCAAATAGTTTACCAACTGTGAGACCCGATACTCACTGCTCGAGAAAACTTGCTGCACTTTGGTATGGGTTGCTCGCCGGCTAAGGCAGTATATGTTGACTCATACCACTTTGCTGATATCTAAGATGGATTCGATCAAGTACATCTTTGAGAAGCCTGCTTTATCTGGAAGAATTGCTAGATGGAAGATGATCCTAACGGAATACGATATACAGTACACTGCCCAAAAATCTATAAAGGGGAGTGTGCTAGCCAATCATCTAGCCTATCAAGCTGTCGAAGATTACCAATCCATGAGGTTTGACTTCCCTGACGAGGACATTATGACATTGGTCAACATTGAAGACTTCAGACCATATGACGGACCTGAACAAGGATCCCGATGGACCCTGTACTTTGATGGTGCCTCCAATGCACTTGGCAACGGTATCAGTGCGGTGCTCATCTCCCCAGAAGGTGCCATACACCTTTCACAGCCAGACTTTGCTTTAACTGCACCAACAACATGGCCGAGTATGAAGCTTGTATCTTTGGTCTCAAGGCTGCCATAGACTTGGGAATCAAATCTTTGATTGTATTTGGGGACTCAGCTTTGGTCATCAGTCAGATCAAAGGAGAGTGGGATACTAAACATCCAAACCTCATCCCTTACAAAGAACATGTCTTGACATTGTTACCAAATTTCGAGCAGATTACCTTCGAGCACTTCCCGCGAGAAGAAAATCAGCTAGCGGATGCTCTAGCTACAATGTCATCCATGTTTAAACTTAACTGGGATAATGAGGCTCCCCAAATCACCATTGAACAGATGGACGAACCTGCACATTGTCACGAGATTAATACCGAAGAAGTAGTGGACCGACCTTGGTTTCACGAAGTCAAAAGGTATCTCGAGGCTCAAGAATATCCTGAAGGAGCTTCAGTCAACGACAAAAAGTTCTTAAGGAGATTCTCAGCTAAGCTCTTCTTGAGCAATGGTATCCTATACAAGCGAAATCATGATTGCATTCTGCTCCGTTGTGTGGACAAGGTTGAAGCTGAGCAGATCATGGCTGAACTGCACAATGGTACCTTTGGCACTCACTCTAGCGGGCAGGCTATTACTGGTCTACCATGGAAGCTGACTGCTATCAACATTCCCGTACTTGTCACAAATGTCAAATCTATGCGGACAAGGTACACATACCTCCAGTTCCTCTCAATGTCTTAACAGCTCCTTTGCCATTCGCTATGTGGGGAATCAACATGATTGGAGAGATCAAACCTACAACATCCAATGGACACCGCTTCATCCTGGTGACCATTGATTACTTCACCAAGTGGGTCGAGGCAGCTTCCTTCGCATCCGTCACAAAGAATGTTGTTTCCCGCTTCATCAAGCAGAACCTCATTTGTCGGTACGGTATCCCCGAAAGGATCATCACTGACAACGGTACAAACCTTAACAATACTATGATCACCGACTTATGTGAGAAGTTCCAGATTCAACATCACAATTCATCTCCCTATTGGCCAAAGATGAACGGTGTTGTCGAAGCTGCGAACAAAAATATCAAGAAGATCATACAAAAAATGACAGTCACCTATAAGGACTGGCATGAGATGTTACCATTTGCTCTTCATGGGTACCGTACCACGGCGCGCACATCAACTGGGGTAACACCCTATTCTTTGGTATACAGCATGGAAGCTGTTTTACCTATCGAGGTTCAGATTCCCTCCTTGAGAATCATGAAGGATGCTGGCTTGAGTGAAGACGATTGGATTCAGACCCGATTTGATCAACTTAACTTGATTGACAAAAAGAGACTTACTGCTATTTGTCATGGCCAGACGTACCAAAAACGGATGATCAAGGCATTCAACAAGAAAGTCAGGCGCCAGGTATATCAAGTTGGGGATCTTGTAATCAAACAGATCATCTTGCCGCAAAGTGATCCCAGTGACAAATGGACTCCTACCTATGAAGGACCATTTGTGATTAAAAACATCTTTTCTGGTGGGGCAATGATCTTAGCCACCATGGACTCCTACCTATGACCCGCTAGGTTGACACACTTAGGCAAAAAAAAGGGAATCCCGGTGAATCGAAAACCCGAAAGGGCGGTTCAGGCAAAATTAGGGATAAATAAAAAATCTGTACACCCGGCAAGTTGAAAACCCGAAAGGGCGACTTGGTTAAAAAGTGTTTCCTGGTGGATCGAAAACCCGAAAGGGCGGTCCAGGCAAAAGTTAGGGAATTAAAGGGTATGAATATGTCTCGTCGGATCACTTTAAGAAAAATCTCTTCACAGACAAGCTCCGGGCTTCTGATCAACTCAATCATCTTCGAACGAAGCAACAAATGGACAAGATATTCAGAGTTACGAAGGCTATAGCAGAATAGGAACCCCATGAAATTTTTACGTATAGCCATCTTTCTTTGTATAAATTTTTCTCATTTTTATGACAACGTTCTCTTACTAGGATGTTTGTCTCCTTTGTACAAAATACTTACACAAAGTTAATACAAAGATACTTCAAAGTGTAGAAAACTATTTGTCTTTTCTTCTTTTTACACTTGTGTTTTATTTGAAAAAGTCCAATGGTTTATTAATGAGCATATGCATTTGAATATAATCATTATTTACAAATAAACGAAATGGGAAAGGAAAATTACTGACAGGTTAAAAGTATAGGAAAACGTCTTTAGGCTATTCCAGGAGAAATCCTCTGCAGTACATCACCTAGATCCCCAACGAAGCTAAAACCTTAAAATACATATCCCCAACGGAGTTATAATCCCATCAAAGTTAAAACTTCAAACTCCCAATCCTCAGCGGAGTAAAAAACTTTGAACTACAGACCCTCAGCAGAGATGAAACCTTCTCCCCCTGTCAAGTCAAATTTCCAACTATCAATCCCCGGCGGGAACCATTCAGTTTTCCCCAAATTCCCCAACAAGTTGTCTTAAAAGTCTGAGAATCAACTAGATAACAGGTAACTTTTATCCCCAACCTAGGATAATTCCCCAGTAGAGTGGCATACAACCCAAACTCCTGAACTTTTTCCAAACAGGAATAAGCTTTTTCCCCCAGAGTACTGAACTTACTCTCCAGTAGTAAGCCTTCTTCCCCACAAAGTTTTTACTCCCCAACAGAATGAAGATTCTGATTCTTGATTCCCCAATGAAGTTGCCAGAGTCTTCGTTACTCCCCAGCATTGAATTTGTCATAATTTTTAATCCCCTGCAGATCAAAAATTCTCATTCTTGACTCCCCAGCATGAAGTCCCCAAGGACTCAAATTCCCCAGGAGATTGAAGATTCTCATTCTTAGTTCCTCGCAGAAATCATCAGAGTTTTCCCTATTCCCCAGCCGAGTAAGGATTCCCTTTGTGTTACCCCCAGTAGAAGTTATCAAAGTTCTCTGGATTTCCCAAGCAGATTGTTCAATCAGTTTGACATTACTCTCACAACAGATTTTGTCGATACTCCAACTTCAAGGCATGAAGGATCCTCATATCCCCACATAAGTTGTCAAGGATTTTTTTAATCTCCAGCAGTGGTCCGGGATTTATTTTCCCCGGCAGCAGTCAAGGATTTTATTATCTCCAGCTATTAAGGATTTATTTTCCTCAGCAAGACAACGAATTAGCTTACATGCACATACATTACATCCATATATCATAAACATTGATAAAACACATTTTATTGCATCATACATTTCATGCAACATAACTTTGTGTTTCAGCTAACATTTTACCCTTTTCAGGATAAGATTAACAGCTATCTTTAACAGATATTCAAAGATTTTAGATATAGTACGGATACACTCCAGACACGGAAGTCATTCTGTTACTCATTCAGATCTCTTATTCAGATACAGTATGGATACACTCCAGACATGAAAGTCATTCTGTTACTCATTCAGATCTCTTATTCAGATACAATACGGATACACTTCAGACACGGAAGTCATTCTGTTACTCATTCAGATTCAACTTACAAATCTTTTATTCAGATACAGTACAAATACACTACAGACACGGAAGTCATTCTGTTACTCATTCAGATCTTTTATTCATGATACAGTACAGATACACTCCAGACACGGAAGTCATTCTGTTACTCATTTAGAATTCAAAGTTAAGATACAGTCCAGATACGCGCCATACACGGTAGCCATTCTGATACTCATTCAGACTTCAACATTCAGATTACAATCCAGATATGCTCCATACACGGTTGCCATTTTGTCACTTATTATGACTTTTTCCACAACCCAAAGATGCTCCATACATGGATGCCATTCTGTCGCTTATTCAAATTTCAGATTCTGATACAATACAGATACACTCCAGACGCGGAAGTCATTCTGTTATTAATTCAAACTCAAATACAGTTACAACTCGGATACGCTCCAGACACGGACGCCATTCCATTGCTCATACAGACTCAGTCTCCAGATACAGTTCAGACACGTTCTAGACACGGATACCATTCTGATACTCATTCTTTTGACTTACAACATACAACTCAACAAACATTCTTGGATGGCATCTTTAAGCCCATTTCCGACAAGATTTTGTCACCTCTCCAAATGGCATCTTTAAGCCCATTTCCTCAACTACATTTTGACGAGTGTAAATTTACGGGCACTCTAGTGTCCAATCCTCTTTTACCTTCGAGTCACGAACGACAAAACTCGCCAATCTAACTCTTCAGGTTCAAGAAGATTGAACAGGGGCAGCTGTTGTACCCCAAAATTTTCCCTCTCATTTTATCAAGATTCTCCTCACAAGACTTCTTGGACTCAAGACCAGATTAGGGTTTGCTCAGCTCAAGACCTCTCCTTGCACTGTTGACCTGAAATTAGGGTTTGAGTTTGCACAAGTATTTTTGGACCATCAATGCTTAATTTGACTTTCATACTTCATGTTGGACCTATAAGATTGCTCATACCAAGTTTCAAGCCTTGAATCACTTTTTTGCCCAGTCAATTGGACAGTTGACCAAAAAATCAGCTGTATTGGGGAAAAAGTCAATTGTGGCCAATTTACAGTCAAACCTCATGATTTTTGATCCACATCAACATTATAGACTCATATGAACCATTTGATCAAGTTTGGACCACAACTTCTCAAGAAATTTGATCAGATATTCAAAAGGGCAAAATGGTCATTTTTAGGGTTTTGACTGAGGAAGGGCAATTTCTGATTTTTCACCTAGCCAATGGCAAATTGGGTTCAAGCATGATTTCAAGGAATCAATGGGATCATATTTACCTAATCACAAGGTTCAAAAGATCTCAAATGCATTAAATTGACAAATGAATTTTCCAGTCAACTGATAAAAAATCAACTATACACTGAAAAGTCAAACTTTGACTTTTTGGTCAAAATCAAGTGCCAAGGGTCATTTTTCATCAAGATGTGTCAAAACATGAAACTTTTTCACCAAGAAACCTAATTTTGAAAATTAGGGTTTAAGTTTGAAAATTTTCATAACTTGGAATTTTTCTAAGTTATGAAAATTTCTTATTTTTTCCCAAATTTTCCCAACTTTTTCACCATGATGCAATTGGATTCAAAGAAAACTTCCAACATGAAAGTTGTAGTCCTCCACAAAATCTACAACTTTTATTCACAAAGTTTTCCTAAAATATGCTTGGATCCCAAGTTATGATTTTTTGAATAGGGGTCCAAAAACTTTTTAACTTAGTGAAATTTTGCCCTAATTTAGGAAGATTTTTGACCTAACTTCATGGCAAATTTTCACCTAATTCCAAGTGGAATATCAAAATGTATTTCAAAGATGGATTGTAGAGCATGTTACAAGCTTTCCAAAATGTCCAACCCATTGTAGAGCATGTTACAAGCTTTCCAAAATATCAAAATGTATTTCAAAGATGGATTGTAGAGCATGTTACAAGCTTTCCATCGTTGTGGCAACCTTTGTAATGATTCTTGTTTGAATGTATACAAAGGTGTATGTCTTTTGAAAAGATATTTCAATGTTTGAAAGTTTGTTTTGGGAAGTGTTTTGAAATTGTGTTGTGAGGTGTGTTTGAAAATAGCAAGGATGTTTTTACAAGTTTTGATCAAGTAACTAAGAGTTGTCTACCCTATTTTACTCAAAGATCTTTCCTATACATTCTTAACCCTTTTGACAGTGTTGTTTTACCATTGCATTTGGTAAACAACCTTGTGTTTGGATGTTAAACGGGACGGGCGTGGGTCATCGTATGACCATGATAGCAATAGTGCTAAGTATCTTAGCAAATTTTTGAGGGACTAGATCATTTTGTTTAGGCAACTAAGATAGCGTCATTGAGGGACTATGATCTTTTGTTTTGTTTTGTTTTGCCAAGATACATAACGTGCATACCATGGCCATTTGTTTAGGCAACCAAGTGGAGATACCTTAAGGGTGTTTGTGTACAAGTGTGTTTTATTGCATGTATGATTTTATCTTGAATTAGGATTTTCTATTTCATTGATTTTATCTTTCCATACATATCCTAATTACTAGCATTTACATTTGAAAGCAATAAAATGCAGAAATGTAAAGTCCTATACTATTACAATATTTAGGGGGTGGGGGTACAAATTTATGAATGGGGAGTACCAGCGAGAAAAATAAAGAAAATAACAAGGGGAAGAAAGAAAGAAAAAGGAAAAGAGTCAGCGTGCTTCTGAGAGGAAGTCAGAAGTTCTGACCCTGGCATGCTGCAGGATAGCAACCTGTTAGTGAAAAATGTATGGGGTCAGAAGTTCTGACCCTGCTGGGCACACAGTATATTTCAGAAGTTCTAATATTACTGATGACAAAACAGGCCCCAAAAGCTATGGCGTCAAAGTCAAAACTTGGTTTCCCCCTGTGCTAGCCAGAACATCTGCAATTTTATTATTTTTCCATGAAACAGAAGGCATGCCTAGGACAGTCTCAGCAAGTGTCATAGCGTTTCAAAAGACAGAACCAAAAAGGTCACAGGCAGGTTCTACACTGATCCACTTCCTACTTAAGCATTCAGAGGCATGAAAATCCTCAGAACACATGCAACAACAACATGATATCTACATTGTGTTTATTGAGCATGCAAAGATGATGATGCTTAGCAGCGTGATGAGAGTCAACAGGTGCTTACCTTACTGTTTGAAGAAAATCTGCGAATTGGAGCTAACTTTAGCTCTGATGGTGTCCTGGACAGGTTCTTTTTTGAATGGGTGGATGGAGAAGATATATGTATGTATGGTCAGAAACTGTATGGGCGTTCTCTAGTCAGGAGGAAAATTGGGTATCAATGAAGTTTAGAGGCAGGAAGTTCAAAGTTATGAAACACTAGGAATTTTGGTAGAGTTTTCACAATGTTTTCTTGCTAGAGTTTTCTGGATTTTTTTGACCGCCCTTTTTGATGGACAATGGTGTCCTATTTATAGGCAAGGCTTTGTGAATTTTTAAACTTTAAATGGCGCTAATACTATGCAGTAGGGGTTAACTTGTTCTTGAAGGAAGTTCATGAAAAGTTGTGATGATGGACAACTTTTCAGCCTAGGTTGGAACAGTAAGCGAGGATTAAGGAGAAGTGACACCCATAGGCGAAAAGTGGCGCATAGATCCATGCCTAAGCCTGCACAAGAGTGTTACTATGCCACACGTGGAGAGACCCCTTGGATGAATGCTCAAAAGTGGTTGTGAGCATTAATGAGCATTAAATGGTGATGAGATTTTTCAAAATCAAAAATCTTGTAATAGGAGATTTTGCATCATTACCTAAAACCTGAGCCAGCAGTTCTGCTTCACCAAAAAAACAACGTAAACCAAACTATGACCTTGGCCTCTTGCTGCCTCAGCAAATTCTGAGAGTTTTCCAAACTTTCCAGCATGCTCCTTTGATCTACCTCTGAAAACTCTGGACTTAGTGATTCTGCTTCAGTATTTTACCCAATTTGCTGATCCCATTACCTTTTGATCCCAGTACGTTCTGAAGGAGATTCAGGCTTTGTTGCCTTCTTTGCATTTCTCTAGCAAACTCTGGCTGAACTTGCGTAACTGTTGAAAGAGCCATGTTCTGTTTAAAGATCACGTGCTGAACCACATTTACAACCCCTGACTGAGTTGGTGTAGCTGCTGAAGAGCCACCTTCTGACTGAATGTTATGTGCTGAGCCCAGTTTGCAACTTCTGACCGTTTCTGCCTGGAGGTTGGTTCAGAAGCTCTGAAGTGCCATTTTTTCTTAAAGACTTTTTCTTTTAGAAAAAATTCCAAGTATTTAGAATTTAACTTTTTCAAAGTAAAATTTTTGACTTTTGAGTTTGCAAATGACCATTTTTCTCTTGTAAATGGTTTACTTGGAAAGGAATGATAATTCAGGGCTTGGATTTGTTTAAGAGGAACTCTGAGAATTCAGGATGAATTCCTGAAGGACGAGAGGGAAAATTTTGGGGTACAACAGCGTGATACTTTGGTTTGTACTAATGTTCCTTGAGTCAGTCAAGGATAACATTCGGCTTCCTTAGTGTCATTAAGCGCTAACTGACCTTTATAACCTTTTAATTGACTCATCCTTGGCCATTAGGAAGTAGTGAGATAGCCGGATTTGGTTTTGACTGAAGATTGGTTGATACTCGATACTACGCTCATTGAGATCGAAATTTCGGGATATTTCCGTCGCCATTAAAGAGGCTTGCGCTGAAACAATGTCCGATGAAGAAAGATCAGTGATATTGAGATCCCCTAGAACCCGATTACTATTACTAGGATAGGTTGAGCCAACTAAACTTCATGAGGGTACTTACCTATCAAACTCCATGCAAGCCTAAACATAAGGACTTGTCTGCTTTGTGTGTATATGACTATTGGTACATAACAACTTGCTTACTTTTCATACTTGTACATAACATCATGACATCATACCATAGCATTTTCAATAACCATTTCAAGGATTTCAAGGGCCTATGATGCATGGTCCTGTTGAACAAGACGCCTGTCAAAGGGAAAGAAGATTTATTTTCCTCTAACCAAACACCGTCAAAGATCAACAACTTGAGTCAACGGCTATGACCCACTTGACATGGTGAGCTTAATTCTCGTGGAAAGACATCCACAGATACAAAGTTTTCCAATCAAAGCTGTAAGTAACTTCTAAAAATTTATGCCGAGATATCCTTAAAAACATCCATCCACATATCATGCATCATATCATGACAGGTTTCTCCCATACAGGTCTCCTTATCTTCCTACTGTTTATTTCAGTAAGATAGATATGGAACAAAGATGAAGGATTTCCAAGCACAAAATGATCAATTCCAACAAATGTTACTGTCTTTGGCTAAAGGGCAAGAGGACTTGAAGACTATCCTTCTCAAGGACAAGAAGAAAAAGTCAAAAAAGTCAGTAGGCGTCCTGAACTTGGGAAGAAGACTTAGAGGACCAGTCAAGAAGACTATAGATATCTCAACTCCGTCAACTGAAGGAGACAATCATACAAAAGAAGGAGATAACAGTCTGGGGATGGATGAAGATGAAGCTGACTTTTCTAAGGAACAATATCCTCCCGCTGATGATAAATACAAACAGTTGGAGGATCGCCTCAATGCTATGGAGATTCAGCAGATACCTGGCTTGGACTTTGAAGAGTTAAGTTTGATTTTCGGAGTGGTCATCCCACCAAAGTTCAAAATCCCTACCTATGCCAAGTATGACGGGATCTCTTGTCCTAAAATGCATCTGAGGTTATATGTCCGCAAGATTCAACCTCACACTGCCGACCGGAAGCTATGGGTCCATTTCTTCCAAGAAAGTTTGGATGGAACTCTGCTGGAGTGGTTCTATCAGTTAGAAAGAACCGACATTCACACCTGGGAGGACTTGGCTGCTGCTTTCTACAAGAAATATCAATACAACGTTGATCTTGCACCAACTCGTGTGCAATTTCAAGATATGACCATGCATTCCAACGAGGGCTTAAAAGAGTACGCCTAAAAATGGAGAGACTTGGCAGGCAGAGTGCAACCACCCTTAACCAATAGGGAGCTGATTGAGATCTTTATGGGAACTTTGACGAGACCTTTCTTCAATCACCTAATCGGAAGCTCCTCGACCGGGTTCACCGAGCTAATATTGACTAGCGAAAGGGTCGAAGCTAGCATTAAAAGTGGAAAGATCCAAGGGGATACATCCTCTGAACTCAGAAAAGGCCATACAATGGGAAGAAGGAGTCCAATGTTGTTTACGGCCAAAAGGGTTGTAACAAGAGCAACCACGATCAACATGTGGGGGTAGTCCTGATCTTCGGTCCTGCATCACAGCGACAACAACAAAGGGGAAATCAGCGAAGGCCAGACGAGCCCAAAAGACAGTTTACCAACATCAACATGCTGATGTCTCAAGCACTACAACACTTGTTGAAGATGAATCTAATTACGTTGATAGGGCCTCATCCAAACCCTAAAAATTCTTCTCCTAACTACAACCCTGATGCAATATGTGGATATCATTCCAGAAGTCTTGTGCATGATACTAACGATTGTTGGGCGCTGAAATACAAAATTCAAAACATATTGACGCCAAGGAGATCGAGTTCGACCCTCCAGAGACTCCCAACTTGATCACCACTCCCATGCCAAATCATTGAGAACGTCCAGTTCATTTTGAATTTTCAATTGTAATCTCTTTTGTTGTTCAAACACTTATCTATTAATGTCAAACTCTGTTTCATTAATGCATCACATATGTTTGTCTTGAATTCATCCATTTGTTTTCATTATATTTAAACTATGCTATCTTTAATCCTTTTATAATATTCAACTCTTGATAAAAGTTACACCTTTAGAGGGAGGATGACGAAAACAATGCCTTAATCTCATACAATATGCTTTTGGACAGACCTCACTGACGATGTACAGGCGTTCTTTCAATTCCTAAACAGTGGAGTTATAAGGAAGATAATCCCTAGTCAACCCCTTTGAGCCTAAGAAGTAGGAGTTTTCTTTTTCACGCAAATTGAAACCATTAATCATAACCTGGGGAAGAGTAGTTTCTCAGTTAATTCAACGGTGGATTCAATCACAAGCTTTCCCTTCATACATGACAAAGAGTGTCAGAGGTATCCTTCCAAAAAACAAAAGATGGTGATGGTTCCACATAATCATTAAAATAGGCAATCATTATCTCTTAAAAGAAAATCCAACTAAGTCAAAACCCACGAAGGAGACTTAGGAAAAACCGGGGCATCCCGCTGAATGTAATCTCAAAAACAAGAACAATCAGGCAAAATCATGTATATTAATAAAAAAAGAGGTCACTACAAATTCTCAACAACATGGAAAATATGGAAAAAAATGAATTCCTTCCAACAAACTAAACTTGTCCGAACCATCAACAAAACGTCATTCCAGACTCGATTGGAGTCCAAACACACAATTAACTGAGTTTAGGACTGAAGGACATCACGAAGAATAGGCGGGTACAAATACACTTTGAGCCTTATTCTTTGTTTCTTAAACCGTGAACCAAACCACGATACAACCTTTCAAATTCCTAATTGAAGTATGGGTTAGTCCGAAAGCATACTGTTACAAAAGGTGTCCTGACTCCTGTAAGGCTTACTCCAAATCCTGATTTGAATTCACATACTTGCAAAATTCTTTTATTTGCTAAAACTCATTTTCAAAACTACAAGACAAGCATAAACTTCGCATTATTTTGAATATCATTGTTTGTGTATGGCTATTTGTTTGACAACGGAGAAATTCACACGACGAATATCCGGCGAACAAAAACTCTCTCAGTGGACAAAATCACTCCAAATGGGGTGACCCTTCCAATGACAAATCTCCTATAAACAGGGGGAATGACACGTCACTGTCCAACTCGTCTGGGGGCAGTCAAGTCAAGATTCTAACAAATCTCCCGAGCAATGCTGAATAACCAGAGACAGGGATGTATCTGAATCACTTGGGGCATTGAATGTGAACCCTGACAAAGGGTTGCATACGGTCAGGCAAGCATTTCCTTGCAATACTACAAAAAATTGCTACTAGGGGCAGTGACGAATCCCCCACAAAGTCCTTTTCACAAGGTGATCCCCAACCAAAAGTTCAATCTCTGAAAACTTCTCCCTAACTGAGTTGATTTAAAAAAGAAAGTGCCTCTCCAATAGATTGGCGATAGGATTTATTTACCCAACAAACGCAAGATTCCCCAACTTGAATTTGCCTTCGAGACTATCACAAATCAAGGGACCATAACTCCTCTTCCACAATAGACTTTCCTACAATTTCTAGTAAGCTGCTGCAAAACCTGGAAGACAACCAGATAACAGTTAACTCCTTTATCCCCAACAAGTTGTTAGCTTCCTTTCTCTTGCATCAAGAGATAACACTCCAGTAGAGCAACAGGCAACTAAGACTCCTAAACTTTTTTTCTTCCCAAAAACGAAAATCAACACTCTCCACAAGTTTTCTTCTCAGGAAAAGTCAACATCCTCCAACAGAGTTCTCCTTAAAACAACAAAACAGGATTCCCCCAGTGGAAACATTCTAAGCCAAGTTTGAAGATGGGCATACTCTTCATTCCCAACGGTCGTTCGGGATTCAGCCTCCCAAAACTCCCCAACATTTTTCAAGGATTTATTTTCCAAGACAAAAATACATTCCAATAACATTTCTCATTTCATGCATCATATTACATACATGACAAGTGCATACGACACAATCTCATTTATTTTGAGAATATCATTGCACCATGCATTTCATACATGATGGCATTGCATGCAGCTAACTCTTTACCTTTTCAGGAAAGATCAAATCAACAGATGGCTATCATCAACGATCTTCAAAAGGTCATAGATTAATACCTAAAATGAGACAAGACAACTATCTCAAACGACCAACTTTTTCAAGTTCCAGATTAATACCTATAACTAGCCAGGAAAACTATCTGTGGACGATTGATTGTAGGTTAACACCTATAACAAGCCAGGGAAACTATATAAATGAAGAGATTAACACCTGTAACAAGCCACGAAAACTATTTTTCTTTCTCAGGTCATAGATTAATACCTGAAACCAGACAAGACAACTATCTACTCGACCAGCTGAAACAACCCTACCCAGCTTTACACGAGCTCATCATGAAGCAATCTTACACGAGTTTCTTCTGAATTCCAAATACAGCTTTACACGGGCTCTTCATGAAGCAATCTTACACGGGTTTTGTACCCTTAAAGTTTCTAAATTAGGGTTTTCCGGGAAAAGTCAACTCAACTTTGACCAAGCATAACTTTCTCATACTTTATCAGAAATGACCCATCCAAAGATCATTTTGAAGAGGATGCAATTCCTTATAATTAATCTTCAGCTCCCAAGTTAAGAATATGCACTCATAAAAAGATATGAATTTTGACATTATAGGTCATTTTGGAAAGTCAACAAAAACACCTTTTGGGTCAAAGCTTCATACATGAACATGGAAGACTCAATTGAGATGAGACCAATAAGATTTCTTAGAGGACATTCTAAGCTTTCTAAAAAGTCCAAGAACACCTCTCTATGGTCAAAATTGAGAGAGTTATGCATTGGAAAAGTTGACCATTTTTGCAAAATTGCCAAAAGTCAAATGTGCTCAAATTTGCATTTTTTGCTAAATGGGCTCAAATTTTTATGCTTACACCTCAATTATAATGTGGTCCACGACTCAAATATTTATCCACAAATTATTTGCTTCATTTTTCAATTTATTTTAACTTTTAATTAATTAAAAAGTGAGTTAAATCAAATAAATGATGAAAATTATCAAAGATAGGATTTGATTTGTTTTTTTGACAGGTTAGCAACCAAGATATGCTGAGCTTGCAAGATCAATTCGAATCAATGGTAATTGGTACAAAAATAGCATGATTGGCATGAAAATAGAAATATATCATATAGCTAAAGAATCAAATCAAATATCATCAAAGCTTAAAGATTGGATCTGTTTTGCAACCCTAATTCATTGTGGGATATATAATGAACAAAAAAAAAAGCAAAAAAAGAGGGTTAGAGGTCGTGCATAGCCAAGAAGAAAAACTGAAAATTCAAGAAAAAGTGAGAATCGGTTTTCCATCTACAAGGCGTTTCAAAGCATTTCAAGATCACCAATCCCTTCCTTGACGTTCCCAAAAGCTATTCCTATCATTGCCAAGGCCTGAAACGTTCAAAATCGTAAGCTATAAGACCCGGTTTGTCCCACTATTTTTAGTTTTTGATTTCATATATGCATGCGTTTTCAGTGAGAATTAACCCTACATTCTTGTTTGTCATGAGGATTCGAAGCTCTCTGTGTCATTTAATTAAATTCTAAGTGCAGGAAAGGCAAGGTGCCATGATTAGGTTTCCAAGCTTATTTTTGGGGTTTCTTAGTACATGCCAAATTAGGAACGGATATGGATACCATGATGATCAGGGCTTCAAGCCCAGTTGATTCATGGCCTCTAATGAAATTTATATCGTGTTTGCTGCATTTTTGAAGTTGACAGGGTTTTAGATATGGAGTCCCGTCTGTAGGTAAAAGTCTTGTTACCTAAAACGACAAGCCGATGAAGGAGATGATGGCGTGGCAGTCTATGGTTGGCCCGTTTGAATTTTCGCGCATTTTTCTGAATACATTATTTTTTTTGATTATATTGTTTTACTTCCATTATGTGAATAACAAAAGCGCATGATTCAGTTGGCAAACTAGCGTTGGAATTGGATATAAGGGCCTGGGTTTGATCCCCAGGTCTCAACCATTGTTTCATATTATTTTTCATCATGTGATCAGGTGCAAAGCTGTCCTATACGTCCACCATAGGCCATCCAAATTGAACCGTCAGATTCACCAGCTAGCCAGATCCAATGCCTAATCATTGAAGGCCCACCATACGCCTCAAAGTCAATGTTGTATGGGAACAAGCATGGTCAAACAGGCTTGGATTATTTGGGCCCATAAATCATATTGGCACCCCCATCTTCAGCATTGCTATCAGGCCCATTATTCTTTTTCTTATTTCTTTTTATTTTACTTAATTCTTTTAATATTTCTTTTAATCATTTTAATTAACAAATTAATCATTTTTATAAAATCAAGAATTCATAAAAAATTATAATTAGTTTTTTTTATCAAATTTAATTTAATTTAACTTAGGGCAATTTTAATTTATTTTCACAAATAAAATCAAATAGAAATTAGGTTAAGTTCTTGATTTAATTCTTTTATTTTTTCTCAAATAAAAAAAATACAAAAATAGGTTATTTTTAGAATAAATTAATTTATTTTTCTTAATTTAAAAATTAATTAGAACTTAGGATTTTCTTTTTAACTTAATTGTTTCATTATTTTCTTAAATAACAAAACATGACAAAAAAAACATCTTTTTTTAATCAACCGCAAATAGGTTTAGTCAAGGGTCAAAACCCTACTTGTCTCGTATTTAATTCATCGCGCGCTTGTTAATTATTTTTGCCAATATTTTGTAACTGTTCATGGTTTGTAATAGTTTAATTTAGGGTTTTATTTACTGTTAATCCCCGGGTTTTTGGCTATGTAATTAATCCCCCTCCCCGAAGCCTTGTAATAGCGTAGATTTACTTTCCCGCACTTTTAATTCCCGTAAATATTTAACTGTCTAGATGTATGCTAATAGGATTGTATGGAAAGAATGCATGACAAGTTAATACGGTTAGAAAACCCTAATGTGCAAAAATTAAAATAACTGAAAACAAATCACTCGCACATATCACTCTTAGGGTATACTCTCACTTCGGTTGCCTTCGGTAAACAATCATTAAGCGTAGGTTGTCTTAGTGGTTGCCCTCCTGTCTAAAAAGATCAAATGTCCCAATCGAATGTTGCCTCAGAAATGTTGCCTCGAATATGATCTTAAGACTCTAGGGTTATTACTAAGATGTCTTAGTATTTCTTTAGTGATCGTACGTCCCTTTCGAATTGACCCTTACAACTCCCATGATGGTGCTACCTATTTCTCAATAGTAGGATAGCGCTGTCTAAAGGAAACAAGAATAGAAACAATCTTTTTCGAGTAGGTAGATGCTAGTAGGTACTTGCTCAATACAAAACTTTTCACACTTACATTTTTCAAACAAACTTTCAAAACAACTTCGTCACACCTTTGAGGACTGATACAAGGGTTATCACGAAGTCAAACTTTTCTAAAAAACAAAGCACACACACACAAGCAATTTAAAAAGACGAGCAAGTACCTAAGAGCCCATGTGTGATGCGGTAGGAGAACTGACTTGAGGTTTTGCGTTTGTGTTCGCAAATGTTGCGGTTAGCAAGAGTCGCCACCGACTTTTCTTTTATCCAAAAGGAAAGGTAAAAAAAGCATAAGAAAGACCTTTGAGATTGTTTTTGAGTTCGGGGGGTAGATTATGAAAAGGGAAGGTGCTAGAACCCTTTTCATCCATGGTTTTCCATGGGCTCTTAGTTACTTGTTTAGATCACTTGCTTTGCTTTGTTTTGTTTGAAATGGTGCTTGGTGTGGTTTTGAAAGTATTTTGAAAAGAGGCCATTGTTTAGGCAATCTTTGTAATGATTCTCGTTCGTAAGAATGTATACAAAGATATTTGTCTTTTGAAAATGTTTTCAATGTTTTGTAAGATGTTTTGAAATGTGTGTGTGTTTATTTTTGAAAATAGCAAGGATTGTTTTGAAATGGGACAAGTAACTAGAAGCTATCTACCTACTCAAATGTCTTTCTTGTAAATTTTTATTCCTTTGACATTGTTGACTTACCATTGATTTGGTAAGCAACCCTATCTTTGGATGTAAATGGGACGGGCGTGGGTCATCGTATGACCATGATAGCAATGTTTCCAAGTATCTTAGCAATTTTTTGAGGGACAAAGATCATTTGTTTTAGGCAACCTTGAATAGCGTCACCGAGGGACTATGATCTCATATTGTTTTGTTTTGCCAAGATACTTCGCGTGCATAACATGGCCATTTTTATTTTGGAAACCAAGTGGGAGAAACCCTAAGGGTGCTTGTGTGCAATGTGTGTCATTTTCATGCCTTTGTCTTGCAATTAGGTTTTTCTATTTGTTTTATTTTTCGTTCTTGTCATGCAAAGCCTAGTTTACTAAACATGGTATATGAAAGCAATAAATTGCATAAAATAAACTAAGCTATTACAACAATTATTATGGGAGGGGGGATACAAGTTTTGAATGGGGATTTTGGACAAAGATAAACCTAAATATATTATTACAACCCAATCGAATATTGCGCAAATTAAATAAATATACCGGTATTTAAAATGCAATGCAATGTATTTATATGAAAAATGTTTTGGTATTTGTTTTTTGTATGAGAAAATAATTTAATTTAAATCCTACAAAATAAGGAAAAATAATATTATTTTTGGAAAGGTGAAACCCTAGTTTTCTAATTAAAAGAAAATAATGTTTCAATATTAATATTTTGTCCATTTTGTATAAGAAAATAATAAATAATATTATGTGCAAATATTAAAAATTAAATATGTATAGAAAATAAATATTTTATGAGTATAAATAATATAATAAAAATATGTAGTATTTTTTTATTATTTACAAATTAATTAAGAAAATAAAATCTATTTATCCTAATAAACTATTTTTTATGCAAAAAATAATAAAAAAATAAAATAAAATTTCAAAAAATAAAGAAATTATTTTTTATGATTTTTATTATTCAGAAAAATAAATGAAAGGAAATAAATATAAAAATATGAATAATATGAAAAATATACAAAATAAAGCCAGGGGGTGCAAATAGCAGGTCAGGGGGTGCAAATAACAAAAGTAACAAGCCCAAGGCGCCAAAAGCCCAGAACTTCATCCCTGTCCTCCAGCCATCTTCCTTGCACGCGTGTTATGTTCAAATCTGTAACTTTCACATGGTTGCACAAAAACAAAAACTTATAACATGAAACTTGTGGCATTTAATCTCACGATTCCAACCATATAAAATTTGTAACCTAATTCTCAAAGACCAGAGAGAATTTTGGCAGCCCTAATTCGTGACCTAACTTTTTCATGAATTTCAAGCTTCGAATTCTCTCAGCATAGTTAATATAAATGAAAAGTATGCATATGTACAGCTTCACCATGTTATGGACTACATTTTCTCTTCACAAATCGTGGTCTGAGGATGCCTATTCAGAGAGATAGAGTTTAAGAAAATACCTCCTTCAGTTGGATTTGGATAGAGCAACGTAGGGACTTTAATGGAGGCCTAAGGATTGATTAAGCTTTCTTGTACTTCCCTGAAGCTATTCTAATGCTTAGTTTGCTCTGAGGATGGCTGAAACTCTTTGCACAAGTCAAGTTGCAAGCTCCAAGTTTGAAAATGGCAATGGCTGAAACAGGGGTTATAGAACCAGAGCAAGGGCTTGGATAGCTTTGGTATGATATGTATGAGGTGTTTCAAGTGTCAAGCCACAAAAGGCACGAGCCAAAAATTAGTTGGCTTGGTTTTTGCAGAAATCTGTATGTTTGGCAGAATTTTGGAGTTTTTCAGTTTGAGAGAGTTTTGGATGTTAAGCAATTGTGTTTTTGCACTGTGACAAGTTTGTATACTTGTATAGAATGGATACAAAGTCAGCTTCTCAACAGATGTGCAAGCTTTTGCCTTTTCACCAACTTTCTTGCTTTTGAAGTAATGTGAAGTGACTTATGCTACATGCTTGTCCTTTCTTGCTTGAAGCCTAGAATGAACTTGTACCAATTTCCTGAGAGTTGTGTAAAATGCTTTCCTCAAAGAGACAGGTCCAAGGCTCAAGATTGATAAAGTTACAAAAGCTTCCCTTTATGAAAATGGTATTGTGCAATTTTGGCCAAAAATGGAAATGTAACTTGTACAAAGCCTCAAAAGCAAAGATAAAGCATTTATCTTCTGAGTTTGCATTTAATTATGGAGTGTAGCATGAGTTTAGTACCTGTAAACAAGATTCAAACATCAAATATCTGATTTGCAAGTTGATGCTTTGTAAAAATGGCTTGAACAAAAGTGATAAAATGCTAACTTCCCTTCTTCGATTCTCCCTAACCAAAAATGATCTTGGAGAGTTCTTGGACATTTTGGAAATCTTGCAATGTGATCTATAATACATATTTGAAATGCATTTTGAGATATCTCTTGGAACTAGGTGAAAAATGTCCATGAAGTTGGGTCCAAAAACTGCCTAAATTAGGGCAAAATTTCACTAAGTTATTTAGTTAATGGACCTATGTTCACAAATTCATAACTTGAGATCCAAGCATCTTTTGGGAAAAAGTTTGTGAAGAAAAGTTGTAGATTTCATGGAGGACTACAACTTTCATGTTGGAAGTTTTCTTTGAATCAAATTGCATCATGGTGAAAAAGTGGTGAAAAGTTGGGAAAAAATAAGAAAATTTCCATAGAAAAATTCTGTTATGAAAATTTTCAAATTCAAAACCTGAATTTTAAAAATTGGTTTTCTTGGTGAACAAGTTTAATATTTTGACATATCTTGATGAATTATGACCCTTGGAACTTGATTTTGACCAAAAAGTCAAAGTTCGACTTTTCAGTGCATAATTGACCTTTGATCAGTTGACTGCAAAATTCATCTGTCAATCCAATGAACTTGAGATCTTTTGAATCATGTAATTAGGTCAATATGATGCCATTGAACCCTTGAAATCATGTTTGAACTCAATTGGTCATTGGCTAGGTTAAAAATCAGAAATTTCCCTTTCTCAGTCAAAACCCTAATTTTGACCATTTTGCCCTTTTGATGATTTGATCAAATTTCATGAGGAGTTGTGATCCAAACTTGATAAAATGGTACATAGGAGTATATAATGTTGATGTGGATAAAAAATTATGAAGTTTGACTGTAAATTGGCCATAGTTTACTTTTTCCCCAATACAGCTGATTTTTAGGTCAACTGTCCAATTGACTGATCAAAAATGTGGTTCAAGGCTTAAAACTTAACATGAACAATATTAGGGGTCCAAGATGAAGTATGAAAGTCACATGAAGAATTGGTGGTCCAAAAATCCTTTTGCCAACTCAAACCCTAATTTTGGGTTATCAGTGCAAGATGAGGTGCCTTGAGCTGACCAAACCCTGATCTTGCCTTGAGTCTAAGAAGTCTTGTGAGAAAAATCTTGATAAATGAGAGGGAAAATTTTAGGGTACAATAACTTACCCTGTTCAATCTTCTTAAACCTGAAGAGTTAGATTAGCGAGCTTTGTCGTTCGTGACTCCAAGGTAAAAGATGATTGGACACTACAGTGCCCATAAATTTGCACCCGTCAAAATGTAGTTGAGGGATGGGCTTAAAGATGCTATTTGGAGAGATGATAGAATCTTGTTGGAGATGGGATTGTAGATGCCATCCAAGAGTGTTTGTTGAATTGTAAGTTGTAAGTCCGAAGAATAAGTCTCAGAATGGTGTCCACGTCTGGAACGTATCTGAGCTGTATCTTGAGACTTGAAATCTGAATGAGAAACAGAATAGCGTCCGTGTCTGAAGCATATCTGAACTGTATCAAGAGTGTGAAATCTGAATTTGAATAAGTATCAGAATGGCATCTATATCTGGAGCGTATCTGAACTGTATCTTGAAGTTGAGGTATGAATGAGTAATAGAATGGCTTCCGTGTCTGGAGCGTATCTAAACTGTTTCTGAAAGTTGAATCTGAATGAGTAACAAAATGACTTCGTGTATGGAGTGTATCTGAACTGTATCTGAATGCTGAATCTGAATGAGTAACAAAATGACTTCTGTGTCTGGAGTGTATCTGAACTATTTCTGAAAGCTGAATCTGAATGAGTAACAGAATAACTTCTGTGTCTGGAGTGTATCTGAACTGTATCTGAGATCTGAATCTGAATGAGTAACAGAATGACTTCCGTGTCTGGAGTGTATCTGAACTGTATCTGAAAGCTGAATCTGAATGAGTAGCAGAATGACTTCCGTGTCTGGAATGTATCTGAACTGTATCATGATTGCATATTTTTAAACAGTAGCTGTTAATCTTATCCTGAAAAGGGTAAAATGTTAGCTGAAACAAAAAGTTATGTTGTATAAAATGTATGATGCAATATATGTGCTTTATCAATGTTTATGATATATGGATGTAATGTATGCGCATGTAAGCTGATTCGCTGTATTGCTGAGGAAAATAAATCCTTGACTGCTGTCGGGGACAAAAAATCCTTGATTGCTGATGAGGATATGAAATCCTTGGCGACTTCAATGGGGATATATATATTCTTTATGTCTTGAAGTTGGAGTATTGACAAAAATTATGTTGCGAGAAATTCCATATACTGCTTGAGTAATCTGCTTGGGGAATCCAGAGAATTTTTGATGACTTCTATCGGGGATTATACAATGAGAATCCTTGTTCTGCTGGAGAATAAGGAAGACTCTGATGACTTCTGCGGGGAATTAATAAAGAGAATCTTTATTCTATTGGGGAGCAATGAAAATTCTGTTGGGAAGAAAACTTATTCCTGTTTGGAAATAGTTCAGAAGTTTCGGTCGTCTGCCACTCTACTGGGGAATCATCCTAGGTTGGGGAGAGACAAAAGTTAACTGTTATCTGGTTGATTTTCAGTCTTCAAGATAACTTGCTGGGGGATTTGGAGAAATTGAATGGTTTCTACTGGGGATTGATAGTTTGAAGTTTTGGCTCCGCTGGGGATTGGTAGTTTTGAAGTTTTAGCTCCGCTGGGGACCTGATAGTTTGAAATTTTGGCTCCGTTAGGGATCTAGATAATGTACTGTAGGGATTGCTCATGCAATAGCTTAAATACGTTTTCCTATCCTTTCAGTCTGTCAATAATTATTATTTTCCATCCTGTTTATTTGTAAACATTAATTATGTTCAAATGCATATGTTCATTAATGAATCATTGGACGTTTTCGCAAATAAAAACTCAAGTGTAAAGAAAAAGGCAAATAGTTTTCTATGCTTTGAAAGAGATATCTTTTTATTTACTTTGAATAAGTATTTTGTATAAAGGAGACAGACATCCTGGTAAGAGGATGGTGTCATAAAAGTAAGAAACATTTATACAAAGAAAGATAGTTATGTGTAATAATCCCATGGGGTTCCCATTCTGCTATAGCCTTCGTATCTCCGAATATCTTGTCCATTCGTTGCTTCGTCCGAAGATGATTGAATTGATCAGAAGCTCAGAGTTTGTCAGTGAAGAGATTGTCCTTAAAGTGATCCGACGAGACATAGTCATACACTTTAGTTCCCTAACTTTTTTCGGGACCTCCCTTTCGGGTTTTTAGTCCACCGGGAAACCCTTTTTTTCCCAAGTCGCCCTTTCAGGTTTTCAACTTTCCGGGTGTACAAATTTTTTTATTTTATCCCTAATTTTTTCCCGAACCTTTTTGGTTCGCTGGGATGCCCTTGTTTTGCCTAGGTGTGTCAACCTACGGGTCTCTTATGCGTAGTATCTTTTGACTATGTCTGAGTTCGTAGGGTGTGGCAGGTCGTCACCGTCCATGGTGGTTAAGATCAACTGTCCAATTGACTGATCAAAAATATGGTTCAAGGCTTGAAACTTAACATGAACAATCTTAGGGGTCCAAGATGAAGTATGAAAGTCACATGAAGCATTGGTGGTCCAAAAATCCTTGTGCCAACTCAAACCCTAATTTTGGGTTATCAGTGCAAGATGAGGTGCGTTAAGCTGACCAAACCCTGATCTTACCTTGAGTTCAAGAAGTCTTGTGAGAAAAATCTTGATAAATGAGAGGGAAAATTTTAGGGCACAACAACTTTCCCTGTTCAATCTTCTTGCACCTGAAGAGTTAGATTAGCGAGCTTTGCCGTTCGTGACTCGAAGGTAAAAGATGATTGGACACTAGAGTGCCCATAAATTTGCACTCGTCAAAATGTAGTTGAGGGAATTGGCTTAAAGATGCTATTTGGTGAGATGATAGAATCTTGTTGGAGATGGGCTTATAGATGCCATCCAAGAGTGTTTGTTGAATTGTAAGTTGTAAGTCCGAAGAATAAGTATCAAAATGGTGTCCACGTCTGGAACGTATCTGAGCTGTATCTTGAGACTTGAAATCTGAATGAGAAACAGAATAGCGCCCATGTCTGGAGCATATCTGAACTGTATTAAGAGTGTGAAATCTGAATTTGAATAAGTATCAGAATGGCATCCGTATCTAGAGCGTATCTGAACTTTATCTTGAAGTTGAGGTCTGAATGAGTAATAGAATGGCTTCCATGTCTAGAGCGTATCTAAACTATTTCTGAAAGTTGAATCTAAATGAGTAACAGAATGACTTCCATGTCTGGAGTGTATCTGAACTGTATCTGAAAGCTGAATCTGAATGAGTAACAGAATGACTTCCGTGTCTGGAGTGTATCTGAACTGTATCTGAAAGCTGAATCTGAATGAGTAACAAAATGACTTCTGTGTCTGGAGTGTATCTGAACTGTATCTGAGATCTGAATCTGAATGAGTAACAGAATGACTTCCGTGTCTGGAGTGTATCTGAACTGTATCTGAAAGCTGAATCTGAATGAGTAGCAAAATGACTTCCGTGTCTGGAATGTATCTGAACTGTATCATGATTGCATATTGTTAAACAATAGCTGTTAATCTTATCCTGAAAAGGGTAAAATGTTAGATAAAACACAAAGTTATGTTGTATGAAATGTATGATGCAATATATGTGCTTTATCAATGTTTATGATATATGGATGTAATGTATCCGCATGTAAGCTGATTCATTGTATTGCTGAGGAAAATAAATCCTTGACTGCTGTCGGGGACAAAAAATCCTTGATTGCTGCTGAGGATATGAAATCCTTGGCGACTTCACTGGGGATATAGAGATTCTTTATGTCTTGAAGTTAGAATATTGACAAAAATTCTATTGCGAGAAATTCCATATACTGCTTGAGTAATCTGCTTGGGGAATCCAGAGAATTTTTGATGACTTCTACCAGGGATTATACAATGAGAATCCTTGTTCTGCTGGAGAATAAGGAAGACTCTGATGACTTCTGCGGGGAATTAATAAAGAGAATCTTTATTCTGTTGGGGAGCAATGAAAATTCTGTGGGGAAGAAAACTTATTCCTGTTTGGAAAAAGTTCAGGAGTTTCGGTCGTTTGCCACTCTACTGGGGAATTATCCTAGGTTGGGGAGAGACAAAAGTTAACTGTTATCTGGTTGATTTTCAGTCTTCAAGATAACTTACTAGGGGATTTGGAGAAACTGAACGGTTTCTACTAGGGATTGATAGTTTGAAGTTTTGGCTCCGCTAGGGATTGGTAGTTTTGAAGTTTTATCTCCGCTGGGGACCTGATGGTTTGAAATTTTGGCTCCGCTGGGGATCTAGATGATGTACTGTAGGGATTGCTCATGGAATAGCTTAAAGACGTTTTCCTATCCTTTCAGTCTATCAGTAATTGTTCTTTTCCATCCTGTTTATTTGTAAACAGTAATTATGTTCAAATGCATATGTTCATTAAGGAATCATTGGACGTTTTCGCAAATAAAAACACAAGTGTAAAGAAAAAGGAAAATAGTTTTATGTGCTTTGAAAGAGATATCTTTGTATTTACTTTGAATAAGTATTTTTTACAAAGGAGACAGACATCCTGGTAAGAGGATGGTATCATAAAAGTAAGAAAATTTTATACAAAGAAAGATAGCTATGTGTAATAATCCCATGGGGTTCCTATTCTGCTATAGCCTTCGTATCTCTGAATATCTTGTCCATTCGTTGCTTCGTCCGAAGATGATTGAATTGATCAGAAGCTCAGAGTTTTTCAGTGAAGAGATTGTCCTTAAAGTGATCCGACGAGACATAGTCATACGCTTTAATTCCCTAACTTTTGCCGGGACCGCCCTTTCGGGTTTTCAGTCCACCGGGAAACCCTTTTTTGCCCAAGTAGCCCTTTCGGGTTTTCAAATTTCCGGGTGTACAAATTTTTTTATTTTATCCCTAATTTTTGCCCGAACCTTTTTGGTTCCCTGGGATGCCCTTGTTTTGCCTAGGTGTGTCAACCTAGCGGGTCTCTTATGCGTAGTATCTTTTGACTATGTCTGCGTTCACAGGGTGTGGCAGGTCGTCACTGTCCATGGTGGTTAAGATCATTGCCCCACCAGAAAAGATGTTCTTGATTACAAATGGTCCTTCATAGGTAGGAGTCCATTTGCCCCTGGGATCACTTTGTGGCAAGATGATGCGCTTGATCACTAGATCTCCAACTTGATATACTTGGCGTCTGACTTTCTCGTTGAAAGCTTTGATCATTTGTTTTTGATACGTCTGACCGTTGCAAACAACAGTAAGTCTCTTTTCATTAATCAAGTTCAGTTGATCAAGTCGGGTCTGGATCCAATCGTCTTCACTCAAACCTGCATCCTTCATGATTCTCAAAGAGGGAATCTGAACCTCGATAGGTAAAACAACCTCCATGCCATAAACCAAAGAATATGGTGTTGCCCCAGTTGATGTGCGAGCCGTGGTACGGTACCCGTGGAGAGAAAACGGTAGCATCTCATGCCAGTCCTTGTAGGTGACTGTCATTTTTTGTATGATCTTTTTAATATTTTTGTTTGCATCTTCGACTGCACCATTCATCTTTGGACGATAGGGAGATGAATTGTGATGTTGAATTTTGAACTGCTCGCATAAAGCGGTGATCATAGTATTGTTAAGGTTTGTACCGTTATCAGTGATGATCCTTTCGGGGATACCGTACCGGCAAATGAGATTCTGCTTGATGAAGCGGGCAACAACATTCTTAGTAACGGATGCGAAGGAAGCTGATTCGACCCACTTGGTGAAATAGTCAATGGCCACTAGAATGAAGCGGTGTCCATTGGAGGTTGTAGGCTTGATCTCCCCAATCATGTCAATTCCCCACATAGCGAAGGGACAAGGAGCTGTTAAGACATTTAGAGGAACCGGAGGCACGTGCACCTTGTCTGCATAGATTTGACACTTATGGCAGGTCCGGGAGTGTTGATAGCAGTCAGCTTCCATGGTAGACCGGTAATAGTCTGCACGTAGGATTTTCTTCGCCATCGTATGCCCACTAGAGTGAGTGCCAAAGGTATCCTCATGCAATTCAGCCATGATCTTTTCAGCTTCAATCTTGTCCACACAACGGAGCATAATATAATCATGATTACGCTTGTACAGGATGCCATTACTTAGGAAGAACTTAGCTGAGAATCTCCTTAAGAACTTTTTGTCATTGACTGAAGCTCCTTCAGGATATTCTTGAGCCTAGAGATACCTTTTGACTTCATGAAACAACGGCTGGTCCACTACTTTTTCGGTATTAATCTCGTGACAGTGTGCTGGTTCGTCCATCCGTTCAATGGATATCTGGGGAGCCTCGTTATCCCAATTAAGTTTAAACATAGATGACATTGTAGCTAGAGCATCTGCTAGCTGATTTTCTTCTCACGGGAAGTGCTCGAAGGTAATCTGTTCGAAATATGGTAACAATGTCAAAACATGTTCTTTGTAAGGGATGAGGTTTGGATGCTTAGTGTCCCACTCTCCTTTGATCTTACTGATGACCAAAGATGAGTCTCCAAACACATCTAAGGATTTGATTCCAAGTCTATGGCAGCCTTGAGACCAAAGATGCATGCTTCGTACTCTACCATGTTATTCGTACAGTTGAAGCAAGGTCTGGCGGTGAAAGGAGTATGGCATCCCTCTGGAGATATAAGTACAACACTGATACTGTTACCAAGTGCATTGGATGCGCCATCAAAGTACAGGGTCCATCAGGATCCTTGTTCAGGTCCGTCATATGGTCTGATCTCTTCGCAGTTGTCTACTATCACGATGTCTTCTCCAGGGAAGTCAAACTTCATGGACTGGTAATCTTCTATAGCTTGATGGGCCAGATGATCAGCTAGTACGCTGCCCTTTATAAATTTTTCGGTCGTGTACTGTATGTCGTGTTCCATTAGGATCATCTGCCATCTAGCTATCCTCCCAGACAGAGCAGGCTTCTCAAAGATGTACTTTATCAGATCTATCTTAGATATCAGCAAAGTGGTATGAGTCAACATATACTGTCTTAGCCGGCGAGCAGACCATAATAAAGCGCAACAAGTTTTCTCGAGCAGTGAATATCTGGTTTCACAGTCGGTAAACTTTTTTCTTAGGTAATAAATGGCGTGCTCTTTTCGGCCAGACTCGTCATACTGCCCCAATACGCACCTCATTGAATTCTCTAAGACGGTCAGATACATGATTAGCGGTCTTCCCTCGACTGGAGGCATCAATACAGGAGGTTCTAGTAAATACTCCTTGATTTTATTGAAAGCAATCTGACATTCATCGTTCCATCTGACTACTTGATCTTTCTTCAACAACTTGAAGATTGGTTCACAAGTAGACGTTAGGTGAGAAGTGAACCTGGCAATGTAGTTTAGGCGTCCCAAAAAACCTCTGACTTCCTTCTCAGTGCGAGGAGCAGGCATTTCTTGTATAGCTTTGACTTTGGTAGGATCAACCTCGATGCCTTTGTTGCTGACAATGAAACCTAAGAGTTTACCGGACTTGACTCCGAATGTGCACTTGTTCGGGTTTAACCTTATCTTGTACTCCTTCAACTTGACAAACAGCTTTTGCAAGTGATCAAGGTGTTCTTCTTCAGTTTTTGATCGGGCTATCATGTCATCTACGTATACCTCTATCTCATGATGAATCATATCATGAAACAAAGCTACCATGGCGCGTTGATAGGTTGTCCCGGCGTTCTTTAGTCCGAATGGCGTCACTTTGTAGCAGAACGTATCCCACTGTGTGACAAAAGTAGTTTTCTCCATGTCCTCAGGTGCCATTTTGATCTGTTTATAGCCTGAGAATCCGTCCATGAAAGAAAATACTTTGTGCTGGGCTGTATTGTCGACTAGGATGTCGATGTGTTGAATTGGAAAATCATCTTTAGGACTGGCCCTGTTTAAGTCTCTATAATCCACAGATATTATTACTTTGCCGTCCTTTTTAGGCACGGGAACAATGTTGGCCACCCATTGAGGATAAGAAGTAACAGCCAGAAATCCGACATTGAACTGCTTCATAACTTCTGCTTTGATCTTCTCTGACATATCAGGTCTCATGCGGCGGACCTTTTGTTTCACTGGTGGACAGTCTTCTCTTGTGGGTAGACGATGTACCACGATGTCTGTATCGAGTCCCGGCATATCTTTGTATGACCAGGCAAAGATCTCAACATAATCATGCAGTAGCTAAATTAGGCGCTCCTTGACACTCGGCTCTAGATTGGCACCTATTTTGATTTCCTTTTTATCTTCTTCGGTTCCCAAGTTGATTGTATCCAATGACTCCTCATGAGGCTTAATTGCTCTTTCCTCTTGTTGTAATAGTTTGGCCAATTCCCCTGGCACCTCACAATCTTCCTCACCTTCGTATTCGGCTTGGTAGACCAGATCTTCAGAGTCATTGAAGGCTATAACAGTATTGTTACCCATGAGATCTGGAATGGAAGGGTACCTGCATTTTTGAGTGTGGGTGTGTGTAAGGGTATAGCCATCTTAACATAATAAAATGTAAAAGAAAGACAATGAGCATAAAAGGTTTATATGTGAAAAAGCGACCATGATTCATTGAATGACATATGTAGATGAAATAAAAACCCTTACAAATGGACCGTTGTGCCTCGGGTAATACATAAGGTTTTTAAAGTGCAAATTGTTTGTGAATTATTACAGTCCAACATAAATGTAAAAGATAAATTACTGAGATATGAAAGTTATCGGAACAAAGTCTCTGGCTTCCCAGTTGCATAGTCCTCCTGCTGACAGTAGGAAATATCCAATCTTCCAAGATGCCATCCTCTTCATTGTCTTCCACTGCATTGACGCTTCGGTTGCTAATATTTACAGGTGCCCCCCAGCACGGGCACGTCGCACAGCCTTCTGACCAGTCGAAGTAAACCTCAAGCAAAACTTGTTGGATTTGTAAGGAATGTCTGGAAGCTGACCCCAGATTGTGCATCCCCTTCTTCTACTACTGCCCTTACATCCTTTAAAGATGACATCCGAGGTGGAGGTCTTGTGATATTAGGAATTGAGGATACCGCCTTGGTCGCCGCTACTTCTTCAGAGACTTCTTCAAAATGTTGGAAAGGGGTCTCTATGAACTTGCCATCTAACTCCACATAACGGAAGGAATTTAGATGACTAATCATATACTCCTCCTCCCCATGGACATTTATGATCTTCCCTTGGACCGGGTATTTAAGCATTTCATGCAAAGTGGAGGTGACTGCACCGGCATTGTGGATCCACGGGTGTCCCAACAGACAGGAATAAGAAGGACGGATGTCCATCACATAGAAAGTGGAGTTGAAGACCTGGGTTCCCACCTTGATTTGGATGTCCACCTCCCCATAGACCATCCTCTTCGAACCATCAAAAGCTCGCACCACTATGTTGCTGGGTTTTAAAGTCAGCCCCTCACAATCCAACCTATCAAGGGCTTTTTTTTAGTAAGACGTTCAGAGATGACCCAGTATCAACCAAGACATGAGCTAGGGTTGTTCCTCTGCACTCCACTGAGACATGTAGTGCATCGTTGTGTTTTCTCCCTCGAGGTGTCAAGTCAGCATCGGAGAAGCCCAAGCCATTATCAGCTGTCAAACTGGCCACACAGTCTTGGAACTGGTCAGCAGACGTTTCTTGCGGCACGTGAGCTGTCTTCAGAAATCTTACCAGAGCTTTGGCATGTGCTTCAGAGCATAGCAGTAGGGCTAGCATAGATATCTTGGAAGGGGTCTGCCCCAATTGTTCAACCACATCATAATCACTCTTCTTAATGATCCCTAGGATTTGTTCCATCTCCTTCTTGGATGTTTCAGGAATAACTAGTGATTGAGCCTTCGTCTGGACAGGCTTCTCTTGAACATTCTTTCCTTTATTCTCAGCAGTGGAAACATGGATAGGAATTGTATTGTCTTTGTCGGTAGGTACACTTGCAGGTACAATCATTGGTGTAGAGGTAATCTTCGGAACAACCACGGGTCCAAAGATTGCTGTTGGAGGAGCAATCTCTGGAGAGAAAATCCTACCACTGCGGGTGATTTTTCTAGTTCCAACAATATTGCTAATGTCGGAACTGTCCTCTTTGGAGCTTTCTTCTTCGGCAGTTAGTTCAATCTGTTTAATACATTGGTAGTAGATTTCTCCACCATAGTTCCATGGTACTGTTTTATCTGATTCGTATGGGGCTGGCCCGGGCATTGTAATCTTTAACGGAGTAGCCTTTGGAGTAGGTGTAATCCTAACGGGTCTTTTAGGGGCCCTGGAAGGATTGGCGTAGATAGTTATTATTGAAACTTATTTCATTGGAACGGGTGAAACAGGAACATTCTCAAACAAAATTTCTTGGTTATCCATTAGTCGTTGGATACCTTTCTTCAACAAAGGGCAGTCAAATGATGAGGACATGAAAACATGGTAGTCTTTGTCGCAACCTGGTAAAATACCAGCATTCAACAAATTCAACTTGATAATCGGGAGCGGAGTTAATAGTTTATCCACGGTAGCAACAAACAGATCTTCTTCAATAGCGTTGGCATTGTGACCATGCCTCGGCATTGGGGAGGAAATAACATTTGGTTTCTCAGGCGCTTCAAACTTAACTTCCTTCGCGTCTATCAGATCTTGAATCTTGTTCTTCAGAGCCCAACAGTTGTTGGTGTCATGCCCTGGACTTTCAGAATGGTACGCGCATCTGGAGTTGGGATGGTAATATGGAGAAGTAGTATTGGGATTTTTGGGGCCTCTTTCAAAGTGGCCAGATTTAACTTCAGGAGATGTGGTAGAACTTGGGCTGGAGTCATGTTAATCTTGGTAAACTGCCGAACTGGCCTTTCTACCCTTTGCTGGTTATTTCTTGGCTGGTCTGATGCCGGCTTCGGAATCATAACGGCCCCCACTGTTGGTTGGCGCTCAGTTCTTCCCTGATTCCTCTGTGAATAGACAGGAGATACTTCCTTCCTACCAGTGAAGGGATTTTTCACAGCTGTTGAGGCAGACGCGTCCTTCTGAATTTTCCCACTTCTTATACCAGCCTCCACTCTTTCGCGGGTTAAGATCAATTCTGTAAACCGTGCAGAAGAACATCCAATTAGGTGATTGAAGAAAGGACCTGAAAGAGTTCCCAGGAACATGTCCACCAACTCCCTCTCAGATAGAGGGGGTTGCACCCTTCCTGCTAGATCCCTCCATTTTTGGGCGTAATCTTTGAAGCCCTCATTGGAAACCATGGCCATACTCTGTAGTTGAGTACGGGTTGGCGCCAAGTCGGTGTTGTATTGATACTGTTTATAGAAGGCGGAGGCCAGGTCTTCCCAATTGTGGACTTCAGCCCATTCCAACTGGTAAAACCAATCAAGGTGCGTTCCTGATAAGCTGTCTTGGAAAAAGTGGACCCACATGTCTTTGTCAGCAGAGTGTGGTTGAATCTTCCTGACATAGGATCTGAGGTGCATTTTAGGGCAAGACACCCCATCATACTTGGAAAACAGTGGAACTTTAAACTTTGGCGGGATTACAATTCCTGACACCAACCCTAACTCCTCAAAATCTAGCCCTGGTACTCTCTGGATTTCCATAGCGCATAGTCGCTCTTCAAGGTGTTTGTACTTGTCATCAGCCGGAGGGTATTGTTGTTCAGAGTAGTCCTCCTCTTCCTCTTCTTCTTCTTCTTCAGAATCTGATGGTACTGCCGTTCCTTTTCCTTTTCTTTCCCCCTCTTCAGATCTGGTTGGAAAATCTAAGGTCCGTCGGGCTTGTCCCTGAAATCTTATGCCCATGATAACCACACCAGCTGGCTTCTTCTTATTTTTCTATTTTTCTAGCAAAGTCTTCAGTTCCTCTTGCCCCTTGGCTAAGGTCATGAGAAACTGTTGAAATTGTGAATTCTGAGCTTGCAGATCTTTGACCGTTTGTTCTAGATCCATCGTACTGAAATAAACAGTAGAGAGATGAGGAAACTTGGTGCAAAGACCTGTTTATGCTTATGATGAATGATATGTATTCATGCAATGCTTTCAAGGATTCAGAATTTCAAATTTGTTTTAAACAAAAAAGAAACACACGTCATATTAATAAGATAGAATTGTGAGTACATCAACGCCCCTTTGGCAAAATAATATAGAATTTTAAGGTAAAAATACGTTGTTCATCCTCTTTGGTGCAATGTAGGTGTTGAGAGTCTTCTCTTCATGAAGTAGACGAGTGAGTTCCAAAACCTTCTTCTCGCTTGCGTAGAATTGGGCTTCGAAAGTATCGCGCCATCCTTTGAGCTGTATCCAACTCCTTTGTAGGTCTTCGAGTGATGTTGGCATGTCAGGATGTAGGAGAGTGTATGGAACTTCTCCTTCCTTAACAGGCTCTATAATCACTGGGAGAATGGAGGGATAAGGCATCATAAGAATTTGAGCGCGGGTTCGTACCCACTTGAGGTAAGGCTCAAGAAGGATGGAATTCTTGTGTCCCAAAGTCTTGCTATCCACCTTATTTGGCATCCTCCAAGCTCGGATGAATCTTTGACGGAGTCCTTGGTCGTTGTTGTCGTGGTAGAAAACCAATCCTTGAATCAGCATATCATGTGGGCCATCCCTCCGAGCATAACCAAACTGTCTTAGAGACAAGCACGGGTTGTATGTGATGCCTCCCCTAATGCCAAGTAGAGGGACATTAGGGAATTCCCCACAACGGTCAATGATGATAACATTCTCTTTGGATCGAGAACACTAATGAACATCTGAATGGTTAAGCGTCATTAACCTTTGTGACCACCTCAAACCTTGCTCATTTTCAAGACTGATTGGGGAAGATGAGAAATAAACCATCTTGCCAGGAGAGGAGTACAACACATAAGAACACCTCTTTTCCTCATTGTACGAGTGTGAAAAGAGTGGAGGATATCCCCAAGCAATGTAGGCACCGGGTTGCGAGTCATGAAGATTTTGAAAGCGCTTACATCTATGAGTTGGTCAGGATTAGGGAACAAGACCATCCCATAGATGAGAAGAGCTACAATCTCCTCAAAAGCTTGCAAGTCTAGGGAATTCCAACAGCTTTGGGCCTTCTCAAACAGAAACTTTGACAAGAAGCCTTTGACACCACTTCTAGTTTCCCAATGAGTTGTGACATCAGATGAGTGCAAGCCGGTCATCTCACTACATCCTAAAAGGCCAAGTTGGTCAAGTAAAGGTTCTAGAAGTTCATTAGTGCTTCATGACATCACTCAGCGGCCTCGTATTCTCTTTGATTTACTCAAAGGCTACCGGTACCCACAAATATGTCGCACTAATATAGTTATTGCTTAGACCATGTCGGTGTACCCCGCACCTTTTCCACAATGTATTGCTATTTACCTATAATGTTTCCCAAATCCGGGTGGAGGATTCAAACCCAAACAAAGAACCATAATTGTAAAGCAAACAAGTCAAACAAGGTAAGCATGTAAAGGTGATCTAAACCCTAAGGTAACCCCACTTTTAGAAAGATCCCCAGCAGAGTCGCCAGTTCTGTGATGTAGTGGGAGAACTGACTTGAGGTTTTGCGTTTGTGTTTGCAAATATTGCGGTTAGCAAGAGTCACCACCGACTTTTACTTTATCTAAAAGGAAAGGTAAAAAAGCACAGGAAAGACCTTTGAGATTGTTTTTGAGTTTGGCGGGTAGATTATGAAAAGGGAAGGTGCTAGCACCCTTTTCATCCATGGTTTTCCATGGGCTCTTAGTTACTTGTTTAGATCACATGCTTTGCTTTGTTTTGTTTGAAATGGTGCTAGGTGTGGTTTTGAAAGTATTTTGAAAAGAGGCCATTGTTTAGGCAATCTTTGTAATGATTCTCGTTCGTAAGAATGTATACAAAGATGTTTGTCTTTTGAAAATGTTTTCAATGTTTTGTAAGATGTTTTGAAATGTGTGTGTGTTTGTTTTTGAAAATAGCAAGGATTGTTTTGAAATGGGACAAGTAACTAGAAGCTATCTACCTACTCAAATGTCTTTCTTGTGCATTTTTATTCCTTTGACATTGTTGACTTACCATTGATTTGGTAAGCAACCCTATCTTTGGATGTAAACGGGACGGGCGTGGGTCATCGTATGACCATGATAGAAATGTTGCCAAGTATCTTAGCAATTTTTTGAGGGACCAAGATCATTTGTTTTAGGCATCCTTGAATAGCGTCATCGAGGGACTATGATCTCATATTGTTTTGTTTTGCCAAGATACTTCGCGTGCATAACGTGGCCATTTTTATTTAGGCAACCAAGTGGGAGAAACCCTAAGGGTGCTTATGTGCAATGTGTGTCATTTTTATGCCTTTGTCTTGCAATTAGATTTTTCTATTTGTTTTGTTTTTTGTTCTTGTCATGCAAACCCTAGTTTACTAAACATGGTATATGAAAGCAATAAATTGCGTAAAATAAACTAAGCTATTACAACAATTATTATGGAAGGGGGGATACAAGTTTTGAATGGGTATTTTGCACAAATATAAACCTAAATATATTATTACAACCCAATCGAATATTGCGCAAATTAAATAAATATACCGGTATTTAAAATGCAATGCAATGTATTTATATGGAAAATGTTTTGGTATTTGTTTTTTGTATGAGAAAATAATTTAATTTAAATCCTAAAAAATAAGGAAAAATAATAATATTTTTGGAAGGGTGAAACCCTAGTTTTCTAATTAAAAGAAAATAATGTTTCAATATTAATATTTTTTCCATTTTGTATAAGAAAATAATAAATAATATTATGTGCAAATATTAAAAATTAAATATGTATAGAAAATAAATATTTTATGAGTATAAATAATATAATAAAAATATATAGTATTTTTTTATTATTTACAAATTAATTAAGAAAATAAAATCTATTTATCCTAATAAACTATTTTTTATGCAAAAAAAAAAAATTTCAAAAAATAAAGAAATTATTTTTTATGATTTTTATTATTCAGAAAAATAAATGAAAGGAAATAAATATAAAAATATGAAGAAATATGAAAAATATACAAAATAAAGCCAGGGGGTGCAAATAGCAGGTCACCGGGTGCAAATAACAAAAGTAACAAGCCCAAGGCGCCAAAAGCCCAGAACTTCATCCCTGTCCTCCAACCATCTTCCTTGTACGCGTGTTATGTTAAAATCTGTAACTTTCACATGCTTGCACAAAAACAAAAACTTATAACATGAAACTTGTGGTATTTAATCTCACGATTCCAACCATATAAAATTTGTAACCTAACTCTCAAAGATCAAAGAGAATTTTGGTAGCCCTAATTCGTGACCTAACTTTTTCATGAACTTCAAGCTTCAAATTCTCTCAGCATAGTTAATATAAATGAAAAGTATGCATATGTACAGCTTCACCATGTTATGGACTACATTTTCTCTTCACAAATCGTGGTCTGAGGATGCCTATTCAGAGAGATAGAGTTTAAGAAAATACCTCCTTCAGTTGGATTTGGATAGAGCAACGTAGGGACTTTAATGGAGGCCTAAGGATTGATTAAGCTTTCTTGTAATTCCCTGAAGCTATTCTAATGCTTAGTTTGCTCTGAGGATGGCTGAAACTCTTTGCACAAGTCAAGTTGCAAGCTCCAAGTTTGAAAATGGCAATGGCTGAAACAGGGGTTATAGAACCAGAGCAAGGGCTTGGATAGCTTTGGTATGATATGTATGAGGTGTTTCAAGTGTCAAGCCACAAAAGGCACGAGCCAAAAATTAGTTGGCTTGGTTTTTGCAGAAATCTGTATGTTTGGCATAATTTTGGAGTTTTTCAGTTTGAGAGAGTTTTGGATGTTAAGAAATCATGTTTTTGCACTGTGACAAGTTTGTATACTTGTATAGAATGGATACAAAGTCAACTTCTCAACAGATGTGCAAGCTTTTGCCTTTTCACCAACTTTTTTGCTTTTGAAGTAAAGTGAAGTGAATTATGCTACATGCTTGTCCTTTCTTGCTTGAAGCCTGGAATGAACTTGTACCAATTTCCCGAGAGTTGTGTAAAATGCTTGCCTCAAAGAGACAGGTCCAAGGCTCAAGATTGATCGCTTGGAACCTATCAGTTGCATGTATGCAACTATCGAGGCGAGCATTGATTAGGTTCTTATTCCTTTCCCACTTTTTATTGAAACATTGAGGAAAATGTTTGGTTTAAGTATGGGGGAGGAACTTTACTGCTTTCCATTTATCGCTTATTATTTTAATAAATTGTTTTCTAGTTTATTTCATGTTTTTAAGATTTTATCTATTTCCAATATTTGGTCGAGTCATTGCATGTGATGTCAAGTTTGTATGCCTATTTTTCAATTGTTACTGAATTTCTCCGAATTTTTAAAATTTTGACCTCCAACAATAATTTTCTTGTTGATGCATGGCACACACACTCTGAAAGTATATAGGTTGTCAAACTTTATGTTGTGTTAGAGAGACTTGGGAATGTTTTGATAAAATCGATACCGTTATGACACCCTAAACCCCCTCATTATGTGATATCGATCTGGGTACCCATTATGCTGAAACCTTAGGCTCAAGTTTCCAAATTAGCTCTTAAGTAGTTTATATTAGCAGTTGGAACCATCTTAAGTACAAACTACGTAGGGAGTCAATGAATATAAGTGAATGATCCTAAAAATTCTAAAAAAATCTAGTTGCCCTAATAAATTTAAAATAGGGAATGCACCTATTAAGTTAGGTGACCCTCACCCGGCCACTTAATCCAATAGTTGAGGAACCAACAAAAATATAATAAAACAATCCGTTGTCAGTTGGTTCACAGGTGTCTGGTGCTGAACTTGATAGGGTGGACTACAGTCTGATTCCCCGCAACTGAGATTGGTTAAATAAAATGGTTTACCAAACTTATGTACCAGAACCTCGAGACAAAGGATCATAGTCGCTAACTGATTTCTCTACTATGTGCATGTACAGATAACAAGCTTAATGTGATTATGCTTAAATGAATAGAATGAAATAAAAACTAGAGATATAGGTTGAGTTATAATGACATGATTTGAATTAGTTTGCATAAAGAGGGAGGCTTTAAACATTGTGTCCTTATGGTGTCCTTGGTATTGAATATTTAGTACCTATCATTCTAACATAAGCCTAGCAACCGCCTATGATTAGGAGTTGTGTTGTGCCCTTGTTTCAAATCAAGCTTAATAATTTCTTTTACCGTGTTGGTCGATTGCTTGAGGACAAGTAATGGTTTAAGTGTGGGGGTATTTGATAATGCGAAATTATATCGTATATTCGAGTCAATTAACATAAGTAAAGTTTCCATTTTCTGTTAATTATGTTACATTATGCTTGCATTTTAAGTATGTTTCATGTATTTTCATTCCACAAGGATTACATTATGAAAGAGGAAGAAATGAAGAATAAATGAAGAAGAAAAGAGTGAAATTTGCAAAGTAGCAGAAAGTGCAAAAAGTTCTATGACAGAAGGCTGTGACGATCGTCACAACCCATACCGCTCGCCACAGGTTCAAATAGTGTGCCTCTTGGCACATAACACATGTCGCTCGACACAAGTCAAGTATGTGTGCCCCTCGGCACACATGATGTTACGATCGGCACAAGTTGAAAATATGTGTGCCCCATGACACACATTGCATGCCGCTCGACAAAAGTTAATTTCAGTGTTAAACACAAAATTTTCTCCACGTCCACAACAAAGCCCGTGATTTCTTCAACCTCTCTAACCATGATCTTCATTATCTCCACTATCTCTAACTTCCCACTATCTCCACCTTCTTCAACTTCCCATGATCTCCACTACCTCTCATATGTTAACTTCCATTAGTTCTCTCTATAAAAATGATGGAGCATTCATTTTTAAATTTATCCAAGTTTTGTGCACAAATTATTATTCTTAGTTTTTAGGCAGAAAAGTTCACCATGTAAAAGTGGTAGTTTCTCACATCGAGGAACTACCATACTATTAGTATTAGGCCTACAATTTGTGTAACTTTTGTGTAACTTGCTTGGATCAACAATCTTGCCGTTATTATTGAAGTTATTTCAGTTTCATCTTTATTTCAAGTCTCGTAATTTATTCCCAACTTTTTCAGGTTTCTTTTTATTGCTTTATTATTATTATTATTATTATTACGGTCGCTTATCGTTGTTAATTTAATTACCATGTGGTTATTAATTGCAATTGTTATGTTTAATTCACTTTCATTTAACAAAATGTCTAGCTAAATATTTTTGAGTCCCGTATGTGAGGATCGTCGTTTCCGACGAGACTCGGTAATGAAGTTGGATTAATTATTTGTTTCCAAAATCATGTTTGGTCTTTGAATTTAAACTTAATTTAAATAGTCTTGTCACGAGAGTGAGATGTTACTTAACACGATTTTGCCACGAGAGTGGAAAATTAACTAAGGTTCGAGCCGACACAGCGAGAGCGTGGGGGTCGAACCGAAGAGTAGAAACTCGGAATTAATTTTAAACACAACGAGAGAACTTTAGGATTGATTATAATTTATTGGTTTTAAAAAAGTATTTTTAAATGTTGAATGAAATAGCGAGAGTGATCATTTAAGTTTAATAATATAGTATGAATCAATAATCACGAGAGTGTGAGATAAAGGCTTGTAAATCAATATTTTCAACTAAACACTTTTCTAACGTCAGTGTAAGACAACAGGTTATAGAGTCTATGAGGTACGCAAAATACACATTCCAGAGTCTCTTTTATTTTATATTTCCTAAATCTTTTTAATTTCAGTTTTAGTTCTTAGTTTCCCTTAAATTTATCATTCATTAGCCTTAGCTTTACACAGCAACAATAGATTACAGTAGGTTGACACTGGTCTCTGTGGGTTTGACAATATTTTATATTACTTCTATATTTTCGTGCACTTACGAACTCATCAAGTTTTTGGCGCCGTTGCCGGGGACCAACAGTCAATATTGTTATTTCCGTTATTGCAGTGTATAGACTAAGGCACTCTTACTTTAATTACTAAGTATCACCCAACTTTTTTTTCTATAACTCCCGTTCTCAGTATTTCAAGGAATCATAATAATCCCATAAATTCGACCTCGAAATACTGATGGAAGATTTAAATGCTTCACTAACTCACTCTTACCCAAATTACCTCTACAACTACCAATCCCAACATTTTTAGGAGCTGCAAGAATCTCATAAATCCGATCTCGACACATTAATGGAGAATTATAATGCGACCTTAACTTATCCTCAACCAAATTTCCTCTACAATCACCACACCCAATACTCCAAGGAGTTGCACGAATCCCAAAATTCCACTCTCGACACATTAATGGAGGATATGACTGCGACACTAAATCACTCTAGGCTAGAAACTATGATGATGGAGCGCTTTGTGGAAACATAAAATGCGATGCAAACACACTTTTAAGAACAACAGGAATCCCTTAACTTAAATATTGAAACATCAATGAAGGATTTCGATGTGATGCTAACTCCCTCTGGGATAAAATCTATGATAGAGAACTTTGTAGAGACACAAACTATCCAAAATAAAGAGGTAAGAAATCAAAGTCTTCAAAATAATGAAACCATTATGCAGCTGATAATGTGGTTGAGTCCTTCGTGACTCACAACATGGCCTTGGAGACTCAAATCTCCCTACTTGAATAAAAACCTCTAGGACCCTTCCCTGAGGAGCATGTGGATGTTGTAAAAACTGGTACTGAAAAACCGATCGAAAATCCTAAGGAGAGTGATAATGAGGTTGAAGAGAGTAATAATGAGGTTGAGAATAGTTCGGATGAGAAAAGAGTAAAGATTGAGAAAAAATACACCGACGCTATCTGAAAGGGGGGGGGGAGGGTTTCGAATAGGTAGAGAAGAAAACAGATATTGTTGTTCCTCCTCCCTATAATCCACCTATTTCTTTTCTGAAAATATTTGTGGAAGCTAACGTAGATGCCCAATCCAATAAGTATGTGGAGAATATCCACACCAATGCCCCTTTGTTTGAGGTCCCGCATAAAAGGAGAAAATTTGAGGACCATGAAATTAGGTAAATCATTTGCATTAAGAAGGGAAGGTTAATATTAGAGATGGTGGGTGAAATAAATAAGCCCAAACTTGAAAATTTGATACTCAAGATTGATCTAGAACCACCATCATAAGTCCAAAAGAATGAACCACCCCACAGAATAAAGAAAAGAAAAGGTGGGGGATATGTGAGATGGTTTGATAAGTGGCCATGGAAAACAATGACGATTAAAAATTCGATCGAGGAGTCATTCTCGAGAGAATCACCATGAGTGCTGACACTCTTGACTCTTCAAGCTACTGACATTAAATGAATCGCCATGTGGGAGGCAACCCACGAGTTTAAATTTAATTTTTTTTTATTTGAGTTTGTAGAAAATAAAGATATCGATCGCTTGGAACCTATCAGTTTCATGTATGCAACTATCGAGGCGAGCATTGATCAGGTTCTTTTTCCTTTCCCACTTTTTACTGAAACATTGAGGATAATGTTTGGTTTAAGTGTGGGGGAGGAACTTTACTGGTTTCCATTTATCACTTATTATTTTAATTTATTGTTTTCTAGTTTATTTCATGTTTTTAAGATTTTATCTATTTCCAATATTTGGTCGAGTCATTGCATGTGATGTCAAGTCTGTATGCCTATTTTTCAATTGGTACTGAATTTCTCCGAATTTTTAAAATTTTGACCTCCAACAACAATTTTCATGTTGATGCATGGCACACACACTCTGAAAATATATAGGTTGTTAAACTTTATATTGTGTTAGAGAGACTTGGGAAATTTTTGATAAAATCGATATTGTTATGACACCTTAAACCCCCTCATTATGTGATATCGATCTGGTTACCCATTATGCCGAAACCTTAGGCTCAAGTTTTCAAAGTAGCTCTTAAGTAGTTTATATTAGCAGTCGGAACCATCTTAAGTACAAACTACGTAGGGAGTCAATGAATATAAGTGAATGATCCTAAAAATTCTAAAAAAATCTAGTTGCCCTAATAAATTTAAAATATGGAATGCATCTATTAAGTTAGATGACCCTCACCCGGTCACTTAATCCAATAGTTGAGGAACCTACAAAAATATAATAAAACAACCCGTTGTCAGTTGGGTCACAGGTGTCTGGTGCTTAACTTGATAGGGTGGACTACATTCTGATCCCTCGCAACTGAGATTGGTTATATAAAAGGGTTTACCAAACTTATGTACCAGAACCTCGAGATAAAGGATCATAGTCGCTAACTGATTTCTCTACTATTTGCGTGTACGGATAACGGGCTTAATGTGATTATGCTTAAATGAATAGAATGAAATAAAAGTGAGAGATATAGGTTGAGTTATAATGACATGATTCGAATTAGTTTGCATAAAGAAGGAGTCTTTAAACATTGTGTCGTTATGGTGTCCTTGGTATTGAATATTTAGTACCTATCATTCTAACATAAGCCTAGCAACCGCGTATGATTAGGAGTTGTGTTGTGCCCTTGTTTCAAATCAAGCTTAATAATTTCTTTAACTGTGTTGGACGATTGCTTGAGGACAAGTAATGGTTTAAGTTTGGGGATATTTGATAATGCGAAATTATATCGTATATTCGAGTCAATTAACATAAGTAAAGTTTCCATTTTCTGTTAATTATGTTGCATTATGCTTGCATTTTAAGTATGTTTCATGTATTTTCATTCCACAAGGATTACATTATGAAAGAGGAAGAAATGAAGAATAAATGAAGAAGAAAAGAGTGAAATTTGCAAAGTAGCAGAAAGTGCAAAAAGTTCTATGACAGAAGGTTGTGACGATCGTCACAACCCATACCACTCGCCACAGGTTCAATTAGTGTGCCTCTTGGCACATAACACATGTCGCTCGACACAAGTCAAGTATGTGTGCCCCTCGGCACACATGATGTTACGATCGGCACAAGTTGAAAATATGTGTGCCCCATGACACACATTGCATGGTGTGATACAGTAGGAGAACTAACTTGAGGGTTTTGCGTTTTATCGCAAATGTTGCGGTTAGCAAGAGTCGCCACCGACTTTTCTTTTATCCAAAAGAAAAGGTGAAAAATCCCCAACTGTTCAACTACGTTGTAGTCGCTCCTCTTTATTATTTTCAGGATCTCCTCCATTTTCTTCTTGGAGGTCTCGGGGGTAGTTAGTGATTGAACCTTCGTCCGGACAGGATCTACTTGAATACTTTTTCCTCGAGTTTCAGTAGTAGGAGTGTTGGTAGAAATGACAGCAGGGGTTGTATTATCTTCGTCAATAGGAGAACTTGCAGAGATGAATATTGGTACGGAAGTAACCTTTGGAGCAGCCACGGGTCCAAAAACTGCCTTTGGGGGGGAAATTTCTAGAGAGAAGATTCTACCGCTTCGGGTAACCTTACTGGTTCCGTCAATATTGCTAATGTCAGAGTCTTCTTCTTCAGAGCTCATATCTTAGGTGGCCAACCCATATTGTTTGATGTCATGGTAGCAGATGTCCCCACCGTAATTCCACAGAACAATTTTGTCTGGTTCATACGGGATTGGCCCAAGCATTGTGATTATAAGAGGAGTAGTTTTTGGAACCGATGTAATTCTAACGGGTCTTTTGGGGACCTTGGAAGAATTGGCGGAGATGGTGATGATTGAAACGTCTTCAACATGAACAGGTGAAACAGGAGTACTTTTCAACATAATCTCTTTGTTGTCTATCAAGCGTTTAATGCCTGTTTTCAAAACAGGACAAAAAATTGGTAAGGATAAGCAAAGACGCGAGTCTTCATTACAACCCGAGAATACACCGGATTTCAACAAGTTTATCTTAATGATTGGGAGTGGAGTCAAGAGTTCATCAATTGTGGTAACAAACAAATCTTCTTCAACATCATTAGTGTGGTGACCATGTCTAGGCATAGGAGCAGAAATGACGTTTGGCTTCTCGGGTGCATCAAACTAAATCTCTTTTGCCTATATAAGGTCTTGAATTTTGTTTTTCAACAGTTTTTAGTGTCATGACCTAGACTTTCGGAATGATATGCACAACAGGCATTTGGGTGATAATAAGGGGACACAGTGTTGGGGTTCTTTGGAGCTTCTTTCAGAGTTGTCAAATTAGATTTTAGAAGGTGCGGTAAAACCTGGGCTAGAGTCATATTGATTCTGGTGAATTGTCGGACTGGCCTTTCAACCCTCGGTTGAGTACTTCTTGGTTGATCAGTTGTAGGCTTCAGGATCATAACAGCCCCTACCATTGGTCGGCGTCCAGCTCTCCCTTGGTCCCTTTGTGGATAAACAGCAGATATCTCCTTCTTCCCAATGAAAGGCTTTCTCACAGCTGTAGAGGCAGATGAATCCTTCTGAATCTTTCCATTTTTTATGCCTGCTTCCACCCTCTCTCCGGTCAGTATTAACTCAATAAATCCTGCAGATGAGTTTCCAATCAGATGGTTGAAGAAAGGGCCCGATAGAGTCCCTAAGAACATGTCCACCAACTCCCTTTCAGACAGAGGGGGTTGAACTCTCCCAGCTAGATCTCTCCACTTCTGCGTGTAATCCTTGAAACCCTCATTGGAAACCATGGCCATACTCTAAAGTTGAGTACGAGTAGGCACCAAATCTGCATTATATTGATATTGCTTATAGAAAGTTGCGGCAAGATCTTCCCAGTTGTGGAAGTTGTCCCTTTCCAGTTGGTAAAACCAATCGAGTTGTGTTCCCGATAGGCTATCTTGGAAAAAATGTACCCACAAGTCTTTATCGGTAGAGTGCGGCTGGATTTTTCTCACATATGATCGGAGGTGCATCTTAGGACATGACACCCCATCATACTTTGCAAACAAAGGAACTTTGAACTTCGGTGGGATCACAATTCCCGACACTAGTCCCAATTCTTCAAAGTCTAGACCTGGCACCTTTTGTATTTCCATAGCGCTCAAACGCTCTTCAAGATGTCTGTACTTATCATCTGTTGGAGGATACTGTTCCTCAGAGTAGTCTTCCTCTTCTTCCTCCTCTTCAGATTCTGACAGAACCGCTGTTTCTTTTCCTTTCCCTTCTCCTTCCCTGAAAGTGGTTACAAAATTCAAGGTTCTTTTATTCTGTCCCTAAAACCTTCTCCCCATGTTTAAAACCCCGGTGGCTTTCTTTGTTTTCTTTTTTCTTTCCTCATCCAGTAGAGTATTCAACTCTTCTTGGCCCTTGGCTAGGGTCATGAGTAACTGTTGAAACTACGTGTTTTGAACATGAAGATCTTTGACTGTCTGTTCGAGATCCATCTTACTAAAATAAACAGTAGAGAGATGAGGAAACTCGTTGCAAAAGACCTGCTTATGTTATGAGGAATGATATGTACATATGCAATGTTTTCAAGGATTTTAAAGATTCAAGTTCGTTTTATACAAAAAGGAAACTCATGTTATATTAATAAGATAGAGTTTGAATACATTAATGCCCCTTGGGAAAAATAATACAAAACTCTAAGATAAAAAAGTAGTGCGCATCCTCTTTGGTGCTATGTAGGCATTTAGAGTCTGCTCCTCATGAAGTAGCCTAGTGAGTTCCAAAACCTTCTTCTCTCTTGCGTAGAATTGGGCTTCGAAAGTATCTCGCTCTCCTTTGAGCTGTATCCAATCCCTTTGTAGATCTTCAAGATATGTGGGCATGTCAGGATGTAGGATAGTGTATGGAACTTCTCCTTCCTTAACAGGCTCAATGATCACTGGAAGGATGGAAGGATAAGGCATCATAAGACTTTGAGCGCAGGTTCGTCCCACTTGAGGTAAGGCTCAAGAGGGATGGAATTATTGTGTCCCAAAGTCTTGCTATCCAACTTGTTTAGCATCCTCCAAGCTCGGATGAATCTCTGGCGAAGACCTTGATTGTTGTTGTCGTAGTCGAATAACAAGCCTTGAATCAACATCTCATGCAGACCATTCCTTCGGGCATAACCAAATTGTCTTAGAGCTAAGCATGGGTTGTAGGTGATGCCTCCCCTAATGCCAAGTAGAGGGACATTAGGGAATTCCCCACAATGGTCAACAATGATAACATTCTCTTTGGATCGAGAGAACCAATGAATATCTGAATGTCTGAGCGTCATTAACCTTTGTGACCACCTTAATCCTTTCTCATTCTTTAAGATTGATTGGGGAAGATTAGAAATGAACCATCTTGCCAGGAGATGAGTGCAACACATAAGGAGACCTCTTTTCCTCATTGTGCGAGTGTGAAAAGAGTGTAGGATATCCCTTTGCAATGTAGGCACCGGATTGCATGACATGAAGATTTTTACGACACTCACATCTATGAGTTGGTCAGGATTGGGAAACAAAACCATCCCATAGATGAGGAGAGCCACAATTTCCTCAAAGGCTTGCAAGTCTAAGGAATTCCAACAGCTTTGGGCTTTCTCAAACAGAAACTTTGTTAAGAAGCCTTTGACACCACTTCTAGTTTCCCAATGGATTGTGACATCAGATGAGTGCAAGTGCAGAGCTTGAGCAATCTCTTATGGCTTTGGGTCTCTTTCCGTACCGTTGAAAGGTAGTTGACTGAGAATGGGAATCCTCAAGCGTTGATATAATTCTTCCAAAGTAGGCACAAGCTGATAGTCAGGAAATGTGAAGCAATGGTGCAAAGGATCAAAGAATTGGAAGAGCACCTTTATCATATCCTCATCTATGTTGGAAGTGATAAAGTTGAGTAGACGACCATGTCTCTCGGTGAACGGAAAGTTCTCAGGGATCCTTGAAGCTAGCTCCTTAAGTTGTGGAGGAATTCTTACGAGGTTGACTTGGATAGTTTTCCTGCGAAGTGAATCCATATCCTACCAAACAAGAACAAAGATGAATCTCTAAAATCCTTGAAATGGTTAGTGAATGCATATGATGCTCATGATGTCCATGATGTTATGTACAAGTATGCATATACAAGCAAAACAAACAAGTTCTTAGTTTAGGCTTGCATGGGGTTTTATAGGTAAGTACCCTCTTGAAGTTTAGTTGGCTTAAACCTGTCCTAATAATATTAACTGGGTTCTAAGGAGCTCAATATCACCAGATTGTTTCTTTGGTCATCGTTTCAGCTGAAGCCTCTTTAATGGCGACCGGAATATCCCAAGAAACCAACCCTCAATGAGTGTAGTATCGAGTATCTACCAACTTCGGACTGCACCAAAGCCGGTCATCTCACTACATCCTAAAGGTCAAGTTGGTCAAGTAAAGGGTTCTAGAAGTTCATTAGTGCTTCATGACATCACTCAGCGGCCTCGTATTCTCTTTGATTAACTCAAAGGCTACTGGTACCCATAAATATGTCACACTAACATAGCTATTGCTTAGACCATGTCGGTATACCCCGCACACTTTCCATAATGTATTGCTATTTACCTATAATGTATCCTAAATCCGGGTAGAGGATTTCAAACCCAAACAAATAACCATAATGTAAAGAAAACAAGTCAAACAATGTAAGCAAATAAATGTGATCTAGCCCTAAGGTAACCCCACTTTTATAAAATTCCCCAGCAGAGTCGCCAGTTCTGTGATACTGTGGGAGAACTGACTTGAGGGTTTTACGTTTTATTGCAAATGTTGCGGTTAGCAAGAGTTGCCATCTACTTTTCTTTTATCCAAAAGGAAAGGTGAAAAAGCATAGGAAAGACCATTGAGATTGTTTCTTGAGTTTGGGGGGTAGATTATGAAAAGGGAAGTTATTAGCACCCTTTTCTTCCATGCTTTTCCATGGGCTCTTAGTTACTTGCTAGATCACTTGCTTTTGTTGTTTGAAAATGTATTTGGTGTGGTTTTGAAAGTATTTTGTAAAAGAGGCCATTTGTTTAGGAAATCATTGTAATGATTCTTGTTCGTGAGAATGTATACAAAGATGTTTGTCTTTTTGAAAATATCTTCGTTGTTTGTAAGATGTTTTTGAAATATGTGTGTTTGTTTTGGAAAATAGCAAGGATAGTGGTATAGAAATGGAGCAAGTAACTAGAAGCAATCTACCTACTCAAATGTCTTTCTTGTTCATTTTCTATTCCTTTGACATTGTTGTCTTACCATTGATTTGGTAAGCAACCCTATCTTTAGATGTAAACGGGACGGGCGTGGGTCATCGTATAACCATGATTAGCAATGTTGCCAAGTATCTTAGCATTTTTGAGGGACCAAGATCATTTTGTAAGGCAACTTTTGGACAACGTCATCGAGGGACTATGATCTTTATATTTGTTTGTTTTGCCAAGATACTTCGCATGCGTAATATGGCTATTTTTGTATAAGTTAACCAAGTGGAGAAACACTAAGGATGCTTGTGTGCAAGTGTGTTATTTTCATGCTTTGATTTTGTCTTGGATTTAGGGTTTTCTATTTGATTTTTTATCATCTTTCCATTCAAATCCTAATTACTAGCATGGTATGTAAAAGCGGTAAATTGCGTAATTTGAAGATTACTACACTATTACAACATTTTATGGGAGGGGGGAATACAAATTATGAATGGGGATTTGCAATAATGTAAATCTAATTAATCTATTACAACCAAATCGAATTTGTACTAATGTATGAAATAAATAAGATACAATATAAATTAAATGTGCAATGGTATGTATATGTAAGAAAAAGATTTTGTTTTGTTTTTTTTTATGTGAAAAGGAATTTTTAGCTAAACCTAATAACTTAAGAAAAAGAAATTAATTCTTGAAAACAAAAGTTAACCCTAATTTCTAATTTAAAAGAAAATAAAGTTCTTTAGGTATTATTTTTATGTATTTGTTTGTGTTAAAATTGATAAATAATATCTTATGAAAATATTTATTTTTTATATGTCAAAATAAAATTTACAAGTATGAATAAAAAAGGAATAAAATAGTTAACCTAAATCTATTATATTTACAAGTTTATTTAAGAAAGAAATAATTAATATATCATTTAATTAAAATATTTTTTCATGTGAAAATAAAATAGAATAAACAAAAAATGCAAAATCATCATGTTTTATTTTTTTTTAATGATTTTTATGTGTTAAAGAAAAATATTTTAAAGAAACAAATATGAAAAAAAAAGTAATAAAAAGATTGGGCCAGGGGTGCTGCAAGCAAACAGGGAGTAGTATGTTAGCAAAAAACGCTAAGGCCCAAGAACCAAGCCCATACTGCCAAAAATGCCAAAATTGAAGCTGAAAAAATGAGAAAAATATAAAAGGTAGCACCAAGGTTCGAACCCATGACCTGGGCATTGCCAGCACGCTACCTTGCCACTGGGGTGGCTGTACATCCGTTAGTTTATATGAAACAATAAAAACATAACATAAAAAGCTTCCTTGCCCTGTACTTCATCTTCTACCTCAAGCTGGCCAGAAGCTCTGTATCTTTCTCAACACTCCATGAAAATGGAAACTCCCAACATGAAAATGATAGTACTCTTTTCCACGATTTCAGATATGTAACTTATGGAAACTAAAAATCAAAGATTAAAATGATTTTTAAAAGCCCTAATTTTAAACCTAATTTTTACAGAAATTGAACTCCAAAATTCTCTACACAAAATGAACAGAAATGGAATCTATGCACATGGTTGGCCTCAGCACTATAATATCTACATTTTTCTTTCACAAATCATGGCCACTAGATGCCTGTACGAAGAGTTAAAAGTTGGAATTCTTACCTCTTTCAGCTGAGATCGTGAATGGAGTGTGAGTGTGATTTAGGAAGGCCTGAAGGTTCCTTTAGCTTGCTTGAACCTCCCTGAGTGTGTTCCAATCCTTGCCTTGGTTTGAAAGTGTCTGAAACTCTCTATCCAAGTCAACCTGCAAGCTTGAAAAAAAATGGCAGATGAAGAAGGAGGAGTTACAATGCAGGAATGATGGTCTGGATCACTTAGATATGAGGTAGGTAAAGTGTTTGAATGATTAAAACTTGAAACGCAAGAGAAAATTTGTGGATTGCTATGCTTATGCTCAAACTGCAAGTTTTTGACAAGTTTTTGGTGAGAGGGTGTTTTGGAGTGTTTTAGGCCCTTAGCAATCGTGTGTTAAGTTGTAATATGTTTGTGTATTAGTATGGAGAAAGTTTCCAATTCAATCCTCAACAAATTTTTGAGTTGTAGCTTTTTTGCACTCTTTCTTGCTTTTGAAGCAAAGTGAAGGGACAAGTCTCTACATGCTTGTAGTGACCTGCTTGGAGTTGGTACAAGCTCTATACAAATTGCCTTAGGTTTGTAGGACTTGTGTGTGCAGAGAAGATAGATCCAATGCTCAAGAATTGAAAAGTTGCAAAAGTCAAGCTTTTCCAAAATGGCAATGGCAACTTTGTGCCATTTATGGAATTAAAGATTGGACAAACACCCTTGGGCTTGGATTAAGGCTTTGTCAACTGAGTAAGCATTAAATTATGAAGTGAGAAACAAGTTTGAGACCTGTAAAGCAAGAATTAGGCAGCAAAGATTTAGATTTAAATTTTGTTCTTCATGAAATGGCTTGAAATCAAAGTGAGAAATTGTCAACTTCATCTCTTCGATCCTCCCTAGTCAAAAATGATCTCAAGGAGTTCTTGGACATTTTGGAAATCTGGAAATGTTCTCTATAACTCATCCTTGAAATGCATTTCAAGATTCCTCTTGGAACTAGGTGAAAAATTGCCATGAAGTTAGGACAAAAACCTGCCTAAATTAGGGCAAAATTTCACTGTTATTTTAGTTCATGAGCATGTATTCACAAAATTATATCTTGAGATCCAAGCATCCTTAGGGAAAAATGTGTGAAACAAAGTTGTATATTTCATGGAGTTCTAAAACTTTCATGTTGGGAACTTTCTTTGAATCATCTTACATCATGGTGGAAATTTGGCTTAAAGTTGAGAAAAAATAAGAAATTTTCTATACTTAGAAAAATTTATAAGTTAAGAAAATTTCAAATTTTAAAACCAAATCTTCAATATTTGATTTCTTTATGAACAAGTTTCACATTTTGACATGTTTTGATGAATTGCGATCCTTGGCATTTGATTTTGACCAAAAAGTCAAAGTTTGACTTTTCAGTATACAATTGACTTTTAATCAGTTGACTACAAATTTCATCTGCCTATCCAATGGATTTGCAATGTTTTGAACCATGTCATTAGGTAAAGATGATACAAATGAACACTTGAAATCATTCTTCAAACTAATTGGTCATTAGTTAGGTCAAAAATCAGAAATTGCCCTTTCTCAATCAAAACTCTAATTTTGACCATTTTTCCCTTTTGATGATTTGATCAAATTTCTTGAGGAATTATGGTCCAAACTTGATCAAATGATATATATGAGTCTAAAATGTTGATGTGGATCAAAAATTATGAAGTTTGACTGTAAATTGGCCATGGTTGACTTTTTCCTCAATACAGCTGATTTTTAGGTTAATTATCCAATTGACTGATCAAAAATGTGGTTCAAGGCTTGAAACTTGTCATGAGTAAACTTAGGGGTCCATAATGATGTTTTAAAGTCATATGAAGCATTTATAGTCCAAAAATCCTTGAGCAAACTCAAACCCTAATTTTGGGTGATCAGTGCCTGATGAGAGGTCTTGAGCTGGTCAAACCCCAATCCAGTCTTGAGTCAAAGCGATCTTGTGAGGATAATCTTGATAAATGAGAGGGAAAGTTTTGGGGTACAACAGCTGCCCCTGTTTAATCTTCTTAAACTTGAAGAGTTAGATTGGCGAGCTTTTTCATTCGTGACTCGAAGGTGAGAGAATGATTGGACACTAGAGTGCCCAGAAATTTGCACTCGACGATGTGTAGTTGAGGGAATGGGATTAAAGATGCCATTTGGAGAAGCGATAGAATCTTGTTGGAGATGTGCTTGTAGATGCCATCCAAGAATGTTTGTCGAATTGTAAGTTGTAAGCCGAAAGAATAAGTATCAGAATGGTGTCCGTGTTTGGGACGTATCTGAACTATATTTGAATGGCTGTATCTGGACGAGTATCAGAATGGCATCCGTGTCTGGAGCGTATCCGTACTGCATCTGAAAGTTGAATCTGAATGAGTATCAGAATGGAATCCATGTTTGGAGCGTATCTGAACTGTATCTAAACTTGAAAACTGAATGAGTATCAGAATGGAATCCGTGTCTGGAGCGTATCCGTACTATATCTGAAATTGAAATCTGAATGAGTATCAGAATTGCATCCATGTATGGAGCGTATCTGTATTGTATCTGAAATTTGAATCTTGAATGAGTATCAAAATGGAATCCGTGTCTGGAGTGTATCTGAACTTGAAATCTGAATGAGTATCAGAATGGCATCCGTGTATGGAGCGTATCCGTACTTGAAATCTGAATGAGTATCAAAATGGCATATGCGTCTGGAGCATATCCGTACTGTATCCTGATTGCATATTTTCAATGGTAGCTATTAATCTTATCCTGAAAAGGGTAAAATGTTAGCTGAAACACAAAGTTATATTGCATGAAATGTATGATGCAATGTAGTTGCTTTATCAGTGTTTATGATATGTGGATGCAATGTATGTGCATGTAAGCTAATTCGCTGTATTGCTGTTTGATTGAGGAAAATAAATCCTTGAATGCTGCTGAGGATATGTTGAATTTTCATGTCTTGAAGTTGAAGTACTGACGAACTCTTGTTGAGATAAGTAAATTCTGTTGTGAGGGTAATGCCATGTACTTCTTGTAAGATCTACTTGGGGAATCCTGAGAAATTTGAAGATTTCTACTGAGGGTTAATAATTTGAAATTTTTTTCGCTGGGGATTACTTATGGAATAGCCTAGAGACGTTTTCCTGTTCTTTCAACCTATCAGTAATTGTCTTTCTCATTTCGTTTATTTGTAAATAATAATTATGTTCAAATGCATATGTTCATTAATGAATCATTGGACGTTTTTGCAAACAAAACACAATAGTAAAGAAAAAGACAAATAGTTTTTTGTCTTTCAAAGAGATATCTTTGTATTGATTTTGAATAAGTATTTTGTACAAAGGAGACAAACATTCTAGTAGGAGAATGGTGCCATAAAACAAGAAAAGTTTATACAATGAAAGATAGCTATTTGTAATAATCCCATGGGGTTCCCATTCTGCTATAGCCTTTATATCTCCGAATATCTTGTCTATTTGTTGCTTCATCCTAAGATGATTGAATTGATCAAAAACTCCGAGTTTGTTAGTGGAATTCAAATGTTTTCTGTTAAGTGATCCGACGTGACATAGTCATACGCTTTAATTCCCTAACTTTTTCCTGGACCGCCCTTTCGGGTTTTCAGTCCACCGGGAAACCCTTTTTTGCCCAAGTTGCCCTTTCGAGTTTTCAACTTGTCGGGTGTACAAGATTTTTTAAAAATTTTATCCCTAATTTTTGCCCGAACCTTTTTGGTTCGCCGGGATGCCTTTTTTTACCTAGGTGTGTCAACCTAGCGGGTCTCTTATGCGTAGTATCTTTTGACTATGTCCGCGTTCGCAGGGTGTGGCAGGTCGTCGCCATCCATGGTGGTCAAGATCATCGCCCCACCAGAGAATATGTTCGTGATTTCAAATGGTCCTTCATAGGTAGGAGTCCATTTGCCCCTGGGATCACTTTGTGGCAAGATGATACATTTGATCACTAGATCCCCAACTTGATATACCTAGCGCCTGACTTTCTTGTTGAAAGCCTTGATCATCCATTTTTGATACATTTGACCATGGCAGACAGTAGTAAGTCTCTTCTCATCAATTAAGTTCAGTTGATAAGGTCGAGTCTGGATCCAATCATCTTCATTCAAACCTGCATCCTTCATAATCCTCAGAGAGGGGATTTGGACCTCAATAGGCAAAACAACTTCCATGCCATATACCAAAGAATAAGGTGTTGCCCCGGTTGATGTGCGAGCCGTGGTACGGTACCCGTGGAGAGCGAGTGGTAGCATCTCATGCCAGTCTTTGTAAGTGACTGTTATCTTTTGTATGATATTTTTAATGTTTTTATTCGCAGTTTCGACAGCACCATTCATCTTTGGCCGATAAGGAGAAGAATTGTGATGCTGAATCTTGAATTGCTCGCACAAGGCGGTGATCATAGTGTTGTTAATATTTGTACCATTGTCAGTGATGATCCTTTCCGGGATACCGTACCGGAAAATTAGGTTTTGCTTGATGAAGTGAGCCACAACATTCTTGGTAACAGAGGCGAAGGAGGCTGCTTCAACCCACTTGGTAAAATAGTCAATGGCCACTATGATGAAACGGTGTCCATTGGAGGCTGTAGGCTTGATCTCTCCAATCATATCAATTCCCCACATAGTAAAGGGCCAAGTTTCCGTCAAGACATTCAGAGGAACTAGAGGTACGTGCACCTTGTCAGCATAAATCTAGCAATTATGACAGGCCCGAGAGTGTTGATAGCAATCTACTTCCATGGTAGACCAATAATAGTCTGCCCGTAGGATTTTCTTCGCCATCGTATACCGACTGGAGTGAGTGCCAAAAGTACCTTCATGTAATTCAGCCATGATCTTTTCAGCTTCAACCTTATCTATGCACCAAAGCAAAATGGAGTCATGATTGTGTTTGTACATGATGTCGTTACTAAGGAAGAACTTAGCAGAGAATCTCCTTAAGAACTTATTATCATTGATTAAAGCTCCTTCTGGATATTCATGAGCCTCGAGATACCTCTTGACTTCATGAAACCAAGGCTGGTCCACTACCTCTTCAGTATTAATCTCGTGATAGTGTGTCGGTTTGTCCATTCGTTCGATGGTGATTTGGGGAGCTTCGTTATCCCAATTAAGTTTAAACATAGATGACATTGTGGCTAGAGCGTCTGCTAGCTGAATTTCTTCTCGCGGGAAATGCTCGAAGGTAATCTTCTCAAAATGTGGTAGCAATGTCAAAACATGTTCTTTATAAGGGATAAGGTTTGGGTGCTTAGTGTCCCATTCCCCTTTGATCTGACTGATGACCAAAGCTAAATCTCCAATCACATCTAAAGATTTGATTCCCAAGTCTATGGCAGCTCTGAGACCAAAGATGCATGCTTCGTATTCTGCCATGTTGTTTGTACAGTTGAAGCAAAGTCTGGCAGTAAAAGGAGTATGACACCCTTCCGGAGATATGAGTACAACGCCGATACCATTACCAAGTGCATTGGATGCCCCATCAAAGAACAGGGTCCATCGGGATCCTTGTTCAGGTCCGTCATATGGTCTGATTTCTTCACAGTTATCTAATGTCATGATGTCTTCATCCGGGAATTCAAACTTCATTGGCTGATAGTCTTCAACAGCTTGGTGAGTGAGGTGATCATCCAATACACTGCCCTTTATAGCTTTCTGGGTAGTATACAGTATGTCATATTCTGTTAGGATCATCTGCCATCTAGCTATCCTCCCAGAAAGAGAAGGCTTCTCGAAGATGTATTTTATCGGATCCATCTTAGATATCAACAAGGTAGTATGAGTCAGCATATACTGTCTTAGCCGGCGAGCAGACCATGCCAGAGCGCAGCAAGTTTTCTCGAGCAGTGAATATCTAGTTTCACAGTCGGTAAACTTTTTGCTCAGGTAGTAAATAGCGTGCTCTTTTCGGCCAGACTCGTCATGCTGCCCCAATACACACCCCATTGAGTTCTCTAAAACGGTCAGATACATGATCGGTGGTCTTCCCTCGACTGGTGGCATCAAAACAGGAGGCTCTTGTAAGTACTCTTTGATCTTGTCAAAATCAACCTAGCATTCATCATTCCATTTGACTACTTGATCTTTCTTCAATAGTTTGAAGATTGGCTCATAAGTAGCTATTAGGTGAGAAATGAATCTGGCAATATAGTTCAGGCGTCCCAAGAATCCTCTGACTTCCTTCTCAGTACGAGGAGAAGGCATTTCTTGTATTGCTTTAACCTTAGCAGGATCGACCTCAATACTTTTGTTGCTGACGACAAAGCCTAGGAGTTTACCGGACCATACTCCAAATGTGTACTTGTTTGGATTCAACCTTAGATTGTATTTCTTTAGTCTCTCAAACAACTTTTTCAAGTGATCAAGGTGCTCTTCTTCTATTTGTGATCGGGCTATCATGTCATCTACGTAGACCTCTATTTCATGATGTATCATGTCGTGAAATAAAGCTACCATGGCGCGTTGATAGGTTGCCCCAACATTCTTCAGTCCGAATGGCATCACCTTGTAGCAGAATGTACCCCACTGTGTGACAAATGTTGTTTTCTCCATGTCCTCAGGTGCCATTTTGATTTAGTTGTAACCTGAGAATCCGTCCATGAAGGAAAACACTTTGTGCTAGGCCGTATTGTCAACCAGGATATCAATGTGGGGAAGTGGAAAATCTTCTTTAGGGCTTGCCCTATTCAAATCTCTATAGTCCATGCACATTCATACTTTGTCGTGCTTTTTAGGCACAGGAACAATATTGGCAACCCATCAGGGATAGGAAGTGACAGCCAAGAATCCAGCATTGAATTGTTTCATGACTTCCGCTTTGATCTTCTCTGACATGTCAGGTCTCATGCGGCGGACTTTTTGTTTTACTGGTGGACATTCTTCTGTTGTTTGCAGACGATGTACCACGATGTCTGTATCAAGTCCAAGCATGTCTTCATATGACCAGGCAAAGATCTCAACATAATCATGCAACAGCTGAATCAGACGCTCCTTGACACTGGGCTCCAGATTGGCACCCACCTTGACCTCTTTTTTATCCTCCTCGGTACCCAGGTTGATTGTATCCACATGTTTCTCGTGAGGCTGAATGGCTCGTTCCTCTTGTTGTAGTAGTCTGGCCAGTTCCCCTGGTACTTCACAATCTTCCTCACCTTCGTCTTCGGCTTGGTAGATTAGATTTTCAGAGTCACAAAAGGCCATAGCAGTATCGTTGCCCATGGAATCCTGAATGGAGGGGTACCTGCATTTGTGAGTGTGGGTGTGTGTAAGGGTATAGCCATCCTTTAAAAAATAAAATGCAAAAGAAAAACAATGAGCACAACAATTTGTATGTGAAAAAAAAACGTCCATGATTCATTGAATGTCATATGAAGATGAAATAAAAAACCCTTACAAGTGGACCATTGTGCCTCGGGCAAGACACAAGGTTTTAAATGTGTGAATTGTTTGCGAATATTACAAGTCCAACAGAAATGTAAAGATAAATTACTGAGGGATGAAAGTTATTGGGACAAAGTATCTGGCCTCCCAATTGCGAAGTCCTTCGTTGACAGTAGGAAAGATCCAATCCTACAAGCTTCAATCCTCTTCACCGTCTTCTACCGCATTCACCTCTCGGTTGCTAATCTTCAAGGGGGGCCCTCCAGCATGGGCGCAGCGTACAGCCTTCTGAGCACTTGAAGTGAACCCTAAACCAAACTTGTCATATTTATACGGAATATCTGGAAGTTGCCCCCAGATGGTGCATCCACCCTCCTCTACTACTGCTTTGGCGTCCTTTAGAGATGACATCTGGAGTGGAGGTCTTGGGGTCTTGGGAATCAAGGACGCAGTCTTGGTCGCTGCTACCTCTTGGGGAAGCTCTTCGAAATGTTGAAAAGGAGATTCAATGAACTCACCGTCCAATTCCACATATCGGAAGGAATTGAGGTGGCTAATCATATACTCTTCCTCTCGATGGACAGTGATAATCTTTCCCTGGACCGAATATTTTAGCATCTAGTGCAGTGTAGAGGTGACAACACCGACATTATGGATCCACGATCGTCCTAGCAGACATGAGTAAGAGGGGTGGATATCCATTACATAGAAAGTTGAGTTAAAAGTTTGAGTCCCAACTTTTATGGGGATATCCACCTCCCCGTGCACCATCCTCTTTGAGCCATCAAATGCCCATACGACTATGTTACTGGGTTTTAGCGTCAGTCCTTCGCAGTCTAGTCTGTCGAGCGCTTTCTTCGGCAAAACATTCAAAGATGAGACAGTGTCCACCAAGACATGGGCCAGAGTTGTTCCTCTATATTCCAGAGACATGCAATGCCTCGTTGTGCTTTCTTCCACTTTGTGTCAGATCCGCATCTGAGAATCCTAGGCCGTTGTCCCCCGTCAAGCTGGCTACACAATCTTGAAATTAGTCAGCAGACGTCTCTTGAGAAACATGGGCTGTCTTTAGGAATTTTACCAAGGCTTTCGCATGTGCCTCGGAACACAGCAACAATGCTAGCATGGAGATTTTGGAGGGAGTTTTCCCCAACTCTTCAACTATGTTGTAGTCGCTCCTCTTTATTATTTTCAGGATCTCCTCCATTTCCCTCTTGGAGGTCTCGGGGGTAGTTAGTGATTGAACCTTCGTTCGGACATGATCTACTTGAATACTTTTTCCTCAAGTTTCAGCAGTAGGAGTGTTGGTAGAAATGACAGCAGGGGTTGTATCGTCTTTGTCAATAGGAGCACTTTCAGAGATGAATATTGGTACGGAAGTAACCTTTGGAGCAACCATGGGTCCAAAAACTGCCTTTGGGGGGGGGGGGGGGGCAATTTCTGGAGAGAAGATTCTACCGCTTCGGGTAATCTTACTGGTTCCGTCAATATTGCTAATGTCGGAGTCTTCTTCTTCGAAGCTCATATCTTCAGCGGCCAACCCATCTTGTTTGATTCCATGGTAGTAGATGTCCCCACCGTAATTCCACGAAACAGTTTTATCTGATTCATACGGGACTGGCCCAGGCATTGTGATTATAAGAGGAGTAGTTTTTGGAACCGATGTAATTCTAACGAGTCTTTTGGGGACCCTGGAAGAATTGGCGGAGATGGGGATGATTGAAACGTCTTCAACATGAACAGGTGAAATAGGAGTACTTTTAAACAAAATCTCTTTGTTGTCAATCAAGCATTGAATGTCTGTTTTCAAAAAAGGACAAAAAATTGGTAAGGATAAGCAAAGACGGAAGTTTCATTACAACCCGGGAATACACCGGCTTTCAACAAGTTTATCTTAATGATTGAGAGTGGAGTCAAGAGTTCATCAATTGTGGTAACAAACAAATCTTCTTCAACAGTATTAGTGTTGTGACCATGTCTACGCATAGGAGCAGAAATGACGTTTGGCTTCTCGGGTGCATCAAACTCAATCTCTTTTGCCTCTATAAGGTCTTGAATTTTCCTTTTCAATAGTTGTTAGTGTCATGACCCGGACTTTCGGAATGATATGCACAACGGGCATTTGGGTGATAATAAGGGGACTTATTGTTGGGGTTCTTTGGAGCTTCTTTCAGAGTTGTCAAATTAGATTTTAGAAGGTGCGGTAAAACCTGGGCTAGAGTCATATTGATTCTGGTGAATTTCCGGACTGGCCTTTCCACCCTCAGTTGAGTACTTCTTGGTTGATCATTTGTAGGCTTCGGGATTATAACAGCCCCTACCATTGGTCGACGTTCAGCTCTCCCTTGGTTCCTTTATGGATAAACAGCAGATACCTCCTTCTTCCCAATGAAAGGTTTTCTCACAGCTGTAGAGGCAGATGAATCTTTCTGAATCTTTCCATTTTTATGCCTGCTTCCACCCTCTCTCCGGTCAGTATTAACTCAGTAAATCCTGCAGATGAGCTTCCAATCGGATGGTTGAAGAAACGGCCTGATAGAGTGCCTAAGAACATGTCCACCAACTCCCTTTCAGACAGAGGGGGTTGAAATCTCCCAGCTAGATCTCTCCACTTCTGCGTGTAATCCTTGAAACCCTCATTGGAAACCATGGCCATACTCTGAAGTTGAGTACGGGTAGGCACCAAATCTGCATTATATTGATATTGCTTATAGAAAGCTACGGCAAGATCTTCCCAGTTGTGGAAGTTGGCCTTTTCCAATTGGTAAAACCAATCGAGTTGTGTTCCCGATAGGCTATCTTGGAAAAAATGTACCCATAAGTCTTTATCGGCAGAGTGCGGCTGGATCTTTCTCACATATGATCAGAGGTGCATCTTAGGACATGAGACCCCATCATATTTTGCAAACAACGGCACTTTGAACTTCGGTGGGATCACAATTCCCGACACTAGTCCCAATTCTTCAAAGTCTAGACCTGGCACCTTTTGTATTTCCATAGCGCTCAAACGCTCTTCGAGATGTCTGTACTTATCATCTGCTGGAGGATACTGTTCCTCGGAGTAGTTTTCCTCTTCTTCCTCCTCTTCATATTCTAACAGAACCGCTGTTTCTTTTCCTTTCCCTTCTCCTTCCCCGGAAGTGGTTGCAAAATTCAAGGTTCTTCTAGTCTGTCCCTGAAACCTTCTCCCCATGTTTAAAACCCCGGTGGCTTTCTTTGTTTTCTTTTTTCTTTCCTCAGCCAGTAGAGTCTTCAACTCTTCTTGGCCCTTGGCTAGGGTCATGAGTAACTGTTGAAACTACGTGTTTTGAACTTGAAGATCTTTGACTGTCTGTTTGAGATCCATCTTACTAAAATAAATAGTAGAGAGATGAGGAAACTCGTTGCAAAAGACCTGCTTATGTTATGATGAATGATATGTACATATGCAATGTTTTCAAGGATTTTAAAGATTCAAGTTCATTTTAGACAAAAAGGAAACACACGTTATATTAATAAGATAGATTTTGAATACATTAATGCCCCTTGGGCAAAATAATACAAAACTCTAAGATAAAAAAGTAGTGCGCATCCTCTTTGGTTCTATGTAGGCATTTAGAGACTGCTCCTCATGAAGTAGCCTAGTGAGTTCCAAAACCTTCTTCTCGCTTGCGCAGAATTGGGCTTCGAAAGTATTTCGCTCTCCTTTGAGCTGTATCCAATCCCTTTGTAGATCTTAAAGATATGTGGGCATGTCAGGATGTAGGATAGTGTATGGAACTTCTCCTTCCTTAACAGGCTCAATGATCACTGGAAGGATGGAAGGATAAGGCATCATAAGACTTTGAGCGCAGGTTTGTCCCACTTGAGGTAAGGCTCAAGAGGGATGGAATTCTTGTGTCCTAAAGTCTTGCTATCCAAATTGTATAACATCCTCCAAGCTCGGATGAATCTCTGGCGAAGACCTTGATCGTTGTTGTCGTAGTCGAATAACAAGCCTTGAATCAACATCTCATGCGGGCCATCCCTTCGGGCATAACCAAACTGTCTTAGAGCTAAGCATGGGTTTTAGGTGATGCCTCCCCTAATGCCAAGTAAAGGGACATTAGGGAATTCCCCACAATGGTCAACAATGATAAAATTCTCTTTGGATCGAGAGCACCAATGAATATATGAATATTTGAGCGTCATTAACCTTTGTGACCACCTTAATCCTTTCTCATTCTTTAAGACTGATTGGGGAAGATGAGAAATGAACCATCTTGCAAGGAGAGGAGTGCAACACATAAGGACACCTCTTTTCCTTATTGTGCGAGTGTGAAAAGAGTGTAGGATATCCCCTAGCAATGTAGACACCAGATTGCGTGACATGAAGATTTTGATGGCACTCACATGTATGAGTTGGTCAGGATTGGGAAACAAAACCATCCCATAGATGTGGAGAGCCAAAATTTCCTTAAAGGCTTGCAAGTCTAAGGAATTCCAACAACTTTGGGCTTTCTCAAACAGAAACTTTGCTAAGAAGCCTTTGACACCACTTCTAGTTTCCCAATGGGTTATGACATCAGATGATTGCAAGTGCAGAGCTTAAGCAATCTCTTATGGCTTTGGGTCTCTTTCCGTACCGTTGAAAGGTAGTTGACTGAGAATGGGAATCCTCTAGAGTTGAGATAATTCTTCCAAAGTAGGCACAAGCTGATAGTCGGGAAATGTGAAGCAATGGTGCAAAGGATCAAAGAACTGGAAGAGCACCTTCATCATATCCTCATCTATGTTGGAGGTGATAAAGTTGAGTAGACGACCATGTCTCTCGGTGAACGGAGAGTTCTTAGGGATCCTTGAAGCTAGCTCCTTAAGTTGTGGAGGAATTCTTACGAGGTTGACTTGGATAGTTTTCCTGCGAAGTGAATCCATATCCTACAAAACAAGAACAAAGATGAATCTCTAAAATCCTTGAAATGGTTAATGAATGCATATGATGCTCATGATGTCCATGATGTTATGTACAAGTATGCATATACAAGAAAAACAATCAAGTTCTTATTTTAGGCTTGCATGGGGTTTTATAGGTAAGTACCATCTTGAAGTTTAATTGGCTTAAACCTGTCCTAATAATGGTAACTGGGTTCTAAGGATCTCAATATCACCGGATTGTTTCCTTGGTCATCGTTTCAGCTCAAGCCTCTTTAATGGCGACCGAAATATCCCAAGAAACCAACCCTAAATGAGTGTAGTATCGAGTATCTACCAACTTCGGACTGCACCAAAGCTGGTCATCTCACTACATCCTAAAGGTCAAGTTGGTCAAGTAAAGGGTTCTAGAAGTTCATTAGTGCTTCATGATAACACTCAGCGGCCCCGTATTCTCTTTGATTAACTCAAAGGCTACCGGTACCCACAAATATGTTACACTAACATAGCTATTGCTTAGACCATGTCGATATACCCCGCACAGTTTCCATAACGTATTGCTGTTTACCTATAATGTATCCCAAATCCGGATAGAGGATTTCAAACCCAAACAAAGAACCATAATGTAAAGCAAACAAGTCAAACAATGTAAGCAAATAAATGTGATATAGCCCTAAGGTAACCCCACTTTTATAAAATTCCCCAGCAGAGTCGCCAGTTCTGTGATACAGTGGGAGAACTGACTTGAGGGTTTTACGTTTTATTGCAAATGTTGCGGTTAGCAAGAGTTGCCGTCGACTTTTCTTTTATCCAAAAGGAAAGGTGAAAAAGCACAGGAAAGACCTTTAAGATTGTTTCTTGAGTTCGGGGGGTAGATTATGAAAAGGGAAGGTATTAGCACCCTTTTCATCCATGGTTTTCCATGGGCTCTTAGTTACTTGCTAGATCACTTGCTTTTGTTGTTTGAAAATGTGTTTAGTGTGGTTTTGAAAGTATTTTGTAAAAGAGGCCATTTGTTTAGGCAATCTTTGTAATGATTCTCATTCGTGAGAATGTATACAAAGATGCTTGTCTTTTTGAAAATGTCTTCGTTGTTTGTAAGATGTTTTTGAAATGTGTGTGTTTGTTTTGGAAAATAGCAAGGATAGTGGTTTGGAAATGGAGCAAGTAAGTAGAAGCAATCTACCAACTCAAATGTCTTTCTTGTTCATTTTCTATTCCTTTGACATTGTTGTCTTACCATTGATTTGGTAAGCAACCCTATCTCTGGATATAAACGGGACGGGCGTGGGTCATCGTATAACCATGATTAGCAATGTTGCAAAGTATCTTAGCATTTTTTGAGGGACCAAGATCATTTTGTAACGCAACTTTTGGATAGCGTCATCGAGGGACTATGATCTTTATATTTGTTTGTTTTGGCAAGATACTTCGCATGCGTAATATGGCTATTTTTGTATAAGACAACCAAGTGGAGAAACGCTAAGGATGCTTGTGTGCAAGTGTGTTTTTTTCATGTTTTGTTTTTGTCTTGGAATTAGGGTTTTCTATTTGATTTGTTTTCATCTTGCCATTCAAATCCTAATTACTAGCATGGTATGTAAAAGCGTTAAATTGCGTAATTTAAAGATTACTACACTATTACAATATTTTATGGGAGGGGGGAATACAAATTTTGAATGGGGATTTGCAATAATGTAAATCTAATTAAGCTATTACAACCAAATCGAATTTGTACAAATGTATGAAATAAATAAGATACAATATAAATTAAATGTGCAATGGTATGTATATGTAAGAAACAGATTTTGTTTTGTTTTTTTTTTATGTGAAAAGGAATTTTGAGCTAAACCTAATAACTTAAGAAAAAGAAATTAATTCTTGAAAACAAAATTTAACCCTAATTTCTAATTTAAAAGAAAATAAAGTTCTTTAGGTATTATTTTTATTTATTTTTTTGAGTTAAAAATGATAAATAATATCTTATGAAAATATTTAGTTTTTATATGTCAAAATGAATATTTACAAGTATGAATAAAAAAGGAATAAAATAGTTAACCTAAATCTATTATATTTACAAGTTTATTTAAGAAAGAAATAATTAATATATAGTTTAATAAAAATATTTTTCATGTGAAAATAAAATAGAATAAACAAAAAATGCAAAATCATCATGTTTTATATTTTTTTATGATTTTTATGTGTTAAAGAAAATATTTTAAAGAAACAAATATGAAAATAAAATAAATAATAAAAAGATTGGGCCAAGGGTGCTTCAAGCAAATAGGGAGTAGTATGTTAGCAAAAAACGCTAAGGCCCAAGAACCAAGCCCATACTGCCAAAAATGCCAAAACTGAAGTTGAAAAAATGAGAAAAATGTAAAAGGTAGCGCCAAGGTTCGAACTCATGACCTAGGCATTGCCAGCGTGCTACCTTGCCACTGGGGTGGCTGTACATCCGTTAGTTTATATGAAAAAATAAAAACATAACATAAAAAGCTTCCTTGTCCTGTACTTCATCTTCTACCTCAAGATGGCCAGAAGCTCTGTATCTTTCTCAACTCTCCATGAAAATGGAAACTCCCAACATGAAAATGATAGTACTCTTTCCCACGATTTCAGACATGTAACTTATGGAAACTAAAAATCAAAGATTAAAACAAATTTTAAAAGCCCTAATTTTAAACCTAATTTTTACAGAAATTTTTAACTCCAAAATTCTCTACACATAATGAACAGAAATGGAATCTATGTACATGGTTGGCCTCAGCACTATAATATCTACATTTTTCTTTCCCAAATCGTGGCCAATGGATGCCTGTATGAAGAGATAAAAGTTGGAATTCTTACCTCTTTCATTTGAGATCATGAATGGAGTTTGAGTGATATTTAGGAAGGCCTGAAGGTTCCTTTAGCTTGCTTGAACCTCCCTGGGTGTGTTCCAATCCTTGCCTTGCTTTGAAAGTGTCTGAAACTCTCTATCCAAGTCAACCTGGAAGCTTGAAAAACAAAAATGGAATATGAAGAAGGAGGAGTTACAGTGTAGGGATGATGGTCTGGATCACTTTGATATGAGGTAGGTAAAGTGTTTGAATGATTAAAACTTGAAACGCACGAGCAAATTTGTTGATTGTTATGCTTATGCTCAAACTGCAAGTTTTTGACAAGTTTTTGGTGAGAGGGTGTTTTGGAGTGTTTTAGGCCTTTAACAATCGTGTGTTAAGATGTAATATGTTTGTGTATTAGTATGGAGAAAGTTTCCAATCCAATCCTCAACAAATTTTTGAGTTGTAGCCTTTTTGCACTCTTTCTTGCTTTTGAAGCAAAGTGAAGGGACAAGTCTCTACATGCTTGTACTGGCCTACTTGGAGTTGGTACAAGCTCTATACAAATTTCCTTAGGTTTATAGGACTTGTGTGTGCAGAGAAGACAGGTCCAATGCTCAAGAATTGAAAAGTTGCAAAAGTCAAGCTTTTCCAAAATGGCAATGGCAACTTTGTGCCATTTATGGAATTAAAGCTTGGACAAAGACCTTTGGGCTTGGATTAAGGCTTTATCAACTGAGTAAGCATTAAATTATGAAGTGATAAACAAGTTTGAGACCTGTAAAGCAAGAATTAGGCAGCATAGGTTCAGATTTGAATTATGTTCTTCATGAAATGGCTTGAAATCAAAGTGAGAAATTGTCAACTTCATCTCTTCGATCCTCCCTACTCAAAAATAATATCAAGGAGTTCTTGGACATTTTTGAAAGCTGGAAATGTTCTCTATAACTCATCTTTGAAATGAATTTCAAGATTCCTCTTGGAACTAGGTGAAAAATTGCCATGAAGTTAGGTCAAAAACCTGCCTAAATTAGGGCAAAATTTCACTAAGTTATTTTAGTTCATGAGCATGTATTCACAAAATTATATCTTGAGATCCATACATCCTTAGGGAAAAATGTGTGATGAAAAGTTGTATATTTCATGGAGGTCTACAATTTTTATGTTTGGAACTTTCTTTGAATCATCTTGCATCATGGTGGAAATTTGGCTTAAAGTTGAGAAAAAATAAGAAATTTTCTATACTTAGAAAAATTTCTAATTTAAGAAAATTTCAAATTTTAAAACCAAATCTTCAATCTTTGATTTCTTGATGAACAAGTCTCACATTTTGACATGTTTTGATGAATTGGGATCCTTGGCATTTGATTTTGACCAAAAAGTCAAAGTTTGACCTTTCAGTATATAGTTGACTTTTGATCAGTTGACTGTAAATTTCTCCTGTCTATCCAGTGGATTTGCAATGTTTTGAACCATTTCATTAGGTCAAGATGATAAAAATGAACCCTTGAAATCATGCTTCAAACCAATTGGTCAACTGTTAGGTCAAAAATCAGAAATTGCCCTTTCTCAATCAAACCCTAATTTTGACCATTTTGCCCTTTTGATGATTTGATCAAATTTCTTGAGGAATTATGGTCCAAACTTGATAAAATGATATATATGAGTCTAAAATGTTGATGTAGATAAACAGTTATGAAGTTTGACTGTAAATTGGCCATGGTTGACTTTTTCCCCAATACAGCTGATTTTTAGGTCAACTGTCCAATTGACTGATAAAAAATGTGGTTCAAGGCTTGAACCTTGTCATGAGTAAACTTAGGGTTCCATAATGATGTTTGAAAGTCATATGAAGCATTGATAGTCCAAAAATTCTTGGGCAAACTCAAACCCTAATTTTGGGTGATCAGTGCCTGATGAGAGGTCTTGAGCTGGTCAAACCCTAATCCAGTCTTGAGTCAAAGAGATCTTGTGAGAATAATCTTGATAAATAAGAGGGAAAATTTTGGGGTACAACACATGGTGCTCGACACAAGTCAATTTCAGTGTTAAACACAAAATTCTCTCCATGTCCACAATAAAGCCCATGATTTCTTCAACCTCTCCGACCATAATCTTCATTATCTCCACTATCTCCAACTTACCACTATCTCCACCTTCTTAAAATTCCCATGATCTCCACTACCTCTCATATGTTAAATTCCATTAGTTCTCTCTATAAAAACGATGGAGCATTCATTTTTAGTTTTATCCAAGTTTTGTGCACAAATTATCATTCTTAGTATTTAGGCAGAAAAGTTTACCATGTAAAAGTGGTAGTTTCTCACATCGAGGAACTACCACACCATTAGTATTAGGAATACAATTTGTGTAACTTTTGTGTAACTTTCCTAGATCAACAATCTTGCCGTTATTATTGAAGTTATTTTAGTTTCATCTTTATTTCAAGTCTCACAATTTATTCCCAACTCTTATAGGTTTTCTTTTTATTTCCTTATTATTATTACCATCGTTTATCATTGTTAATTTAATTACTATGTCGTTATTAATTGCTTTTACAGCTTTCGTCAATCCATTTTCTTTGTCAATTCACCATCCTTGAACCTTACTGAAGTTAACAGAAGAAGAACCAATCTCTAAGACTTCCTAAGTCGTGCTAACCAAGTCAATTTTTAGAGCTCATTATTTGAACTTCAATAGGTAGATTCCTTCACCAATTCTCTCAAACTTTGATACTGTTATGAAGCTCTCATCATTCTGATTCTAGTCGCAACATTTATTTTAAACTGGAAGTGTGTTTTGACCATGAAATTTCCGAATCCATTTTCAAATCTTCCATTCCAAAACGACTGAGCTACGCCTTATATAAATTTTCCGCGAGGGTACCATTGGAATCGTCTTGAAGAGACGAAGCAAATGGTACTGGTCTCGAGCTCCAATTTTACCGTTTTAGGGACTTGCAAATCTCGTGGCTGTGGGTTGAAGATGACCAACGTGTCATCTCTCAGTTCCTAGATTTTATCTTATGCTTTAGGATAGTCCCTTGTTCTCCTCCCATCTTCTTTAATTTCCAAAATCTTCTCCCTCCTTTTGAAAACTCTTCTTGTTTTTAAACTTCAATCTCTTTCGTAATAAACTTGGACTTAGGTCCATGAATTTTCAAAAAAAATTTCTTAATCAGACCTTAATCAATTTAATAATACTTTGACATTTTTGTGAGAAGACTAAAAGTCAATCAATCTCATTCAAACCATTTTTCAACTTTGGCTTCTTATCTTAAAATTTTCTCAAAAGATTAGATTCTTGTCGATCCTTGTAGTGATGCAAACTACTATACTTCTATGATATGTAGTGTAGTGAGATATTTTCTACTTGGGTGTTGAGTGAGGCTTTGTTGATTTAAAATCCAAGCTATATCCTCCACTTTGAGATGACGTAAATTCTCCTTTCTCATAATCGTGGGTAGTAAGTATATTTTCTACTCGGATAAGACGATGATGTCTCGTCTCTTAAAATTAATCGACACACTTGTGTTTTAAAAATTTTAAAGATGAACTACATGTAACCTGGTCTCCTATTTCTTGGAAGGTGGTATGTAGGCACTAAAGGTTCGCAACCGCGAAGGGTGCAAAAAAAAATAAAAAAATACTTCTTTTCTCATCTCCACAATCTATTTTTTTGTATACAACATTTTATAGCCAAAATACTTAGATTTTCAAAGAGGTTCATGCAGAGTACCGTAGATGTTTAGGGTGCTAATACCTTCCCTTTGTATAAACAACCCCCGAACTTATATTCTCTCTAACTCTTTTTGGGTTATTCGCTCTTTTCCAATTCCTTTGGAAACAATAAAGCACAGTGGCGATATTTTTATTTAATCTGTGCAAGTCAAGTCAATCCAATGGCTTAGTCTCAACATTTCTACGGCTACAGAAAAAAAAGTCAACTTCACTGGGGAAAGATCGACCAAATGCTGGTCAATCCCTAAGAGGGTTGAGCCTATCTTTGTTTATTTGTGTATGTGTTATTGTTGTTTATATGTTATATGTTGTATATATGTTTGTCTGGTTTTTCTTGGTTTTCAGGGTGCTTGGTGATTTTTCATAAGTCCTATACCCCGACTTAGGCAAACTTAAGATAGGACGGGCAGTATAGTCATGCTAACTTTGAGGGAGTAATCCCAAAAATGGAGGCATGAGATCCCTCACTCAGTGGAGGCCCCTTTGATTGTAGTGTCGTTTATCGAGTAATCGGGAAGACATACTGCTTTCGAACTGAGAGCCTATTGAAACTGAGGACCGTAGCATCTCTAACCCATCTTGGCCTTTTAGGTGTAGTGCGGACGAGTTTTTCTTGAGAATATTGCTAATTACCGAGTCAATCGGGAAGTTGGTAATATTCGGAAGAAGGATGTAGACTCTGGGAACCTTTAGAACCTTTTTCGAAAGGTGATAAACTTTTAGACCATACCTTATGGTTATTACCTTCGACCTCATGCTCCCGACGTTGAACCTATAAACCCTATGTTTGTGATCTTGTGTCTGATTATTGCATCATGCATTCATGCATCCAAGGGCATCTTCTAAAAAAACATTATATTTCAAGGAACTTAAAAGTTAACTCTTTGTGAATATCTACGTTATTTTTTGACCATGGATTCTGGAAAAAAGAAAGATCGGGAAGTACAGTTTCAAAAATTCCAAGATAGATGAGTTAATGAGTCTGATTCCCGAGATTAAGAGTTCTATAGATTTTCGGAGGAAGTATGGGTCTATCATTTCTCTTATGAAGCTCGGGATAAAGGAGGGTATTCTCTCCAATTTGGTCCAGTTCTATGATCCGATGTATCGATGCTTTACTTTCCCTGATTATCAGTTGATGCCTATATTGGAAGAGTATTATTATCTACTGGGTTTACCTATTACCGATTGTGTTCCTTTTACTGGTTTGGAGGGGGAGCCAAAACTCCATGAGATTGATGCTTTGATCCATTTGGGAAAGTCTGAGATTGAAGCCCACATGACTACCAAAGGAGGGATTAAAGGATTTCCTACAAAATTCTTATTGGAGAAAGCTAACAACTTTTCTAGGATGAAGAGTACGGTTGCCTTTGAAGCCATCTTTGCTCTACTTACTTATGGAATGTTCTTATTTCCCAATGGCGACAAATTTGTGGATATCAATGCCATCAGGATCTTTATGATTGGGAACCCAGTTCCTAAATTATTGGATGATTCTTATTATTCTATTCATCTTCGGGATTATTATCATGGAAAGATGATCATTTTTTGCACGCCTTTGTTGTATCAGTGGTTTATTTCTCACTTACCTATGTCTAATGCTTCCTAGGATGTCAGAAAGGAACCTTGTTGGGCTCCAAAGATTATGGCCCTCACTCATTCAGATATTGTTTGGTATCATCAGGCTTACCATGATACAAAGATTGTTGACAGTTGTGATAGTTTCCCAAATGTACCTCTTCTGGGTACAAAGGGAGGAATTAACTACAACCCCGTTCTTGCACGACGACAACTTGGATATCCGATGAGGGATAAGCAAAATAGTATTAATTTGAGTGGTTTCTTCCTTAAAAAGGGAGAGGTTCATAAGGAAGCTACATAGGATATTGCAAAGGCTTGGCGTCATATTCACGGGAAGGGTAGGAAGGACTTAGGTCCTAGAGGGGTTGTTTCTTTGGAACCTTATCTTCAGTGGGTACAAGCAAGAGTTGTCCAGTTGAAGATGTTGTATTTCTGTGAAGCACCCATGCCCGATATGTTTGTGAAGACCACTCCTCCCCTATTAGATTATGTGGAAGAGCTTCAGCTTGCCCTAGTCAGGATGCAATAGGAAAAGGATGCTTGAAAGAATAAGTGTTAGACTTTAGAAGTGTCCTACCAAGCAGACTTGAAGGTGAAAAATGGTCTGATTCAGATTCTCGAGAGTCATGTTATAGAGATGATGGAGAAGCAAGAGGTTTTATTTTCCTCTAGGGCTCAGCTAGGACCTAGTTGCTCACTTCCCGACTCTGGTGATTGGAAAGAGGTCGCCAATAGGTACCTTGAAGAAAACAAGTGGCTGAAGGCTCAAATTGCAAGACTCACATGGAAGCACCAGCGTGTGGAGTGATCTTCATCAGCTTTTCTTTCTTAGGATATTATATTTTTATCTTATCTTTTACTTGGGATTATTGAAACTTGTACCAAAAGTTGTAATCCGTTTTGAATTTATTATATTTTAAGTATTTCAAATGTGCAGTACTTTAATATTTGAAAATTGTCTATAAATCTTTGAGTTCCTTGAAATAATAAAATAAATCATGTGCATTGAATATCAAGCATCATATTATACATACTTCTTGCATTTTTGTTCATATCCAGGTGTCTTACTGAGCTTTTTTACTTCATTCAGCAAGTTGTCTCATGAGTACAATACTCGGGCCAATTTCAGAAGGAAGATGGACAATCTAGAACAAGAGAATCGCGAGTTGCGCGAAGAAGTTTCTGCTTTGAAGGCCGGTATGTCCAATCTCACTACTTTGATGGAATTGTTGGTGGTTGCTCAGAATCAGCCACCACTTGCTCAACCGCAACAGACAACGGTTACTTACGAAGCTCCGATAGTTCCTGTTTCTGATGCTCCATCCACTGTTATTCAAAATCGTACGCCTCAGGGTTATCCATAGGGAATGCCAGATAAATTCATACCATAAGGTTATAATCAAGATTCTCAATTTTCTCCCTTGCTCAGGCTGCTACTGCTCCTGTACCTCCTGTGGTGCATATTACTCCTGCCGCTAGAAATGAGATTAACTATGTTGCACCTCCCTCGGTGAATGTTGTACCGTTTTATAATTATGAAGTTTATTGCCATATTCCTCCTCTAAGTGAAAGCTTAGGTTTCTATGACTAATGGACGATTTTCCATATCAGTTTGATAAGATGCAGAAAGAGTTGAAGGCCCTTAGAGGAAAAGAACTGTTTGGGCAGAATGTGAATGATCTGTGTTTGGTTCCAAATGTGAAAATACCTGCGAAATTCAAAGTACCAGAATTCGAGAAGTACAAGAGAAATAATTTCCCTCGTGCTCATCAAGTAATTTATGCAAGGAGAATGTCTACACATACCGATGATCAACGCCTATTTATTCACTTCTTTCAAGACAGTTTGGTTGGTGCAGTGTTGAAATGGTACATGAGCATGGATAGTGCCTACATTCATAATTTCAACAACTTGGGTGAAGCGTTTATTAGAAAGTACAAATACAATGTGGACATGGCACCTGGCTGTGATCAACTCAGGGCCATGGTCCAGAAGGACAAGGAGTCATTTAAGGAATGTGCACAGAGATGGCGTGAAGTAGCCGCCCAGATGATTCCTCCAATGGAAGAAAAATAAATGAAGAAGATTTTCTGAAGACTTTACGTGCATTATATTATGAAAGAATGGTGGAGAGTGCGCCAAGTGATTTTACCGAGATGGTGGGAATGGGCGTTCGTTTGGATTAAGTTGTAAGAGAAGGTCACTTGACAAGAAGTGAAAATCCTGGAAGTGTGAAAAAGCCGTCATACGGGTTTGCTAAAAAGAAAGAAGGAGAGACGAGTGTTGTTATTAAAGAGGGAAGGGTTAATCCTCCTATAAGAAATAATCAGTGCCATCAACAGGTTGCTTTGGTAACTCCAGTTGATAATACAGCTCCAACCATAATCGCTTATCAAAGACCAGCCCCTCAAGGAAATCAAGGGCAAAATCAGAGGAGAGAGGCTTTTGACTCTATCCCAATGAGTTATATATAATTACTCCCAGCATTGATTAAGAAAACGTTGGTCCAGACCAGGCCAGCCCCTGCTATACCATCACTTTTGCCTTGGTATTATAAGGCAGATCAGATGTGTGTTTTTCATCAGGGAGCACCAGGACACAATATGGAAAACTGTTATTCTCTAAGATATGAGGTACAAAAAATGGTAAGATCTGGCCTTTTGTATTTTAAGGATGTCAGCCCTAATGTAAAAGATAATCCTTTTCCAAAGCATGGAGGAACAAATGGTGTCAACATGGTTGCTGGTTGTCCAGGGGACTTCTGGATTTATGATATAAACTTGGTCAAAGGAGACTTGGTAAAGATACATGCAGACCTTTGCAAGTTTAGTTATTATACGCATGACCATGTTGGTTTGGGTATTTGTAGTACTGATATACAAGGGTGTGATAAGATAAAGGCTGATTTGCAGGAAATGATGGATGAAGGCCTCATCCATATAATCAGGCCTAGGAAAGAATATGAGGAAGAAGTGAACATGGTCTTTAGGTGTCCTGGAGAGTTCTGGATCTTTGATGTGGAACATATGAATGATGACTTGGTGCAATTTCACTCTACCTTCTTCCATATGGATGGTCAAGTAGAACACCACTATGGATCTTGTCGGGTTTGCTGTAGGGATTCCCGTGGTTGTTCCATTGTAAGAAGAGTTATTAAATTGTTATTGGATAATGGCACTATCAAGGTATCAGACCAAAAATATGATTACCATGAGGTTAATATGATTGAAGATTTCTTGGCTGAGACCGAGTCGGATGATGAATATGCTTTTGCAGATGAATTTTTTTCCTCAGACAAAGATATGTTCTCTAGTGATGATTCTGCAATGACCAAATATTCTGAAGAAGGGGTGAACGTAATTGTGCCTTATTTCAATGATTCCGCCCCTGTCGAGATTGAATACTGTAGCAAGCCAGTTGTTTCTCTAGTAGTGATTAGTTTGTCTGGTCTTGCTCCTTACAAATCAGACAAAGTCGTACCGTACAAGTACAATGCTACAATTTTAGAGGATGGTGTAGAAGTTCCCATCCAGCCTTTGTCTAATGTCGAGAATATTGTTGATACCAGTAGAGTGAGCCGTAGTGGTCGTGTGTTCACGCCTGTTATTAGAGGAAATGTTCGTGCCGATGAGAAAGTTGTTGAAAGTGTTGAAAATAAGAAAGCAGTAGGGGAGTCTAGTGGTGCTACTCTGGAGAAGGAGGTGGATGATATATTGAAGATTATCAGAATGAGCGACTACAGGATTGTAGATCAATTATTGCATACTCCTTCAAAGATATCTATTATGGCCTTGTTGATGAATTCTTCCGCCCATAGAGAATCCTTGATGAGGGTGTTGGATCAGGCCTTCGTGGAAAGTGATATATTGTTGGACCAATTAGGAGGTGTGGTAGGTAATATTACATCATGTAATAACCTAAGCTTCTATGATGACGAATTGCCTGACAAAGGAAGGAATCACAATTTGGATCTCTATATATCCATGAACTGTAAGAACGATTCATTGTAAAATATGCTGATTGATAATGGGTCCTTCTTAAATGTTATACCAAGGAGCACCCTGATGAAGCTGAAGTATCAAGGAGCTCCTATGCGCCCAAGTGACATTATTGTAAAGGATTTTGGTGGATCAAGGAAGTCTGTTATTGGGGAAGTAGATCTGCCTATTAACATAGGCCCACACTTGTTCCAGATTACTTTCCAAGTCATGGATATTGTGCCCGCATATAGCTGCTTACTGGGACAGCCATGGATAAATGAGGCAGGGGCTGTCACCTCAACTCTACACCAAAAGCTGAAGTCCGTGCATGAGGGAAAAGTGGTTATTATAAATGGAGAACAAGTATTGTTAATATATCATTTATCCTCTTTCAGTGTTGTGGAAGTTGATGAGGCTGCTGTTGGAACTCAGTTCCAAGCTTTGTCTATTGATAACGTAAGAGAGAATGAGAATTATATGGCTTCATTCAAAGATGCTCAGTAGGTTGTGCGTAATGGCCCTAGTAAAGTACGGGGGCAGATTGTTGACCCGACAGTGAACAAGAACAGGGATGGTTTGAATTTTATGCGAAGAATGGTAAAGGTGAGAACTTGAAGCCGAAGACTGCTCTGGGAAAGTATCAGGATATTTTCCACAGAGGAGGTTTCCTTCATCCAACTGTTTACATGATCAATGCTATTGTGGAGGATGGAGTTGAGCAGTAGATGCAGAATTATGTTACGCCTGGAGTCAGAGTCCAGAACTGGGTCACTATTGATATTCCCTCTTGCATCCATGTCTCAAAGTAATTTGTTTTTGTTAATCTTTGTAAAAATCTTTCACTCTGCCCAAGGTGAAAGTTAATACTGTACGGGCTTATCTGTTTGCTTTGCTCATTAAAATCATAAATAAAAGTTGTCTTTGATTCTAAAATTGTGTTTTTATTTTCTGCTTTTTCTTGGAAAAATGGTAATCAGAAAAAAAACGGTTGTACCCCAAAATTTTCCCTCCCATTTTACTCAACATATATTCATTAAGATACTCAATTTGCTTAAGGATGCCCAAGAGTTGACTAGACAAACTCTCTCCTAAAAACAATGAACCTCCAACTAGGGTTTCCATTTTCATCAAGACAGGAGAGTCCCAAAGGCCTAATATGCTCTCCATAGTCCTAATATGTTCTCAAGACCATTCATGCCAAATTTCATGCCTTGTACAAGAAGTTTGCCCAATCAACTGCTCAGATGCTTGAAAGTCAATTGTACCAGGTCAAAAGTCAATTGAAGCCCGCATACAGTCAAACTTCAAGATTTTTGGTCAACATTAATATTTTGAATTGATATCCATCATTTGATCAAGAGTTGATCATGATTCCACAAGGAAGGCTCCTAATTCATCAAAACTCAAAAGTTGCTAAATTAGGGTTTCTTAGGGAAAAGTCAACCAAACTTTGACCAAGCATAACTTTCTCATACTTTATCAGAAATTACCCATCCAAGGCTCATTTTGAAGAAAGTTCAATTCCCTACAATGAATATTCAGCCCTCAAGTTCAAGAAATGCACTAATGGAATGATATGAATTCATGCATTACAGATCATCCCAAAAAGTCAAGAAAAACACCATTTGGGTCAAAGCTCCTTACAGGAACATGGAAGATCCAATTAAGATAAGACCAAAGAGGTTGCTTAGGGGACATCCTAAGCTTTCTAAAAAGTCTAAGAAAATCCTCTAAGGGTCAAAATTTAGACATATATTCATTGTCAAAGTTGGCCATTTTTGGAAATTTGTCCAAAGTCAACAATGCTCAAAATTGCATTTTTTTCCACATGGGCCCATCTTTTCAAGATTGAATCTCAATCCCAACATGGTCCATGACCTATGGGACCCCCCATGCATTATTCACTCATTTATTTAATTTATTTTGATTTTTATTCATTTTAAAATCAAATAAATTCAAATAAAATCAAATAAAATCAAAACAAATCAAACTTATGGAATGAGATTTATTTTTGCATTGAATTGAAGATCATGCAAGCTGTATAACCTCAAGCAAATTGTGCCAAGCCATAAACAAGAGGAAATCTCCAATTTTGGAAAGTTTGGAATCAAAACTTCAAGACCATTATTCTTTGGATTCTTGCCAAAAATATTGACCTAATTGGATTCAATACATATACTGAAGTTTGTTGAACTGTAAAGAAGGGATTTTGCACGCGCAGCCTGCCTCCAAAGCAAGAAAGAAAACTCAAATTTTTGGCCAAAAATTAGAGATTGGATCTTCCTCCACAGGCCAGTTCAGAGCATTTTAAGGATCAAACCACGTTCCTGGAAACCTCCTGAAACTAATAGCATCCCTTGCACGCATCAACACCTTCAGAATGCACCATAACGGTATCACGGTTTATCCTCCATTCTTGAATTTGATTCTGGGTATTTATACGTTATAAATGATTTCAAGACATCCATTCATGTTCGTATTGTTATTTAGAAGCTATCTGCATAATTAGTTATGAGTTTTGATGCTTATAGAGACATATGCCATTGTTAGGGTTTGAGGTCGTATTTTAGGGCTTTGTGATACAGGAAAAATTAGAACAAAAGAAGGACACTATCATACTCGTGAGATCAAAATAAGTCGATCTATATGCTTGGAATGGATTAATCATGCTTGATATTAATTTTTGATATTTACAGGGTTGTCGTTACAGCCATGAAACCGTAGGTAAAGGTTTCTGTCTAAAACGACAGTACCAAGGAAGAAGAAGAATGCGTGTTAACGTCCTGTTAGACCATTTGAAAATCTGTGCATTTTCTTAGGCTAAGCGCTCTATTTGTATTATATTTATTTTATTTGATTATGTATATGACTAAAAAACCAGCGCAGATGGCAAGGGAAGAAGGCGTGTGAGAGGGAGGACCTGGGTTCGATCCCAAGTCCAGCCCTTTTGCATTTTCTAAAATTACAATTCCAGATCCGGTGCACGTCATTTCCTGAGGACCACCACGCGCCCTCTGATATCGTCCTCGGAATTCATCTCCATCACAGATCTAGTGCTCAACATACGCAGGTCTACCATGAACCCTCAGAAGATGCCCCCAACGGACCAGGCTCCAGATCCTGGGCCACCAGTTTTTGGGCCTAACGCAGATTGGGCAGCACCCCCCCCCCCTGATTTGCTTACAACATCAGGCCCAAATCTTTTTTTATTTTCTTTTTTCATTTCTTTTATTTTATTATTTGTTTTAATTGTTTTTTTACAAAATCATTTTATTATTAAATCATAAATCAGAAAACTACAAAAAATATTAGGTTTAGTCTTTTTTCATAAAATATTTATTTGCATTTAATTAATTAATTTAATTAGATTAACTTAAACATTTTTTTGTAATTAAAATTTAATAGAAATTGGGTTAATTTAATTACTTTTTTTCCTTCCATAATTAAAATTAAATAGAATTAGGTTTGTTTTTATAATTGGAATTAATTTTTAAAAAATGAATTATTTTTAATTGTTTCAACGTTGGTTATTTTGCTAAATAAAATTAATTAGTAACTTAGGTTTTATAATTTGTAATTATTTTTTCTCTCGATAAAAAAAATACAAAAAAACATTTTTAATTAATTAGATTTCTTAGGTCTTAATTTGTTCCCATTTTAACTTTCGCGCGCGTCTTTACTTTCTTTATTCTTATTAATTATTGTAATTGTTCCCAAGTTGTAATAGTTAATTAGGTTTACTATTTCGCATTTTTAATTTTCCCCAGTTTTTTATTATGTAATCCCCTCCCCAAAGCCTTGTAATAGTTAGGGTTTTAATTTCTCACTTTTAATTTCTGCAACTATTAAACTGTTAGATGTATGGACATTAGGATTGCATGCGAAAGATAAATCAAATTAAAATGGTAGACAACCCTAATTGTGCAAAGATAATTAACTGAAAAAAGGCACACTAGCACATGCTCACTCCTAGGGTTTTCCCCCACTTGGTTGCCTCGGAAATAATGGTTGTGTCCCTCGAACGTAGGGATACCTTAGCAATGACCCGTGATTCAAAATCATCATAAAGATCATAGTCCCAATTTGTCCCTCGAGTTGCCTACAAATTAATCTTATGACGATAGTCCCTTCGAAATGCTAAGGTATCTTTACTTGTTGCCTTCATAGACCATTTCGTCCCTTCCAACGTCCCTTTATAAATCCAACGACAGAGCTACCTACTCCTTAATAGAAGGATAGCGCTGTCTCAAGGAAATGAAAACGAACAGGCTTTTTTTTCCGAGTAGGTAGAGGTATTAAGTACTTGCTCAAAATAAAAAAAATTTCACACAAACACTTTTAAAAAATAGTTTTCAAAATAACTTCGTCACACTCTTGAGGACTGATACAAGGGTTATCACGAAGTAAAAAAAACTTTTCAAAATAAGCACACACAAGCAATTTTAAAAAATGAGCAAGTACCTAAGAGCCCGTGGAAAACCACGGATAGAAAGGGTGCTAACACCTTCCCTTTCTATAATCTACTCCCCGTACTCAGAAACTCTTGAAAAAAGGTTTTTTCTGTTCTTTTTTCCTTTACTTTGTTGGATGAAATAAAAGTTGGTGGCGACTCTTGCTTACCGCGACATTTGCAAACAAAAAACGCAAACCAGTATAACAGTCAGTTTTGCCACCGTATCACAAAAACCATTTTGGAATATATAATAACTAAAAATAAATATGCATGATCACTTGATATATGTGCCAGTTTCTAAAAGCAATCATAAATCATATGTGCAGATTAATTAAAAAACCTGTTGAGTACAATGACCTTGCACCCTCTTCCATCTTTGAATATCCTGTGTATGGAGCCGAAGAAGAAGAATGTGATGAGCTTCCAGAAGAGGTTTCACGGTTTCTTGAGCGTGAGGAAAGTGCCATTCAGTCATATAAAGAGCCGTTGGAGATAATCAATTTGGGTTCAGAGGAAGAGCCAGAGGAAGTCAAGATTAGAACATTGTTGCATCCCGATGTGAATAACAGGTTGACTGAATTGTTAAAAGAGTATGTGGACATCTTTTCTTGGTCATACCAAGATATGCCTGGTCTAGATACTGATATTGTGGAGCATCATTTGCCGTTAAAGCCAAAGTGCTCGCCAGTCAAGCAGAAATTGCAAAGAACACACCCTAATACGGCAGTGAAAATTAAAGAAGGAGTGTTAAAGTAGATTAATGCCGATTTTTTTGTGACATCAGTGTACCCTCAATGGATTTCCAATATTGTTCATGTACCAAAGAAAGACAGAAAATTTCGCATGTGTGTATATTACAGAGATCTAAATAAAGCTAGTCCAAAAGATGATTTTCCATTGTCACATATTGATATGGTAGTTGATAGTACAACAAAGTCCAAAGTATTCTCATTCATGGACAAATTTTCCAGATATAATCAAATAAGAATGGCTCCCGATGACATGGAAAAAACAAGGTTTATCACACCCTGGAGAGCATTCTGTTACAGAGTGATGCCTTTCGGGTTGAAGAACGCTGGTGAAACATACCAGAGGGCTATGACAACCATATTCCATGATCTGACGCACAAGGAAATTGAGGTATATGTTGATGATATGATTTCCAAATCACAGACTGAAGAAGGGCATGTAAAAGATTTATTGAAATTGTTTCAGCAATTGAGGAAGTATCGTCTCCGCTTGAATCCAAACAAATGCACTTTTAGTGTCTGATCAGGGAAGTTGTCAGGTTTCATTGTAAGCCAAAAAGAAATTGAAGTTTACCCTGATAAAGTCAAAGAAATTCAAGAAATGCCTGGCCAAGGACTGAAAAACAAGTTAGAGGCTTCCTTGGACGTATGAATTACATTTCCAGATTCTTTTCCCATATGACTGCAACGTGTGAACCAATATTTAAGTTGTTAAAGAAAGATCAAGGTTCTATGTGGACAAATTATTTCCAAATGGAAATTGAAAGTATTAAAGAGTGTTTGCTTAAACATCCTATCTTGCTCCCGCCTGTTGAAGGAAGACCATTGATCATGTATCTGATAGAGTTAGATAGTTCTATTGGCTGTATTTTGGGATAACAAGATGAAATAGGAAAGAAATAATATGCCATTTATCATGTCAACAAGAAGTTTACTGACTTGAGTCGTGGTATTCTATGTTGGAAAAGCGGTTGCAGCAATAAATCTTGAGTCATACTACTTAGTTGATTCCCAAAATGGATCCAATTAAGTAT